>CM039519.1:24913117-25077843 GCA_022433055.1 Begonia peltatifolia | reverse complement strand
ATAAGAACCAAATATATAATATTGATGGAAGATAGAATTTGACCCGTTATCCAAAAAGATATAAGAACCAAATATATATGAAAAATTATAGATGTCACTCCAGAAAAACGAAAAGATTATGAGTGATAAGTTTAAAGAATAATTCAAAGTATTCTTAAATATCAAAACTCTAACCGAATCTGCCTAACAAAATAAAAAATCCTAATTCTAATAAGCATTTTATTAATGGAATAACCCTAATTCTAATAACCATTCTATTAATGGAAAAACCTAAATTCTCTACGACTAGGTTGGAAAACCATAAGCTATAACAGATGAAATGAGAATAAAAAATAACCGCACCAAAAAAGAATATAAATCTAAACAAGGTTTACCTCAATATATTCAAAGCCATACATTTCATTCAATCCATGGTTGTTACCTTTTAACTCAAGCATAAATTGTATTAAAAGAATAATTTTGCATCAATTCTTCTATATCTTTTCAAAATATAAATATATCGCTATTCTAATTGCTAACCTAATTTTAATTGTATTATTAATTTTCAAATAAAATCAATATGAAAATGTAGTTATCCGGCCATTCTTTGGCATTTAAAATTATCTAAAGAACCCATAATTGTTCCAAGCATTTGAATATGAGAGTCTATAAAATCTCTTTGAGACAAGTCAGGTTTCCAAGGGCAAAGAACAAATAGTTATATAATTGAATCAAAAGAAAGAAAGATTTTTCAAAGAAAACCAAACAGGAAATACAAAGCATACTGTTAATAACAAAGTTATCAGGTTCAATAACATAACAAGTTAAAACTTCCAAATGACTACCTTAATGGTCCACTGTGACGGAGAGAAGACTGCAAAGCGGGCTTACAATTTTGAATCCAGGGATGAGAAAGTAATGCTTTTGCATCTGGCCTTTGCCTAGCATCCTGAGAGAAGGAGCAAGTTTAAGCTCTAGTTCGTCTTTATTTATTTGTTCAGATCTTTAAATATTTTCAAGAATGATAAAATGAAAATCTCTCCTTCCTTGTAACACTCATAAAAAATTTCTTCCAAAGAGGGATATAATCTAAGGAAACTACAAAACAAAGAAAACCAAAATGCAGAAAAGGAATAGTGTATCTGGTACAGCAGCAGAATTGTTTCGACACGAAACAAGAAATAAAGAAAATATTAAAGAAGATTCTCAAGAATTAAAGAAATTAATATTAAAATCTAAAGTGTGTTTATAACATTTACCACGACCTCTTTAAATAGAATTCGAGTTATAATATAAAATCTCTATTAATATAAAGAAAATTTCTATGATATTTTTAAAAAAAATAAAGTTTATCTATAAAAGTTAAAATGAACAAAATTAAACACTAGATAAGATAAGACGAATAAAATATTAAATCATGGGATTGGTCAAATTCATAGGATTGGCTCATGTACTGTGTCAATCTCCTCTCTTTGAAGAAAACTTATCCTTTTGTTTTGTATTTATAGAGAAATATCTCTTTTCTTTGAAAAAAAACTTGTCCTTTTGTTTTGTAGGTATAGAGAAATTTCACCTAGTAAAAAATATTAGAAGATATCAGAAATATTGAAAATGTTAAAATATTCATATATGATCGATTTTATAAATATTGTCACCAATCTTCTGAAGGATAAAAAAATGATAAACCAAGTTTATTGCAAGTGTTAATAGGAAAACGATGTTTTCAAATAATATTATCACCAACTTACCTTCATTGAACAACTTAAGATGTCAATGTGGTCCGCGACAAACTTAATAACAAAGATTAGCCTCCTATAAATTTTTTTTTTGTGTAATGATAAATTTGTTGAACACGCTCTACAAAATTTTTAAGCATTAACATTAACGTCAAAAAAATAATAAATACGAATTAAATCAACTGTATGTCGTGAAGCAATAATGTAAAGTACTTCAAAAGAAGTTTTATTGATAGAACGATTAATCCTACTATTAAAAGCGAACTCAAAAGGTTGACGTCCCATTGTTTTGGTTATCTCCGCAAACTGATTGAATCATGTTGCCCAAACTACAATTGGTCACTTCAATTTGTCCAAGTGTTTTGCATGACTCGTCTTGCTACATTTCAATGAAGTGTCAAATAATTTTTGCTAAATTTTTCAAAAATAACTTAGAAGTTTTCATTCTATGTTATAGAACGTGGAGCTCTATGTAAGTAAACAATCTCTCAAAAAAAATAAATCCGCTAAATAAGAGGGAACACAAGCTTTATAAGGGATGAAAATAAGTTATCTTTAAAAATTGTCAACTACAACCACAATTGAATCAACTCCTTGTTGAATTCTTGAGAATGCCAATAACAAAATTCATAGTCAGCTCATGTCACATCGTCTCTGGAATAGGTAAAAGAGTATAAAGGCTGGTATTCCTCTGACATATAGGACATTGTTGAACAAAAGGTCCAACAATCGTGTTTGAGTTGGGGCCAATAAAAGCGATCCAACAAGGCTAATTGTCTTATCTCGACTATCATGTCCTCCTAATCCTCTCACATGTAATTTGCAGATTAAGTGTTCACATAAAGAATAATGAGTGATGCATCATTGTGCTCCTTCAAATAAAAATTCATTTTTTTGAACGAGGAAGTCAAGAACAAATTCTTTATTGATGCAATTACTCTATATATTCCCAAAATCTTCATAAGTGGCCTAAATGTCTTTTAAGTATTCAAATCCCACAACCTTTGTACTAATTGGAGCTAAATAAGAAGCATGACGACTCAATGCGTCTACTATTTTATTTTGTTGGAAAAGGTTAACTTCGTTACGAATGTGATTCATCGAGCATGCATTCGGTTCATCATCTATTAGAAGTTAATAAATTTCAGTGCTTGATGATTTGTGAATAATACAAATTCTTCATTGAATCAAGTAGTGGTCCCAAAGTTTTAAGAACCAAACGACAACAAAAAACTTGAGCCATAAGTAGTCCACTTTTGAATGAAGTCACTAATCTTTACACTACATAATTCAACTGGGAGACCGCCTTAGGATAATACGAATCCAATGCCCAGGACTGAAGCGTCATATTAAACTTCGAACACATCCTCAAAATTGGAAAGAGCCAATACTGGTGCACTACATAACTTCATTTTTATCAACTTAAAACTTTCCTCTTGTACTTTATCCCAATGAAATTGACTTTTCTTTAAGCAATTTGTGATTGGCTCCATGATTGTACTATCCCTAAATCAAGAGTAAGTAGAAAGTAACCAAGTTATGGAAGCTTTGTACTTCTCGCATGGTTGTATGAGTCGGCCAATCACAAATGGCATTCACTTTAGTTTCATCAACTTGAATGTCATCTTTTCCCACTATAAAGCCAAGGAACAAAAGTTGTCGGTCATGAAATTGTATTTCGCAGCATTAATGCTTAATTAACGTTGCACAGTGTTGAAAATACATCCCTGAGGTGTGATAAGTGCTCATCTTTATCTTTGTTATAGATAATAATATCATCAAAATAAACCATAATAAATAGACAAAAAACATAGTTCATCATAACCATTAATGTGTTGTGTGCAATAGACAAAACAAATGGTATCGCGAGCCATTCATAAAGATCATCTTTAATCTTAAAAGTTGTCTTCCATTCGTCCTCCGTTGATATATGAATCAAGTGATAACCACTTCACAGGTTGAGTTCAATGAATACCACAATATTTGCCAATCTATCAAGCATATCAATGAGTCAAGGATAAGAAATCAATACTTGATTGTTATTTTGTTAATAGCACGATTGTTGAGACTCATTTGCCAACTATCGTATTTCTTTGGAATTAGTAGGACAGGAACCGCACAAGGATTCATATTGTCACCAATTAATCTTTTAGCTAGCAACTTATTGACTTGTCCCGGTAGTTTTTCATGCTCAGTTGGACTCATACAATAGTGTGGCAAGTTAGGCAAAGTAGCCCAAGATACTAAATCAATACGCATGGAATATTTTGCATGGGAGGTATTTCATTCGATGACTAATCAACAAATTCATCTAATACCTCTTGAGATTCAATTCTTTTACTAAAGTTTTGGAGACGACATTTTCACTACTGTCTCTCTCAATGGTCACATTACATCAGATAGTGCATTGAGTTCGAAAGATTTTTGTGTCGTTGAAACTGATGAAAGCTCTTTAGGGGTCAATAGAAAGTTGTTGGACAATGCACACAACTTATTTTCCCACTGTCACCTTTTCAAGTTCAGCACTTTTATAAATATCACTTGATGGGTCTTGTTCTTCCTCACTACCACTGTCTTCTACGAAGTTAACAAATCGTCTACTCGGGCAATTATTGGACAAAAGATCTAGTTGATTGAACTGAAAGCACTTGCTTACAACCTTGTTGTTGTTGAGTTCAAATCTGACCATCAGGTCTGGCAGGAATTGAATTCCAATTTTTATTGTCAGCAATGTTTATAGGTGTTGTTCCTTTGGGAGGTGAGAAATATAAAGCTTGCCATCAAAAGTTAATTGAATTGTGTGTGACAGATCTATTGATTTGTATTTCAATCTTCATTGTCAAATTAATTGCACCTTTCGTGTTCCAAATGTTTTAAAAAGCTAGTTAATCTTAAATAATTCGTTTTATGCCTCCAATGTAATGAGATATTAATTGATCTTTTGTTTTGGACAAGTTAAATCGAGCATCAAACCGATAAAACTCCTCCATATAGTCATTTACAGTACAATTACCTAGACGACAATTTTGGTGTTACTGATATAAAAATTGTTAATACACAAGAAAGAATTGCTAGTTCTCACGCATAATTTTCCTTGTCGTTGGCGATTAGACTAAAATTGTTTCCACCATGCAAAAGCTCCCCATTTTAATTTATATACCACAAGTTTTACCTGATTTTCTTCTGTAATATCCAAATACTCGAAAAAATTATCGACGGCATAAACTCAGTCAAGAAAATCTTCAATATTTAAATGACCATCGAAACTCAGTAAACCATTTTCATCATGAATTTGTGAGTATTTGACCTTTGATTAAAAACTCGATCATTAAGAAAATCGTCTCTTTCGTCAGATGAATAATTAAATGTCTGTAATTGTCCCCGTCATAACTGTCTTTGTTGTTGATAATCGAGAAAATTATTAACTCGATCTAACAAAAAAAAATTCTTTCATCAGGATTTTGAACTGTATTTTCAAAACCCTAGCTAAGATAAAGTAAATTACCGCGAAAACTTTTAAAAAAATAAAATCTATTGAAAATGTTAAAACGAATAAAATTAAACATTATACAAGATAAGGCAAATAAAATATCAAATCATGGGTTTGGTCAGGTTTATGGGCTTGGTCAGGTTTGGTTTGGCATGTGTTTTGCATCATTATCCTAAAAGCTAATTTAATAAATGGTCATTCAGTTAAATACTTTCAACATACCTTTTTAAAGCACTGGCGAAGAAAATCTGTGATATCTGGAGAGAGACCATCGGGGATTGGAGGGTGCTTGTCCTAAAGGTATGGTGAAGAAGATAATTAGAAGACCAGGGAAATTCACTAGCTGGAATGTAACTAAAACTAAAAAAAAATCATAAAGAGGACAGTGATTTAAATCTTTTTGCACATTATCTTATAAATATATTAAACACAAACATCAAACACTTGCTGCCTTAAATAATAACAGGAAAGATTAGACAATTTGACAAAAATGTGTAAAATTGGAAAGACAACTCCATGCACAGTAATTAGGAACTGAGATCATTAATAAATTTTTCAATAAGAATTTCAACAAGCATACCTGAACAATGCGATAGAGTGCTGGCATAGGCTGAAGATCATAATAAGGAGGTACACAAGTAAGTAGCTCAATGACAGTGCATCCAACACCCCAAATGTCAGAGGCAGCACAAACCCCCGACATTTCAATCACCTGAAACATAAAAACTAATAATAAAAATTTATGTGATGGAAAAAACAATGTTGTTAATGCAAGAAGAACTAACAAGACTGATGGCGCGATCAGAGGGACCAAGAAATCAAGGTCTAGAGGATTGTCAGGGATGATCGGAGCCCTAGAAGGTACAAAAGCGATCTAACAGTGACAACGAGGAATTACCTTCCAAGAAAACTGGAGCTTCCACTTTTCTTTGGAGATATGATGCGGAGGGATGGATCTTCAGAGCAGAGCACTATTTCTCCGTCAATCGCCTAATAGAAGAAGAGAAAGTAGAAGCGGCAGCCATCTGCTTTGAAGAACCTGCGTTATCGTGATTTCAGTGGGAAAACAAAGCACGTCCATTTAGAACCTGGACAGAACTGAAACAGCTAGTGACAAAAAGGTTTAGGAGGTTGCAAGAAGGATCCAACTTCGTAGATTATTAACGTTGAAACGGGGAAGACTATCGAACAAGATTCGAGACAATTATTTCTAGTCTGATCGGAATTCCAAAAGACGTATTAATCAGCACGTTTCTTAATGAATTGAAGAATGAGATTAAAGGAGATGTAAGGCTAATGAGACTTGCAGGACTAAGAGAATTAATGCAATTCTCACAAATAATAGAGAATAAAAACTCGCTCATACATTCGTCCACGTTGAATGATTACAGGAACATTCAGAAGCGTAATCCAGAAGTAATGAACAATAGATTCAGGAGTAAGTCGGAGGTGGTGACGAAACCCCCGAGAATGTTTAAAACAGATGCTCCCCGAAAAAGACTAACGAGGGTAGAAATGCAAATGAGAAAAGAGAAAGAATTGTGTTATAGATGTGATGAAAAATACAATCCTGGGTATCAATACAAAAAGAAAATGTTGCAGGTACTAATCTTGGGGGACGAAGGAAGTGAAAATAGCAATAGTGAAAACGAGGATTATCAGGAAGGAAATCAAGAGGTAGTGAACTCTGGCCGTGTGGAGTTATCTTTGAATTCCATTTTAGGATTACAAACTCCACGAACTGTGATATTGAAGGGAAGCGTTAAAGATAGAGAGGTGATACTGATGTTGATAGTGGAGCCACTCACAATTTTATTTACAGCAAGATAGTGGTGGAGCTAAAGCTGCCCATTCAAAATACTAGTTTGTATGAAATTTCAATGAGAAATGAAAAGTCTGTAGAAGGAACTAGTATTTGCAGAAACATTTTGTTGCAATTGCCAGAGCTAAACATTATGGAGAAGTTTCTTCCTATCAAATTAGGTAATGCCGATGTGATACTCGGTATGATGTGGTTAGAGTCGATAAGAGACATACAAGTGGATTGGAAGAGAAAGACAACGAAGTGGAAAGTTGATAACAAACTAGTAGAAATAAGGGGAGATCCAAACATGGATAAGAGGTTTATCTCACTGAAGTTAATGATGAAATGCCCAAGGAAGGGCAAGCTGTTTCTGTGCAGTTGGGAATTTAGAGGAAAGTGACGGAGATGAAATGCCCAAGGAAGGGCAAGCTGTTTCTGTGCAGTTTGGGAATTTAGAGGAAAGTGACGGAGATGAATAGTAAAAATGGAAAAAAGTGATAGCTAAATTGCTACAGAAATACCAAGAAGTTTTATCTTGGTCGGATGGGTTACCACCTAGACGACAACACGAGCACCAAATAGTGCTGAAAGAAGGAACGACGCCGATAAATGTAAGGTCTTACAGATAGCCGGTGAAACAAAAAGATGAAATTGAAATGTTGGTAGGAGAAATGTTGGAAGCCAGGATAATTCAAGCAAGATCGAGCCCTTTCTCAAGTCCCATCATTTTAGTTTTTAAAAAAAAAAAGACAATAGTTGAAGATTCTGTATAGATTACAAGACATTAAATCGATAAACCGTGAAAGATAAATTTACTATTCCGGCTATTGAAGAGCTATTGGATGAGTTGTATGGCGCCAAAGTGTTTATTAAGTTGGACTTGAAATCAGGATATCATCAAATTAGAGTAAAGAAAGAAGATGTTCATAAGACGACATTTCGAACTCACGAAGGGCATTACGAGTTCTTGGTGATGTCTTTCGGCCTCACCAATGCCCCTTCAACATTTCAATCCTTGATTAACAAGATTTTTCATAAATTTCTTCAAAAATTCTTATCAGTTTTTTTTATGACATATTGATATATAACAGGTCGTGGGATGATCATCTTCACCATTTGAAGATGATGTTGAATATTCTGCTAAGTGAGAAGCTATATGTCACAGAAAAAAAATATTTGTTTGCCCAAAAAGAACTGGAATACTTGGGATATGTAATTTCCGATCAAGGGGTTGCTGTTGATCAAAATAAGGTCTCTACTATTAGAGATCGGCCAAAGCCCAGTTCTCTAGAGCAATTAAAGAATTTTTGAGGTTGACAGATTACTATAGAAGGTTTGTTTCTGGGTATGGGTCGATCGCATGGCTGCTTACAGAATTGTTAAAGAAAGATAAATTTGGCTGGAATAATGACGCTAACGCAGAGTTCGAGAACTTGAAGACGGCCTTATGTATAGTTCCTATTCTAGCACTCCCAAATTTTAAAGAAGTGTTCGCAATGGAGACTGATGCTTCTGGAACAGGGATAGGAGTTGTATTGATGCAAAATAAAAAATCCATAGCATTTTACAATCAAAAAGCTGTAGTTTTGATTAATCAAAATTACAATTTTTTTTTTGATTGAAAATATATTAATATTGAAAAAAAAAACATATATTAATAATATCGAGAATTATTTCAAAATACATAATTTCGAAATACTCTTTTTCATATAAAAAATGAAGTGAATCCAATAAAAGTACATAGAATTTTTGAACTTTTTTCTTTTGTTTTGGAAGGTTTTATTGACTCATCGTGGTTCTAGTATGAATCTGTGGTTTTATTTGATTCATAGGGTCTTAACAAGAGAATTGCTATCAATAAATAATAAAGAAAACAAGAGTAAAGTCGCATTACACACAAATAAAAATAATAATAATAAATAGGTAAATAGAAGATTCAAGAGGCCCATAATGATCCATAATATAAACACGAATGAGCCGACTTGATATTTTAACATTATAACCACAAAGAAAAAAGAATATTTTTTGGATTTTTATTCTTTTGTGTTTTGAGAAAAATTTGACTCAAATCATAGGATTAAAAAGTTTTCAATTTTTTATTACAAATATCTGTTACAACTAGTCAATTATCGAAACAAAACAAGTTAAGGTCAATTTATGAAAGGGAACTGATGGCAATTGTTTTAGCAATTCAAAAGTGGAGATCATATTTGCTAGGCAGGCATTTCATTGTGCATAAGGAGATTAAAGTTCTTGCTGGAACAGAAGTTAATAGCACCAAAACATCAGAAATGGCTAATTAAAATATTAGGTTATGACTTTGAAGTCAATATAAACTAGGTTGTCAAAATAATGCAACTGATAATCTTTCTCATAGAGAAGACACAAAAAATGAATCGAAGAATTTGAATGTAGTATTGACTCAAAGTGTGATTTCCATAGAGGAGTTAGACGAAGGAATTCAAGGAGATGAGAAATTGGACAAAATCAAACAGAGGTTGCTGCAGGATGATGCGAGAAATTCTAAGTTTATTTTAAAGGGATAACAACTTTTCTATAAAAAAAGAAAATTTTTCCCCAAACTTCGTCGGTGGTTCCAAAAGTTTTAAGACTATTTCACGATACTCTTGTTGGTTGGCATGGAGTGGCGAAAACTTATCAAAAAATTGCTGCATAACTTTTTTGATTCGGAATGAGGAAAGACGTGGAGACGTACGTAAGTAATTGTTCAGTTTGTAAAAAGAATAAGTATGAAACTTTGTCTCCGGCAGAACTCCTTCAGGTACTCCTTGTTCCCAGCAATATTTAGGAAGATATTTCAATAGATTTTACTGAAAAATTACCAAAATCTAATGGTTTGGATATGATAATGGTGGTGGTTAATAGACTGAGCAAGTTTAGTCATTTTGTGGGGCTTAGTCACCATTTTTCAGCAAAACCAGTGGTGGAAAAATTCCTACAGAACATATTCCGGTTACACGGTATGCCTAAGTCAATTGTTTTTTATAGAGATAAGGTGTTTGTTAGCCTATTTTGGAAAGATCTATGGAGGATGCAGGGAACATCAGTTAAATTCAGTTTGGCGTACCATCCGCAAACAAATGGGCAATCAGAAGTCGTCAATCGGACTTTGGAAACGTATTTGAGATGCTTCACGGGTGAGAAACCGAAGGAGTGGAGTAGATGGTTGTTCTGGGCTGAGTATTGGTATAATTCTTCATATCAATCAACGATTGGGATGAGTCTGTTTCGGGCTGTTTACAAAAGAGATCCACCTACATTTTTGAGAGTCGAAAATACAAGTTTTGTAATTTCGGCTGTAGAAGAGCAAATGCAGGAGAGAGATGAAATGTTGGATCAACTAAAATCTCATTTGAATAGAGCTCAACAGTTAATGTTGCAGTCGGCGAACAAGAAGAGGCGGAATGTTGAGTACGAGGTTGGAGACAAAGTCGGGTTGAAAATCCAACCTTACAAACAGTTGTCGATTGCGTCGGGCAGGTTTCAGAAGCTGGCACCCAAGTTCGTCGGTCCATTTGAGATTATAAAGAGGATCGAAAAAGTGGCTTATAAGTTGCTACTTCTGGAATCGGCCAGAATTCATCATGTCGTCCATGTTTTGTTGTTAAAAAAGGCGAAAGGAGATTTTGAAGATCCGATTCCATTACCTGAGGAGTTCAATACAGAAGAGAAGAGGAACAACAAACCAGAATCCTTGTTGGATGTGAAGTAACCACTGGGGCATCAACCAGTTTTAGTGTTGATTAAATGGAAATTTGAAGCTACGTGGGAAAACTTTGAGAAAATCTCTCATCGGTTTCCAGAATTTAACCTTGAGGACAAAGTTTCTTTTTGAAAAGAAACTAATGATAAACCTATTGTTAGGTTTACATGTTCTAGGAAAAAGAAATAAAGGGTAGAAATTAGAATAAGCAGTTAATTGTTCATTAGAGCAAATTAGTCCTATTGTCACAAGAAGTTGGGGGGAAAAGAAAATAAAAAGGAGGAAAATATAAGTAAGAAGGCAGTTTTTTTGAGTAGTTGTAAAATTTCTTTGCCGCTTTGAATAAAAGTGGGGAAGCTCTTATCAAGGTTATTTACTTCTCACTATTGGTGATCTCTCATCCTTCCTTACTTTGTTCTTTCCATGCCATAGCAAATCCACTCCAGCTTCTTGTCTCTCTCTTCTAAGAATCCTAAATTTGATTGTTCAACTATGATAGTCTATGAAGTTAAATTTAACAATTTATAACAAAAAAAATCCTCTTCTATTTAATACAAGCAATAATTTAAGCAACTGTACTTTCTATCAGTAAGAAAAAGAACTAATTTTTTAGAAACAGTAAACACTAAAAGCAAGTTATATAAGATGTTACCTCTGGGGCCATCCAATATGGTGTTCCGACAACTGAGTGTGTATTAACATCAGCCTCATTCAACTTTGTTGCAACCCCAAAATCAGCTAGTTTTACGAGACCCTGAAAGGTTAGAGCAGGTAGCACCACTTATTTATTGGATGTTTTCCAAAATTTCCTTGAACTCTGAAAAAAAATGTCAAAGAAACGACATGCAGAGATAGTAAAATTAAAAAATGATGCCTAGAAAATTCAGAATGACATAACTAGAAAACGATAATAAGATGAATATATGATTAAAACTAACATATAATCCTCAAGTAAATTCATTCCCGTGTCATTTCAAAAACTCAGGATGAAACCAAACAGGATTCATCCAGTAATAGAAGGCACAGGCTAACATTTTGACATATAGACTATAATAAACAATTGCATTCTCCCAGTATAAATTTAAGACAATGTATAAAATTGTCATACCAAATTCAACAGAAATGTCCAAAAAATGTAAGAAGGTACCAATATTCACAACAATTAGAGCTTAATTATCTTACTTACTGATTGATAAAAAGTATATATACACGTATAGAACCTAATAATAAAAAGAAATAATAACATAAACTAAGAAATAAAATAAATATACATATACAAATATAATTCTAACTCAACACCCTCCTCAAACAAGAGCAAAGATGTCAATCATGCCAAACTTGACTAGAAAACCTTCAAACACCTGCTTGTAGAGCCCTTTTATGAGGATATCTGCTAGTTGTTTAGATGTAAAAACATATGACATACAAATTTTCACTCTTTCAAGTTTTTCTTTGATGAAATAACGATCAATCTTTACATATTTTGTTCTATCGTGTTACATTGAATTATGAACAATATTAATAGCTGACTTCTTGTCACAAAACAGCTTGATTGGCTCATTAGTCTCAATCTTTAGTTCTTTTAAAATACTTTTAAGCCAAATTACTTCACAAACTCCTTAAGTCATTGCTCTGAGCTTTGCTTCAGCACTGCTCCTTGCACAACATCTTGTTTTTTGCTCTTTCATGTCACAAGGTTGTCTCATACAAACGTGCAATAGGCTGACGTAGACCTCATGTCAGTTTTAGATCCTACCCAATCTGCATCTGTAAACACTTCAATCTATCTGTTTTTAGTTTTTAATTTTCCTAAATCCTTAAGTTCAAACTAACGAGTAAGAAGTTTCTTCAATGATGCTAGTTTCATCTCATCGTTTCCTGTCACAATTATAACATCCACATACAAAATCATAATAGCAATTTTACCTCATGCAGTGTGTTTATAGAATAATATATGATCCGATTGAGCTTGTGTATAGTCGTGTTCTTTTACAGCCCTTGCAAACCAAGTATGAGGAGATTGCTTGAAGCCATATAAAGACTTCTTTAGTTGGTAGATCTTTTTTGCAGCACTATCATATTATCAAATCTTGGAAACACTTGCATGAACATCTCTTCTTCTAAATCACTATTAAGAAATGCATTCTTAACATCAAACTGAAAAGAAGTCAGTACAGATTAGCAGCTAATGAAACTAAGATCCTAACAATATTGAGTTTGGCAATTGAGGTAAATGTTTCCATATAATATAGCCCATAGGTTTGAGTAAATCGTCGAGCTACAATCCAAACTTTGTATCTTTCTAATGAGCCATCAAAGTTATACTTGAATGTGAAAATCTACTTGTTGTCTTTGAAGTGTTCTCCTTTTGGAAGTTCTGTCATCTCCCAAGTTTCATCTCTCATGTTTCATTATTCTTCAAATCTCTCATTTCTTCTAGCATAGCCTCCCTCCACTTTAAATACTTAGTGCTTGTATTTTTTTTGGGATTTCATCATCAATAATGCTAGTGGTGAAAACTCTAACACTAGAGTGAAAATTAATGATATGATACATGACGAGCAATATAATGTTTGGTACACTCACGAATTCCTTTCCTAAGAGCAATGAGTTCACTAAGATTACTTTGGCTTGGCTCAAGAGTTGTAACATGTTCACTGTTGTCATACTCTATACTTGAATCAAGAGGCAATGAAATAAGAGTGATAGAATTGAAATTACCTGGATCAATACATGGTTCAGATGGTAGCATTGTTGGAGTTGGCAATGGATCAATACGTTGTTTATCTTTCCTTATTAAATTAACGCGAATTTCAGAGGTGGAAGCCACAGTAGTCACAATTTTAGATCCTTTTTCTGGTATCCTGTTTTGGTTATGATTAATACATTTTTGAATTTATCCTGGTATTCTAGTGTTGGCATTGTTAGAGTTGGCAATGGATCAATACGTTGTTTTTCTTTCCTTATTGAATTAACGCGAATTTCAAAGGTGGGAGCCACAGTACTCACAATTTTAGATCCCTTCTGGTGTCCTATTTTGGTTATAGTTAATACATTTTTGAATTTATCCTGGTATCCTGGTGTCCTGGTATCATTTTTGAATAGGTGAGTAACCTAAGAAAATACATTTGATTGCCCTAGAATCTAATTTATCCTGGTTATGATCATGAATGTGAACAAAACTAGTACAACTAAAAACTTTGGGTACTAAGTGAGTGAAAGATCGATTGTGAGCAAAATATGATTGTATAATAGACGTGTAGACGGGTGTTGTCCCACATCAACAGAACTAAAGATTTAAGTCTTGTATAAATACGAAGAGGATTCTCTCACTCCTTGAGCTACCTTTTGGAATGATTTCTACCATATCACATTCTATCAACAACCAAAACCATGAATCAGACAGAGATATAATTCACCATAAAGCGTTTCTCTGACAATGCTGCTTTGATGTATTGTGTTCCAGGTGCAATAGAAATCCCCAAAGGGGGTTTGTTTGGGAAAACTTACGGGAGAATGATGAAAATTAATCATTAGCATGAGGGTAACTTGGGGTTTTTGTGTAAGGATAGACTGTGAAGTTAGTTTTTCGTCATATTTAGTGTGATGAATCCTAGAATTGGGTGACTACGGCTCGAGATTGTTTTAAGAGAGAGATCATTTTGGGGGATTATTGTATTTTCTCATTGCCATTTAGCAGCTATGTTTCAGGAATATGTGGTTGTCAGCCTTGTGGTTGTAGTGTTTATTTGTTGTGCTGTGTTTATTATGTTGGCTAAATTGAAAGTGCAGGTGTTCAAGTTCCATCCACTTAAGATAAGTTGCAGCCCTCATACATTCAACACCAACCACTATAATCTTTTATTACATTTGTGGATGACCATGCTAACTTGTTCAATATCACTCTATGAACAATTCGAGATGTAGAGAGGATAGAAACATTCCCAACTCAAGCATCCTTACATAGCAATAAAAGCATTGTGATAATTTTATAACAAGTTCTCAAAGTTAGTAATATTTGATATAAAACCACACTGATTAATACACACTGCATGAATTTTTTGGTGTCTTATAAGTTGTCTTGTTGGGCAGGTAAGATAATGACTCACGTGTTGCTATAACTTCTGTCTTATGAAATATTATAGAGATATGAGAAAGGGACAGCAACGATAAACCAAAAAGTTACCTCTTTAGTTGTCAGTATGTTTGCACCCTTAATGTCCCGGTGAATAACACCCTGTTCGTGGAGATAAACCAAGCCTTCTAAAACCTGTTTCATAAAGAACAAAAATAAATCCATAGAAGAATCACCCACATGTCACGCGCACCTTAACCCAAAAATGAAACAAGAGCGTAGACATAAGAATACCTGAGTAATGTAAAAAGCAACCAATGATTCTGGAAAAGGGCCAAACTTGTTTGGTTTTATTATGTTAGCAAGTGAACCATTCTCCACATACCTATGTCGAAAACATTCAGTAAAAAATCGCAAAGTTTGTAAGTTAACTTCCAACTAAAGGCATTGATTACATATTTTCATGAAAAATAAAATTCATACTTACTCAAGTATTATGTGAAGATGGGTCTTTGTTTTTGAAGATCCAAGATACTTGACAATGTTTTTGTGATTCAAATTCTACAAAATAAAAAGAAGAATTGTAGAGGAAGGACCAACATCAGCTGGGAACTATCAAAGATCAAATACAAGAAGATCAGCATAGCAATTATTTTTTTTAATCAAACTAAAAAAGGAGAAGCTTTATACTGTAAATTAATGGAGAGAAAATGAAAGGATTCAATGTTAACCAACAGTCATTGCAACAAATTATTATCATTTACTTAAGAAAGTGACCAGCTAGGCATATTGATCAAAGCCTTTAGACATAAGCTGTAATAAGATGCAGAGGTAGAAACAAACTGAAGAATCATTTAACAAATGAAAAAAAGAAATAAATGTATTAACAACCTAATCCTAAAGGGGCAAAAAGGCTACCTTCAATAAATCAATCTCTTGCTGAAGCATTCCAATTATTCAGCGACACAACACAATGAAAAGAAAACAAAATTAATCAATTGAACTTTAGACAATAAGAACTTTATTTAGTATGAAGTAAATTGAAAACATTTTTTAGAAGAAACAAAAATTGCTTTAATGTTAGGAAAAAGAGATATTCAAAACTTTAGAAAGTAATGTTTTATATGTGTCTCAATATATGAAAGAAAATTAAATTTTTTAAAAAAATGGACACTAAGGCAAAAACACAAAGACACTGACAAACCTAAAGAGAATTTTATCTGCTATTTGATCCATTAAAATTATGTCAAGAAAATAGCTATAACTTTATTTTCTCAAAATAGCAAATGGTGACATGTTGTTGTAATGTAAGACATGATTGATCAAACCATAATAATATTGAGATCCTCCTGAGCAATATTCTCCAAAGAAACTTGCTTAATGGCAACAAAATCCCCATTCTCCAAATCCAAGCCCTTGTAAACTCGCCCATATGCCCCCTTCCCAATCTCATCTCCCAGCATCTGCACAAATTTTCACATGTAAGCAGTTGAGCAGACACCAAATCGAAGCTACGTAACATTTCACAAGATAAAGAAAGTGTAACTCCAAAAGACAACAAACCATCAGCAAGAGGGACGTGAGGTGGAAAAGGGGAAAGGAAATAAATTTAGTTCAGAGAACTCCTAGCTAACGTCCAAACAGACACAAGAATTCACAAACAAATCAATTTCCAGTACAAATCAAATTGAAGAAGCACTCAATTCTATAATATGAGGATAATTGAAATGCGCAAATAGTTTTAGCAGACACATATAAGCCTCAGGTCTGATGATATCAAATCGAATGTAAGGTTGCACTAATTCTTCTCTTTAACACTCCCTTTGGTTGCCAAGAAAAAATTGGAAAATAACACTCGCAAGCGCATGGACATAGAAACAAAGTCAAACTGTCACGAAGGCTCTTTTCTTTCATCATGGTGCTTGTTCTCAACATATGATTAGTACGTAGTTTTCTTTTCTGAACTGTGTATGTTTTACGTGGACGAGATTAAACTTCAGGAGCAGTTTACAGATTGTCCTACTTACTGTTCAAAATGCTCTATTCTTTATCAACTCTGTAAAGAATGCTTTGTGGGTATTATGAATGAAAATTCAGGGGTTAGTTTACTATAATTGTTCTTTGCGATAACTTCACGGGATCGACTCTTTAGACTAACATACATCAGTGATAAAGTTTCACTCCAGTAAAACATACGCATGGCGTACAACTGAAATATTAAACATTTCAAAGGCAAAACCAAGTAAAATTCATCAAGTCAGCCCACGACATTAGGAACATTTAATTATGGCCACTAAAACTAACTGATGAACCAGAAAAAAAACATCAAAACTCAGAAAAAACAAGGGAGATTAAACACATTAATAAATTCATCCGATTCTCACAGCAACATACATATTTATTATCGAGAGTCTTAGACTTATGGAAAGCCGACGAGGGTGTTTGGCGAGACATGGGAACCGAATTGGAGTAGGAACGAAGAGAAACGCCTAGATGTAGTCCATTAGAGATAATAGAGATTTAGATGCAAAAATTCAGAGACGGAAGAGATTGGTGGGGTGAGGAAATCGGCGAAGAATCTCCGATGGTTGGGTTTCGCCTCCGGAGGAGAAGGGAACGGAAATTAATTTATTTCTAAGAAAGTGAAAAAAAATTGTTGTTTACAGACTTGAGGGGAAGAGCTCTTCCAACTCAGACGGGCACGGCCCGGCCCGCACTGGAATTTTTCAAGACTCTGTTATGCTACGCGTTGGTGCATGGACAGCTTTGTGGACGTGAAATCTATTTATTTTCATTTTTTGTAGAAAAAAAGATAAAATAACGTTAACAGTACTTATTTTTGCTATTTTAAAAAACTTGTTGGCGTATAAATTTTTGGTATAATTAAAATGTAAATAAAATAATAATTTATTTTTATAATTAATTGCACAAATAATTATCTTATATGTCAGTAAATTTTTTAAAAGAATAAATATAATTTTACTCTAAATATAATGTTAGACTAAAACCTTGGTATCATTTATAAATTAATAAAATAACTATAATAAGGGTCACGTGACGTGTTATGGCGCAAGTGTTGACCAGCTATTTTAATTTCTTAGCATTTTTCTTTATTTTAAGATAATTTATTGTATGTTATTTGGAGTTTTGACTTATTAACAATTTTGTCGTTAAGAATATGACTTTTAAACAAGGGTTTGGTTTGTTTTGGAAAACAGTTTAGTGGAATATTGATAACACTCAGATTAACACTGCAGAGAAATCTCTTGTTCTTTGAGCGATTCAAGTGTTTTTTTTTTTTATTTAAGTTATTGAGTTTTTCTTTCATTATTTTTTATTTTTATTATTAATTCCATTCATTTTCATCGTCGGTTATGTTTAGATTCTCTCATTTCGTCCTAAACTCATTGATTTATAGTCACCATTTGTTCGTAGTGGGCGTTCGCTCTAGTACAAATGTTTGAACTATTTCCATTTCTAGGCGTCTGCTCTCAAACCTGGTCATCCGCTCCTAAGCCCTTATTCTTTATATCGTTAAATTTTAGGCATCCGCCTTTTGATTTG
Organism: Begonia peltatifolia; assembly: GCA_022433055.1. Lineage (NCBI taxonomy): Eukaryota > Viridiplantae > Streptophyta > Magnoliopsida > Cucurbitales > Begoniaceae > Begonia > Begonia peltatifolia. Next base: position 25,059,471 of record CM039519.1, on the reverse strand, counting down.
GAAGCCCACTCCCAAGAGCCTATGAGCATCTGCCTTTCGATTCGAGGGCGTCTCCACTATGCCTCAAACCTTTCGTTTTCACATCGTTTGTTATCAAAACTTTGTATTTGCGTCATTTTGTATTAGAGCTTCTGTTTCCGCATAATTTAATATGAGAATCTATTTTTACCATTTCTATCTTTTTTTTAGAGGTAAAAGTTATTTCTCGTGGAGATGACTAATGGGAGTGGAGTTGCTTTTACTCTTAATCTAGTTAGTTCATAAGGGAAAGTCATCGCCAATTGACAATATACTCCATCTGGAAATCCAACACCTTCCTTTGTTAGATCAAGAGGTAGCGGTGAACAGAGACAGGTAGAAGAACAACTATTTTTGTCCAAGATGACCAATAGGGTGACTTTAATGAGGAGGCCCTTGTTGTTCTCAAATTTACTATATACGTCAGTCTGTGGCGGGATAGTCTAAAAATACAGAGGAATAGAGATGAAGACAAACCATTTGCTACCAGGGGATTGATGAAAAAACGATTTTGTCGAAGATCTACCACACAAGAAATGCATTTTCGTATGCATAGTCTAATCCAAATCGTTTTAAGTGTTGATGACTACGTTACCGAGTTTGAGACTTTGATGATCAAGTGTGAGATTGATGAGGCTAAAAGAGAAAACTATTATACGAGAGGACTTTATATAGGAGATATAGTAAAGCTCTAACAATACAATATCTTGAATAATGTTATTCACCTAACAATTAACGCGAAGAAACAAAGAAAATGAGAATTTAACCTTCCTTCTAATAAATCTAATTGAGCTGAGACAAATGTTACAAAATCACTACGAGTAGAAAGTGATAGAAGTTTTCCTCTCAATAATGCCCCTCGCACAAGAATTGTAACATCAAATGTTTCAAGTGTTTGAGTTCAAAACACATCACATCTCAGTGCCCTTGCCATAAAGTGATACTAATACAAGGTGAGAGTGAGAGTGAAAGTGAGTATGACATTGAAATACTTACGAAGAATGAGAAATCAAAAAAGGAAATTATCCTTCAACAAAGAGAGTCATCTGCTTATGGTTATCAAGTGTGTTAGGAAGTTGATAATAGAGAAAATATATTATATTCAAATTGCTTGGTGAAGGATAAATAGTTCACTCATCATTGATAATGATATCTGCATTGATGTGGCTTTGATTTTATTGATGTACTGAGAATACAAATTACCGAACATCCCAAGCAATATAAATGAAAGAGGCTAGATGACAAATGAGAATTAAAAGTTACAATCGACTCGCAGACCGAGAATTGAATCGGACCATCGGTTTCAGTCCCAAGTCGCTGGAACACGGTTCAGTCCAAGGTCTACATCCAAAAATCTCATCGGTTCTCAATCCAGTCCACAATCCACACCCAAAAATCCAAAAAAATTGAGAATTAAAAACAACTACGGAAAACCACTGGGCCTAGGGCAATTTGCGATTTTACATTTCGCAAATGTTGGCAAATCCTCTTGCCTCGCATATGCTCAACTGCTCCCCTGCGCGGCTGCTCCCAAACTAATGACCAGACGACCATAGTCCGGCATTCCCTCCTCAGCACTTGCCTCGCGCTCGCTGGGTCTATCATCGGTGATCGGCTCTATGCCTTGCCTCTGTCGTCACCTCATAGGTGCTTGGCTCTGTCCTCAGTGCTCGGCGGCTCGGCTTGTAATGGTTTGAAATTTTAAATTACATTAGATCAAAAATATAATTGTGGATGTACATATATGAAAGGTATGTAATTGAAGTTTGTAAAAGTTGCATTAAAGAAAGGATAAGTTAAAAGATAAAAAATTTGACGTTTTGAAGAAAATAGAATTTTTTTCACTTGATCAATCAATTGCCAGAATAGGCGATTGATCGGCAAAAAGGTAGATTGAACGATCGCAAGGCAGGAAGCTTGCCGATCTATTTCCCAAGGAGAGACGATCGATCGACTGCTGAAGGCTAAAAAGAAAATTTCATACAATTTGGGTGTAGATCGATCGGCCAGAAGGTAGCCGATCGATCGCCCCTTCTGAATTTTGAAGAATTGCCAAGCAATGGGGTTGCCGATCGATTGGCTGTCTCTAGTCAATTGATCGCTCCTCGAACATTCAAAATGCTGAAATATCTTATTTCTGAATAAATTTTTAATTTATTTGCAAAAAATTGATTAAGGTTAATCTAATTAGAATTGGATTAAAAATAATTGAGGTTAGTGATTAATTAAGTTTGGTTTTATGGTAATTTTCCATAAACTCAAGGGTAAAATAGTATTTTTATTGGATAAAAATTGATTTAATGGTAAATTAACCATTAAACACTATTGATGAAGGGTTAAATGGCAGCTTTTCTGTGGATTTTCACGGAAAAAGCTTAAGGCTGAAGAGTTTGTTTAGAGAGAGAAGAGAAAAGAAGAGAGAGGAAAAAATCGTGGGAGAATAAGAGAAATGGAAGGAAAAAAAGAGATTCATCGATCCATTCTTCAGAATAAATTGTTCAGCTCGTTGAGGGGGGCATTTTGGTGGAAGAATCGATAGAGTTGGTGGATATTTTGAGGAAAAGTGGTGGAACCGACATATTGTAAATATCTCTACTGATTAGAATAGTTAAATTAGATTTTACTACTTTGATAGGTGGAGATAGATTTCATTTCTGTCTTGTATCTGGATAGAATAAATTTGATTGGATGTTGACGTGAGGATTGAATATTGTTTTTATGTAAATGAATAATGAATTGTGGAAAGTCGCTTATTTCGATTTTATTGAAATGCTAAAAGGAAGAATTTTGAAAACAGTAATTTACGCTGAATTGAGCATAATTGGTTTTTAAACCCATTGCATTGATTTCAATATCAATCTCATGGTTTAGTTGTGTTTTTTTAACATGCATTACATTGTTTTATAACTGTTTTAAAGCATGTATTTAAAAAAGATAGAGTAGAAATGTCATAGTAACATAAGAATCCATTGAGTTGGATTTGCCTCTTCGTTTGTGATAAATATGGCTATGAAAATTATTGGAAGATTAACTGTATGTTCTCCTTGCGTTGAAAGTCCCTAAACTTCGCGGAAAAATAATATGTGGGGTCCTACAGCCTTATCGGTGAAAGCTCGAAAATGTGTAGGTGTATGATGGTCATATACGTTGATTAGAGTGAATTGTATTTTTACATTTCAAATTGAATGTTAAAAATGACATTGGTTGCTGTGAGAAAAGAAAATGGTTTTGAATCTTGCAATTTTTTTTAAATTGCATCGGATTACTTAATTGTTGAGAATGAATGATTTTCAAACGGTTGTTGATGTTTTTTTTTACAGGTTTGGATTTGACATGAATTTTAAAGCATTAATTGGTTAATGAATTTTTAAATAGTTCGAATTACGAACACACATGCATTTTTATATAAATGACATTGATTTCAAATCAAAGCATAATTCATTTAAGATGATTTCAAAATAATCATGAATATGTGGTGGTTGGCGTATGAGCCTAGATAGTGTGGATAGGATCTGGGTTAGCTTCTCTAGTTGATAGATTTATTTGTTGGGCCAATGACTTATTATTGTGTATATTCATATTTTTTAGATATCGAGGACGTTCACGAAGATGGAAAAACCAAAACAAGGTAAAGTGTACAATGAAACATAGGTGAAAGATCACAGTTAATGGACTTCGGGTTGGAAAGTCACATGTCGTGACTTATATGCATTTTATATTTTTATTTTTTTCCGCTAGAATACTCTGTGATGTTTGATGATGATGTTATGTAAATTGTTTCAACGTATGAAATGATTTTTTTTATGGAAATGTATCTTGTTTATGGATATTTGGATGAAATCCTAGTTTAGGATGCAGGTAGAAAATTGATGATGTATGTCATTAGAAGTTTCTATTTAGAGAATGTATGTTTTGAAGTTGTTTCAAGAATCTTCCTAATTCGGGAGTCCTATTGCCGGGATTTAGTTCGGGGAGGGATCATGCTCTAACACAGCCTATCCTCGGTGCTCGGCTTTGTCCTTGCTCAGTCTCGGTGCTCGCTCAGTCTCGGTGCTCACCAATCACCCGTCCTCAATGCTCGCCAGTCGACTTAGTCAGAGCTCACTGTATGTGTGATTTTTGTGATAGTAAATGAATTTTCTGTAATTTTTTGTTGATAGAATTTTGACTGCTGTTTAATTTTATATTTGGTTGTTTATGTTTAACTGTTTATGTTAGATATGTGTTGATTGAATTGATAAATTTTTATTTGTTTAGTGCTCATTGTCGGTAGGAGGAACCAGAAAGAATGAAAAAGTTGTTGGTGGGAAGAACTGGGACCAAATCAAAATTTTTGGTTCAGTTCCAATCTTTGAGAAAAAATTCTCAAAGATTTGGTTCGATTTCGATCTGGGCTCAGAATCAGACCGAACCGGACCGTACCCACCCACCCATATTAAATGAGATTACATGTGCCTGCACGAATTTAATGAAAACTCACTTGTGCAGACACCTGGGCTCTAAAGAGGGTACCATTGTACCAAATTCAAAGATGTGCTCTGGCGCGTGCACCCAGTGTCAACACGACATGAAAGGATTATGGGCACCTGGGGTTGAATAATGGTCTAGAGACATGTTTTCAGGCCCTCAGGGCAGAAGCCCGTGCCATGCCACGTTGCCCTCAGCCAATGTATATACAAAGAAATCTCTCCCCTGATGTCTAAAAATCTCACCACCTATGTTTATAAATCTCTCTTCCAATGTAACTATTTAACATTTAAACTTATGTTAGAGGTGTACAAAAAGGTGGGCGCGATTAATATGCTCTCTTGTTATTTGAATTTCATAGAATATTGTTTCAGTTCAATCTACCCCGTGGGCATGATCAAGAACAATACAAATAACAATAATCTAGTTAAGATATCCAAAATTTCATTGAGAGATAATTCAAATGACAAGCACAAGCAAAGAAAAGAAAGTTTATATCTAAAAAGTAAGCATAATCAAATACCGTTCAAAATATACGAATGCAATTACATGAGTATATCAAATGAGAAAACAAAAATCTGAACATTGAACGAAGGTAGCATCAGAGAATGGATGGAGGAGCACGAGAAGTATCCTTGGGCCTAGACTCAGCGGTGTTAGTGTTGTAAGATCGAAATAATATAGGGGTGAATTAGATTATTAAATTTTTTTGTGATTAAAAACACTATTAATTTGCACTCGTAAAATAATTTATACTTTTTAATTAATTAGGTGATTTTAAAATCAAAAATTATTTTAAGCAAAAAATTAAGAGAGAAAAGTAAGAGAGTGTAAACAAATTTATTAACACGGTTCGACCAACCTTGTTTATACTTGCGTTTCAAGATTTCTCCTTATAAATTCTTCAACTTAACTCCTTGAGTTTGCTAAATTGAACTTCCAAGCGGCAATTCAGAGTGTTATACATTACTCTTTCTCTAGGCAGCACCTTCTACTCATTCACTTAAATACAAGGATGAAGGTTTGAACACGAATGAATAATATTTCAGTCTCTCTCACTCAATGAAAAAAATCTCAAATTAATGTAAGAGGAGAGTGGTGTGAGTTGAAGACTCAAATTCTCATGTCAATTCGGCAGCACTTTATTATGATTCTCAAGTTCGGTGTATTGCACAAAGCTGTCATCTTCTATTTATAGAAGTTTTCGATGTGCAATGTACGGCTCAACCACTTCAGTCGATCCTTGAATTACCGTTGAGTGTATTTTGAATTTTTTTCAACAACTTGGTAATGTTGGACTGAATTCTGTAACATTACGTAAACACTTATTTTATTAATTATTTAAATAAATTAATTGCTGGAGTTTTGTGTCTAGAGGTAGAACGACTTTATCTGAAGCACATAAATCTTACATTCTTGATTTCTTCTTAATTATTCTTAATTAATTGTCGCATAAATTCATAACACTTAAAGTGTATTACTAATTCTTCTCGTCTTTTTCTTATTGTCATTACATGTGCCAAACTAATATGGCCTATTTTTAAAAATATAAGTAACATCTTGATTGTTTTATAATTTTGCTATGATTCCATCCTCTTTAGGTTATTTTGTAAGTTTATTAATTTTTGTGACAAATGTTGTTCATGTAAAACAAGTTTGATAGGCTTAAGATCTTGTCCATGTTTGAAATCAACCACTTTCTAATTTTAAAAAGAAAAAAAAAAGTGAACACCGTGTGAATATAAAACAACCTCATAACACAAATAAAAATCATTCAACTCGTGCTAAGAGATGATTACCCATGGATTGGGGTCATGAATAGCACTGGGCACGATTCGGTTCGGGTCGGTTTTGGACTCGACCTCCCAAACCAACCCAAAGTGTCGGTTAAAGTTGGGTTTTTAATAACAAAATGATTTTTTTTTTAAAATACCCTTAAATATATTAAGTTACCCAACAAAAATACACCTTTAGATATATGAATTTAAGCAACAAACAAAACACTATTTAATATCATACTAAAGTCAAAACAAAAATTATACAACAATTCTAATATTCTATATTAAATCCAACTAAAATCCAATTAAACTGATCAAAGTCAAAATAAAAAAATATAAAATCCAACTAACTTCCATGATCAAAGATAAATCTAAAGTCCATATAAATTATATCCAACTAAAATTCAAGAATTTAATATCTAACAAATTGAATATCTAAATAAACCAACTCATATTTAGAAAATCACAAAAGTAAGCCTAATGAGTGACTGTCCACCAACAAGTCGACCACCGCACCACACCCAACACACCAGATCTAATAAACATTCAATTCCAATCTCCGTTAAAAAAAAATACACTAGAACAAATACAATCTTTATAAAAGAGAATAATTTTTTCAATAAAGATGAAAATGATGAACAAAAAAGAAGAGTATCTTTACAATTCGATAATAGTTGATAAATCTTCGTCTCCTTTTTTATTCCTACTATTATTAGCAGCATTTTCTGGACAAAACAAAATATCATATTACAAAAAATAAAAATGACAAAAAATAAATTATTACGTAACGTATCTTCATCAATAGTTTTATAGTCATTAATTTGCTCGGACATACTTGGAGTTTTGGAACAGATATAACTTTGAGTGCAAATAATAAATTCAACTATCGTCGATAATAAAGAGGGACGAGATGAGTTAATAATACGTCCACCATAACTAAATACTGACTACGAAACGACAATAGAAATAAAAATGATCAACATATCTCTCGCTATTTGACTCAAAATTAGATATTTATGCAAGTTCACTTTCTACCATTTTAAAATGTCTAAATTGTTCAAGTATTTTTAACATTATCACTCGAATACTCGTCAACTTCAAATATGTTACTTGAAGTATCATAGTCAAAGAATGTAGAAAAGACAAGAGTGGTATCCTTAAGTGAATTCGCAACAATGTTTGAACTCATAATCTTTTCATCAAAGTCTCTATTCATAAGATCTCCAGCTCATTCATTGCCTAGCAAAATCCTCATACAATGTTTTAAGAATTTTGATTTACATCTTGGGTAAAATAAAAAGGCTACAAAGAAAAAAGAATTAATCTTATCAAAACTTTCCCAATACTTGTCAAACTTGTTCAGCATTCCAAGAGTGTATTACCCTTGACATACTTTTGAACGATCATGTTCACCTCACGTACTTTACTAACATACAAATTTAAGGTAATATGCAATGAAGTGGGAACTTTGATAGTTATGTCATAAAACACCTTAAAAAACTCACAGTGAAGGGCTGAAGGCAGAGGCTTACAACGACAGCGGACTAGGGAGTTGTGACTTGCGAGTGCATGGGATTTGCAACTTGCAACTCTGGAGTCTAAAAAGGGCAGAGGTTGACGGAGCTTTCCAGGCGGAGCCGGAGGTTCGCCGAAGAGTCGCTGTCGCTGTACAGAGGTTCGTCGGTGAATCGCTGACGATTCAGAATTTACGAAGGTCAGAATCGCGAATCGCGATTTGGACTGAGGGCTTCAGAGGAATGTCGGGTTTCGGTCTGCGCTCGGGTTGCACTCCAAACCCGGAACGGAATCGACACCCGACCCGTCTTTGGAAGAAAAAAAAAAAAAAAAAAAGTAAAAAGCCACATAACTCAGTTTGAGTTGTGACCCACGGGTCGGTTCGATTCCACCCACTCGTAGTCGTGAATACAAAACAAAGCTCTTTGAATTAAAGTTGAAATTCCCAAAATATAACACATGTGTTGCTTTTTGATTATTAAAAAGAAATATTTGTTTTAAGCAAGTCAATACTTGGTATAATTTAACATTTACATTTGTATTGATTAAATTGGTTGTTATTTTGTGTTTTAAAAACGAGTAATATTATATTTATTATATGTTTCTGCTCTCTAATTTTTTTTTTTTACTTGATAAATATTGATTGATACAATTAAAAGTAATTAATAAATAAATAAATAAACTATAGAGAGATTAACAAATTCTCTATTAAACTATGTCCGTTAACAAACTTGCCTTTAAACTATGATCCGTTAACAAAACCACTGTTGCCTATATTTTCGTAAAAAATTATTCGCGCACGAACAAATTTTAATAAAAATATAAATGATAATGATTGTTTTGTTAACGATACATAATTTAAGAAGAGATTTGTTAACGAACATAATTTAAAGTGCAAATTCATTTATCACCTCATAGTTTAAATTTTTTTAATTAATTACCTCACAATTAATGTAATAAACTGTATTCTTCCAAAAGTTAGCACTCATTCAAAATTTTAATTTTTTTTAAAGTGAACAATGCGATCTTTATTTGTATGTTTCTCATTATTGCTTGCACATGACACATGCAAAGCCTAATACTAAGAATGTGGCTTTTTGGACAATGACACTTCTTTAAAATTTTAATTTTTAATTTTTAATTTTTGGATTCTCTAATTTATTACCTTTTTTTATTTGTAAGTTTTATGGAGATAATTTGTATAAAAGTAATATGTATGGGGATGAAACATTACAAACTAACATAAGATGAATATCAATAGTTTATATCTTATTTTAATTTGGGTTTCAAATCTCTAATGAAGATTTAAAATTGTACTTTGAGAAGCTTAACCACTTCTAGTTGACATCTGCTGTAGAACACTTTAAAGAAAGATATAATATTGTCATCAATTCACAAAGCTTTAGTGGTTTTTTTTTTTTTTTTTTTTCAAGTGAAAGCTTTCTATATATCTGTAAGTTACTGCAAACTGAAGCTTAAATAATAACATACTAATCATGTTAAGATAAGGGTGGGGGCATCTCTTCCATCACCCCAATTTCATCGATGCAAACGAGGTGGCTAGATCTACCGCCTCCTTCACATGACTGGCGTTCGTCCCCTGAGGCATAAACAGCACAGAATTTGAGGATTGAGAATTGAATTCCAAAACTATATGCTTGAGAGAAAATGGAATCAGCTTGCATCCCACAAACAAGGTTTCTGAATCATTTTACAATCCCTCATCATACTCACTCTTCAGAACCATGATTTAACATATTAAAAGAAAAATACGGCCAAAGTAAACAACTCACTCAATGGTATCCTCCATAATCTACGTCGGACAAATAGCTCAGGCTATGCAAAAGTAAGAAAATTATTTATCTGATGTAAGGCCAAGAGCAATTTCTTTTATCAACAAGAGATTCATTCAGCAAAAAAAAAAAGATTTTTTGAAGAAAAGCTCACATCCTGACCCTCCTTGCACCAAAAAATAACAAGTAATGCTATATTTAATTTCTAATTTTACATCCTAATACGGAGCTTACATGTCACTCATAATTAGTATTATTATTAAGATAAACTATTATTAATTGTATCACATCATGAGGTAAAATTACACTATAAAATTAAAAGGTTAATTATATCTTAAATCTTTATCTCACTAAAATCATATTTGACAAAGAGAAATTTGCGTGATAGTTGAAAATCAAATTATTAGATGGTCCACAAATAAGCAGCACAAACCTGGCCCGAAGCAAGACCAGCCTTTCCTTTACCACACCGGCCCTTTAAAGGTTCCAAAGCTGCTGTCAACCACTCGGACACCTCTAACTGCTTTTCCAGCACCCCTTTTGGAGGAACTCCAGCACAGACCACAGCCTTATTTGTGGTTTCGTCTGTGCTGAAAACCATGACAGATATCCCCTGCAAAATAAGGAAACTGATCTCTCATTCGCAATGAAAAAAAAAAAACTGGCAAAGTAAGAGAGTCGGTCACATTGAATAAAATGCACTAATGTGTATGGATGTTGATATCTTCTTTCCATTAATAATACTAAAGGAAATTCCAAAATTCAAGTATAGGATAAAAGCCTCAAAATCTTAATAATGAAGGAAGCTTTTGAAGAATAGAGCACAAACAGGTAGGTTGTACTTTATATTTTCCACATAATAGGCTGAAATAGTATAAATCAGTATAACATGTCATAACAAAGCAGAGATGGAGTAAAAGTGAGGAATGACCTTCTGCTCCATGACCTGCACAACTGCTTCACGAACAGCTGCCGCATCCAAGCCAACATCAACATGGGATATACAGAAGCCTTTACCATTGGAAGCTGCGATTTCTGCAGCATCAATAGTAGCCTTCACAGCTTTTTGTAGATTCTCTTCAGCAGTCTTCTTTTGTGCTTTTCTCACTTCGCTCTGTATGAAAGGACAACACATGAAATACATAGGAGGTATATTATATTATAGCCAAAGCACTCAAGATGCAGCCTCAAAATATTACTTGAAGAAGGGCAATCTTGGCCCTAATATCAGCCTTTTTGGGTGCTGGAATTGGCGCTGAATCTACATGGCTTTTCAATGAAGCAACTTTCTGTTCGATAGAAAAGTACAAATATTTAACAAATTTTGAGAAGAGAGGACGACAAAATATGTATAACATAGAGATGAAGTAATTTGTTTAGACGAGGGTAAATTATTGCAGAATGCATGAATATGCCCCTATGCATCCCCAAATCTTTCATTAAACACAGACATTAATAAAATTTGTACAATACATTTCACAACAACATAGGTGGCAAAACTCTAGGAAGAACCAAATCCCCGTGAAGAAAACCACCATTTCCATCAAAAACTGTATAACAACTTTCAATTTTTAAATTTGAGTGTCTATGATAGAGGGAAAAAAAAAAACCTTTTCCAATAAGCTTCCATCTGTTTTGGATGCCTCAACGACTTCCTGCTCCAGCGAGTGTCCCAATTCCATTGCCTTGAAAGCAAAATCAGTAGTAACAGCAGTTATTCTTCGAATCCCTTTAGCAATTCCTTCTTCAGATAAAAGCGCAAACGCCTTAGCATCACGTGTATTAGATATATGAGTACCTGATTATATTATGAAAATAAGTCAATAAAAACAAAATGCTGACTGTAAGGGGTGGAAATCATAATCAAACACAAACCTCCACACAGCTCTGCAGAAATTGATACCCATTCTTCATTCTCTGGATCGGCAAGGAGGTCCTCCACTTTTCTCCCAATTGAAACAACTCTAACTGGATCAGGATACACCTAATAAAAAACAGAGTAGTTGGAAGACTTGTTCTCAACAATTATTTTACATTAAAATTGGGTGAGAAATAAGGGCAAGAGAAAAAGGGAAGTAGTTTACTTCACCAAAAACAGCACGCAAGCCGTTAATTTGCTTAGCTTCTGCGAGAGTTGCATCTTTGGAAAATACATCTAATTCATCTTCTATTTGCTTGTTAACAATTGACTCAATTCTTCTCAGAAGATCAGAATCTACTGGCTTGCCTAAACATTTGCAACAGTGGTTTACGCAATCCAGGCATAAAAAATACCCTAATTTTTCAGTTGAGGAAACTTACCATGAGAAAAATCAAATCTTAATTTTTCAGGAAGAACAATAGAACCCTTCTGGTCAACATGGTTCCCAAGTACTTCCTAAAAAATTAGAAGCAAGTTAAATATGCGTGAAGAAATAAGAATTCGGGAGCATTGGCCGTCAGAGCATACCCTGAGAGCAAAGTTCAACATATGTGTACAGGTATGATTTGGAGCAATCAGTTTACGTCTATCGTAGTCAACCTACATATCAATGGAAGTCAGAAAGTCAGGCAAAAGTTTATTGAAAAAGAAAAATAATTGAAGCAAGTATAGAAGATGCAGAATTTACCTTACAAATAACCTTTTCGCCAACAGAAATTCTGCCATTCTTTCCAGTAAAAGAACCAATATGAATGACAAAACCGCCATAGATTTGGACATTGCATACTTGAAAAGAGCCAGAGAGATGATTGATTGATCCAGTGTCAAAAATCTACAAGCAGAAATTTTTTTGGTCATTTCAAACGACATCCAAAGAACATCAAACAAAGGAAATGTGAATAAGAAAGGAACGACTCATCACATCTCTTAATAATCTCACTCAGCAGTTTTTTCAACTGAATTTGATGCATATAATAATAGCTAATTACAGGGACATCTCCTGGTTTCTTACTGTGGTCATGGGCTCATCAATACAAAGACATTTCGAAAGATTGGTAAAGATCCACAAGCTTCGTAATCTACCTAAACTGGTCAAGGTGAGGAATCAACTGTAACACATATGTAGCTATTGTCATAAAATGTTATTATCTTATGCTAAAAAAAGTTGCCGTCAACCTACAAATTAATATCCATAAAAGATGCATCATAAATAATTAAGGTTCAAACATGTCACACATGATGCAGATCAAAGATCAACATTTCATAAAGGATACAAAATGCAACTATTACCATGCCATAAAAATTACCTGACCACCTTGCTCTGCATAGAAACTAGTAGAATCCAAAACTAAACCAACTTCACTTCCTATATCTACACTTTTCAAGAATTGAGAACCCGTGTATATTGCTCTTATCACGGTCTCATGATCCTGTAAAAGCAAACCGCAAAGCAAAAAATTCAAAGAAAAATACAGCAGTCAAATTTGCCGAACAAGTACAAGGCAACTGTTACATTATAGTTGTCCCGCGTTAGATTGACAATGATTCAAAAATACATGACGACATTGGGTTGGCAACCTAAAGTTTTGAAAATCAGATAATTCATCATGATGTAAATTTTAATCAGCGCTATTTTTTCCCTTAAGTTTCAAATTCTAAATCATATTTCAGCAGTCAAGCCATGACAACTTCTTTCATTAGAACCTCTATGATATTTCTTATTCCTGTTCTTGATCTCTATTGTGCTTTCTTGAACTTTCTTTATTGATCAGTTTATTCATTGAAAGAATTTATCACCAAGGATTGAAAATACCCTCCCACCAAACCCAGATTATTTATTCTTGGCAAACTACAACCCATTCTTAAAGTTATTTGTTGTTTGAGAAGCATGTCTCGTTCTAATGTTTTTTGTACTCATTATTTTTAATAAAATTTCATTATCTTAAAAAAACAAGGACCACATAATATTTGTTTGACGTTTCCTCTTTCTTACACCATATGAAATTTAGCATCCTTTATAAATTATGAACTATACAAACCTTGAACCAAATAAATTTAAATTTGTCATCTGTTGGAGCAACCCCTTTTTTGTGTAATGCTGAGGTAGCATCAGCATCCATAATGATAGCACCTCCCACTTGCTGGCACAAATGTAAAATCAAAGGTGAACAATATATAATCTCTATTCCAGAACATTCTACGAAATTTTCTTTTGTATGAAGATGCCTAGACATAGATAAATAAGGGAAAAAATAAGTGAATGTAGATAAAAATTTCATGCCTTGCTTTGAGCATTCCTTGATCGCTCTCTTGCCTCTTCCATAGCATTATTGAAACCCTCGACATCGACAAAAAGACCCCTTTCCTCTGCCATTAACTAAAATTATGGAATAAAAAATATTAGCTAACTAAGAGAAATGTGTGAGAGAACAAGAAACAACAGGCCATGCCCAGTTCCACATACCTGAGTTAAGTCTAACGGAAACCCATATGTATCCCACAAGATAAAAGCATCCTGCAACAAAGGGATGAGAATGAAATAAGGAACATGAGCCAAAAATAAAATACTCAAATAAGCTTGTTATAGATGAAAGTGTTGAAATACTATAGATTCAAGGTTGACAAGCCTAACTCATATCCTGCATCTGCTAACAAAAGAAATAAATTCAACATTCCAAAGTTCAAATAGCAATTAAATTTGCGACAACAAGTACAAGAGACCCGTCCTACCATGGACTTCCCTAGAAAAAAAGGCACTAAACATACTCAAAAAATAACTTCAATGTAAAACTGCACATATACATAGTATCATAAACATAAAGATAAACTACTTGCCTGTCCACTAAATATCTTCCCTTGCACATCCTGGGCCGCCTTCTTAAATTTCTCAATTCCCTGGAGTAAAGTGAATAATGCACCAGTTTTTCTTCACCGCATAATAAAAAAAACAACCACAATTCACCACCAAAAAAAAAAAAATCGTTGAGAAGCTCAGGAACCTATAACAAAATACATCTCATTTTAGTAACTTCAAATCAACTTTCTACAGCAGTGACTTTCAACTAATAAACAGAGATCAACCAAAATTGAAACTTCTGCGAAGATTTTAATGGACATGAGGAAATAAACATACTTCATATGTGTTAATGTCACTGTTTCTTACGCAAACAATATGATATATGCATGAAGAGTGATTAGCTACCTTAAGTAAAGTCTTTCCAAAGCTAGCTTCCTCTTCTGCAATTATGTCCTTGATGTGCGCTTCATGTTGTTTTAGCTCTGGAAAAACACCAGCCATCACTTGCACCACAATTTCTACAAGCCTGTATCCATAATGATCATTGTATTATCCACTAGAACGAGAAAATAAGAAAGAGTGAACAAGAAAATAAGAACAAAACAAGACAACCGACGTTTTGGATAATTAAAAAGTAGTGACAACATGATAAGCTCCATTAAAACATCCTCCTACCCATTAAAAAATCCTTCTTTGGCTTTTAGGACCTCATTTCCATAGCGAACAGCCCGACGAAGAATACGTCTTAAAACGTACTCACGACCCTCATTACCTGCCAAAAAACTCAGTTATAACAGAAACAAAAAATTGTTACAATGAAGGTTCAAAATTACTAAGGAGCATTATGATATGTGCATGAACAGTGATCAGAGTCTTTCACTCTTTCCTTTCTCATAGACAAAATTTTAAGTAACAAAGGAGATCTTAGATTAAACATATAACCCATTTTTCTGTCTATAGTAGCTTACCTGGACAAGATCCATCAGCAATGGCAAATGAAAGAGTTCTAATGTGGTCAGCAACTACTCTGTATGCCATGTCAACTTTATCCACATCATCCAATCCAACTTTCCCAGAATATGGCCGAGCCTCGGTCCCCTACATTTTATATAGAAAGAAGAACATCATATTGAGAATATTACATATATTTTTAAGAAGAGCAAATGATATTCAATTTTTTTAAAAAAAAAGCTTGATCTTTATCAATAAAATAAATATATTGATGTAAATAAACAGAAAGGAGGAAAGAAATAAGAAACAAAACTACAGAAAAAGCTAGCATCTACCCAGCACAACAAAAAAGTGCAATGCAAATGTAAACCTCTAAACCAACTGGCGCTTCCTCAAACTCATCTAATTCTGCTTCAAAATTTAAAAATTGAAAAATAAATGTCCTAAGAAGAAGTTATAGATAATATAATTAAACCTAACACTGAGGAAACACAAGGCACTATTCTTCGCATCAATGTAGCACAGGTGCAAATGAAAACCTCTAATTAACTGTTGCTTTTTTGAAATCATCTAATTCTGCTTAAACTTAATTAAAAAAGATATGTTCTCGACTCAAAATAATTAAAGTTAACACTGAGGAAACACGGGGCAGTATTGTTTATATCAATATGGTACATGTGTACAGCAAAAACAGTAAAGTTTGTATAGCGAGATGACCCCTAATAACCCAAGAAAAGAACTAATGACTAAAAATTTTGATCCATGTATATAACTCGAACCTCTAAATTCATTATTGAACTATTTTCATTTTTTCCTTCTCTTTCTTTTACAACTTTAGTCAACAAGAAAATCAAAAAGAATTTATAAATATATATAAGCAATAATAAACGAATAAAAAGTAGCAGAAAGTGACATATCACTGTAAATATAGAGTTAACACCATATACATACATTCCCCAATACAGAAATATAACATAACTTCATTACAATGTTGATTGGAAAGTTGAAAAACCAAATCAAATAAAATGTATGACTGCTAGCATTGCCATCTCACCTTTTGGATAGCATCAAAGATTGGCATGAACAAATCAGTGTCGTAATTGCTCATCTTGTTCTGAAGGACAGACGTTAATCTTTCAAATCCCATTCCAGTGTCAACGTGTTTAGCAGGTAAAAGTTTTAGAGATCCATCATTCTCCCTGTTGAACTATAACAATGAAAAGAAAAACTTAAAAGAGCTAAATAAATTATTAACTTTTAAACTCAAGTGCCTAACATAAATAGAGAACATGATACACCGGAGGTGATATACTTGAATGAAAATTAACTTTTTAAACAAGTGTGCATATACATCAACAGAGAATTCAATACAGAGGAGATGATATACTTGGATAAAGACCAGGTTCCATATCTCGATGCATGTTGGATCATCATTGTTGACCATAGGTGCAGCATCACGGTCACCAATTCTATCATAATGGATTTCAGTGCAAGGTCCACATGGACCAGTGTCCCCCATCTCCCAAAAATTGTCCTAGCCAAAATAAATAAAAGAAAAAAACAACGTGAAATCTTTATAAATCTTTTTTAATGAAGGTGAGGAGGACACAATTTCTCTTTTCTTTTTTTCCAATTTCAATATTCAATGTTCTTTAGCACTAGCAGTGAGTAAGAAGTAATCTCTACCCCCCATGTTAAGAAAAGACAGAGAAAATAAATTCTTTTTATTCTATTGATTCTTTTATTAATATCATGAAATCTAATCTGATTTTGCTTAGGTATTAAGAATTTACATTATCTCTTCCTAAACTAACAAACGGCCAACAAAGTTAGTTGAAAAAGGTTATTAATGGTTTGATGAAATAGCAGCTGCTATCACTAAATCCACTATCTAGCTTATTAAATACTAGTATAAACAGAAAAGAGGGAATATGTGTAACCTCGTTTATTCTATTCAAATGAAATTGGTAAGCATTTCCACTCAGTGACACTTTCGATGGTACACTGGTTGGGACAATTTACAAGTGAAAATAAAATAAGTGGAAAGTTATACCTTGCAGCCAAACGGCAATACACGACTTGGTGGTAAAAACTTGAGCCATATATCTTTGGCTTCGTTATCAGGAGCAAGACCAGCCTTATCATCACCACCAAAGTAGGTGGCGTAAAACCTATCAGTCGGAAGCTTATATACCTGTGGAATGAACCAAAAAACAGGAAATGGTCATTGCAAATTTCCCAACAAAGATTGCATAAATATACCAATAGTTAAACACTAGCATTGTTCACAAACGATCCCACTTTGTTTCTCTTAAGCGCTTAACAGACCTTGAGCACTCTCACAGTGAAGCACATAACGAAATCTTCAATTCTTCAATTTCTTAAACCTCCACAAAATAAACAGATAAAAAAGCATGCATAATCGTGTATAGGAGAACCGCTTAAAAAATTATGAAGGAGACAACATCTACTACAGTATGCCGTTGTTTGTTGAAGTTTCAAACTAGGACAAAAAAATGAGGCTCCAACTGTAGAAGTATACTGGCCTGAGTGAGAAGCTCCCATGCCCATTCAATGGCTTCCTTTTTGAAGTAATCTCCAAATGACCAATTTCCAAGCATTTCAAAGAAGGTGTGGTGGTAGGTATCTTTTCCAACGTCATCAAGATCGTTGTGTTTCCCACCAGCGCGAATGCATTTCTGAGTATTGCATGCTCTGGTAAGTTTGCTCAATGGCGTATTCGGGTCAACAGTGCCCAAAAAAATGGGCTTGAATTGATTCATGCCTGTAAAATCTCACGAAAACTAAATAATCAATATAAAGGCATATACTTGCAGCAGAGTTGATGATATAAACGTCCGATTTCCTAGTCAACGCCTTAATTTCCCTCTCTTTCTCACAATTAACGCACCAGGTAAAGAAAAACAAAGCAAATGAAATCAAGAGAAAGAGACCAGCATTTGCAAAGAGGAGAGTAGGATCGTTGAGAGGCACAACAGGGCTAGACGTCCAATTGACGTGCTTCTTCTCCTCAAAAAAACTGAAGAACGTGTCCCTCACGCGATTCGCCGGCCATTCGACGCCCTGCGAGTCGGAGCCCGGCATGGCTGAGGAAGAAACCAGAGAAGACGAGCGGAGCAAGGAAACGGATTCAGAAGAAAAACCAAAACGATGAAGAGCGTAAGAAGGGAAGAAGACGCAGGTGCTGAGAGCGGGAAAGAAAGAAATGGAGTGAGATGATAATGGCGGCGCCAAAGAATGAGGAGGAGAAATAGTACGACTGCAGAGAAGGGTGAGAGATTCGGGTTTGAAGCAGAGGAATCCCCTCCTCATTCACAGCCATAACGCTAACTTTGATTCCTCAATTTATGCGTTTAATCTTTTCCAGAGTACAACTTATTGCTAACATTGGGCTGGCTGCGCACTCTGGTAAAACCCAATTTCGGGGTAGGTTAAACCGAACCGTGGTTCAGTTGTTCGTTTTAGAATGAGAACTAACAATGGTGATAATATTCCAATACGTTATGCTATATTTTTACCATTAAAGTCGGATTTAAGTTTAATTAAATATATTATAAATTGAGTATGAGTTAGCAAAGTATAATACAAATTACAGCTATATACTAAAAAGAACATCTTGTATTTAAGGCTCACTTTTCGTCCTATCCACTAAAAATTAAAACCATGGGCTAACATCCAAATATAGTTCACAATAAATAATGAATTATAAACAAAATATTTATGTTTGAATGAAAATGTGAGTATTGATTTTCTTTTAATCATTTTGAATTACTAAGGCAACGACATGTGCACATCATTGATGAAGTAATCTATAATAAAAGATTCTCTTATAGGTGATAATCGTTGAGCATTTGATATTGTTTTTAGGATTGTAGAAGTAGAAGAGTTGTTGAGTTCAGAAACAAAAAAAGAAAAAATGATTTCCCTGTTGTATGTTTCCAAGAATAGTTTCTTACGTAAATGATGAAATGAAAAAACTACAATTATAATTTAATAAAATTGTAATTGAATACTGAAAGTATATACTTGTGATATAATGAATCCATAATTGAATAGTGAAAGTATATACTCTAATATCCTCCTTCAAGATCAAGGGCAAAAACTGAAGATCTTAGAGACGAAAAGACTGAACAACGTTGGTGGGAGAGGTTTGGTGAGTGCATCAGCAAGTTGGTTTGCCGAAGGTGTGAACTTAACCGAGAGCTTCTTTTGAAGCACTTTTTCCCTAACGAAATGGAAGTTAATTTCCACGTGTTTAGATTTTGAATGCAATACTAGATTTGATGCAAGATAAATTGCACTCAAGTTGTCACGGATGAGAGGTACTCTAGGAGAAAAAATACCTAACTTCTTTAAGGGTGATTGTAGCTAAAGAATCTTGGCCGCACCGTTAGTGACACTACGATACTTTTATTCTGTGCTAGAATATGAGACGACTTTCTGTTTGATTGACGAGCATGATATAAGATTTGTGCCTAAAAAGACTGTAATGGTTCAGATCTTGTAAATAAAACGGATCGAATTTTTGACTTCAAAAAAAATTTGAAAATTTGATGTTTTGGAAATTTTGTTAAAAATCATTGTTGGCCGATCGGTCTCCTAGGATACGATCGATCGCCAATATATTTAATTCGGCAAGTGGAAAACAGAGAGCTTGTCGATCGATGGCCTAAGGAGAGACGATCAATCGGCTGTTGAACACGAAAAATAAAATTTGAGGCAGTGCGGGTGCCGATCGATCGACTGAGGCATGACAGATCGATCACCCCTTAAAATTTTCGAAAGAAGCTAGAACAAAAGAGAGAGCTAATCGATCGGCTGAAGCATAGTCGATCGATCGCCTCATTAAAAATTTTAAGTGTCCAAATTTTTTAATTTATCAGATAAAATTTCGATTAATTACAAAAATTAGATTAAAATAAGTCTAATTGTGATTAGATTAAAAACTAAAGGTGATTAGTAAATTATTAAGCTTGATTTGATGATAATTTTTCTACAAACTCAAGGGCAAATTGGTAAAATTTAATGGATAACAATGGTTTAAATGTAAATAAACCATTAATCACCGTTACAAAAGTGATATGTGGCAATTGTTTGATGTTTTTACATGGAGTTAAAAAATCTGAAGAAAAAAGTTTAAGAGAGAGTTGAGAGAGAAGAAAAAATTGTGGGAAAAGAGGTCAAAAGGGAAAAAAAAATTGAGGATTCGGCGATCCATTCTTTAAGGAAAGTTGTTCATCTCGTTGAGAGGAACATTTTGACGTAGAAATCAAAAGATTCGGTGGAGATTCTGGTTAAAGTGGAAGAACTGACAAATACGGTAAGTAAATTTATCAGTTAGACTAATTAGTTTATGCTTTATTGTATTACTAAGTGGAGATAGATTTAATTTTCATTTGGATTATATACATTTTGGACGTTTTAGGAATTTTAAGGAGATTAGATAGAAATTTGAATAAACGGATATTGTTGATAGAAAATTTACTATATAATTATTAAAGTTGTTTAAATTTGATTCTTTTTAGTTTAAATTTTGGTTTATTGAAGTAATTGAAATGTCATTTTTTTCGATTTATATTGAATTGTTAAACGTACTCTTTTAAAACTATGCTTTATAATTATATTGAACTCATCGAATATTTTTTTATAGATAAACCTTATGGGTGGGTGCGTATTTTAAACATGCATAACATCGTTTTATAACTGTTCTTAAAGCATGCATTTTAAGAAGGAGAAAGTTGGAAGTCATGGTAACATAAGAATTCATAAGGCTGCACTAGTCTTTTCATGTTGAATGAGTATGACTATGAAAATGATTAGCAGATTTACACAAAACGTACTCTCTGGTTCGAAAATTCCCAAATCCTCGAGAAGAATAAGACAAGAGGGGTCTACAGCCCTACCGGAGAAAACTCGAGAACTGTAAATAGGTTACGGTCATATGAGTCATTTTAGAAAAAGAATTATATTTTTACATTTTAATTTAAATGTGAAAAATTACATTTTAGAAATTCAAATAAAAAATAGTTTTAAATCATGCATTATTATATTAAATTGCATTGAATTTAACTATTGTTGAAAATAGTTTTGAAAAAGTGGTTGGATGGAATTTAAACTGTTCGAATTATGAAAGTGAATGCATATTCATATAAAATGACATGAATTTTAAATCAAAACAAATTGATTTAAGTTGATTTCAAAATAATTAATAATAGGTGGATAATGGAATGTGATCCTAGTTAGTGCTATAGAGTGTGAATTAACTATTCTAACTCTTAAACTCATTTACAGGGCCAATGATTCATTATGTGGATATTCATTTTTTTTAGATAACGAAATCGTTCACTGCGAAGGAAAAAAAAAGGCAACTTGAAAGATAAAGAGGCATAGATAGAAAACAATTGAGGTAGATGGTTTTTATTTTGTTTAAGACTGAGATAAACAGTTTTAAGTTGTATAGAATATTTTGTACAGGTCACGTTTAGTAATTTATGTTTAATTACTTAGTTTCTGCTAGAAAATTCTAATAGAATAATGTAAATAATAGAAATTGATAAATACATACTATATAAACTACTTGGATATTAGATATAGTGTATGATAAATGTCTGGTTGATATTATATAATGAACTGTTGAGGAGATATCTTATTCTAAGATGTCAGGTACAATTCAGATGAGTTTAGTTAGAATTACAAATGTATCAATGTAGTTTGAAAACTCAGAAATTATTTAAGTTATTTCTCACATTGAGAATCCAAATCGTCGGGTCGGGTCCTGACAGCTTGGTATTAGAGCTATATATAATAGTTCTAACTAGTTAGGAGGGTTAGCGACTATATTTAGAATGGCTCTATCAATTGCCTTAAAAGTAAAATTTTATCTGATCAATATAAGAATTTTTGTAGATGGAAAGATGAGATTCTACCAGTAGAATCGATAGCATAGCTGATGATATAGTTAAGATGCAGAGGGCTATCACTACCTTAGCAGATATTGTGAATAGAAACATTACTCAACAGAGCAATAGAAAAGTGAAAAGTGCAGACTCTTCGGAGATGGAGTTTTTTGGATCGATTTCGAAAAACTAAACCACCAGTATTTGTGGTAGAGAGCAATTCAAACATAGTTGAAGAATGACTGAGACAAATGAAGAAAAAGTTTGATATGGTGGGAGTACCAGAGAACTTCAAAGTCAAGTTTGTTGTGAATCAACTTGATGATAGAGCTGATAAATGGTAGGACCAAACCAAGGCGTCCCTGAGTGAGCAGTGTACTTGGTATCAGTTTGAGAGCGTCTTTCTGGAAAAAAATCTTTCCTAGATACGTACGACAGGTTAAAGCAAAGGAATTTTTGGAACTGGTCAAGAAAAACATGACGGTTCTGGATTATCAGACCAAGTGTGAGGAGTTGGCCAGGTATACAGGTGAGTTCATTCTTGATAAAGCTGCAAAGTCCCAGAGGTTTGAACAGGGTCTTCGAGCAAGCATTTCCAACAGACTAATAACTCTGAAGATCGAGTCTTATCCAGATATGGTTGAGAGGGTCATGCTACTGGAACAAAAACTAAAAGCAAACAAAGACGAATGGGAATCTCAGAGGAAAGAGAAAGGGAAGTAACCAGAAGGTAGTAGTGGAGGAGATCAGCAGTTTAAAAAAAATTGATTTACTTCGCCTCAATCTCAATCACAAGTTTCATAAGAGAGTGGGCCTAGAAGAAGTGATGGTGGTAGTTTCCGAACAACTAACACTCGAACCTACCATTATTGTGGAAAGGTGGGTTATATCAAGAGGAATTGCAGAAAATAGAAAGCCAACAATCCTGATGTCCAATAGGGAACTCAGCTGATTCAATTTCCTACTTAGAGTCCTCCACCGAGTTTTGGACTAACACAACCAGCCTCTAGACAATATGGAGGTGATACTTCTCAAGCTGTTAGCTACAGCCAAAAGTGCATGTTTTTGGCACTTTTGAAGAATAGTTGGACAATGCGGTGATTGAAGGTACTTTCTTGCTTTATAATTCTAAAGTAAGAATTTTGTTCGATTTCAGAGCAACACACTCATTTGTGTCAGCTTCAGTTGTTTGTGCCTTGGGTTAGAGATTACAGTTTGACCTTATATTCTGAATGTGGATTCCCCTCTAGGAGGGAATACTGTGGTAGATAAAGTGTGTCAGTATTGTGTTGTTCGAATCAAAGACTATGAGATTATGGCTGATCTTATAGTTATGGAGCTGGAATGGTTTTTGATATTATCTTAGGGATGGATTGGCTATCCAGATATCGAGCAATTGTGGACTGTTACAGAAAGAAAACAACGGTACGTATTCCCCAAGGTGAGACCATTGCATTTTATGGTGATGGAAACTCAATCCGATACCATTTTCCTAGGACTTCATCTGGATTCAACGGATGGATAGCTAACCTTCTGTTATATCTAGATGGTGACAACAGAGTTGACTATATCGATGTTGTCAGTGAATACATGGACGTGTTTCTAGATAAACTACCCGATCTACTTCTGAGAAGGGAGATAGAGTTTTAAATTGAAGTATATCCGGGTACTAATTTGATATCGCTTCCTCTGTATCATATGGCACCGGCAAAATTGAAAAAACTGAAAGTGTAGTTGGAAGAATTGCAAGAGAAGTGATTTTTACGAGTTAGCACATCTCCATGAGGTTCTCTAGCCTTATTTGTGAAAAAGAAAGACGACACTTTAAGGATGTGCATCAATTACCGAAAGTTAAACGACGTAACGGTGAAAAAAAAATATATGCTTCCTCGAATTGACGATTTATTCGCTCAACTGAAAGCTTCGTGCTGGTTTTCAAAGACTGATTTAAGATCTGGATATCATTAACTCAAAATTCGAGAAGAAAATATTCAGCAAACTACTTTCAAGGCTCGTTATGGTCATTATGAGTTTTTGGTGATGCCTTTTGGTTTGACAAATGCGTCCACTGTATTTATGGATCTAATTAACAGAGTGTTCAAACAATATCCGGATAACTTTGTGATTGTATTCATAGACGATATCCTGGTGTATTCTTTATCAAGATCAGATCCGAGAAGCGCTTACATTGTGGTTTGAGTTCGTTGAGATAACACCAGTTGTATGTTAAGCTGGGCAAGTGCGAATTGTGACTTGAAGAAGTTAAATTTTAGGGCATGTAATTTCGAAGAAGGGTATTGCAGTTGATCCTTAAAAAACTGAAGCAGTTCAGAACTAGTGTCCCAGAGTGGATGGATAACACAGGCCCAACCACCATAAGAGTGGAAACCAACTTGCAAGAATCCATATTTGCCCTGTGAAGTAGCTCAGAAACATATGGTGATTGTGCAAGATGCATACCCGTAGACGTCTGAGTGACGGACATGCGTAAAAAGTATAATAATGGTCCAAGATCTCAGATTGGAAACTAAGAATGTAGGTATGTCAAGAGCTGGTCTAAAAGGGCAGCAGAGTCATCTATCACAATAATATCATCGACATATACAACCATGATAATGATGGATGAAGGCATACGACCTATGAATAGTGACGAGTTAGACTTTGATGCTGAGAAGCCCCAATTAATTAATACTATGTGCAGTTTGGTATACCACACTCTCGAAGATTGCTTGAGGCCATATAGTGCTTTATGTAGAAAATAGACAACCGACGAAGAGGATGAATCAGTAAACTCAGGGGGCTGTTACATGTACACCTTCTAAATCAAATCACCGTGTAAGAAGACACTGCTGATATTTAGTTGTTTGATACTCCACTGGGAGGAGATGGCTAGAGGGAGTACTGTGCGGACTGACGTTGGTTTGACCCCCAGATTGAATGTCTCATCATAATTAACACCTTCAGTGTGGTTGTAACCTTTGGCAATGAGACGAACCTTTATACTGAGAAACCGTTCCATCAGAATTTAGCTTAGTTTTGAACACCTACTTGTAGCCAATAAGCTTTGCGCCTTTGGGTAGTGGAACTAAGGTCCAAGTGTTAGTTTATTTAAGGGCATAAATTTCTTCCTTCATGGTGGTGAGCCAGTGAGGACAATTTGCAGATTGACTGAACGTTTTCTGTTCAAGGGCAGTTTCAAGGAGAAAGGCCTTAGACTTGAAAACACCAACTTTGGCCCTAGTTGTTATAGGATGGGTATTATGGGTGGGAGGATTTGGTATTTGGATAGGTGTGGGCTTTGGTGATATAGGAGAGGAAAGGCCGGTAGTGGTAGGAGTAAGGGAAGGATAGGTGGAGATGAGGCGGTTGATATTGGTGGGAGGAGATACGGGTATGATAGAGAGTGAAAAGGGTGTAGCAAGTTGGTTTGTATTAGTGGTGGGATGAGGTATGTAAGGAATGTCAAGTGTAAAAGGAGAAAATTAGGGAACATGCGTAGGGAGAGAAGAAAAGAAAAATTGTGACTCAATAAAGGTGACGTGGCAAGAGATGTAGATTTTGTGTGAGGAAGGGTCGAGGCACAGGAAGCCTTTATGATTCGGATTAGATTCTAAGAATACACAAGGAAGGGAACGAGACTGGAGTTTGTGTTGATTGAAGGAGCAAAGAAGTGGAAAACAGAGACAACTAAAGACACGAAGGAAAAATAATTTGGGATTTTGTTGAACATGCATTCAAAAGAAGACTTGTGGTGTAGAACCAGAGTGAGAAGGAAATTGATTAAGCGAGCAGCAGTAAAAAATGTATAAGGTCAAAAGTGCTGAGGTACTGAGGAGTGAAAGAGTAGAGAGAGACCAGTTTTAACAATGTGACGATTTTTTTCTTTCCACTCGGTCATTTTGATTTGGAGTATACGAGCAGGAAATTCGATGTTGAATTCCAAGAGATTTAAATAGAGGTGTAATGGACTGGAATTCACCACCACCATTTGATTGGACACTTTTGATTTTGGCACCAAACTGAGTATGGACAAATTGATAAAAACTGACAAATGTGTTGTAAACATCACATTTTAATTTTAGTGGAAAGAGCCAAGTGAAACGAGTATGATCGTCAACAAACAGAATAAAGTAACGTGCACCGGTAATAGATTTAATCGGGGAGGGACCCCACACGTCAGTATGTACCATATCGAAAGAAATTGAACGTGTGGTGATGAAATTGGGAACGGTAACTGATGACTTTTCCTTATTTTACAAGGAGTTCAACGTTGAGACAAAAAATTGTTTAAGTTTAAATTAAAGAGCCTAAGACTTTCTCCAAGACATGGGGAGATGGATGATCCAAATGAAGGTGCCAGAGGGTGGTCGAAACAGAAGTAGAATCCATGAGCCGAGCAACAAGGCACAAGATAGGACTGCACAATGGGAGGTAATAGAGACCTTCACTGAGAAGACCATGGAGCAGGATACTATGTGTAGTCCGATCCTTAACAAGAAAACAGGTTGGATGAAATTCAATAAGAACATAATTTTCTTGACATAATCGAGAAATGCTCAGCAGATTATGAGGAAGATATGGAGAGTGATAAACAGTTTATAAGTGGAGTAATCGACCGGCAGCCGGAAGAGCAGTGGAACCATAGTGAAAGAGAGGGAGAAGGTTACCTTCAGCCGTAGCGATTTAGGAGGGAATCAAAAGATGTTGAAGTGGACCGAGGAGATTGGGTTGGGGTGAGAAGTGATGGGTGGCGCCAAAATTAAAGACCCAGGGGGTGGTGGGCAAGGAGGGTGCCGAAGTTTGAAGGATTCTCATCGAGTTTGGCACAGGTGAAGGCAAGAGATTTTGAAAACTGGATGGGTAATAGGTTGAGGGTTGGGTCGGGTCTGGTGAAGAATGGGTAAAGGCTGAGTGATAGTGGGCTTGGGTCGGGGCAGAAGAGAGGGTAGAGAGGTTGGCATGGGCTGGAATGACCCATCTTGCTGCATATTTGGCACCAAGCCTTGGAGTGCTGTGTGGGCCGAGGACGCCATGGGCCAGCCTGATGGAGGTGATGGTGCAAACCGGGTCTGTTGGGAGGAGAACTAGTTGACGAGTTGGGTCAAAAGGGGAAATCAGGCTGAGGGCTCCAAGACAGATGGTATGAGCGCTGGCAGACGATGTTCGCCTGCAGTTGAGCCGGCGTCAAAAGAGAAACAATTGGTTTTTGTTTCTCCAAGCAAAAATCGTGGCTCTGAAGCATGCTTTGGACCTCTTCCAGAGTGGGTTGTTTAGAGTGGGTGGTGATGGCCGTAACGAAAGGATTGTACTCCAAACCGAGGCTCCAAGGAACTAAAGCATTTTGTCTTTGTAAGGCGATAATTGTGAGAGTGTTGCATAGACTGGTGAGTTTCTAGATATAGGCAGCGGCCGAGATGCTGTCCTTGGTAAAGGAATGGAGCCGAGAACGGAGATCATTGATTCACGCCAGAGATGATGAAGCAAAAATTTGAACAAGTGCGGACCAAATTTCACTTGCAGAGGTAATGGCAGTGATTTGTGGGAGAAATTCTTCATATAGGGAGGAGAATAACCAACTAATGATGAGACTATTGTATCGCTGCTAGAGAGTGTATTCAGAGTTAATCTGGTTCGAAATGGAGTCCATAAATTTTAGAGGTTGAAGGGAGGAGCCGTCTAGGATGTGTCTTATTCCGTTTTGCAGTAACAACATAGAGAATTTGAGCTTTCCATACCAGATAATTTCAATTGTCTATCTTGACATAAGAGTTTGATTCATAGAGGGCAACAAAAGAAGAGAGAAAACCTGAGTAAGGGAGGGTGAAAAGGGAAAAGAGGGAAATGTGGAGCTTGGAGATGCCATCCTTTCTGGCTCTGATACCATGTTGAGTATTTGATCTTGCTGTTTAGGCTTGTAGAAGCAGAGGAGTAGTTGAGTTTAGAAGAAGAGAGATTGCAGCCGAAGAAAAAATAATTTTTCCTGTTGTATGTTTCCAAGAATAGTTTTTTACATACGTCAGAGGAGTGATAATGAAATGAAAAGACTACAATTGTAATCTAATTAAATTGTAATAAAATTGTAATTGAATGGTGAAAGTGTATACTCTAATAGTAATTAAACTGAAAATTTACTTGTTGGTGGAGAAAAATTTTGTATTTTATTTATTATATTTATGATTAATTTGATGATTTTATTTTAAAAATATAAATTATTTTTTTTATAAATTAATTATATAAAGAAAATGACATAACTTTTCAATAGATGAAGAATGTGAACTATATATATATATATATATATATAGTTGCTACACAACATACTGTAACTATCACTTTAATTAAAATGCTTTGAAAGAGAGTGTGAGGTCCCTCCTTAATGATGAGCGACCCAGATCATTTAATAAAAAATAAAATTTTAATTTTATTTCTGCACATCATAAATGAAATGTAAAAGAAAAATTAACATTTCTTCTACATGATGTGTGATGTTTTGTCTTCTTATAAGAAATTTTCTCTATAAATAGAGAGTTTCTGATGAAAGAAAAATCATCCGAAGAAGAAATCGAAGAAGAAAAGTTTCTTCTGCGAGAAGAGGGAGAGAAAAGAAAGAGTAAAGAAAAAATAAGTGTGGTGCTTTTGTGCACATTAAGAGTTTTAAGAGTGGTGATTTTTCTTATTAAATATTTTCTAGAATATTCAATATTTAGAAAAGTATTGTAAATCCTATTTTTCATAGTGATATCTTTCTGTATTCGGTCCTGTGATTTTTTTTTCAATTTGAGTTTCCACGTAAAATTCTCAGTATTCATTTTTTGTTATTATTCTTTTATCACTTGACCATTATAATCTTAACGGTGTGAAAAAATAATTTTAGTATTTTTCAGATTTTATTTTCTATCGTTTCTCGTACCGCTTGGTTAGTGGTGTAATTGTACTGTGTAAGTAAGTTCTGTCTAGGAAACTAGAATTTAAGTGGATCATTTGTGACCCTCTAACCTTTCTTAGGAACTTACTTAGAGGAAACTAGAATTTAAGTGGATCATTTGTGACCCTACAACCTTTCTTAGGAAATTACTTAGAAAGATAATTATATCTAAAGAGATTGCCAAGAGCATTCTTTCTTGAGAATTATCATTCTTAGTATTCTCCATGTTTTACAGTAGTGGTATTATTATTATCGTTCTCGTCGATTTCGTTGCTATTTTTCTAACAACTGGTATTAGAGCCAAGTTCATAGTTCTTGTGCCGTGTTCAAATCATGGAGAGTCGGATTGTCACGTTGAACGGCTCCAACTATCATGTGTGGAAAGAGAAGATGGAAGATCTTCTCTATGTTAAAAACTATTATTTGCCTGTGTTTACTGGTACGAAGCCGACAGATAAATCTGACGTTGAATGAGAATTATGTCATCGTCAAGTGTGCAGTTACATTCGGTAGTAGGTAGATAATAACGTTCTCAACCATATAAGTGAAGAAAATAACACTCAGAGCTTATGGAAAAAGCTTGAAGAGTTGTACGCTCGGAAGACTGGCAACGACAAATTATTTTTGATCAAACACCTTCTATGATTAAAATTACAAAATAGAAAAGCAATGACCAATCACTTGAATAAATTTTAGGGAATTATCAATAGTTGGCTGCAATGAAGATCAAGTTTGATGAAGAGGTTCAAGGATTGATGTTTCTTGGAACCTTACCAGATTCGTGGGAGATATTTAGAATATCGTTTTCTAACATCGGCCCTAGATGGTGTTTTGACTATGCATGTAGGAAAAGTAGTGTTCTGAATGAGAAGATAAGAAGAAAGTCGACTAGTTCTTCTTCTTCACAGTTAGATGTTCTAAACATCGAAAACAGCGGGAAGAGTCAAAGTAAAGGTCTGAGTAACAAAAATTGAAGTAAAAGCAAGTCAAGAAAATACACTAGTTTTGAGTGTCATTATTGTGGAAAGAAGGGTCATATAAAGAGATTTTATCAAAAGTTTCTTCGAGAAAATCCGAATGCCAAAAGAAAGGAAATGAAGAATGAAGAGGGTGAAACAGGCAATAAGGTAGCCACGACCACCAATGAGTTCTTTATTGTGTACGACGGAGACGTCGTAAATCTCGTCTCCCAAGATATGAGTTAGGTGATCAATAGTGGCGTTTTGATACATGTTACTTTGCGAAGGGATTTCTTCACGTCCTACACTTATGGTGACTTTAGAATAGTAAAGATGAAAAATAATGGCATTGCAAAAGCCATTGGTATGAGAGACGTACGTTTGGAGACTGACAATGGCAACACCTTATTTTTTAGAGGTGTGAAGCACATTCCTGACATCCGTATGAATTTGATCTCAACTGGAAAATTTGATGACGAATGGTTTTGCAACACCTTTCGTGATAGAAAATTGAGGCTTACCAAAGGCTCATTGATTGTGGCAAAATGAGAAAAATGCTCCTCGTTGTATGTGATGCATGCAAAGATCGAGGATTTCACAATTCATACGGTAGACCATGAAGGTGTGATAGATCTTTGACATAATTAGGTTAGCCATATGAGCGAGATGAGTTTGATGATGCTAACTAGGAAGAACATGTTATCAAGTATAAAAGAGGGCTCTATAAAACAGTGTGCTCATTGTTTGGTAGGCAAGTAGACTCGAGTTGCCTTCAAAAGAACTCCTTACTCGCGAAAACGAAACATTCTCGACATCGTCTACTCCGATGTGTGTGGTCTGATTAAGATAAGAACACTTGATGGTGCGCTGTACTTTGTGACTTTTATCGACGATCATTCAAGGAAGATTTGGTTGTATATGTTGAAGTCAAAAGATCAAGTTCTAGACGTCTTCAAACAATTTCATGATCGGGTGGAAAGAGAAACAAGTATGAAGTTCAAGTGTAATCAGACTGATAATGGTGGTGAGTACTATGATCCTTTTGATGAGTATTGCAGAGAGCAAGGTATTCAGCATCAAAAGACACCTCTGAAGACTTCTTAGTTGAACGGTTTAGCTGACAGAATGAACATGACACTTTTTGAGAGAGTGAGATGTTTGCTCTCATAGTCACAGTTTCCAAGATCCTTTTGGGGTGAAGCCTTGAGTACAGTGGTTCACATTTCGAATCTCACGCCGAGTGTTCCATTGGACTTCGAAGTTCCAGACAGGATGTGGTCAGAAAAAGAAGTTTTTTAAAATCGTCTACACATATTTAGGTGCAAGGCCTTTGTTCACATTCCAAAAGACGAACGATCGAAGCTTGAAGTAAAGACGAGGCCGTGTCTATTTATTGGTTATGGTCTTGATGAGTTTGGCAACAGGTTCTACGATCCGGTGAAGAAAAAACTAGTTAGAAGTAGAGATGCAGTGTTCATAGAAGACCAAGGCATCAAAGACATCGATAAGGCAGAAATCGCAGAGAAGTGCATTGATGATCTGATTGATTTGGATCAAATCTCTACACCTGCAGAGCATTACGATTAAGGGAGAGCAGAATTGGAACATGATACCGGTTATGCTAATGGCGAAGTCCCCACCGCTGACAATGTTGAACCGATTGAGCAAGTCGAAAAAGAGGTTCAATAGTTACTAGATGAACCTCCTTTGAGAAGATCCACTAGAGAACGACGTTCTTCAATAAGATACATTTCAGATGAGTATGTAATGCTCACAGATGCAGGAGAGCCAGAAACTTACCAAGAAATAACTTTCGCTAATAAGAAGAAAGAGTGCCTAGAAGCCATGGAAGAGGAGATGCAATCTTTCCACGAGAACAACACTTATGACTTGGTGAAGTTACCATAAGGCAAGAAAACTCTCAAAAACAAATGGATCTACACGTTGAAGACCGAAAATGAAAGCTCACATCCAAGGTACAAGACTCGATTAGTTGTGAAGGGATACAGTCAAAAGAAGGGAATCGACTTTGAAGAAATATTTTCACTAGTGGTGAATATGTCCTCGATCCGAGTTGCTCTTGGTTTACCGGCACATTTGAACTTGGAAATCGAGCAACTTGATGTGAAAACTGCATTTCTGCATGGTGACTTAGAAGAAGAATTCTACATGGAGCAGGTTAAGGGATTCAAAGTTAGAGAAAAAGAGCAACTTGTGTGCAAGTTGAAAAAGAGATTGTATGGTCTTAAACACACTCTACGACGGTGGTCAAGAAGTTTGAATCTTTCATGGTGAGTCACGAGTACAGTCGGACATCGTTAGATGATTATATGTTCATCAATAGGCACTTTGAGGATACTTCATTATTCTCCTCTTGTATGTTGACAATATGTTGATCATAAGTCGTGACACTAGCAAGATTGCTAAGTTAAAGGGAGAGTTGAGCAAGTCTTTTGTTATGAAAGACTTGGGGGAGGCAAAAAAAATACTCAGTATGAAGATCTCTCGTGATAGGAAGAATATGAAATTGGGGTTGTCTCAAAAAGACTATATCGAGAAAATACTTGAAAGGCTCAACATGAGCAATGCCATAACTATGTGTTCTCCACTTGCAGGTCACTTCAACCTCACTTTGGTGCAATGTCTTACACGTGAGAAAGACAAAGTGGGCATGAGTTAAGTTTTTTATGCATCTGCAGTTGGCAGTTTGATGTATGCCATGGTTTGCACTCAACTAGATATTCTCATTCAATTGGAGTAGTCAGCTGATTTCTCTCCAATCTTGACAAAGAACACTGGGAAGCAGTAAAGTGGATATTCAGATATCTCAGATATCTCAGAAGCACTTCCAAATTGTGTTTGTGTTTAGGTGGCAGTAATCCTATGCTAGTTGGGTATACTGATTTAGATATGGCCGGTAACGTTGATTCTAGGAGGTCCATTTCAAGATTCTTGATGATTTTTGCTGAAGGAGCTGTGACTTGGCAATCCAAGCTGCAAGATTGTGTTGCACTATCCACCACAAAAGCTGAGTACAATGTGATCACTGAGGATTCAAAGGAGGCTTTATAGATGAAGAGATTTCTTAAGGAATTGGGTTTGCACCAAGAGAAGTATATTATGATCAATGATAGCTAGAGTGTTATCTATCTCTCCAAGAATTTGTCATTTCATTCGAGGTACAAGCATGTTGATGTGAGGTATCATTGGGTTTGAGATTTGCTCAAAATAAAGTAGTTACACTTGGCGAAAGTGCACACCAATGAAAACGGTTCGGATATGTTGGCGAAGGCTTTCCCAAAAGAGAATCTCGAGGCTTGTCGATGAAGAGCGGGATTATTGGAGATACCTCATTAGAGGTTGGAAGGGAGAGTTTGTGGCGTCCCTTCTTAATAATGAAGGACCCACATCATTTAATAAAAAAGAAAATTTTCATTTTACTTTTGTATGTTATAAATTAAATGTAGAAGAAAAATTAAAACTTTCTTATACGTGATGTGTAATGTTTTGTCATATTATGAGAAATTTTCTCTATAAATAGAGAGTTTCTGATGAAAGAAAAATCATATGAAGAAGAAATTGAAGAAGAAGAGTTTCTTCTGCGAGAAGAGGGAGAGAAAAGAAAGAGTGTGAGGGAAAAATAGGTGTGATGTTTTTGTGCATATTGAGAGTTATAAGAATAGTAATTTCTCTTCATGAATATTTTCTAAAATATTCTATATCTAGAAAAGTATTGTAAATCCTATTTTTCATAGTGATATCTTTTTTAACTCGATGCCCGTGGTTTTTTCCAGATTTGGGTTTCCAAGTAAAATCTTCGATGTTCATTTTTTGCTATTATTTCTCTATCTCTTGACGGTTATAATCTTAACGGTGTGAAAAAATATTTCTGGCATTTTTCGGATCGCATCTGCTATCGTTTCTCATACCATTTGTTTAGTGGTGTAATTGTACTGTATAAGTAAGTTCTGTCTAGGAAACTGGAATTCAAATATACCATTTGTAACGGTCCAACTCCCCTCACTAACTACCGTACCGTACTGGAGGTTGGAAGGCCTATTTTGCCCGACCACCAGACCTCATGACCTTTTCCCTCTAGCAATGAATTTTTATCCTCTCTAACACTCGAACCCATACCTTATCAGGCTAAAACACATGTGCTACAAGAGCTGATACCACTCTGTTTGTGATCTTCATGCCTTTCTTGAAAATTTACTTAGAAAGGTAATTCTGTTTAAGGAAATTTCTAATAGCACTATTTCATGAGAATTATCATAATCAGTATTTTTCACGTTTTATAGCGATAATATTATTATTATTGTTCTCGTTGATTTCGTTATTATTTTCTCAATAGAGTGAAGGGACATGGAAGAACAATGTTATTGCGAAACATATACGTAAGATGTTATGACGTGAGAAGACAATGATAAGTGTACTGAATGAGATTTAGAAATAATAAAATAAGTAGTAAATAAAATTAAAGTAAAACAAATATACATTCCAAAGAAGAATGGACCTTTTTATTTGCACAAGAACAACAATAATAGTATTATGTAACAAAAAATGTAGAAAAATCTAAAAATAATGTAGTAAATAAAATTAGAAGCATATCCTCATTATTAAAAGGTTTTGTTTAATTGGTATAGTTTTTTCCACTTTATTATTATTTCCTCAATCAATCATAGCGTAGTGAGTCAATGCATGCAAGATTTATATTTGGAAAAACATAAAAAGAAGTCGGAAAACTTCCACATAATCATAAAAGTTAAATATATGATATACATATAATGTATAATATTTATCAAATAATACAATGAAATCACATTAATTTGAGAAAAAAAATATAGTGCGACTAACATTAACGTAATATATGAAGCGATGATTGGATAAAGGAAATCCACAAGAACATAATACATGATTGCAATTCATCATATGTTTAAATAAAAGTAAAAAATAATAGAGATCTTCTATGAAGAGTGAAAATCAGAGGAGACTTACATTGTTCAAACTAATTGAATGATGATAGAAAAAATTAAACATTTCAATCAATAATGACAACATTTTTTTTATCATGAACCATAAACATAATTATAAATCAACCATATAAAAACAAGTTATTATCATTAGTTTATTACAATAATAAGTATTAGTAAATGAATCTATTTTGAGAAAAATATTTACTATCTTGAAAAGGCAACTATAAAAAACATGTGAGTATAATGAAACTTAAAAAATATAAAAAAAACTCCTCAAATTACACCGATCATCAACTACAAACACGCATACTGAGTTAGATTAAAAAAATTGTGGCAACATACGACATAAGAACAAAAGTTCATAGAATAAGACATTACTGATAAATATGAAACATTATCCAAGGGTGTCAAATATAAACACACTAAAAATTTTAATATAATAAAAACAAATAGTGATAGAATTACACAAAAATAGAAGGGATACCTACGGTTTAGACGAGGAAAAGAGTTATCGAACTCTACAATGAAATATAAGCTGCTCAAAGAGAAGTGTGAAAGTTTTAAAAAAAAAAACAAAGTCGAATATGCATTTGAAGAGATAATTGGTAAGAAAAACTCATAACCAAGTCAATGTGAAAAACACATGTTCACAACTTAAGCATAAATACTAGGGGTGGACACGGTTCGGGTCGATTCAGTTCTGACCTCGGATCGAAACCAGACTGATACCATTCAGGATCCTTTTCTTGATCCTAGAACAGATTTTGGGAGTAACGGTTCGGTACCTGTTCCTCCCATTAAAATTTTTTTTATTTAAAAATAATAATTTTTTTAATAAGCTGCTAATAATTTTATTTAAAAAATTAATTTTTTTAATTAAATCCACTATATCAATTATCATTCAAAGAGAATCTATCCGGTCCACAACTTTTCGGGATTTTTGCTTTTGAACCGTGGACCGGACCGAATCCCATGGAAAATTGGATGGGAGGACCACTCCCGGACTAAGAAGTTTGGATTTCTACCCGAAACTAGACCAAACCATCTGCTCAGTCTGATTCTGTCCACCCCTAATAACTCACGTCACAAAAATAAGAAAGGATAGCATATAGGGACTATGGAGCACACAAGAATAAACAAAAGTATAAGAATTGGAGGGCATAGTTGAGAAAGAAAGTGAGTTTTTTTTTACGAGGACATACCACAGGAATAATTGGGCGTCGACATAAGGATTGCAAATATGAACAAAAGGCACCAACACAATTTAAAAATCAACCAAGTTTGTATTGAAGGATTATTAGAAGTGAAAATAGAAGATCACAGAGTGGCAAAAAACAAAATTTAAGATTTGGAAGATAAACAACACTACTACCTGAAATAAGAAAGAAGGAGAGTGCGCGAACCGTAAAAATAACTAGATGGGCAATGTAAAGATTATAGAAAAGGAAAGTATGGGAATGAAATTCATCGTGTTCATGAATTTATTTTTTAATTAATTAATTGTTCATGAATAATTTTATCCTTTACAATATACCTACGGATATCAAGCGATACATTCTACTAAATGACATCATCACACTACGTCACATTGGAAAACAAAGAAAAGAAAATACAAATGGAAACCTCTAACATTACATTAAATCCCCACCCTCAAATGAAGGGTCGATCTCCGAGACTATATAAGAGATCGATCCCCCGTTCACTCATCTGTCGCGATTCTTTCTCTCAAAACTGAGAGCCCTTTGTCAAAATCGAGCCATTTTCTCTCAAATTCAAGCTCTTAGCACCAAAAATCTCAAAAGATCCCCGAATCTGAGCTTATTCAGTCAAAAAATCCCCAAAATCTATTTCAAATGGTTCCCAAAATGTTGTTTAAACGAAAGGTGCCCCCTGTCACAAGGTGGTTCATCGAGGTCACAAGGTGCTCCAGGTCAAATGTCGTGACTGCCAACTGGTTCCCAGTCGATTGAATTTTGAAACCAGGCGTGTCAAGAGCGGTTCGAGCAAAATATGTCAAACTGCTTGATCATTCATTGCAAGACTGCTAACTTTGGAGGCTGGGAGTCTTTGGTGAACAAAGAGATGTTTGACACAATCTCCTTGCACGGGGTGTACGAGATGAGTGGAGATAGTTACGAACGAATATTTCGCTTGTTTTATGCGAAGTTGAGCGCTCCCGAGAGGCTTGGGTGGTTGAAGACTTTATATATTAGGTAGAAACATCATCATATCTCCAAGTGCGGTAAATGAATTGCTCGGATTTTGCGTAGAAGACGTGGATAAATATTATCACCCTTCGCAGGACTGCCAATTTTTCAGCACGGTAGAGGGACCCGAGTTTCTCAGGCAAATTCACTGCAATTCAGAGGTTGCGAGTTTCGCAAAGCCGAGATCGAAGGACTTGAACGTCAAATCTCGGGTTATTCACAATCTGATCAATCACATCATTCTACAAAGGGATGAACATAGAGATTTCGTTAACTGCATGGATCTTTATGTCATGGAGAAACTATACACCGCCATACGGCGCACTAATTCTGAAGATTGTTAAGCGAGCTAGAATTCAGCTACCTAGTGGAAAGCGGAGGAGAGCACAGAGACCTGGCGGAGAGAGATCCCGGGCCCTCCACTTGGGATGTTCCTATGTAAGATGCCACCGCATTGGCCCCCCAAGAGGCTAGCAGGTGGGACATGATGCAGTGGCAGATGGAGTTCCTCATAAGCAAAGTCGAGGAGCTCGCCGTGGGTCAGAGAGATGTGCTCGTATCTTAGAGAGAGCTGACTCAGTAGCAAACATATCTCGCTAAGTCCGATAGAGAGCTTGCCAAGTCCCAGATAGAAATTGGTAAGAGGCACGAGGAGTGAATGGCAGCAGAAGACAACAATGTCCCAACGCCGTAGTTTAGTTTAGTTTTGTATTTCATTTTATGCATTTTACTTTTCGTTTATAAATTTGATGTACTTTAATTTTATGTCTTGAAGTATATTATCATTTATTTTCTGTTTGTCACTTTAGTTTAGTGTATGTTTGTATTATAACACCATTTAATTGATATTTCTACTGGATTTGACTATTGAGTATAAATTTGGGATTTGAATATACAGGAATTGTTTGAAGTTGATGAAGGAGTCATAAAACAAACGAAATTCTGACCATTTTTTCAACTTTATCTTACTAATTTAACATTATAATATAAGATTAAAACTAATTTACCACGTGTTCACCATATAATGAGAAGATAATCTGAAAAGTTTTATGATTTTCTAACACTTGTACAATTTATTATAATTTAACCTTAAAATAATTATATAAAATTACAATAAATCGTGCAAGCATTATAAAATAACAAAATTTTTACCACATGTTCAGCACATCATGAGAATATAATTTAAATTTTTTTTTATGATTTTCTAACACTTGTACGATTTATTATAATTTAACCCTACAATAATTATACAAAATTACAATAAATCATATACGTATATAAGCATTAATTTCTTTCGCGGTTGTGTGCCAAAAATTCATGTACATAATGAAAACTATAGTAAAAAGAAATATCAGTGTGTTGAAAAGTATTTGCATTCAGTCAAATGTGTGGAAACCCATAAAAGTGTTTTGGGAAGCAGCGCCTAAAGTGGATCCCTTGTGAGGACAAGTGCGACTATTATGTCTCGGCTGCCGACATATACGACATGACACCGTTGAATTCCTCTTACTAACTGTCAAACTTGACGGCTTGTCGACATCTCGCACTCTTGTCTTCAGCATACCAGGTTGGCGCTTTCTTCTGGGCGAGTTGATTTCCTTCCGTCCAGATATGGGCGGCCACACTTTTTTCCGGCTAAGAGGTTGAATAAAGTATGAGTACATATGTAGATAAGCATGATGATAATATGGATGCACGGAATTTTTCGATGCTACTCTTACGAAATGCATGCAGGGAATGAAATGGACACATGTGATGTCAATAAACTCTCACATGTTATAGTTGCACACATCCACATTCATGTTGACAACGTATTATTCGTTATCGTTGCCGACCTCAAATTGTTGTGCTCCCGCAAAGATTAGACTCTAATTTCGAGCTGCATGTTCAAGCTTCCTAAGCTTCTTTCATATCTGCAGATACAAGATTCCATTGAGGGGACCAACTTCTTATATTTTTTCATTGTACAAGTCATCGAGCACTTTCTGATAATCACGAATATAATCAAGATCAGTTTGTTTCTGGCAGACAATAGAATTGTATTGAATGACTTGCACAAATTATTAAATCTCATTTCGCACTTGGAAATCGAAGAAAATATATGACTAACTCAATATGTAGTCTCTGTGTCTCGAAGATATGCATGGACAGTTTGATTAATCTAATGTAACTTCCTCATTTCTATCTCGAAATAAAAACTTGTGGTTGCTCTGGTCGCATTCCATATCGCATCTCTGTATAATCTGCCATGAGATTGGATTTTGAAGTTTGCGTACATATGCAAGAGGCACTAGCAGTGTTCGACGTGTTCTAATTCATTTTCCATAGCAAGCAACAACTATTGATATTTGAAAGAAAGACAGAGTCAACATAAAAATATATATAACTACCATAGTGCTACAATATTTGAAAAGACAATAGAAAATGCATTATATTTTTTTGTCGATCCGAAACAATTGTCTATCCATATCCCGATGTAGTGTTTAGGTCCCCCTTCAATATTTTCAAAAACCACATCCACAAGTTCATACACTCAGATTCGATGTTGACAACATCAAGATATATTTTATTGTTGTCATTAATACTAATGGTTGTGAGTAATTAGCCGAGATACAAGCCCCTCAAATGACAACAATCTAAAAAGATAATGGGTTTATCAGATTGCAACAAATCTGTCTTGCAAGCAGCCATGCAGATATATATTCTTTGGAATTCCAATGACTCATCATTATTATTGGCAGAGTCCACCAAATAAGTATGTATTTTTAATGTGCTATCTAGATTTGATCTATATATTTCTGCTGCATAAGACCACAACAACTTGTATTATCCGTCGCTCTTCCCTTCATTCAATGTTCGACCTACGCTTTTTACTCTTTAAGCAAGACTGTGTGTAATGTTGACAGTCAAATCCTGTAATGGTTCAAATTTTTGGAACACTAATGTAAAAAAAAAAAAAAGGTCGTCGTGTTTGACTGATCAATCGCCGGTTTGAAGGTTCAAGAGAATTCGGGTAGATTGGTTGTCGATCAGTCACCATTTTTCGTCGATCGATCACAGATTCTAGAATAATCTAGAAATGGGATTTTTAAGAGCGTCGATCGACGGCACGGATAATCAATCGATTACCCCTTCATAAAATCAAAATTTTAGTGTTATTTGAAAAACTAATTTTTGAGGATTAGGATTTTTAAATTGGTTTAATTAACCCTAATATAAGGGATCAATGTGAGATAAGTATGATTAACGTTAAAATAATTATGGTAAAATTGTAATAAATTAAGAAAGGAATGAGGATTTAGTAATTTCACAAAAATAAGGGTAAAATGGAAATTTCACCCATAAACTTTCTAGAATTCATTTGAAAGATGAAGAACTCTCAAAGGGTGCTGAAAGTTGGGATTTTCGCGGGAAAGGAGAAACAGCTCCACATCATAGGCAAAAAGGAGGAAAAAAAAGGGAGGGAGAAGGAGACGGAGAAGGGAGAGAAAAGAAAATAGAGAAAAGAGTAGAGTTTTTCCATTTTCTTCAAAGAAAAGCTTCAAAGCTTGGATAATGGAGTTCTAGGGTTCGAAAATCAAGCTCCAAAGTGGAAATTACGTGGAGAATTGGAGTAACCAACATTTTCGGTAAGTACATCTTGGTAGAGTATTCTAATTATCTCTACTACATAATTAGATGACGATCTAGAAATAGATGTTTGAATTGGCCAATTTGTATTTAGTGAGATGATTTTAAATAAAGATTAAAAGCTGGAAATACATCAAATTTTGTTGGTTATGACTAGTATAGAAGTTTTGAATTTGGGATGGAAGTATAAATTGGTGATTGATGGATTTTTTTTTTTTTTTTTTTTTTTGAAAATGTTGATGATTTTTTAGTGCAAGTAACGGATTGAAGGTGGAATTTAATGGAAAAGTTATGAGCAATTAATTTGCATTAGAAGATATTAATGGGTGGTAAATTGGGAAATGTTCTGTTAAAGGAAGTATACTCTAAATTGTGACTGACGTGATGAAAGGGCATATGGCCTGTGACGGGTGATCAAAAAAGCTACGTGGAGAATGAATTTAAATGGTTGAATTATTATAAAAACAATATTTCTTAAAGAATACACTGGACTTTTGTTTTTTTTATATTTTTTTAAAGAGTTGTTTGAAAGTGTTTAATCAGATTGTTTTGTGAAAAATTGTTTTTCTAACAATTGATTCATGGATGAACTATATGATGATTTTAATTGATTGTTGCATTTGCTTTGTAAAATTTTAAACATGATTAAATGAAAAAGAAAGTGGTTATTACTTAAAAATTTTGATTGCACAATGTGTATAATTATGGTAAAAAGAGTAGGGGACTTACGCGTAATCGTCTCTTTTGGATTGAAATTTCCTAAACCTTGCGAGAATAGCAGGTTCGAGGTACTACAGTCCGGCAAGTGAAAGCCCAAAAATTTGTAGGGATGTTTTATAGTTATACATGTTGGGCAGATATATGCTATGCATTATTTAACAAATATCCCTAATTATTAAATTCTGCATCGAATTGAGCATGTATTGAAATTTGAAACAAAAACATTTGATTGTTTATAATGCACGGTTATTTTATTAGATTTATTATATGAAATTGATTTAAAATGTTGATTTCAAATATACATATTTGATGACATCGATATGTTTTCTAAGAAATTAATTAATTGACCTTCAACTGTTTTAAATAATTATACTTGATGGAAAGGATGAATGTCCTAAATTGTGTAATGGGTTAACTTGAGTATTCTATTTGCGGAATTTATTTACTGTGCTCAAAAGTGCATTATGTGCATTATTTATATTTTTCAAATAACAATCAAGTTCACAGAGACGGTAAATCAAAGGCAACCTAAGTTGGTTCAGAAGCATAGCTGATCGTCAAGATAGATGTTGATGTGAATTTAGATTGGGCGTTGGGTTATTTGGTACAACATTTTGTAAAGTCACACATAGTGAATTATATATTTCAGTATACTTTCGATGGATTTTGGTAATTATGTATAAACTGATTTAGGTGAATAAATTTGGATAAAAATTTTGGTTATAATTTGAATATATTTTGGATAACGTGAATTGTTTAGGAAATTATAAATTGTTTTGAAGATAACATGTACCTGAAGAGTGGGTTAGTAAAAATATAAACGTACTCACGCAGTTTAGAAACTTGAAAATTATTATTATTTTTCTACTTTGGGAGTCCATAACATGTCGGGATTGGGACGAGTTCTGACAAATCATTCTCCACGGTGTCGATAATGGATGAGATTTTCCATGTAGGTTGATTTTTCAACCAATCCAAATAATGATTGACCATTAATTTTGTTGAAACGTGTTGATTCTCAATTCTCCTTGAACAGACGTGAAAATCAGTCAAATTCTTTACCGGTATGCTATCCACCACATCATCTTTCGAGTCGATCGGTGTTTAAAGCTCATCGTCTTGAGTTTTGAAAGTCGAATGTACGTTTATTTCTTCATTACCTTGTAAGTGATTGAATACTCGAAGATCACTGTACATGGCGTGGATTGCAATGCCAGTCCATATTGGCATCACATGTTGTCGTCTCATCTATATCAACTAATCTACTTGAATTAGAATCCATCAATGTTGCTAATACAGAAAAAATTTATCAAAATAAAAAAATAGTGTCGAAGTTTCAAAGTTTTTGAGAATCAGTAGTGATAAATGGACGAACGTTTATTTTTATAATTTCGGAGATCAGCCCCCTATTTTGGAGAATGATCCATGTTTAAGTTCCACTTGTACCGCACATGGAACGGGGGGCCTCCACCTCTCACAATGCCCTACATGGAACGGGGGGCTATTGTTTTTTGATCAGCCCCCGTTCTACACGTGCCGTGCACGTGACTGAACAGGGAAGTGTCAGAGGTTGATTTGTTAGAATTTAAATAATTTAATATTTGATTTGTTAGGATTGTTAATTTAAGGATTAATTAAAAAAATTAATACTTTAAAAATTAAAATAATATTAATTTTTAAAATATTAATTTTTTTAAATAACCCTTAAATTAACAATCCTATACTACTACCATCCACGATAAACACTGCTTCAAGATCAGATGGGTACAAAATAAATTAAACCGCACCTACGCTATCGAAAATTTTTGAAAAAGACCAGTGAAATGGAGCACTAAATTGACTGAATCGGCAAAAGACCAGGGGTGAAAAGGTAAATTTCTCGACAAATATCACATGATGCTTACACCTGTGACAAGTAAACGATTAAACCAATGCTTGATAATGGTAAATCTGTAATTGTCGAAATAAAATGAATGAAAAAGAAAATATAGAGCTCTTTTGATTTGATAATTAAATTAAAAATATATGGATAATCAAACGTTGAAATAAAATTATATTATCTTCCTCACATTACATTAAAACAAATAAAAGAACATAAAAACATAACATGTCAAATAATTATTTTCATTTCTTCACTTGTTTTTTTTTAATAAGTAAGTTTTATTTTATTTTAATAATATTATATTTATTTTCTTAAAAAAATTTATTAAAATGTCAAATAATTATTAGTGTAATTATTATAATAAATAATTATTTAATAATAAAAATAACATAATTTTTATTATTTTGTTTATTCCTGTATGTTTTTTAACGTTATTTATTCTCTTGAGTTAATATCCTCCCAATTGCTTCAATATTAGATTAAAAAATAGATATGACATTTAATGTTTACTACTTAATGAACTTGGTAAATGGGCCGGGTCAGTATGCAATACTATCGGCCCATCAAGGCCTGGTGGGTATTAGAGCTG
Source organism: Begonia peltatifolia (assembly GCA_022433055.1). NCBI lineage: Eukaryota > Viridiplantae > Streptophyta > Magnoliopsida > Cucurbitales > Begoniaceae > Begonia > Begonia peltatifolia. The sequence continues at coordinate 25,015,429 of CM039519.1, read as the reverse complement.
GCCTCTGCATCCTGCTTTAAACGGTCGGGGCAGACTCCTGAGCACATCGTTCCTGTTGTTCACCGTCACGTTCTCCGGCGCTGTTATCGGCCTGCCTGCCGATCAATTTGACGGGGAGATGAAGAGGAAGTGGAAACAACAGTTACAGGCGGTGGCAATCTGCATTTTCCTTCTGGTATTATTAGCCGCTGAGTGTAGTGCGTTGGACGACGTAGGAGTATGGCAGATCATCACCCAACAAAATTTCTCTTCTCAGATCAGGCTTCACCCTCACATCCTTCTCGTCGTCACTCTACCATGTAATTCTGCTCTTATTTCATTTCACATGAATTATACTTGATGTTTCTGTATTTGTTGTAGCACTGCGAACCTATTAGCGATTAGCTGGTAAAATTTGCACCATATTAGTCTAAATGATGTATAAGTTTTGAATTTTATCCATTTTTAACTCAATATTCCTTATTATATAAAGATCAAAAGCTACCGCATTCCAAGCCTGAGTGGCTGTTGATAACCACCAGACACTTTCAACTTGTAAGTTGATTTTCAAGGGCGTTCTACCTATTAAAGTTGTTACCATTTATCTCGAGTTGCATTTGGAAGGTTCTGAGTACTTGCAAAAGATTATTCTGCCTTCCTTTTTTTTTTTTTGTAACCACTGTTTGGAAAACGAAGGTATTGCCAAGTATGGAGTCAGCAGTAATTGGATTCTGTACTGCGCCAAATTGATCATTCCCCATTCATTCAATAGCAGTTTGTATTGTGAGAAGTGAGTCTTTATTCATTGCTCTGGCCGTCAGCTTCATATTTCTGAAATGTACATGTTTGGAATTCCCTCCTCAAGCTTGGATAGTTGATGGTTCAGTTAGAGAAATGAACATTTAAGCCATGTTTGTAAATAAGAGTTAGTTTGTAATTCATATTTTATGCCGGTAATGCACGATTAGTATGATTGGCTGCTAAGTGAGTGATTTTAGTTCCAATATATTTTACTTTTAGTTTTTGATGGGCAGGGTCTGGGCAGGCACGATCTCTTATGAAAGAAGTTACACGTGTGGTTTCTGGTGATCAAGAAAGATATGCGTCCTTGAAACTAATGTTTATGTTCAAAAATTTAGAAAAAATGTTATCAGATGTAATCGGAACTTCTTCGAAGGAAACAACTATCTTGTACTACCATCATTCTGTGGCATACACGTATCGAGGAAGAATTCGAGCCCAAAATATATTACTCTCTGTAAGTCCTTATTTAACACAAGTGCCCGGAGAACTTCCTCTTAAACACTTGACTACACTAGAAGACTTGGAGGCATATATTGATTCCACTGACAAGGCATTTATCCTACTGGAATTTTGTGGATGGACCTCTAAATTACTGGCCAAGGGCACAAAGAATGAAACAAAAAATGCCTTTGGTTTGCAAGGTATAAGAGTGTATAATAATTTTTTTTCTTTATATTCATCAGATTTTTTCTTTTATATTCGAAGGTAATCTGACAAAGGTCATCTGGAATGATACTATTATTCCTAATATTTCTAACTCTGAAGTTTTGATTGGATTATTGTAGAGTAAACTCAGCATCATGTATATGGGTTGGAAGGTTTTATAGATTTGTGACTACTTGTTTCTCTGATTTATTGTTGGGCTCTGAAGTATTGGATTGTGATGCTGAGTTATGTTGTATGTTACCAACTTGAAAAAGCAAAAAAAGGAAACTTTATTCATAAATGAAATTCAACGTTTTGATATCCTCCTTCACTCTTATCAATTGTGTTTGATATAAGTTTGGACATTTTTTAATTGATATTTGATTTTAGAAATTTGTTTTGACTGCCTTTTCTCTTCTCTTTCCATCACCATCTGTTAATTTATGTCAAAAAGATGCAATATTAACCTTAGCAAATTGCCTGTTACACTCAGATATATCAACATTTTCTGGTTCTTACCCGTTTATTTCAACTCATTACTCAAGCATAAAGAACAATGCGGCTTCTTTTAATACCTGTCTGTTTTGAAATTCTGTGATAGTTATGCATCAGCAGTTTTTTTTTTTCCTTTTTGGCATGTATCCCAGTCTAATCAATTTAAAGTCATCCATTCCCCTAATTAAATTGAAAATATTTCTTTGTTGGGAACTTTCCAGGAAAATATGCAAATCAAGAGATTGATAAAACACCAACATTTAAAGCAAAGAAGAGCAGCAAGGTGTCTGGTTGTTTTTTTAACATGCTATTATGATATTTATTTCATATGAAGCAATGCAAGTATGTGACCAATAAATTAGTTATCGCTCTTCCTTTTCCACCTTCTTATCCCCTTCTCCCAAAAACTGCAGGATTTGGAAATTGAAAATATGAAATGTGGCATCAAACATTGGTTAACTGAACCTCCTTTGCTTGAAGAATTATGCTCAATAAATGAAATCACTTTTGAGGATACTGTGAGTAGAAGGCTGGATGGTTTATCATCCTGTAGTATCGAAGAATTTCTGATGTTCGACTCTTTCTTCCCCAAGTTCATTAATATTGCAAGAGAGTTCTCCCTACCTTCTGAAAAGCACAGATTTAGTTTTATTACTGAAAGATCACTTCTTTCCCCTCTTGGTATCGGTGATGTTGGGTCAGGGTTTGTTGTATTTGTTGGAGTGAGCTCCAACAGCACTATGACTTTTAGAGATGAGGACAAGATCATGAATATTCTACAAGAGGATAACCCATTAGTTTCTGAGGTAAATATCCCTATTCTTGGGATTTCTATGCGATTCATATATGATATTTAGAATGTTATCTGATATATATTTTTTCATATGAAATATGAATAGCTGGAAGGCGACGATGGTTCAGATATTGGGCTTGCTTTGCCTGCCAATGATCCATCGGTGATTTTATTTGTGGATAGGTCATCTAACTCAACAGGGATAAGAAGAACAATTAAGGATGCTCTTACTGCATTTAGAGAACTAGCACTGAAGTTTCATACTTCAAATCAGTTTGCAGAAAAAAAAGGTAATGCGATTGGTCAAGCTTCAGTCCAAGAATATCAAAGGACACAAGGCACATCTGAACATCCCTTATTGAAACTATCCTCAACGGTACAGATGATCAAAGAAAAGGACAAGATGTCAAATGTTATGGTTGTGAACAAAGGTAAACCCATTACATTGGACAAGATAGTTTCGCATGTGCAAGGCAGTTCCTTGCCTGACATACTTTCTTTGCTCCTCCAGCAAAAGGAGGCTAAACTAAGCACACTTGCGCAGGAGTTGGGGTTTCGACTTCTATCAGATGATATTGATATTAAGCTGCCGCATTCATTGCCTTTCAAGGAGGCAGAAGTTCAGGCTCATCAACTTTTACCAGAGCATGCCCAGGGAGGCATTGCCACTGATCGAATTGGTATAGATGAAGACCAATTGAAATACAAGGAAAGCATACATCCACAGAAGAATATAAAAGATTCCCAATTACATAATGCCGAATCTTTTTCTGAATTTAAGTTAGAAAAAAATATTGTTAGTCTTAACTCTGAAAAGTTGATCTCTGAGTATGAGCAATCTGCTAGCATTCTGGAATCAGCTTTTCTTGAAGGGTTGAGAGCTCAAGCACAAAGTTCTTTACAGGTTGGCGAGTCCCCTGTAGAACGGCCTCACTTTCAAGGTTTTAAGGTTTCCTTCTTCTTCACTGATGGCAATTACCGGTTACTACAATCTCTAACTGGTGGATCAATGATTCCATCTTTGGTAGTAGTTGATCCCATTCTGCAGCAACACTATGTATTTCCCAATGAGAAAAAAATCAACTATTCTTCTCTGGGAGTATTTCTACAAAGCTTTCTCAATAGAAGTTTACAACCTTATCAACAGTCTGAATCTGTCGCCAAGGCCCATAGAAATCCAGTTAATCCACCCTTTGTTAATTTGAAATTTCATGAGGTGGATTCCATCCCTCGAATAACATCTCTTTCTTTCTCTGAGCTGGTTCCTTGCTTGAATCAATCTAAATCCCAAAAAGCGGTTGATTCGCCGGACAGAGATGTGTTGGTTCTGTTTAGCAACATATGGTGTGGATTTTGCCAGAGAATGGAACTAGTTGTCCGAGAAGTATACCGAGCTATGAAGGCTTACATTAATGTGTTGGAGAAGGAATATGAAGATGGGAAAATTGTGTTGACCAGTGGTGAGTACTTTTTTCTTCATCGTATGGCCCTTATATTTTCTTATCATTAATATGCGACTTTATTGCTTCATCATGTACCCTTCGCATGGCAGAAAGACTGGAAATATCAAATCTTCCTTTGATCTACTTAATGGACTGCACGTTGAATGACTGTAGTCAAATACTAAAGTCCATTGACCAGGTACTTTTTGTGGAAATCGTATTGGGCATGAAAGAGTAGCTTGTTTTTCTCCCTTTTGAGTATATAATGGTCAAGTTGTAGTAAGTTTATGTCGCTTTTGTGAACTTGGTGTTTGCAGAGAGAAGTTTATCCCGCTCTGATATTATTTCTGGCAAAAAGTAAAAAATCCTTCCTTTATGAAGGAGATATTGCTGTGACAGATATCATTAGATTTATGACAGAATATAGCAGTAACTTGCAGAATCTTACTGCTGAGAAAGGTAAAATTATTAAAAGAACATTCTTACCTTTGCATTTTTTTTTTGACAATTGATATTCTTAAGATTGATTTTCAAATATATTGTTTGAACAAAAAATACTCCGCGATTCTGTGAATAAATTTAGAATTGGGTATAATACGATTCAAAATCTTTTCTTGATTGATAAAACAACATAATAACGTTTCTGAGTTACGTCGCATTTTAACTACTTTGTCGTCTTAAATATACTGGCCATGGTAATTCCACCACTTTTTGACTCTGGGAAAGCATTTTAGTTTTGGCTGGACATGCTGCTTTTGGGGATTAGATATTTGGCTTCCAAATATTTTATTTGTAGATTGCTGTTGGACAAAATGATTGCTTGTCCAATTTTAGATGCATTATGCCATTGAAGTGATTGTAAATGGTCTTCTGACGAATATTGCCACAGTATATGATCAAATTCACGGAGACAATACACCAAAACACACTATATTCATAAACACAAATTACGTCAATTTAGCAAAGATTTGAGATTATGTTATTCTTTCTTTTTTTTATTGCTGGAATTCTCAAATAATAATCATGTCTTTTCTTTTCCCTCTCATCTCTTATTTATTTCTTAATACGAACTAAAAATTGTATGTAATTTAAAATGAAAACTATCTATAACATAATTACTAAATTACTTTTCATATAATACATTATTACCCTTCCTAACCCTAGCCTTTTGTCCTCTGATTAATTATAATTTCAAATTTTGGCAATTGTAGGAATTCTATGGAATGTAGATGAAAGTGGGGGAGGGCGTCAAACTATAGTAAGAGATGCAAGTTCAACTTCAATTTCAGAGAAATCTTTTGTCACAACAGACAACATACATGAAGTCATAATGAAAAACAGACTATCAGAAAGTGTCACAAGATTTGACCACATTGAAGATTCTAACATATCAAAGGGCACAGCCGAAGCCACTTGCCACTTGGCAGTTGGATCCATTTTTGTATCGACTGAAAAACTTGTTGGAGTTCAACCATTTGACAATTCAAAGATTCTAATCGTCGAGGTAGATCATAATCGTGGGTTTCATGGTGTGATCATCAACAAGCATATCAGATGGGACTCTCTGCAGGAGCTCGGAGATGGTTTTGATATGTTGGGCGGGTCGCCTTTGTCCTTTGGGGGCCCACTTGTTAGGCGAAAAATGCCACTTTTAGCTTTGACTAAAAGGGTAATGGAAGAGCAGGATCATTATCCTGAAGTATTACCAGGCGTTTACTTTCTTGATCATTCAGCAATGAGTCATGAAATTGAAGAGATTAAATCAGGAAATTATTCACATTCAGATTACTGGTTTTTTGTGGGATACTCAAGCTGGGGATGGGAGCAGCTCTTTGATGAGATTGCCGAAGGACACTGGAGCCTAGCCGATGACAGTATGAAATACTTTGATTGGCCCGAAAAATTATTGTCATTTGCATAACCCCACATTTTGCAGATCCAACGGGAAGTTTTGCTTCTTAAAACAACTGAGATTTAATTTTCATTTTTCTATATAACTTTGTGAATATAGGCATATGTAGCAACCTGTTATGCTCTAACTTGTTTGGAGTTGACAAATAACTTGGTTGTAACTTTTATGAAACTCTCCAAAAACTAATTTTATTCTGCAGGCTTATCCAGTTCGAGAGTTTCTTTTATCCACTTATGAGCGTACATTTTTCACTCTAAAATGCGAAAACAAGCCGGGCATCCTCTTTTTGGCAAAGCTTCTTGAACTTTGGGGGCTTGTCCTGCAGGTACCGTGATTAATTTTAGCAGGTGTTTTTGGCTGTAGAGTTTATTTTTATAAGATGTCAAAGTTGAAGGTTAAAAGTTAATAGTTTAAAATATATTTTTAGTCCAAGGCTACTTCAAATTAATCCTACATTTTAAATTTTGTTATTTCTATTGGTCCGTACATGATGATGCTTGTACTTGCAATAATAAACATATTTTGTTTGGTCAATTATCTCATAAAAATTGAGAAGTTTATCAAAGTTCACGTAAGAGGCTGTGATATTGCACACAATTTGTTGGGTAAATGAACCCATCATAGAAGTAGCCATGAACAAAACTCAAGCTAACCCCAAACAATTTATTCTTTTTTTCAATTTTAACTTCCGCCAATGTCGCTCTTTTGCAAACCACAAGGAAGATTTGCAAGAGTGAGGGTGAAATTCGTGAATTAGATCGTGCTATTTTGAAATCCGATAAGTTTTTTCATAGAAGTCCAAGGTTTAACCAAATTATTACATATCAAAAGCATTTGAAAGAACCTTAAAGGATAACTATCGATAAATATTTAAGAAAAATTTAATACTAATCAAACCTTAAATAAAATTTTATTTATTAATTTAAAAACAATAATTTCGTTAATTGAAAAATTTAGCAATTGATGAAATAAATTACTCAAATTGAAATCGATTGAAATTAAAAGCAATTAAATATAAAATATCTTTTTAAACGATATAAAATCATGACTTTAAATTATTATTCGGAGCCAACAAGATCATTCTCTGTATGCTTGCTCTCTTATAGAAAATTCTCGATTAGCGTCAATTGATCCTCAGACAAAAACTCATCTGCATCACAAACCTAATGCGTGAGATAAATTTAGTAAATAAAAATATGTGCATGTGATTTTAATTACATACATTATGAAATTTCATGCTTTAAAAGTTACATACTAGATGTAATTCATATTTTCAATCCTTAGTATGCGTTTAGACTTTCAGAAAACTAACAGTTTATTACTCTTTTAAAGTTTCAGCAATCATCTCAATAACCATGTACTAGGGCTTTCATTAGTCATCTCATGCGTTCGGGCTCTCATTAGCCTTCTCGTGATTTCCGTCAATTCCATTCGTTTTCATGCATTTCATACTCGCATACATTATGTCATATCATTTTTATTTTTATATATTCATAAGTTAATATCTATACAGGCATGTCCAAATAATAATATAATTGAATAATAAAATACTTTAAAGAAAATAATTTAATAATATTTCGTGATGTAGGGCTTACGGTCAAAACATTGAAAATCTAGTGTTTTACTTACTTGAATTCTAAGAGAGAGAGAGAATAAAGTTTTAGATACTTTTTCTGAGCGTTGAATTGATCTTTTTTGCTTAGAAATTTGAGAGATTTAAACTTTTTCATTATCATAAAATAATCTTTTTGAAAGTAATAAGGATACGAAATTCCTTACAATAAAATCCTAGCATTGGATTTTGGATTGATTTGAAAAATCATAAACAATCCAAAAGTATCTGATTTTATAGGGATGGCTTGGGTCAATTGGGCTGGTTCGGCTCGACCAGGCCAGTTTGGTTCACTAGTCTAGTTCCGTTCACTAGTGGATCCGGTTCAAACTTGTTGTCTAGTTCGGTTCAGAATAAAAATTTCGAACCATCACTGCTTCTTTCTTTCACCTTCGTCCGCGAGAGTTCTTTCGAGATATATATATATATATATAAAAAGACAGAGCGAGAGAGAGTAATTTTACGCCAATGATGATTGTCGATGGGGCCGAGAGGAAATCTTTCCACGCGAAGATAGATCCAGCCAAGAGAGAAGGTTCATCGATGGAGTTGCTCAGCCGAGAGATGAGGTTTGCCGACGGAGTGTGGAGTCGAACGAAGCAGCGTTTCTTCTTCCTAAAAAACTTTGATCGCGGCTGAGTTGTTTGCGGTGGTCAGAGGTCCAGCGAGGTAAGAACACCGATTGTTCTCTAGTTTTTCATAACTTTAGACAAATTTGTTTGGTTTGGTGTGATTTTTCTTTTACAGAGCTCCTCAATTTGTAGAGAAGTTCCCTCAATTCTATCCTTTGATAAGAGAGTATGAAACTAATCACTAAATAGCTCAGATTCATCGACAAAATAGGAAGGAGAGAATTTCTGTATTCATTTCCATATGTTGCAAAATAAAATTAGCAGGAGATCGGGGCTGATTAATTCTAGAGAATTGATATCAATTGCAATTAGGGTTGAGTCATTTCCTTAAGTGGGATTAGGAAAGGAAGTAAATTCTTATTGGATCAAATTCTTCACGTAGAAGCATCCTCAATTTAGGACTCTTAATTGAATTCAAATTGAGGAAACTAATTTGATTGAATGCTAATTAGGGTTTAATTTGGATTAATTGTAGAAATTAAATACCTAATTTAGACTAATTTGGAGATAAATTTTGCTATGTTACATTTTTTTTAGGAAACACAACCATGCCAATATCAATGTGCAATATTTTTGTTAATTTCTAAAGAAAAAGTGCAATGTAAATTTCTACAAATATATATAAATAGATTAATCTGGTACTGGATCAAACTTCATCCTGAAGATATTTACGAAAAAAAATTGTATTTGTGCATATTTAGTTTGTAATTGAGAGAAACACATTTAGATATTATAAATAAAAGAAATTACTAACAACAACAACATTGTACATCGAAGAAAGGTAACAAATCAAAGTAATACAAAAGAGTATCTACCAAAATATCTCAACTGTGAGTAGATATTTCAAGTTTTGTCTCTTCAATTCTTGGAGTATTTTGAAGGAAATTTGTTGTACAAGAATGCATATTGTCAAAACAATCACTAAATATAAAATGACTGTGATACTTAATTTTAAAACTTTCACCTTTATGCTTTCTGATTGAGCCATATGTATGATGCAACACCAAAAAGGGGGAGTTTTGTACTCCAAAGGCAAACCCAGAATTCTAAAGCAGATTTGAGTGCTGTTTTTAGGAAACTATATCTATATGGAATCAACTTCTTTTTAAACAAAATTTAGACGGAAGCACCTCCTAGGTGTGGAATAAAGACCCTTCGAAAACCACGTTTCGGTATGGAAATGTCCCAAAAAGAAATGGAATTTAAGAACTATAAACGAAAAACCCCTTTGTTGGTCTTAAAACAATGTGTTTGTTTTCGAATGATACAAATCTCCCTTAGAAGAATTGCAACAACGCAAGGGACATGTTTGTCTACCTATCTACTGTTTTCCAACCCTTAGAGGGAGTGAAGAGATGAGGTAGTAAATGAGGGTCTGCAAATAAGCGTGGACTTGGAGATGATGGAGGCTAACTCCACTCGATTGTACACACCGAGGCTAATGTACCTTGAGAGTCGAAACTCCTTGGTGAGAGAAAGAAAATACTCTGAATTTTGATTGAAAAAACTGAATACAATAGCTGAAGAACATGCTTAAATATCACCTAGGTGGCAAAGGAAAAGATCTAATCAAGGAGGAGCGTGGTGATGACATGTCATTGATGCGCGGCAAGGAAAGATCAAAGAGTTTGATCTTGAAGCATTGATGGCCACAGATACTTGTCTTCCAAGCGCTAGGATAAGCTCTTTACAAGAAAATTGTTCCCTTGCAAAGAAGCTAGTCCTATTTTCCAAAAAAAGTCAAAATTTAAAATGCAAGGGGGGAACATAAGTTGGAAGACAAAAAGGATGGGTCATGCCGTCTTCTTCAATTATGAACCAATGATGTGCTTCACTTTCAACTTAAAAGGCCGCCAGGTGGACTCTTCAATTATGATCCATTTCGTGTAATTCATCTTCAATTTAGGGTCTTGTCTTCAAGTGTATACATGACCATAAGTAAAGGGTCGTGGCTTCCTCTAGTGTGAGCAACAAAGAGGCCTCATTGATGAACTATTTTTCATCGCCACTAATATTCCTAGCATTCATCTAAGCATGCTTTTGTGAGAAAGTAATGTTAATGTAAGAAAGACTAATATTTGCCTAAAAAGAAACCAACGGAAAAATAAATTACATAAATTTGCCACCGGGAAGACAAATTCCCGCTTCTGCTAATCCAGCTGGTGCTTTCGTGTTTTCTTCTAATATGCTCCAGGATAGAACGTGCGTTGGTTTCATCATATTAAAGGAGTTTGTCTCCCATTCCAAACTTTTCAAGAGTGACATCCATTCCAAGCCTTCACCTGCAAAAGAAGTAGATTTCCCAGTAAAAAGGATAGAGGTAGCAAGTGCCTTAGTTTGGGATTGTGTCAAGGGTCTATGAGACATATCATCCTCTCCAGGTGGATGAAGATTTGTCTTCAAATCTAGTGCGTCGTGCCCATTAACATCTTCCTCATCATCAATGTAGGGTGAAAGATCTTGAACGTTAAATGTTGCCAATACTCCATAATCTCTTAGAAGTTTCAATTTGTATGCATTTTTGTTAATGCGTTTCAAGATTTTGAAGGGGCCATCGGCTCTCGGAAGAAGTTTAGATCTTCTTTGTTTAGGAAAACATTCCTTTCACAAATGAAGCCACACTAAGTCTCCTTCTTTTAAGATCTTATCTTTACGCCCCTTGTTAGCGTGTTTGGCATAAGTCTCGTTAGACTTGCTTATAGAATCCCACACTTTCTCATGCAATTGTCTTACTTGTGCCGCTTTGTCATCTCCAACAGGGTTCGCTAAATCTTTCAAAGGGAGGGGAACGAGGTCCAAAGGTGTGAATAGATTGAATTCATACACCACTTCAAATGGTATCTTTTGAGTTGCCGTGTGTATAGTACGGTTGTAGGCAAATTCAATATGTGGAAGATAGATATCCTAGTTTGTTACCTTTTTCCCCACCACTATTCTTAAAAGACTACCTAATGTACGGTTGACCACTTTAGTCTGACCATCCGTTTGTAGATAGAATAAAGTACTATAAAGAAGCTTGGTACCAATCATTTTCTATAAAGTTATCCAAAATGTGTTAAGGAGTTTGGTGTCTCTATCAGACACTATTGAGTATGGAATTCCATGAAGGTAGATTATTTTCTTAAAGAATAATTTGGCAGTTAAAGTGGCATCGTCGGTTTTGGTACAAGTAATAAAATGAGTCATTTCTGAAAATCTATTTACGACTACTAGAATGGAGTCTTTCGCTTTTGCTGTTCGTGGAAGCCCTAGGACAAAATCCATGCTAATCTCAACCCATGGGTGAGTCGGGATGGGAAGAGGTAAATATAATCTTTGTTGGAGAACTTTGCTCTTTGCCTTTTTACAGATAACACATTGTTCAACTAATCGATGAACATCACGTGCCAGGTTGGGCCAATAGAAATGCTTTTTTAGCATATATTTTGTTTTTTTTAATCTAAAATGCCCAGATAAACCTCCATTGTGAGTTTCTTAGACAAAACATTTCCTTAAGATTCCATTGGGAATGCATAATTTGCTTTTTTTAAATAAGTATCTGTCCTTAATAAGGTAATCGGCGTCTCCTTTATTCGTACACTTAAGGTAGATTGAGCCAAAATTAGGGTCTACTTCATAACAATCTCTTATCCAACCAAATCCAAAAAATTTAGTTCCAAGTTCAATTAGCAGTACATGCCTCCTTGAAAGGATATTCGCCAAAACATTAGTTTCCCCCTTTTATATTTTAAGATATATGGATATCATTATAAAATTTCTACCCACTTAACGTGTCGCTTGTTGCGTTTACCTAGGCTTTTAAATGTTTAAGGGACTTGTGGTCAATATGGATGATGAATTCCTTTGACAACAAGTAATGTTGTCATTGCTTAAGGGCGCGTATTATAGCGTAGAACTCCTTATCGTATGTGGAATAATTTAGAACTAGTCATTTTATCTTTTCACTAAAGTATGCCACAGGTCTTCCCTCTTGCATAAGAACTGCTCTGATTCCAACTCCTGAAATATCGCTCTCAATCTCAAACACTTTGTTAAAATCAGGAAGCGTTAGGGCTGGAGATTGACATAATTTCTCTTTGATTAGGTCAAAGCTACGTTGACAAGTTGGTGTCCACAAGAATTCTCTTGTCTTCTTAGTAAGCTTCGTGATAGTGGTTGTAATAGTGCTGAAATCCTTAATAAATCTACGAATAGAACAAAGTTAGTCTTTGAAAACTTTGAACATCTGTTATTCCCTTGGGAACATGCCAATCCTTAATGGCTTGAATTTTGGATTCATCTACTTCTATCTCATCTTTAATTATAATAAATCCCAAGAAATATACTTTTGTTTGAGCAAATGAGCATTTTTTTAGATTATCAAATAGTTTGGTTGCTCTAAGTGTTTGAAAAAGAGTGGTAAAGTGTTTCAAGTGGGATGTGAGGTCCATACTATAGACAAAAATATCATCGAAATAAACGACTAAGAATTTTCCAAGAAAGTCCTTTAAGACATGGTGTATCAATCGTATGAAAGTACTAGGAGCGTTTGATAGACCAAATGGCATGACCATCCATTCGAACAACTCGTACTTGGTCTTAAAAGCGGTTTTCCAGTTGTCACCTTCTTTCATACGGATTTGATGGTATCCGATCTTTAAGTTGATCTTTGAAAATATTGAAGCTTCACTGAGCTCGTCCAACATATCTTTCGGACGCGGAATGGGAAAGCGATATTTGATGGTTATCTGATTAATAGTGCGACTGTGAACACACATCCTTAATGAGCCGTCCTTTTTGGAAATTAATAGTGTAGAAACAGCACAGGGATTCATAGATGCCCTTATATAGCCTTCTCTAAAAGCTCTTGAATTTACTGTGAAAGCTCTTTCGATTCTTCAACGCTCATCCTATAAGCTGGGCGGTTAGGTAGTATGGTTCCCAGTTGTAGGTCAATTTCGTGTTCAATACCATGCAAGGGTGGTAGTCCTTGTGGTAATTCTTCAGGAAATACGTCTTGATATTGTTTGAGTAAATCTTAGTAATATCTCATAATTCAAGAACATGTTCTCAGAAAAGAAGCATAATGAGGGGCTCTCCCCTGAGTATGGAAGATTCTAATTTCTTTCTTGTAATAAAAAAATTAGCCTTTTCTCTTTCTTGCTTCCTAGTAGCCTCGTCTTTGGCTACTTGATCGGGAGTTAAAGGCACGAGTTTAACCATCTTTCCTCCGAATTTAAAACAATATTGGTTGGTATATCCATCATGGATAGATTTTCTATCGAACTGCCAAGGCTTACCCAAAAGTAGATGGCGAGCGTTCATTGGTATAATGTCACAAATGACGAAATCTTTGTAACCATTGATGGTGAAATCGAGGGTGACTTGTTTGTTAACTTTCAAATCATTCTTGTCATTGAGCCACCTTAGCTTGTAGGGGTTTGGGTGAGGGCTGGTTTCTAACCCTAGATAGTCAACCATGTCTTGTGAAGCTACGTTGGCGCAACTTCCACCATCGATAATTAATGAACAAACTCGATTTTTTATAAGGCATTAGCTGTGGAAAATATTTTCCCTTTCGCAGTTTTCTTCAATACTCTTTGAAATGATGATTCGGTGAATGACCATTAGTAAGGGCATGGTATAGTACATCCTTAGGATCCTTTTCCTCTATAGTCTCTCCAATGACTATTTCTTGCTCATTCTCGCTATTATACTCCCCAGTATCCTCTCGGATTATCATAACGCAATTGTTAGGGCATTGACTCTTCATGTGTCCACGTCTTTCACATTTATAACATATGATTTCATGTGTCCTTGATGGGCATATAATGGTTGGCTTGGGCTTATTATTAGCATCCTTATTAACAGGCTAATTCCGGGTATAGGGTTTCTTCTTTTCTACCTTGGAGGTATCTTTGGTGAACTCAATTCTTTTGGGAGTAAACCTATTGGTAGGAGCTTGTTCTTTCCTTTTCAGTTGTCTCTCAACTGAAACGGCCAATTGCAACACTAAGTCCAACGTTCCAAGTTATTGTAACTCTACGGTGTCTCTGATTTCCTGATTCAATCCCATAATGAACCTGGCTATCACTTGTTCTTCAGGTTCAGTCATTCCTCCTTTGATTCTAAGCATCTCAAATTCAGTGAGATATTCTTGTACGAATTGTCCTACTTGTCTTAGGTTTTGCATTTGTAGGAACAATTCTTGTTTGTAGTGGCCAGACACAAACATTTTTCTCATATGAATCTTTATTGATCTCCATGTAGTGATTGACTCCTCTTCTCTTCTTCTTTGTGCTTTCAAGTTACCCACCATAAGATTGCATAACTTGTCAGTTCAATCACTACTAGTTGCAACATGAGCTTTTCGAAATAATCGTAGTATTCGAATATTTTCTCGACTTTATCCAACTAGTCTAAAAATGAGTTCCCATCACAAGCCCCATTAAATGGGGGTATTGAAAATTTAATATGTTTATGGTTCTTTATTATCTATACGTCGGTCAGGAATAAATTTGTTTTCCCAATTCAAGTCATTCCTCATCAAAAGGTTCATTGTTTGAAATTCTTCTTCTAGGGGGATCTCTTCTATCATTATTTGGAACTCTTCTAGAAGAATCTTCTATCCCACGTTGCATGGGTTCATGCATGGTTAGGTGATGGTTTAGTTCGGTTCTTCTCATCAGCTCTTGAATGTCCGTTTCTCGTTCAGTGAACATTCTCATGAATTAGTCCATTTTTTAGTTTAGGTCATCCATATGAACTTCAGAGCTATACTCTCCTGCTTGATGGTTTGAATTTCCAATTTAGAAAACTTCCAAACCTTGGTTTGGTTCAATATTGGGGTTCTAATTAACTCCGCTACGGGTAGTCATTTTAAGGGGAGAATTAATGTGAACTTTAGATTGCCAATTGGATGGCCTAAAATTTATTATTATTTTATTTATTATTTATTTTTAATTTTTATTAAGCCACTACTTAGTCACTAATGTTTTAGGATACTTCAAAATGAATTAGGAAAGTAGTCAATGTTTTCGAATTAGAAAAGTCTTAACTATATTTTTAAAAAAAATTATTTTTAAAAACTGATTAGCAAACAAACTTTAAGATGTCAATTATAATTTTTGATTAGAAAAAATCTTAAACTATTTCCTTATGCATGCTATCACACTGAAATAAACAAAATTATTTAAAATAGCAAATGATAATTAAAATGCTCGGTGTGTACAACTAAAAGACAAATGATGAGCCTTAGGTTTCACACCTTCCTTGGCCACTATGATAGTCTTGATTTTTAGAAATAATATCTTAACAATCTAAGCAAATTAATACTTCAATCCAAAATGGTAAGTAATTACTTAAGCATAATAACAATAATACGTTAATTAACTAGCAGGAAACATGGAATAAATGAATAAAATGATGAATCAATGGACATGCTTCTCGGCTGATTACAAAACCTATTTTATCGACGATTTAAGCAATTTAATTCTTATTGATTTAAATTACTTACGCACAATAGAAGTTATTAGACTCTGATACCAATTGACATGTAAATGTCCAAAAAAGAGATGGAATTTAAGAACTATAAATGAAAAATTCTTTTGTCGGTCCGAAAACAATGAGTTTGTTTTCGGATGATGCAAATCTCTCTTAAAATAATTGCAACAACGCAAGGGACGGGTTTGTCTATCTATCTACTATTTTTCAACCCTTAGAGGGAGTTGAGAGATGAGGTAGTGAATGAGGATCTCCAAGTAACCGTAGAATTAGAGACGATGGAAGCTAACTCCACTCGATTGTACACACTGAGGCTAACGAACTTTGAGATCAAACTTCTTTGCAAGAGAACAAAATACTCTGAATTTTGATTGAAAAAAACTAAATACAATGGCTGAAGAACATGCTTAAATATCACTTAAAAATCTAATCAAGGAGGAGCGTGGTGATGACATATCATTGATGCACGACAAGAAAAGATCAAAGGGTTTGATCTTGAAGAGTTGATGCCCGCAGATACTTGTCTTTCAAGCACTAGGATGAGCTCCTTGTAAAGAAATTGTTTCCTTACAAGGAAGCTAGTCTTGTTTTCCAAAAGAATTAGAAATTCACAATGCCAAGGGGGGAACATAAGTTGGAAAACAAAAATGATGAGTCGTGCCTTCTTCTTCAATTATGATTCAATGATGTGCTTCACTTTCAATTTAAAAGGCCACGGGGTGGACTCTTCAATTGTTATCTATTTCATGTAATTCATCTTCGATTTAGGGTCTTGTTTTCAAGTTTGTACATGGCCATAAGTAAAGGGCCGCGACTTCCTCTAGCGTGAGCAATAAAGAGGCCTCCTTGATGAATGATTTTTCATCACCACTAATATTCCTACCATTCATCTAAGCATGCTTTTGTGAGAAAGTAAAGGTAATGTAAGAAAGGCTAATGTTTGCCTAAAAAGAAACCAATGGAAAAATAAATTACATAAATTTGTCACCTGTAAGACAAATTCCCACTTCTGCCAATTCAGTTGGTGCATTCATATTTTCTTCTAATATGCTCCAAGATAGAACGTGCGTTGGTTTCATCATATCAAAGGAGTTTGCCTCTTATTCTAAGCTTTCCAAGAGTGACATCCTTTCCAAGCCTTCACCTACAAAAGAATTAGATTTGCCAGTAAAAAGGATAGAGGTAGCAAGTGACTTAATTTTGGATCGTGTCAAGGGTCTATAAGGCATATCGCGTCTTAACTTGTTGAAACGAAGGAGTTATGGCCAA
Organism: Begonia peltatifolia; assembly: GCA_022433055.1. NCBI lineage: Eukaryota > Viridiplantae > Streptophyta > Magnoliopsida > Cucurbitales > Begoniaceae > Begonia > Begonia peltatifolia. The sequence continues at coordinate 24,998,364 of CM039519.1, read as the reverse complement.
AACAATTTAGGTAGATGGAGGTAGAATTACACAATTTGGTTGAGAATCAGATCCAACTTCAAGAGGCAATATCTCGGCCAATTGAAGGCCTTTTAATGTGAAATTTGGATAGGATCTTCCCCTATAAAGGAAGATAAGAGCTTCCAAATTTAGTAGGCTACAGCGTTGTGGAAAGGGAGGTGTGAATAGATGAACCTAAGTTCATCCAATAGAGGTGATTCCTATTGACTTCTTTGGCCACCCTTGTTAAAGGTTACACTTTAAATTGGTTTGTTTAGAGCTTATCCACCTTTGTTGGAGAGTTTCACCTCTAAGAAGAAAAATGAGAAAAGAGTAGCAATGAGAGAATCCACGCACACTCACGAAAAGTGGATTCAAGAACACTTACACTTAATTGGGATGTTACTCGCCAAAATAGAGGTGGCAGTTTGGAGAGAACTCTCCACAATTGAAAATGAACTTCAACAAGGTTTTCTTTGATTCAAAATTTGGTGCTCTTAGCATCATCACAAGGATGGTTTAAATATCATCATTTGAGAGGAATTATGGTCATAAGCCATAAAGAAGATTAACCTAAAAATAACAAAAAAAAAAAATACATAAAGTGTACTCGGCCAAAAAGGTAAGTTAAACACCTTTTTGGCTTCTCTCAAGCACTTATCCTTTTAACTTAACATGGTCCCCACCATCAAATACAAAATAATTCATACTTAATAAAGTTAGTTCAACAAAGACTCAAAATAAAGTAAACACAAAGTAGGATGAATGGGTCCTCTTAGAATTCGACCATAGATTCTCTTCCATGAAGATTGTTGGTTCCAAATTGTCTTGTACTTGGCCTCATTGGTGTCTTCAAAATGTGCCAAGTATTTGGGCCTTCTTTTATCTCCTTTAATCTTGGTCTTTTCTTCAAGTTTCCATAGTCGTCAAGCATTAAGTTGACCTAAAGAGCTATGTTGCATTTGGAGAATATACTTGAATTGACTTATATACTAATGCTCTAAGGACTCGATTGACTTGTATTCTCTTTGTTTTTTGAGATCTTCTTCAAGTTGTCACTAAATGCTTAACATACAAAAATAATAAAATTATAAATGTTAGCAAGCTTCTTGGTTTAGATTGAAGACAATGGCCTCCTTCGCGGCACATCAATGTACCTTGCCAATAAGGAAATGCTCATCTACTTACATTTTACTCGATTTCATTTTACATGCCCCCTTTCAACTTAGAAATATTGTTATTAGCAACTTAAAATAAACAATAATAAGAATTTGTAAAGATCAATGTCTTTCCAAGCTTCAAGCAATCCATGATGATAGATGAACTAGTGACATCCTTCATCACTTCATCCAATAACCTGATAGTCATATTTATTTCATGAATTACACTGTAAATTGACCTCCCATTCTCAAGATATATATGATTATCAGGATGTCTGGTGTCGGCACCAACATGATTTTCAAACTCATAAGAACTGAGAACATGTTGAATATGAACATTATGACATTACAAACACAACTTTTGCTTATTTCAAAAAGTTAAATATCGACTCGCAATTGAGATATCAACTAGTTTCACCATTGACGAGGACATTTTCAAGTGCTTGTTAGTGTTTTGTCCTTCGTATGCGATGGACCACGTATCAAATATATGCAATAACCTTAACTGACCAAATACGCACCTAATTATGGAATATTAGCTTCTTTTGTCAAGTTATCCCCAAACTTGAGAAGATTTCACCTAATTTATGAACAAAATTATTAAAAACACAAATCTAAAAATCTAAATCAAGAATTAAAGACAACTCATGTAGAGATATAAACTAAAATAACTTCATTCAATCTTGAAGAAAGAAATGGTATGGAAATTGAAAAAACATCTCGCCTGTAATGACACCATTTTTAAACAATCATAATGAGTGACATGTGACATGTGAGTAAATATTAAAAGATGAAGAGAAAAGAGAAATAAAGAAGAAAGAGAGAAAGATGAGTTTACAGAAATGGGATAAGGACTTCCTCTAAACAAGAAAGCCAAAACTTTTCACTTCCTTCTATTCCCTTTTTGTTTTCTGAAACCAAACAAGAGATTGAGTGTTTCCTCATTTACATTTATAAATGATAGGTTACGTCGATTCAAGGCTTTTAACAAAAAGTGTGGAAAATTCATAACATCATAATGGAAAATTGCAAAGACTTCACCTTCTTAGAGAGAAGGAGAGAGACTTAAATAAAAGAATAAAAAAAAAAGAGATGAAAGTACATAGGAGAAAGTGAGTATTATCTTTATTATCTTTGTCAATATTTTATAAATATTCTTTACTAACTTATCTTATTTGTTTTCTTAGAATAGCTTTGCTATTTATATCATTATTCTTGCTGTACAAGTAAAGATAGAATTAATTTTGTATAAATCCAAGGCTACGGCCAACTTCAATGAGAAGGAAAAATTATTCTACAAAACTCTTTATAGTATCAGAGCCTCTCAAGAGATAGCAGATTTAGTACTAACCGACGACCATTTTCAATCGTTCTCCAACGATTGAAACCCTTGACCTTCCAACACAAAAAGTGACTATCGACATCTGGACATGGGTGATGACAAAATCACCAAACCCCTCGACTCTACATGTAACGGACTCGTAATTCGACCGTTACTAACTTGATTTTCGTAAAAATTTGTAAGAATCTTTAGAATATAATTTACAACTTTAAAGAGACTCAAAACGGTTGAAATTCATTCTTAAAACATCTTGGAAAACATGGGTGAAATTTTCTTAAAAACCCCTTATCATCTATTCATTTCTTTCATGAATGAACTACAATTTATTCTCATACATGCATCATAGTATCGTTTTAATAACCTATCAGAACAGTACCTATTATCGTATAGCGTAGCGAAAGACTACAAAACTTAACATAAGCCCATCATCTATACGTCTTTAAAACCAAACCATTTTGAAAATAACATTTTAATCCTACAAATCATTTTCATCAAAAGTTTAAAACTATATACATATACATTCTTTGTACCAAAATATACCAAGAACAGCCCACAGGTCAAAATCGTTCCAACGGCTACAAGCACACGCCATAGACGTCTTTCATCAACTGTCTCATTGGTCTACTCAAGGCTCGAAGTCCTAAACTGTAATATCTTCACCTATACCACAAAGTCAACTAATAAGCCTAATGCTCAACAAGTGATGTAAAAATGAAAATGCATGCTCATGTATGCTGTTCGTAAATCATGGAACTTTTGTCTGTTCTTTCTTTTCTTTCACTGGCTCTGAATTATTAGGGTCATGACTCTAAAAGGAGAAGGTTCTACTATTTTTCCACCTAAAGGGACGATTAACTCGCTTTAGGAAAAGTGAAATAGCACTCCTTGGGATCCATCTAGTGGGACGGCCAAATTCAGTTCTTTTACCCACAATAACTATTTACGTAATTTACTTTACTGTTTTCTTTCTATTCTGTTTACATACAAACATATGCATAAAATCGTTTTCTAAGATTTTGAAAACTATGATGCATGAAAACACGTCACGTATATATCCTCAAATGTTGTAAAGTAACATAAAATAAGTGAATAAACATATCCTCAATAGCAATCAAATCTAACAAAATAAACTATCACTTCTAATAACTTCTACCCATCAAGTATTTAGAAACCTCATCAACATCCTAACTTTGTGGTGTAGACATAATGGCTAAACACATACTACATGCACTTACCTCGAGTCCTGAGTAAAATTGAGAATATCAATCACTTGATTACCTAACTTCGTGACTTGAAAGTCTAAGACAATTGAATCCCATCAATAACACAAAAAATGCATTCCACAAATAAATCATACATAACTCTTCAAATTTAGAAGTTCTAAATTCCAAAACTTCTCCAAATTGAAAGAACATATTGTAACTCTTTAAACATTCAATTCAAAAGCAACTCAAAACTAACCATTACATATACAGTTTTCAGAAATTCCATCAAAGTGGCAAAACTTCAAAATTTCATATATTTTACTATACATATCCGAATTCAAAAATTTCAAAGGCTATAGACTCCTAAAGAGTCTACTTTAAATGTTCAATTCAATTTATCAAACAAAAGCAACCCACTATACCTAAAATTGCAGAATTCTGAAAGGCCCTATAATTCACCATTTTTTAATATTCATGAACTATTTGATAGTCTTTCTTCATTTCAAACCATAACTAAATCCCCAATCCAATTTAAACATCAAATAAATCAAGAATGAAGGAAGAGGAAACTCATTTTCGTACAGCCATCTAGGGTTCATCAAATATCCATTAAACTCAACAATAATCACAAATATCAAGCACTTATTCAACAAACTTGCATCCATAAAACCTAAATCCATTTTTACCTTGAATTTTCTTGCAAGAAAGAGAGCTTTCAGTGGGAGAGGATCTTCAGCTATGAAGGGAGAAGAAGTTATCGTGGGTTTGATGTCTTTCAAATGAGGTTTTTCTCTCAATGAAGACAATTTCTTATTTTTGTAAATCTTTAAGGGATATGATAAAAAAAATCTTCTTAAGTGTGTGTGTGTGCGCACATGTGAGAGAGGATTAAAATTTGAGTTGTCTTCATTTTAAACTTCACCTTTACTTTCCCACTTTGCCCCTCTTAACAAAAAACATTTACATATTTAAGTCTTCCCCTTTTTTCTTCAACGTAAAGGTTTTGCTTTTTAAGTTTTAACTTTTCAAACTTTAATTTTGCTGACTTCTCAACCTTGTAAGAAACATGTTTTCTCTTCATTATTGTCTTCCTTTTCTTTTTTATCTCCTCCACGCCAACATTCTTCACATGCCACAATTCCATTTTATTTCCTCTTATTTCTAATTTTATTAATAAATCTAATTATAAATAATTAAATTTTCAATAATCTTTTCTAACAACTCTTATAATTTGCATATATTTTATTGAACACCTATAATAAACTATACGATAAAATTCTTGGGCGTTACACCACATCACCCTATTACCTTCATCCCTCCAACGGAACACAAATCACAATTTGTTCTATTATGTTACGTGATGAGAATTACAATGAAAGGATTCGTTGGATGCGCAATAATTTTTGTGCAAAGAACAAACTAGGCTTCCTTGATGAAAACGTAACCAAGCCGAATGAAGGAACTCTAGAAGCGTCATTCTGTGTGACAGTTAATTCCACACTCATAAGATGGATTCATAATACCTTTGATCCAATCCTACGCTAATTCGTTCCCCAACCCAACTATGTGAAAGACATGTGGGATGATATTCGACAACGTTTCTCGATAGGAAACGGTCCAAGAATCCATGAGTTAAAGACACTTTTGGGTGCTTGCAAGCAGCGTGGCCACTCAGTGGTGAATTACTACAACGAACTGCGGAAGATATGGGATGAACTTGCGAGATATTCGATTGTGCCGTCTCAATTGCATTTGCTCAAGAGAAGGAGAATGAAAAGGTACATGATTTTCTTATTGGTTTGAATTCCACTCTTTATGGCACTGTTGTTTCACATATATTGATGATGGAGCCTTTGCCAAACTTAAACACAGTTTTTGCTAAAATCGTAACTGAAGAACGTCACCAAACTGTTGCTTGAGATCATGAAACCAATTCTGATGTTGTCGGTTTCACGGCGCACGGGGCTACTACTGGATGAAATGAACGACCTCAAACCAATGGCGTCTGATCTCATTGCGCCGAACCTGGACATGAACAAGAATATTGTTTTCAATGGATTGGTTCCCAGATTGGTGGTATTTCGAAAACCGCACCAATGGAGTGCAAGGAGAAGTGGTGGCAAGTCTGGACGAGGGGGAGGAAAGAGTGCAGGTAAAGGCGGCTGCGGGCAGGTAGCACATGTCGCAATCACCTCGAAGCCTGTTCCTCCGGCACTCTTATTGGAGTCCGATTTGTTAACTTAAAATGTAATTAATGTTAATATGTTTTTTGATGATATTTATTAAAATGTGTTTAAGATTAATATGTTTTTTTTATAATGATTAATAAAATAGATTCAAGTATAATATAAATTGATAATATTTAATATATTGAATAAACATAAGAAATAAATTATTTGTTGCGTTTCTTAATCGAAAATGCCCTTGAAAAAGGGTATTTCGTACTAATAAGTCATTATCGAGTTTGAAGTAGTATAAATGAAGAAATACAATTTCAGAGTGTCTCAAGTGTCGACTAGAATGCACAAGTGTCGACCACTGAATTCAGATAAAATTAAAGTGTCGACCACGAGGATTGACCTGTGCAAACAGAAGCAATTCAAGTGTCGACCGGTATACACAAGTGTCGACCGCTGAATGCAGAGAAGATTGAAGTGTTGACCACGCGGATCGACCTGTGCAAACAGAAGCAGTTTCAAGTGTCGACCAGTATACACAAGTGTCGACCGTTGAATGCAAAGAAGATGGAAGTGTCGACCATAAGGATCGACCTGTGCAAACAGAAGCAATTCAAGTGTCGACCGGTATACGCAAATGTCGACCGCTGAATACAAAAAAGATTGAAGTGTCGACCACGAGGATCGACCTTTGCAAACAGAAGCAATTCAAATATCGACCGGAATACACAGGTGTCGACCAATAAACGCCTAACGATAACAAGGTGTCGACCAAGCATTAAATAAGTTGACCTGTTTTATTTACAACGGTCATCTATCTACACACAATGGTAACAAGGTGTCAAACGGTTTTAATATAAGTTGACCGATCTTAAACATAATTCACAAGAACTATAAATTGAAGAATGAAGTCTGGAGACAAATACAACGAAAGGAACTAAAAAAAATAATCCTCTCAACTAAAAAGAGCTTTCATTCTTTCAATCCTACTACTGCTCTCAAACTACAAACTTAAGATTACATTATTGAGAGAGTGTTGTTTGAGTTTTAATTTACTATCTTGTACTGAAATTTAGAAAAAAGGTGAATCCGTAAGAGAAATGTGTGTAAAGGCAGTTGATTGACGCCCGTGAAGTTCAATCAAAGGTTCTCGAGGAAAAGACGGAAAGGATCTTCAAAGGGGAGACCTTGAAGTACGGACGTAGACAAGGTTGGCTGAACCGCGTTAACAATTCGATGTTGTCTCTCTCATCTCTTTACTTTTTACTTGCTTTAGATTAAATTTATTTGAAAAATTGAATTTGTAATCGTCTTGTTTATATCCTAAAGAGCAATCAATTGAATTAATACCCCCCCTTTTAGGTAAAAATGATCCTACACGATCATCATGGCATTCCTAGTCTGTCGGATGATCAATGGGCTACGTTTGTGAACATGCTCAACGCTTCGAAAGGGCAATCCTCTTCAACCAAAAGTTGAGTGGTACGTTTTTTGCTCAATGGATCATCGATATCGGATGCTCGAATGACATGACTAGTAATGCTAAATTATGTATTCAATTGTTTGATGTTTCCCTTACTTCTGTTGGGTTGCCTAATGGGAAACAAACAATTGCCACCAAGGAAGGCACGATATCTTTAAGCAAAAATATGGTGCTCAATAATGTATTATATCTTCTAGATCTTACTTATAATTTGTTGTCGATGTCTCACTTGCTTATCAATCTATCTTATTTTGTCATTTTTACTAATAAGCTTTACATCATACAGGACCGTGCTTTGAGGACTATGATTACAGCAGGTGAACAATGTGACAGGATTTATTGGTTTCGGCCTTGACGACAACTACAAGCTTATCAAGCAATTATGAGAGATAAACAAGGACGTTAATGTTATCCATAGACCTTGTGATATTTGTTTGAGAGCCAAACAAACTAGATGCATGTTTTCTTTGAGTAATAATAGAGCAAAAGATGTTTTTGATTTAATTCATTGTGATATATGGGGTGCGTATACTTTGGCTGCTAGTTGTAGTGCTCATTAGTTTTTAACTATGGTTTATGACTATTCTCAAGTTGTATGGGTTTATTTGATGTCTGCAAAATCTGAGGTGTTTCAACTTATTCAGAATTTTTGTAGAATGGTTAAAACACAATTTGATAAGCATGTTAAAATTCTACGAAGTGATAATGGAAAAGAATTTACATGTCTTCATCGGTTTTATGCTGACAATGGTATTATTCATCAAACCTCTTGTGTCGATACTCCACAACAAAATGGGAAGGTAGAACGTAAACATATGCATATTCTTAATATGACTCGAACATTACTTTTTCAAGCTAATATTCTCATTTCATTTTGAGAGGAGAGTATAATGACGGCTACCTATGTCATCAACCAAATCTCTACCCCATTGCTCAATAATAAAACACCACACCAAATTCTCTTTGGTTCACCAAATTCTCTTGTGTTTTCGTTTGTCTTTGTTTTGTCAAAAATCAACCTCGTATGAAGGATAAGTTTAGCTCTCGGTCTCATCGATGTGTGTTTATGGGATATCCATTTGGTAATAAGGGTGGCGTTTGTATGACTTGGAGAAACAGATATTCTTTATGTCTCGAGATGTTTTTTTTTTTTTGGTGAACAATAATTTTCTTTTGCCAGTAAAGTCTATTTGCATAATACTGAAGATGAGTTTGAAAATAAAGAGTATTATGGCACTGTAACTTATTTGGAGGATACTACCTTAGTAAGGCGGGGCTGTACAACATGGCACACCACCTGCTAGTGACGACTTAGAAGTTGTCTAGCAACTTGATGTAGGTGCAACTTCGAATAATGTGGAGGTTGTGATTAATAAAGAAAATGTTCCGCATGAAACTGGTCGAGGTCAAAGAATAAAGAAACCTTCTAGTAAATTCAAGAGCTTCATAACAAACACTGTTCGAGTTAGAAACTCTATCACATCACCTATTACAGCTCCATCAAAGTCCTCACTTAGTACATTCTTAACATTATAAGTGAGATTGACTTGCTTGGAACACACCCTGTTTCTACACTCATGGAACAGAACCACCATCTTACCACTATTAATGGTGTCGTCTTTGAGTATCTAGAGAAGTATCGACGATGTGTAGGGTGCCTAATCTACTCGACGATTACATGACCTTAATTGTATTACTCCGTACATATATTAGCTCAGTTTGTGGGTGATCCTCCTGTTGAACATTGAAACGTAACTTTGAGAGTTTTGCGGTATTTAAAAGGTTATCCTAGACAGAGTATTCTGTTGCGCGGGGAGAGTAATTTTCAACTCTGTCTCCTGTGATAGTGGTTGGGCAAGTTGCCCCTGACTCGAAAGTCATTGACTGGTTACTTTGTTTTCTTAGCCTCTTCTCCTATCTCTTGGAAACAAAAAAATAGCCAATTGTTTCTCGATCTTCTGCGGAGGCCGAGTATAGGTCTATGGCCATTATTACATGTAAGTTAAAATGGTTGAAATCCCTTTTTGGTTGTTTTGGGATACAACATGTACGTCCGATGTGATTGTTTTATGATAGTCAAGTTACTCTTTATATAGCGGTTAATCCGGTTTTCCATGAACGGACGAAACATATAGAAATGTATTGTCACTTTGTTCGTGATGCCTTGCAAGATGGAACGATTTCTACGTCTCATATTTGGACCAGTGCACAACTAGCGGATATTTTGATCAAAACTCTTGGTAAATCATAATTTTATTTGCTTCTTCGCTAGTTGGGCATTTTCAATCTCCATGCTTTAACTTGAGATGGAGTATTATCTTTATGAATATTCTGTAAATATTCTTTTCTAACTTAGTTTATTTATTTTCTAGATTAGATTTACTATTTATGTCATTATTCTTGATGTACAAGTAAAGATAGAATTAGGTTTGTATACATCTAAGGCTAGGGTCAACTTAAATTAGAAGGAAAAATTATTTCACAAAATTCTTTTAACAAAAAGTGTGAAAAATTCATAACATCGTAATGGAAAATTGAAAAGACTTCATCTTCTTGGATAGACGGAGAGAGGTTTAAACGAAGGAGTAGAAAAAAAAAAAAGATGAAAGTCGTAGAGAGATGTGTCAATATAGAGAGAGGCGGGAGACACGTAAATTGAGAAGAAATGTAAAAATAAAAATAAATAAAAAATTAAAAAGACTTCATCATTCTTATAAGGATGTAAATAGAGAGGGGCGAAGAAAAATAAAATAATAATAATAACTATCGTAGAAATTAAAAAAAAAAAAAAAAAAAAAACTTGACCCTTCCATAGAAAGAGCGAGAGTGGTTTAGTGGAATATAATCTGTCGATGTCTCTAGTAAACCAAAGATATTGTTTAATAGCTATTTTGTTTTGCTTCAATCTCCCTTATATAAATATAAAATTGAAGATTTAGTTACGATTAGAAATAGACCGTTCTTTCTACCTTTATCCATGGATTCCTTACTCGTTCAATTGGAAGTATGGATCCAATTCAAAAAAAAATTATGTTTCGTAATTTCATGATCCAATTTTTTCAATTTATAACGGACTCTTGGATACAAATCACGAGAATTTCTATTTTTCTTCGAATTTTTCATCGATAGGAAAAGGATTTAATCCTTTTAAGAAATAAAGTTTTTGATCGAAATATAAATCAAACGAAAGACCCTTTAACTATTAAAGGGTTAATAGAACGAATCACCCTTTTACCACTAAACTATACCCGCTACAATGCTATTATTGCATATAAATCGACCTTTTGTCGAACACAAAAATAGGTAGGTGAGAAAAAATAAAAAATAAAATAATATCATCATTGAAGAAATAAAAAATAAAATGAAAATACTTGAACCTTCAAGAGAAGAAATAAAAGAATCAAAGCAATATGACCACTTTAACCTTCGTACTTCTTCCCTACAGGACCTAGAAAAGTGATGATAAATAAGTAATATATTAATTCTGAATAAACTTAATCATATTATCACAAATTAAAAATCATTCTCCCTCTTTCCAACAATAACTAAGTGGCAAATTATTCAAATCAACCAACATAGTTTTGATTAAACTAAATTAAGTAATTTCTTATTTAGTTTAAAAATGAATTTACTGACTCAATTCTTTTACTTAGATTAAGTTTTTTGAATTATATCGACAAAATAACGAGACTACAAAATTATCCCGACTTTTTTGGTTAAATTTATCAAAGAATATAGATTAGAGGACCAATTCTTAATTGAAATTAAAATTACAAGGACCTTAGTAACACATAAAAAAGTTACTTGTATTTGGACTTTATTGCTCTACCCGGCCCTAATTTGCATCGTGACTATATATTGTTCTTTAACCCAAGTTTTATTTTTTTAACATGATGACACAAGATTAGAGGTGGACAAGTTCCGGTTCCACCTAAGAACCAAAACCAAACTGAATCATAGTTCAGTCTCGGTTCGATTTTACAATATATTTTTTTACTTTTAAAATAAATAAATAAATTCAAAAAAAATGATTATAAGTGGATTGGGCTTGGAAATGGGCAAGTTTATGCGTATTTCGGGTCAGATTTAGACCAGATTAAATCAAATTTTTTTGGTTAACTCAAGGTATGATTTTTTCATGGTTCGACCAGTTTTTGACCTCCAAAACCGTTGAAAAACCAAATCCATGTCTAAACATGCATGCTCAAATATCAAGAACGTGTAACAAAATAATTATAAGAAAATATCATAAACTTTGTGATGTATAGCCATAGCCAAAACATTATAAACGGTATTTTTACTTATTTGGATTCCGAACGGTATGGTTATCGGGATTCGCTTACTATTCCAAATAATATTATGCTCAAATAAATCTTCGATATTAAATTCTTACTTAATAAATCTAATTTCAAAGAAATTTGAGAAGAAATTACTTACGTTGTACTCTTAGGTCGGATTATGTTGGTTGGATCGATTTTGATCGATTCAGACAGTTCTAGAATTTTATGCCGAGATCGAATGTACATATTAAAATCTCACTTAACTTATTCTAACTTTAAGAGAATTTGGACAGAAATTTCTTACCGATTAATCTTCGATCGGTTCGGTTTGATTGTGATCAAAATTTGGTTTGGGACTTGTTCGGGTGAACAGTGCCGGTTCGGGTGAATAGTGCCAGTTCTGGTTGAGCCGGTTCGGTTCGGTTTAAATTAAGTGAACTAGTTTGGTTCTAGTTTACTGGATCTGTTCAGGTTTAAAAGAAAACCAGGTTCTCCTCTTCTTCTCTCCTCCTTCGTGGTTTCTGTCAAGAATGAGTATCAGAGAGAGAGAGAGAGAGAGACAGAGAGGGAGAGCACGACAGAGGGAAACAAAGCGAGAGGAGAGAGTAATCTTACTCCGTCGATGGCCGTCGGTGGTTGCTCTTCAGACCGAAGAAGGTTCGCCGATGAGCTCACCTTCGAAATTTCTTCTTCCTAGAATTTCGACTTTGTCTGGAGGCTGAAAAGACATAAGTTCTTCTCGGCTTGAAGAACTCGAGAGGGAGAAGAGTGGTGGCATGATTTTCCCATCTCCTGAACCCTCAATTTATAGAGGAGTTCTAAAACTGTTTCTCCGAGAAGTCCGAGTTCAACTCGGATTGCAGAGCTAGACATATGATTTTTCTCTTCTATTTTTAGCCAAGTTTTAGATTAGGTTAATTTTCCCAAAATCCGTTCAGCTCGGATTTGTTGAGCTGAAACAGTTCGTCATCGGATTTCCAGATAATAATCGGATTGTTTTTCTGAAAATCAGGTTTAGTTCGAATTTGTTGAATTGAAATTATAAACTTCTTCTGTTTTAAGATGATTCTCAGGTTGGGTTCATCCAAATTTTATTTGATTTTTCATTCAAATTTTGGGTTATTGATTTTGTTGCTTTTGAAATTAAATTTTGAATTAATTTGGGAATTTCTAAACTTGAATCTAAATTTACAATTTGAAACCTTACATTATTACACATAGTCAATGAAGATATTAAGTTGATCTCATATCTATTTGTTAGATTGCATATGTTTCACAAGCAAAATTGATGTACACAATTAGGATCCAATGTTAACCAATCGTGTAACTTTACTAAATCACTAATATTGTACATTTTAACATCACTCAATGCTTAAATATTCATTTTAAATCTAGTAATTAAAATAATCATTAAAATGTATGATTAATGTATATCCTTGATCATGCAGTACAATTATCCATTAAGACTTGAGTTAGAATTATTTACTTGTGTTGCAACCTTGTTTAAGCATGTTGCAGCACTCGACATAGGGTTACCCTGCCATGCAGCATGCAAGCCTAATGTTGTGGTGCCCAACAATATAGACGCTAACTTTTATTGAAATTCAAGCTTCAGTGTCGTAGCCTCGTAATTTTAGGGTTTAAAGTTAGGACCCTTGCTTTTGGGCGTTGTAGTGCTCGAAAGAGAGTGCAATTCAATTTCAAACTCAAGACTTGACACTACGACACGATCCTACCTTAAGCGTTGTAGCGCTCCTCAGAAGCATTGCGACCCCAACTTGATGATATTAAGAGTGTAAGGGTTTCAAAGCATGAAGTTCCAAAACAAATCATTACAACACTTCTATATTAGTTCTCTTCAAACCTCCCTTCATCTTAATCTAAACAAAAACAAATTAACCTTTTTCTACCTGTTTCAATCTATAAGAAGCAATTTACCCATAATTTATTAAATTCAAAGGCAAGGAAAAACTTTTTCTATTCCTTTGACTCTCAAGTATATCCTGTCCTTCCGTTTTTCTCTCTTCCCGTGCGGGAATGATGTTGGTATACGCTTCATATTAATTTGAAAGAAAATTACTTTTTTACCCTTTTGTAAATTTATTGTTTTACGGCTTCTAATCATGATTAAGCTGTAACTACATTATCTCTTTACGTGGTTAAACCCGATCGAATTCACTCACCCTTTTAACAAGTTTATGCAAAATGACAATTAAGGAGACTAAGGTTGCCCACGGCATATAATTAGACAATGGTCAACCATTTTACTCTCTTATTCAAATTTAATTAATTTATACTTACACGTGACGCTAAAAAAGCATAAATGAGAAGAGAGAGGAAGAGATAAGAATATGTGCTGGAAATGCGGGGTCATGTGCCCACTACCCACTGATAAAGTGGGATTGGATACCCCTCGGCTCTTGAATATTTATATTTTAAATATAATCCAACCTTCTCTCTGTTTTAGACTTCACATGATCGCTGACTGCTTGGGTACGTGCCACCGTCACAGCTTATTGCTTCCCTCTCAGGACACACTAATAAATATAAACTATTATTTTTAATTACTCTATTTAATTTTTGTGTTAATTGGTTTGCCTTAATATTTTTTTAATTAAAAAATAATTTAATTATTTATATATTTTTTAATAACGTTTTTTTATTATATTAACATCATTTTTCAATGAAAATAAAGAATTTTGGACGGGTTTTAATTAGATTTGAGTCGAATCGCGTGTTATTTTTTAGTTTGAGTCGATTTTGATCTAGATTTTGTCATACACTGAGCTTTTTTTCCACGTAAAATCATAAACTAGAGTGAAAAACTATTAATTTATCTAAATAACAAGTTGGGTTTCGCACGAAGACAGAACCCAACCAAACCCAGATTGTTCCGGTTTGAAAAGTATGATAAAAAAAGAGAAAGTAAAGCGAAATTAAGTGCAAACAAAAGGGGAGATCAAGACAGCACATGTAATGTTGGAGTATTACATGGGGCGAAGACCCGGGTCACGTCGTTCGAACGAACCCCCTGGCCAGGGACACGCGGTGATGCCACGTTGGGTCCCACCATTTTGGGTTGTGGCCCCCACCCCATCTACAATTAAATAATTAATACACACATTTCTATTTATTAATTTATAAATTGTGAAATTATTTTCGTCAATAACTAAACATTTGAAGAATAAATTAAACTAACTAATTATGATAATATTTCTATTTATATTTTCTCCAAGAATATAAATTAAGATAATATCTTGTGTTTTAATTAATATATTATTTTATTTATTTATCACATAATTATAAAAAATATATATTTTAAATTGGAAAAATAATTTTCCACTAATTACACCTATCTTGAGGCCGTACAAAATACAGTTTACCACTGCGTTCTAACTTTCTCAACTAGAACGAAGCCCACGCGATTGCGTTCAGGCTTATTATCACCACCATTGTTGTCGTCGCCATCTTTAGTTTTTCTTCTTCTTTTGATTCTATAGCTCCCCAGTTGGCTCCGTCTTCCCTAACTTTCCCAGCTTGCCTTCTCGCTTTAGCCGCCGTCGATCTGCGGGTGTTCTGCTTTTATTATGGTCAAGTGACGAACTCTCACTCTGTTAATTTTTAACCTTTTTTGGGCGTTTCAAGCTTGTTTCTGGGTTCTTGTGGATTTGAAAGTCTTAATACTTGAACTGGGTTTTGCGGTTTTGATGTGCTTGTAGCTTGGGTTTTGGGGATTTGTAGTTAATTGATATTTTGGTATGTGGGTTGCGCTTAATTGGAATCATGGATGCGTCGGCGTGTTGTTTCTGGACTTTTGGGGAAGAAGTGAAGCTGATTAAAAATTAGGACGAGTGGAAATTCGAACAATTTTTAGGGTTTGAGCTCTGATCCGTTGTGGTTTTGGCTTTGGCTCTCTGGATTTATGTTTTCCTCATCTTTTGGAGGGGTTGAGCAGAAAATTTTGGGCAACCAACTTCTGTTTAAACTAAATTAGGCCAGATTTGGTGTTGAATCTCTTTGTTTTTTGTACCATGAATTCGGTAGACTTAAGAGCCGTGGGAAAGAGGAGTTTAGAATGGGATTTGAATGACTGGAAATGGGATGGGGATCTTTTCCTTGCAAGTTCTTTGAATTCAGTGCCATCCGGTACCTTTAGTCGACAAATCTTTTCGAATGGAACAACTCCCGTGACTGGAGGTTTGTCAAACAGTTCCTCATCGTGCTCAGATGATGTTACTATGGGGATTGAAAAAAGGAAGAACGAAATTGAAAAAAGGAGGAGAATTACTGCGATGGAAGATAGAGCCTTGAATGACGAATCGGGTGGGCCTATTCTAAAGCTTGGTTCACACAGTTATCGGATTCCTGGGAGGGAAGTAGGGAGTTGGGAGGGTAGTAGTGGCAAGAAGACTAAGTTTGTTGGAGGAAATTCAAACGGTGCAATTTGCCAGGTAGAGGACTGTGGAGCTGATCTGAGCAGGGCCAAGGATTATCACAGACGACATAAAGTCTGTGAGATGCATTCCAAAGCCAGCAGAGCGCTGGTAGGGAACCTCATGCAGCGATTTTGCCAGCAATGTAGCAGGTGACCTTCGCTGTTGTGGGTTTCTTTCAATGGAATAAGTTGGCCTCCTATTTGTTTTTAAACGAATTTAACTTCCATCAGTTAGTTTCTTGATTTGTGTTGGCCGTTAAAACAAGGAAGCTCTTTTCATACCTGTTGGTTATTCTTTACGGTATTTGGAAAGTTCACTCTCTTCAGCTAGACCCACAATTTTCATTTTTTTCCACTGTGTTAAATCATTTTGGTAGGTTTCATGCTCTTCAAGAGTTTGACGAAGGAAAAAGAAGTTGTCGTAGGCGTTTGGCCGGCCATAACAAGCGAAGAAGAAAAACAAACCCCGAGTCAGCTGCAAATGGAAGCTCCTCAAATGAAGATCAAACAAGTGGCTATCTCCTTATGAGCTTGTTGAGAATACTTTCCAACATGCATTGTAAGTTGCTTGACTGCAACTAAATTTTTGAAGATTGGTTGATGGAAATCTTTGTGTATGATCCCATTATTTTTATTCATTTGAATTGAAAGTTCTGTGCAAGTACGAGGAAAAGTTGTCATATTTGTCATTTCTTTATTCTTTATGAGTAAATATCCCAACTCAAAGTCAACCTTGCTTATGATTGATTTTGTGCTGTGATTTATTGTTTAGCGAATCAGTCAGACCACTCCGCCAATCAGGATCTGATATCGCATCTTTTAAGGAGCATTGCCGGTCAAAATAGTGAACACAAGGAGAGAGACATACCTGTACATTTGCAAGAACCTCAAAATCTGCAAAACGGGAGATTGGTTGGCAACTCAGAGCTAGTCTCTTCTTCTCTTTCCAATGGTGCTCAGGGCCCTTCAATGCCATCTGAACAGCATACCCCACTGCCGTTGTCTGAGATGCCATTACAAGATGTTTCTCCTCATGATTCCAGAAGTGGAGATACAAAAACAATTTCTTCAGTTAAACATGGAACTATGAACAGTTCACTAGCTTATTCAGAACTCGTAGACTATGCTGCAGTGAAAAGCAAGATGAATAACTTTGATTTGAATGACATATATATTGATTCTGATGATGGAATAGAGGATGTGGAGACATCTGTACTTCCTGTACATTTGGGGACAAGTTCCCTAGAGTCTCCTTGGGCCCGACAAGATTCTCATCAGTCAAGTCCACCTCGAACAAGTGGAAATTCAGATTCAGCATCTGCTCAGTCACCTTCTAGTTCTAGTGGAGAAGCTCAGGTATTTTCTTTAAAGATTATGATTACCTTGGTTCACTTCCATTTTCCAAATTTTTCACTCTGCTGAAAGTGGGTATGTTAATTCTTCTTCATAAAGGGGGACGTTATGGTGCATACAAGGATAAGGCCATTTCCTTTTGTGCAAGAAATGACTTGCATGGTATCATGTACAAAATGTCTTGCTGGGAATCCGTTTTTTATTTTTTTATATTTTGTGTTTAGATATGGCATGATGAGCATGTTCTTATCTTACGGCATGGTAAAATGAAGTCATAGTTGTATCTCCTGTAATGTTTGGCTTGAAAATGTCATCCTTGTTTATAGCCGGCCTTATTCCAACTGTTTATGTTCTTTCTCTTTACTAAGCTATATGTTTGCCACTAAATCATAAGTAAGGCGATATGTATAATCTCCAGTCTTTACTTCTACCGCATACAACGAATTGAACAGCCTAGCTGTTGCATTTGTATACTTCAAAATGGTTGTTTACTTTACCAATTCAAATTTGATTACCTCTTCATCCTCACATCTTCCCCTCATTTCTCCTCTCGATTCAACCATCAATTCCTATTCTTCCTTGTTAAGTTAATGCGATTACCTGATTAACTTTTGTTTGTTTTAGGAGGAAATCCCCTCTTGCCTTTTTTTGAATAATGTTATGTGTTTCTTTCAGACTTATTTTCTTGTTTTTTTTCGTACCATTCCAGAGCCGCACAGATCGTATTGTTATTAAACTATTTGGAAAAGATCCCAGTGATTTCCCTCTTGACCTACGCACACAGGTACCGTAAAATTAGAAGTTAATGACCAAAAACGTTCACTTGCTCTTTATAAATTATGCATGATGTATTATATTTTTGATATTTAGGTTCTTGACTGGTTGGCACATAGTCCTACAGACATGGAGAGCTACATTAAGCCTGGTTGTGTGGTTCTTACCATCTATCTACGTCAGACAGAGGATGCTTGGGAGGAAGTAAGCTTTTTGGCAAATGATTCATTCTTTAAGCATCCATTTGTTTTACAACAAGAGAGGAATATATTGATCATAAGGTGCTTTGATTTCCTTTTTGCAGCTTTGCTATGACATATGTTGTAGCTTGAACAGGCTCCTCCAAGGCTCAGATGATACTTTCTGGAGAACGGGATGGGTTTATGCCAGAATTCAGCATCATTTAGCATTTGCTTTTCATGGTTTGTTTGCTTTTGTTGTAATATCATCATTAATTCTTTTTCTTTTGTTTACAGTAATTAACAACTTACATGCATCAACATCGAGACCTTTTTTTTTTGTGCTGCAGGTCAAGTTATGGTGGATACGTCGTTATCTCTCAGAAGCTCCCATTATTGTAATATTGTCAGTGTAAAACCTATTGCCGTATCTGCTTCAGAAAGGATTAAGTTTTCAGTTAGAGGCTCGAACTTGAAGCAGCCTGGAACAAGGTGTTCTTGTTAGGCAATGTTTTTATGTCTATCAATTGATAATAATATATTTTTGTTGGGTCATTTGGGATTGTGATGTCTTTTTCCAGGTTACTCTGTGCACTTGAAGGGAAGTATCTGACTGAGAAGGCAACTCAAGAATCAACTGACACTGATTCAGTGAAGGAGCGTGATGATCATAATGAGCTGGAGTTCATCAGCTTTTCTTGTTCTATTCCGGTAGTAAATGGAAGGGGATTCATTGAGGTACTGATTTTAACATCAATATAAGTGATTTATCCTTTTGCCTTCTATTTTCTTCTTAGTATTTTATTCTCAGATTGCAGAAAACTAAATTCATTCCTGATTGGTAATATTTTATAGCGCCTAGCCTTCTTCTTCTTCTTATTATTATTATTACTATTATTTGGTCTAGGTTGAAGATTATGGATTCAGCAGCAGCTTCTTTCCATTTATAGTTGCGGAGGATGATGTATGTTCAGATATTTGTGTTCTTGAGGCTTCTCTGGAGTTCACTGATACGAGCTCAGACGCAACGGGAGTAACTGTGGCAGAAGCAAGGAGGCAAGCCATGGATTTTATTCATGAAATGGGGTGGCTTCTTCATAGGAAACAATTGAACTCTAGATTGAAAATTATGCATCCAAATGCAGATACTTACCCTTTGGATCGGTTCAAGTGGCTTATGGATTTCTCGATGAACCGTGATTGGTGTGCTGTAGTGAGGAAATTATTAAATATTCTGTTTGATGGAATTGTGGATATTGGAGATCACCCCTCTCTGAGTGACGCCTTATTCGAGATGAGTCTTCTACACCGGGCTGTACGGAGAAGCAGTAGGTCGCTTGTGGAGCTCCTTTTGAGATTCAAGCCCCAAAAAGTGACAACAGAAAACGAAGTGGTTGATGGATTTTTGTTTAGGCCTGATGCTGCAGGACCTGCCGGCTTGACCCCACTCCACATCGCAGCTGCTAAAGATGGGTCTGAAGACGTCCTTGATGCATTAACCGACGACCCTGGAATGGTAAAGTTTATCTGAAATGTTTCTTGAAAGTGCATACTTTGTGTTAATAGCTTTGAAGTCTTCTCACTTGCATCATTGCTTAATCCGCGGGACTCCCTTTGTGCAGTTTGATAAAAAGAGAGAAGTTAGTTAAGTTAAGACTAATCCTTAAAGCATAAGCTGTGAAGTTACTATTTATTTAATCATTAATGTTACTTTTTAATATTTTCCATCACGTTTAGGTCTGATTTAGTTACACATGATTATTATTACTAGACGATATTGGAGCGATGAGAAATAGATTTTCGCTCTCGTATGCTCTAATACCACTCATAAAGTGAAGTTTATGAGTGATATAAGACAGTTTTCTTGCTGTCCTCAATTGAATCAGTGTGATTGCGATGCATAAGGGTAGTATAGAATTAACAAAATATAATGATGAATGAATTCTCTGATTCAGGTTGGAATTGAAGCATGGAGGAATGCTCGTGACAGCACGGGGTCCACACCTGAAGCCTATGCTCGCTTACGTGGCCATTTTTTGTACATCCACCTCATCCAGAGGAAAATCAACAAGAGAGCTTCCTCTGGGCACGTTGTTCTCGATATTCCTATTGTTGTTCACTCGAATCATAGCACAAATGGTAAGCAAACGGACAACTTGGGCAGCGCCTTTGAGATTAGACTGACCCAGCCGAGAGCAAACTGCATAATCTGTGATAAGAAACTCAGCTATGGAAAATTGAGGCCATCACTGGTTTACAAGCCTGCAATGTTGTCAATGGTGGCTATTGCAGCCGTCTGTGTGTGTGTGGCACTTCTGTTCAAAAGCTCGCCGGAAGTCCTTTATGTATTCCGTCCATTCAGGTGGGAGTTGTTAGATTATGGAACGTGTTGATAGACCAACCGATGTGATTGAATGCCTATAATTTTAGGTATTGTATTTGTATGATCTATATATAATAGCCTGTAAAGTTGACAATTTTATGGAAACTTTTATTTATGAATATGTAATTTATAGAAATTTTGTAACTGAGGCTTTAAAATAGGAGTGTGCATGGTACAGTTCGGTTTGGTCCCGACAAATAAAATATCATGAAATTATTTTCATCCCCTAGATATAGTGTTTGCTGAGGCCAATATCAAATACCATATAGGGATAGGATTTATAAAATGTATTAATTTTATTAATAATATTTTCACTAAATTTATCCGTAGTTAAAAGTTTTTTAAGAGTGAGATAATGTTTTTATCGGACGAGGTTTCAGGAAATTTTTTCCGAAACTCAAACCGGCCCTGGGAGGGACCTGGACCGGATCGAAACTAGACAAAAAATTTCGATTAGGTCTCAGTTCCTCCCATATTTTTTTTAATAAAATATTAAATTTTTAAAATCAGCATTGAAATCTATAATTAAATTGTGATTAATGTGAGTACAAATCTCAGAAATAAACAGTCAACAAAAATTTATCAACTAACGTTTTAATTCTATGTTTATCAATCAACAATAAATACAAAAATTACAACCTGTAAATTAAAATTACACATTTCTATTACAAAAATTACACTTGTAATGAGGAACTGCCCGAAGACAGGCAAGGCCTTAGGTGAGTTGAACCAAAGACAAGCGAGGCGAGGGACAGTTGTGGTCGACTAGAAAGTGAGAGCAGTTAAGCTTGGCAATTGCGAGTTGCAACTGCATTTGGTGAAGGCAAAGCGAATCAGGAGTCAAGAGTTCTAAAAGAATTTTGGAACTGAAACTTCAGCTTTCAGTTTTAATTATTTTACTTTGGTTGGTTTGGTCCCGATTTTTCAAAATTTCGAGCTATGGACCGGAAAACCGGATAAAAAATCGATGAGAAATTGGGCTATAGATCGAGGACAGGACCGTGGTTCTGCGATGCGAGACTAAAACCAGACCAAAAACCAGTGCTCCAATTCGGTTCTCGATTGGGTCATGCCCACCCTTAAACCCAACATACTTTCTTCATAAACTGGTCAGGATTGGTGGTTATCTTTGATGAAAATTAGGTTTTCCAAAAAATCAATTTAAAGCTTAATCTCCAACGAAGCATGCAAATATAGATATATTTATTTTTGAAAATTTAGAAAATTACAATCTCATGCATGCTAGTGTTGCTTAAAACTTGATAAATACTCTCTCGAACAAAAACTAGCGGACATTCACGGCTGCAGTTAACATATATTTACAAATTAAAATATAAAAATATATTATAATTTATAACAAAAGTTGTATATTCTTTTTACTATTTCAAAATTGTCAAGGGTACCTAAACCTAGAAATTAATGAAACAATTCATCATCCATGCTCTCTTTTCAAGTTATTTTGGTAAAAAAATCTAAACAAGTAAAAAAACTACAGACAATGGATATCAAAATTTACGTAAAAAATCTAAATAAATAAAAAAACTACTGATAAAATAAAAAAAATCACTAATTAAATGAATTTCACAACTTAACCATATATTTACACGTTAAATTAGAAATTCTGGTCATAACGAGATTCCCTACGTGGGCCATACTGACCAAATTAAAAATTAGGTTCACACCAAATCTAAATTATAAATATTAAAAAAGGAATCAATTACATCAATAAATGAATAACTCATCATACTATGTAGTATCCATAACAAAACCTCAGTAAATAAGATTTTCTAAATATTACCCGATTCCTTAAGAACAAAATTCTCTTCATTGGATAGCACCACCAATAGATCGATTACACAATGATGAAATACCAGAAAAAGAAGTACAACAAAATAATAGAGGATGCACTGACAACATTAGCTAATGCGCATTATCACAAGCCACAAGAAGAAGCATGAAAGTACCAATAACGTATACTGTCACTTGATCGACTAGTCTTAAGATTGAGGTTTCTCCCACTTGAGCGGCTTCACAACTTCCCAAGTGAAGTCTGGGTCGTCCCTTCCGAAGTGTCCATATGCAGCTGTCTTCAAGAATCTGCCATTCCCACCCCTCTTGAGATCCAGGTTAATGGTGATCATTCCAGGCCTGAAATCGAAATTTTCCTTCACAATTTTGAGGATCTCCTTATCATGAATCTTTCCAGTACCGTATGTGTCGACAAAGACAGACAAGGGCTCAGGCACACCAATGGCATACGAGACCTGTACCAGGCACCTCCGAGCGAGGCCACTAGCTACTATACTCTTGGCAGCCTGCCTCACAATGTAAGCACCACTTCTGTCCACCTTGGTCGGATCCTTGCCGGAGAAGGCACCACCTCCGTGGGCTCCCCACCCACCGTATGTGTCTATGATGATCTTACGACCAGTTAAACCTGCATCGCCATGAGGTCCACCAATGACAAAACGGCCAGAAGGGTTGAGGTGAAAGATAGTCTTCTCATCAAGGTACTTTTCGGGGATGACAGGCTTGATGACATGCTCTTTAAGGTCGGCAGCAATCTCATCATTTGTGACGGTCTCATCATGTTGAGTGGAGATGAGAACAGTGTGGACTCGGACTGGAACCATGGCACCATTATCATTGTAATATTCTACGGTTACTTGGGTTTTACCGTCAGGTCTCAACCAGGGGCAGGTTCCATTCTTCCTCACCTCTGTGAGCCGAGCACCCAGCTTGGTTGCAAGGACATGACTTAGGGGCATTAATTCTGGTGTCTCATCACTGGCATAGCCAAACATGTGGCCTTGGTCGCCAGCACCAATCTCCTCAGGGCGCTTAGTAAAATGACCATGAACACCTTGGGCTATATCGGGACTCTGCTGTTCAATGTTTACCAGAACCTTGCAGTTGTCAGCATCGAGACCAACATCATCAGAAATGAATCCAATCTCACGGCAAGTGTCACGGACAATCTTCTCGTAGTCTATGGTACCCTTGGTAGTTATTTCCCCAAAGACCATGACCATGTTGGTCTTGGTGCATGTTTCACAGGCAACTTTGCTGTCAGGATCCTGTGCAAGACATGCATCAAGTACTGCATCAGAGATCTGGTCGCATAGCTTGTCAGGGTGACCCTCGTTCACAGACTCAGAAGTAAATAGAAAGGTCTCCATTCTGTCAAGCTATACAGACAATAAATACCAGTTATAGTATTTAAGAATAGAAAAGAAGCTGCTTGTTAAGAGAAGTCAAAAGGTATTACACGAATGAATGAGAATAAAATGACATGTAATCCAAAAACTATAAAAGTAAGAATAATGGTTTGCAGAAAGAATATCTCACTTTACTAGAGAATATGAACATACAACTTAAGCTTAAAAGTTTCACGATAGTGGAAATATTCTGAAATACATCTCATGCTTTTAGAAAGTTAGAATGCCTCATAGAGCAATAATTGAAGGAACCAAATAACGCAGATTCCATATCCGCTTCTATGCCATAAAGATGGAATATCAGACTTCACAGTGAAATTAAAATCCTAAAGTTCACAAGAAAACAGATACACTGTAGATTCGTGTATACGTAAAATAATGACAAATAGAAAAAGAAGAAAACCGATAGATAAAGATATTAGATCTGCTAGACCCTACTCTATTCTACTCCACGTCTCTAGTAAAGAAAGAAATGTACAAAAAGAACAGCTAACAAAGTTTCTAATTTAGAAAAAAAATTTGATGCAACTCCAAAAATTGTAACCCACCACAACAAAGCATTACAGAAAAAAAGTTTGAAGAAACATCAAGCAAAGAGACACAAACAAAACTTAAGCATGACAAGTAATTGTTCAAATCAAATTTCCAAAGAAAGCTTTCGAAGAATGGAATCACCAAATACCAAAACAAGACGCTTAAATTCAAAATTTCACACAAAAACAAACACGAAAGCCAGATTAAACACCAGGAATCTACTAGATCTACAAGCATTTCCAAGAAATAAAAACAAAAAATAAACTCAGCCGACACTCAAATCAAACCAAAAGGCAACGAAAAAATTGCAGATTACAGAAAGTGAAGGAACAAATCCAATGACAAGAAATACTTGGAAAGTAAAACCACTCCATTACAATAAACAAATAACTAAAATCATATCAAGTGGTGGAGATAGATTAACCGACAGAGAATTGAACGAGGGTAGATCTGAGAGACTGCGCGAAGGAGAGACAAGGAAGCTGATACGAATTAACCTCATATTTATACAGATCAACGGCTTCGAGGACCGGCTACGGGCTAATCAGGTGAGACTGCTTGCGTGGAATTTAGCATTTCTGGATCTGAATAATGATGGAATTTCATCCGTTGGATTGGTTCGAATGTGGGGCCCATTTTGTCGGGACTGGTGGGAAGAAAGGATGATTTCGATTGGATCGCTGTTTAGGTTTTACCGGGAATTGACGGTCATTCACCAACCCCGACCGGTTGTTGGCTTCGGTTTACTGAGATTAAAATTTCCTCCTTAAAGAAAAATGATTTTTAATTAAAAAATAAATTTAAAAAAATCAAATTAAATTAAATTGTTTAGTTAGGAATTTGGGGGGTTTTAATAAAAACATATTTTTTCATTAAAAATAATAATGTTGCAAAAGACTATTATTTGCCGGTATCTTTAAAAGTTAATTATTACTATTGTTGTAATTGCCGTTTCAAATAGATGCGGCAACATAGACTATCGGGAAATTTTTCTCCTCATATAGTTCTTGTGAGTAGTCTATTAAATATGACAAATGATCAGGTTGACTCGGTATTGAAGCAGACTTGGCTCGTTTAATTTCGACTCGCGAATTAAATTAGGTTGAAATTTTTTTGTTCAATCTCGTTAGACTTGACTCGTTTAACTAGGCTTGGTCTCGATTTGATCAACTCATTCGTTACATTAATTATAAATTATTGATAATTAAATAGATGTCAACCTAATTATTATGCATATTATCTGTAATAATGTAATTGTCATATATTTATAATGATATTTGTGTGATAATTTTTATTAGATTATTTCAAATAATATTTTTGCTTAATACATATCTTTTTATATATTAATAAAATAATTTTATTCAGAGACTTGTCTTGCTTTCTCCTCTCAAAGTCCCCATCTCTACCAAATTTAATGGGTCAATTGCCTGCAATATGAAATGTGTGTAGGTCATGGACTCGTATAGTTTGACTCGGGATTATGATCGATTAGATATTCATTTCTTAAATATATTATGATATAAATAAATATTTAAAATAATATATTATATTAATGAACGAGAAAATTACATGCATACATCATGTCGAGGCGTGAGCCTAAATTATAAAAATATAATATAAACCTAATATTGTTTTTTTTTAAATTAGATGATATTGCTAAGGAAAATTATTGTAATTTCAAAATTACTCATCTACGTTATTAAATTTAGAAAATTGACACATTATTGAACTGAGAAAATTGACACATTATTAAATTGAGAAAATGACCTTCTTGGCCGACAGACGTGTGTTGCACCCGGGCTTTGAACCACCACCTCATCTTCTACTCAAAAACAGCCAAGCCTCGATTCACATGATTTAAACAAATAATTCAAATCATCTAAAAATCATTCTTCATTCCAGAAATCGTCTGTTTAAATTTAAAATTATTTGTATTTTTTACGTCACGTTAAAAATATGTCAATCATATTGGTAGACCTACATATAATATGTACCATATATTATAATGTTATCGTTCCGTAACACTTATTAAAGTCGATAATTGCATTTAAGCAAGAGCAACCTGTAATTACTTTATTTTATAATGGTCAAAATAGTAAACTTGCTGGGTCATAGTCTCTCTTGATATTTGATAAATCATTAGAGGAGAAAGATTTTGGGGTAGTAAGGAAGACCTATTGAAACGGAAAACTCGAGCACTCTACTTGAATCTTTGTTCTCCATGGAAATGTAGTCGAGTTCACTC
This sequence comes from Begonia peltatifolia, assembly GCA_022433055.1. NCBI lineage: Eukaryota > Viridiplantae > Streptophyta > Magnoliopsida > Cucurbitales > Begoniaceae > Begonia > Begonia peltatifolia. The sequence goes on along the minus strand of CM039519.1, from coordinate 24,971,596 downwards.
TCTACATTTATGGATATCCTAATATTGAAAAGGTTTGGGGCATGTTTTCTAGGTTTGTAGAATATATATGACTTAGGAATTATGGAGCTTACAAGTGGTATCATAGCAAACACTGTTAGGTTATCTCGATAAATTTCTGTCATGTTTCTTGCGATCGAAAGCAGGTTCATATTGTGTATTTTGTGAATTTGGAATTCCATATGGATGAAGAGTACGATATTGATTATCCATGAAGATGTCTACACATGTGCATGTATCGTAGTGTAGAATCTCAAAATTTGGTTGTTGCACGTTAAGATTTCGGTATCCATGTTAAAGTTTATAGTCAAGAACAGACGTTTCCGATTGTTTGTGTGAGCTCTTACCTGTAATTTTGTGTAGAGAAGATGGAGAATGAAGAGTCGTAGGAGTTTCCAATCATCACGACTTCTTACAAAAATGTGAATCTTCGGTGGAGCTATCGATGTAGCGCAAGTTTCCCGGTACACCTCTCAGTTTTTGATTTGCGCTATTAAGTATGATCTCTTTAGGGTTGGTTTTGGGTGCTACAATGTTGACTTTCTATCAAAAAATATGAAGTGTGAGGGCTATAAAGTTGGAAATCATTAAGTATGAGCGTTAAATTGCTGGTTTTGGGCACTACAATGCTGACTTTCAGTTAGAGGCCATAATGTGTGAGCACTACAATGCTTGCTTAGGCGTTGTAGCGCTGAGTTTCAAACCAGACTAGGCGCTACAATGTTGGCTGAAGAGTAAAATTAACCCCTACTAATTGATGCAACATGATATAAAATTAACCCATGTTCTTAGTGTTCGGATTTTTCGTACAAGCCATTGTCACCGCAATGGGACCTTTGGAGAACCTTGCCGATTATCTAGCCGACCTGTCAACGACAATGTTTGGGCATCGGCCACAAACTTTGCACCTGGAAAGGGACGTATATAATCAAAGCCATGTCTAATTTAGCTTCAAGTCTTGCTATATTTTGGAGCATGAGCTTGTAATTTATCTGTTAATATATGAATGGCAACTTCCCAAGTCTCCTCACTGTTGCATAAAATTACAAAACCTAAAACCAATATCAAAGTTACAGCTTCCAAAAAATTGTAAAATGTTTACAGCTTAAATTTCAAAGTGAGCCTAAAAAACTGGACAAAAAGAATTTATTGTGCTTTTTTGTGGCCATACAACCCCTCCGAATACGCGGGCAAGAGGTGTTGAGTTGACATGAAAATAAAATCTTTCCAAAACATTGGACCACAAATTGTGGATGCTAAGATCAAATGTAGAGAAAACTCGTCAGCTTGCAGCATCCAACGATAATAGTAGACAGTTTAGGAATAGAATAACTAGTGTCAAACCTTTGTTTCTAATAACTGAAGCCTTAAACTGTAGAAGAAACGCAATTGCCAAACACTTAAATTTATCAGTCGATGTGAGTGGATGCAGAGAACTCAATAATTTGCATACCTCTTCCAGCCACTGCAATTTGATAGTGGTTCCTGGAAATAAAATTGAACAAATAAAACAATGATCAAACTTAAGCATTGCCAAACTTCTATTTTAGAAGTGCTTCTTCTATGCAATTTAATTTGATAATTGGCTAACCTGCTCCGGAGTCTAACATCAATTGCCTCTGGCTCTGGCACACTTATTATCAAATGAGCATACTCGAAAAGTTTACTTTGCCCCAGACCACGCCAACACCTCATCCGCTGATCAAGACCAGCAGAGAAGACCCAAGTCCCGTCTGTCCAAACACCTTCACAAAATACTTCATTAAATCATTTGTCGCCTTGAATAATCCAAAAACTGACTTTCTTAAGTTGCAACAAGCTGATAATATTTTGTTAAGGATAATATGCGACCTTAAAGATCAGCATAATTACTGTCAGTAGATTTAACATTTTGACTTGTATGTTAATGTCAGGGTGCATAGTCCTCGTACCTGTGTATATGGATGACAAACTTATGCAAAAATGAGTTTTAAAAATCAATAGCTCCGGGAAGACAAGGAATGTGTATGACAATAAAGAATTTATGAGATTGACATGAATATGCTTCACTGATTCCAAAACAAAAGAATCCGGTATTTCAGAACCAGTTTCGAAAATATGAAAATGAGAACCGTCGTACCTTTTACAGCAGAGCTATGAGCTGAGTCAACTCTTTGCAAATTTGGAAATCTGAATATGTACATGTTGGAGTTCTTACGGTCAGAAATACAGCCATCAGACTTTGTAGTTGAGTTTAAGAATTCCGGCGTCATTATCTCAGAAATATGTCTTCCTGTCATCAGCTCTATTTCAAAGGTAAGACTGCTAAGCCCTTGATCATCTCCACCACTGACTACGTTGTAGACAAAACAACTATCATGACTTTCACTCAATTTCATAGTTGAAACGTGAAGACAATTTACACCAGATTGATGAACATTCTTTAATACATGCATAGGATGTATTTCACATTTCAGGAACAATGAATCACTTGTAATGGCTTCCGGATCCGTAGTACTAGAAATAGAGTGGCCTGTGAATGCCTCATTAACTTCAGGGCTGTTCCTTTGTAATGAAATTTCAGACGAATCTTGAATACTTGCATTTATGGTCGTTCCCTCTTCACCTTTTCCAGAAAGTGAAATGCCGGTAGGTCTTAACTTGGTCCTGTTATTGTTTAATGATCTCCACCATCTACCACCCTGACTTCCTCTTCCTGTGCGAGGCCGCTTTTGATAATCACCTAACCTTTCTGAATCCCAAGTAGACAACTGCTGCATAAAAGCTTCGACACTTTCGGTCAGATCCCAGAAGGCAATACTTCCATCAGTAGCTCCACTAATAACAATAAAAATATTTCCAAACTGATATTTTGGGATAACAACATGCTGTAATGCCAATATTGGCGATGATAAAGGTACCAAAACAACACCAAACCTGGAATAAGATCCACAAAAGAGAGGTCTAGCAATTCAGACAAACAAAGTAGCTGTAAACTGAAGTTTAAGCTATTCAAATAACTTAGTGACTAATAAAAGGTTCGCTCATAATTACCATAATCGATGAGGCAAAATGAGAGCTCGAACTGAAAGTGTTGCATTTGAACATGCAACAACAACAAAACATACACTAAATCTGCAAGGATAACAAAGGAAAAAGAAACATTCTTGATTAAAATCAAAGTAAATATAAAATCAGAAAAACCCTAACTCAAGTAATATCAAAAACCTAGAACAAGAGCTTCTAACAAGGAACGCGGTAACAGCCATGTATCTCCAATCATCTTCAGACTTCTCTGTAATCCAATGCTTCTGCTCCATGACATCAGATATCGTATTTGAAGAATTGGTAGCAGTATTTTTCTCATTATCATCTGATTTCTTCAGCAAAGTAGAACACTTCTTTGGCATGTCAGAAGAAAGCCACTGAAATGTAAATGGAGAGGACAAGCCTAAATGAAGCTCATTATCATGATCCATTTTCCTAAAATGTAAGTCAGAATCCATAAATTGCTTCTTCTCCCAATTCCTACATTTTTGTATCCAAGATGTTAAAACCCTCTTTGCACCAACCGAAATCAGTAAAAATAGATCCTCTCTACCCTCGAAGTCAGGTTGCTGATGAACTTTTTCACCATGCATGCCCAAGCCATCAGATTCTGTCAAGTGTATCTTTGAGACACTGCATATCGCTCTTACAGCTGATCCTCCAACATGTTCCCCAAGCAAATTTGAAGCAGACCAACCCTCTGTACCAGGTGTATACCTGCACAGAATATCAAGAAGTTATGAGGCTAAGTACGAGGCTTATTTTTACGGTTAACTTGTTTTATGTTCATGTAATGATGCTACTATTGCTAATGCAAATATCTACACGATGAGTTTGGTGGCTAAAATTGATGATAAATAGTCAATTACAAAATTTTGGTAAAATATTAATTTTACTATTGCTAATTGACTGTATTGTTTGGATTTTTTTAAGATTTAAATCCTTTTAATATTGTTCTATCTGATAGGAAGAGAAATTGCTTTAGATTAAATATTTTCTTTTCTTAAAAAAAATTCTTTCTTCCTCTTCTTTGTACGTTGTCTTTATCAATATAATTCGTTTCTTATAAAAATAAAGTTTGGTGGCTAAATGACGGTGCTCTGGGCTACTTCTCCTTAGAGGAAACCACTCAATTATACTGCATAATCTTACGGCTATTTGATGATTTACCTAGTCGATCGCACAGTTCCATCTTCACCACCTGTTGCAATCCAACTAGATTTTGATAACATGTCATGACGTTTATTAGTTAGAAGTTTAGAACCTTCAGATATGAAACACAAAGAATGCAGCTCTCTTCCATGGAATTGTACATGCATATTCAGGGGATAGATCCTGCTTTCACTAACTGGATCCCAGGATCTATGAATATAGATGATTTCGTCCTAAAATCATAAAACATAAGTAAAATTACATGAAAATAGATTGGATGAGGGAAGGGGACAAAAATATTTTCTCTTTTAATCTTCCACAACACAGTTTGGAAGAAATAGATGTGACACCTTTACATAGGCAAAACAGTTCTTTAGCTCTGGAACATCACCAAGATAATATGAGTGAGGACGTCGCCATCCACCACAATGGATTTGCAGAACCTATCCGGTATAAATTAATTGAGAGTTGTAAGGAATAAGTGCAATTTTGAAATGGTATCGCTAGAGGGAGAATCAGAGAGAGAGAGAGAGAGAGAGAGAGAGAGAGAGAGAGAAGACCTTTGACTCGGTAACTAAATTCCATATGGTGAAATCAGTTGATGCAAACCCTGTTGCATAGTTGTCACTTGTCAAATCGTGAATACAGTTTCTATTGGATGAAATGGACTGAATCAAACTCAATTCTTTCACTTGTCTCATTCCTATAAATTCTAATTTTTGTTTCCCTCTATTGAATTCCAGATGGCAAATGCACCCATCTCCTCCAGTCTGAACAATGGAAAACCAACATTGTCAATGGGATGGACATTATAACACCAAGCCATGCACACAAAAAAAAACAATTCTCCTTAGTATGATAATGTCCCCTTCAAAATGAAATATGTAAGTGGCAAGCCATCTGTGAGAGATGAGATCCAACTAACTAAATTTTAGTTTCTGAAAATTTAATTTATTATTCATGAGAATAAATTACATTGTTGCCATTGCCCCTAAGAAAAAAGAAATGACATCACTCAGAGAACTCTCTATCAAGAATTTATTTCTAGATATATAAGGCCATACCGATCGTATTTGAGCATGATTTGAATTTGCCACAGCAAATGCAACACTTGTCACAGGTGATATTCCATGAGCCCCTTTAAAATAATTGGATGGAGAAATTTTTGTTCCGGATGCAATGGTAATACCCGATAAAAAGTCCTTTGGCAGAGGGAACAGAATAAGATTACCATGCAGATCACCACAAAGTAGACTCTGCAAGTGCATTAGGATATCCAACATATAATTAAAATGGATATCTATTGTTAGAAAGTACGGAGAAAGATGCCTCCATCAGTCAAAGAAAGGTTTCTAAAAGAGAGAGGCAATATAAGCTACCATCACAAATTGTAAAGTGTGATTCCATTTTAATGTAACCCAAATTTCTATACTAAATTTTTATGCAACAATATTCTCAAGTAAAAATGAACAAAGATTGAGAAAAGAGACCTTTTCTTCAAGTGATGCATCCAGACACAATATCCTCATGCCAAAACATGACATAAACTCTGCTTCAAGAGAGACGTCATATCTTCTTGTTGTGTTCTGAGAATCACAAGGAGCATGATCATACAATTTCCACAGCTTCAACAAACCTCTTGGATTAGCTGTGAAGATGTACCTTAAAAAAATAGCAATTTTAGATGGCAAGCATTCGAGTGTATATATTCATATACAAAGATTACAAAACAGTAGTCCTTGCTATAGATTATTGCATTCAGTTGTGCAATAGTGTAGGCAGGAGTAATAAATTCTATTAAAATAAAAAAGAAATGGAATAGCTTTACCTGGGTCCAAGTGACTTGCACCAAAAGGTTCCCAAGAGTTGTCTCTCTCTTTCAGCTTGCCAATTAAATAATAGACTGACTTTAGGAGGAAAAACGTCGGTCATAACTTTAACAACTGTCACTTTTCCACAACCATCTCCAACTGCAATCCAATCCTCAACAGCAGAAGAAAAGACGGATGACCTCTGAGGCAACAAATCCATACAAACAATTGCAATCTCTTCAATGAGACAAACAAGTTCAGTCCAATTTACATCCCCCGTTTCAGACAATTTTACATGGTATAGAAAACCGTGGTTTGTAGCGACGTAAAAAGTAGCTTCATTACTGAACCGCAGGCATCGAATATATTCGCTTTTACTGATAGAACGCAAAGAATTAACAAGGTATAAATTGAAAAGAAATGCTCATCACAGAAAACGTATCAGATAAGAAACATGGTGCATAAGAAAGTAGACTGCCAATTACACATGGGCAACAACATTACCAGAGAGTACGAAAGAGTTAAAGACTGATCCTCAATGAACTTCAGCTATTGAATTTTTACCTGTCCAATAGTCTAACATTATTCAAAGACCTTGGTATACGAGCAGTGAAAATCTCTTTTTTGCCATCTTCAATAACACCATCATGGTCATCAAAGGTCCTAGAGAAGGAAGCATCAAGCTGATTCACTTTGATTGCCGAGTCAAAACCAGCAGTTATGAGAAGCAAAGAGTCTGGATCATACAAACATCGCCACACACCTCGGCCCCTAAACAACAGCCAAAAGAAGCAGATTGGGCACAGGTGACTGTTAAACTATTATAAAATAGCACCAAATAGTAGGTCACTAGAATAACTACAACTACAAGTTGATTAAAAGGAGGTTGCATCACATCTCAATTAATCATGCTCGAAACCTTTGTTTGTTGACATGAAAGAGAAAACACATTTTGCCAAGAATTTCTAAATTGTGATAATTTCTCCTTTTACTCAAGAAAAAAAAAAGAAGGGATCATAAAATAATTTTTGGAACAATTATCCTGGTTTAGTAAAACCACATTCAAAGGGAACCAAAGGACTGAACAATTTGTAATCACACAACCCATGTTTTGAACGTGGAGAAAAGAACATAATATGCAAATATTTTGAGCAACTTGACACCAGAGTTGAAAACTAAAATAGCTTACGTGTGCTCCTTAATTATCCTAAGTTGTTTGCCATCAAGCCCCCAGGCTCGACATGTACAATCCTCACCAGCAGTGATGATTAACTATAAAAAATTCAAGCTGAAACAGTCAGTGCCCACACTCAATAGAAGGAATTCGAACTTTGATTGAAACATTAGTAAACTAAAGAACTGATCTTTACTTTTCCTCAAAAAGAAAAGTTTTGGTTCAATGATTAAAATAGAAATGTAATTGCTCGAGCTGATATTACGAGCAAAATATAATCATAAAAAACAATTATGTTAATAGTGATGCTTACAGAATCATAAATACAGCAGTCCCAAATTCTAGCATCATGACCAAATAACACAACCACCTCTTCAGCATTTTCTGAATATTCTCTTTCTACATGAGGTGTCCAAACACGAGCACTGTAGCAAAGATATTGTCAGAGGATAATCTTGAGAACTCATACGGACAAAAGAAATTTTAGAAACACATTCACCTACGATCATCAGAAACAGACACCAATCTAGATCCATCAGGGGACCAAGCTATGCGGAAAATTGATCCTTCATGTCCAGCAAGTCTACATATATTGACAACCTCATACTGATGATGGAGATAATGAGCATCATCAATGCTATCAGAATGGTCCTCCACTTGATTTGTTGAAGAAGCACAACCACAACAGGACACCACTCTCCAAACAACAATCTGCCAAATAACACGAGGTATAGAAAAAGATTTGAGTATGAATACAGAATCCAAACTTCAAGCCAGAAAAACTGTCTTTGCCTTATTACATAAAAGATAATCACAGTGAAGCCAAGTTCTAGAATGCAATAAAAAATGATGTTCTTTGAAATTATAAACGTCTGAATAACCAAAGAGTAGTTACATTGACCAGATATTAAGAAATGATGCAATATGCAACTACAGTACAAAAACACTTCAAGGAAAGTACCGGTTAAAGCATATAAGTAACCAGAAAAAAAAATGCTGTACGGAATGACTGGGCACCTCATTAAAAATAGTACCAGATGCAATACGGAGAGCTTCAATATCATCTCCCCACAACCTCATTGAGTATAACAGGCACCTCTCTACAGGAGAAGAAAAAATGAGATACCAAGCTTTAAAATACAGGTGAACAAATAAAAAACTGTTGGACAACATGAAACCACAAACTCCAATTTGGAAGATGGGGACATCATTTTCGCTCACAGAACATAAATAATTTCACTCCCAACAAAAATTTAATAGTAAATTCACCAGATAAAATCACTAAGCCAGGGATCAAAATAGAACGCCAGAGAGTACGAAACTTAATATTTGTAACCTGAAGAATCAACTTTAAGAATCATAACAGATTCTGAAATATCCCAGAGATTAATTGAATTGTCACTGCATCCGATGGCAACTAAAAAATTTCCTTGGGATGAAAAAGCTTTGGACGTCGACTGTGACACAAGCATGAAGTAGCTTCATCAACAAGAAGTAGAAAAATAATTTAAACTAATTTCACAAAGGAATAAAATTGGCAAAACAATTGGGGATAAAAGTACCTTCAAGAAGCAAACATCCAGTACCCAGTAACTAAACTTGGGCAAAGAATACAAAGATATCAAACTTTCGCATTCGTCAGAAATACATAATCTATAAAGCTTAACCCTTCGCTCTCCAAAAACAACAACGTTAAAAGTGAATCCTGCTGAAGAAGAAAATTTTTCATCCCAACTGAGGAAGAGAGATGAAATTCCATGTACTCGAATTCCTTCAAAAACTTGAAATGAGCTCCTTATTCTTGCCAACTCTAAGTCAAAGAGCAGCATTTGGGAGCCACAGCCTTAAGAGACGTATAAAGCCAAACAGTAAGTTACAGATTAAAGTGACTCAAAATAAAGGATAAAGTACACTTTTTTTTTCCTGAGCTATAAAAGAATCAACATTTGCCATCCAAAACTACATCACTTGATTTTTGCTCACATAAAAAATAATCAGAAGATTCACTCGGGCTGTTAATTTAAATCTCATTTTACATGAAATTAACAAACATTTGCGCTGACAATCAGTCTTCAATATAAGCAAGAATAAACCTGAAACAATGATTGAGAATTTCACGACAAAAATTTAGAAATTTCCATTAAAATTGATAATTCACATGATTATGGAGATGAAACAAATAATGGAAGAGGAAAGAAGCGAGGCAAGTGAACCAAATTGTATAAAGAAAAAGTAGACTGGAGTGAAAAACTTCCATATCCGTATAGTTAAAGATGAAAAAAACATTAACTCAAAGTAACAATGTATTAAAAAAAAAAAAAACACAACGGTACCAGCAAGAAGAAGAGGGAGAGACGAGAATTCAGAAGGAAAGCGAAGGAACGAGAGGGCGGAAATTTCTCCGAGGTACCGTCCAGCACGAAAACTCCAGCCAAGCTGTTCATCCGCCATCGCTGCAGCAGTCTAGACGGTAGAGTATGGTAGAGTCGCAGAGGTTTTGGAGAAGAGGAAGAAGAAGAAGAAAGGAGGTTTTTGGTAGGGTCTGGGCCGAGTCAGATGATTTTGGGCCTTAAAAAGGATTAAAAAATAAATAAAACATTAAAATGCGGTGAGCGTGGATCGAACACGCGACCTTCAGATCTTCAGTCTGACGCTCTCCCAACTGAGCTATCCCCGCTTTGACGATAACAAACATGATAATTATATATCCATCTTTGTTAGTATTAATGATTACTAAACACTAGAAATGATGATGCAACAAATATTATTAATACAAAATTAAATATTCATTTTAAATTAATTTTTTCAAGAAAATAAAAATTAGACCATGAATTTAGTTAATATATACAACTAAAAAAGTGAATCATAAATTTTAAACGCCGACAAATTTGATCTTATTGTAAGAATTTATCATAATTCAAAGTTGATAAGCATGTACGTTGATCATATACTTTAAATTTAAGGTCTAATTTTTAATTTACCAATTTATTTTTTTAATTCCATCAATATAAATTGTTGAGGGGGAGAATATTTGGTGGAAATGGGAATAAAAAGTTCATCTAAATCTTTATGTATTTTATTACTAGAATGAAATGAAGTATACATTGTTTTTGGCTAATATATTTATTTTCACACATTTCTACAATTTAATGTGAGGATGAAGAGAAAAATCACAGTTCGGTACTTTTAATTAAGGTGGGGGAGGGCCCCCAAGTTACAAATCTCTCTTAACAATTTAACTCTACTACGGGGATACATAAAAGTGAATAGCAAAACTTATCGTAACAATTTAGTTTAAGATTATCTTAACAATTTAGGTTTTTTATTTTCAATTTCAAAATTTAAAATTTTCAAATCAAACTTAATACGAGATTTTAGTCTTAAATTTCTCATAAATCAAAATAAAATCTGATTCAACACTATGTTATATTTAAAACCCTCTTAAAACCTGATTGAGAATCGGATTTGCTATATGGATAGAAAATTTCGCAAGAGACAAGTGTTGAGCAAAAAATATGATTTGATTCAAATTTTTTTGAACGGAAAATCCAATTGAAACTCATATTTTTGGAGGAGATTAGTTAAGAAATCACCCTATAGATTGAGAGATTCGGTGAGGATGGGAAGCACACGATCTCTCTCCCTCTCTATCTCTCTCTTAAGAGAAGAGTCTTTCTTCTCTCCTTCAGATTTCAACCACCATTCGGCTTCCAGACGTAGTTGGACCTCCAAGTTGACAATAGCTCAACTCGAACAGCCGAGCTCTGAAGGAATTCCTCTCAGTCGAAGCTATCGCTGCACGTTTTACCTTCTAGTGTTTAGGTGTTCACGACGAAGAATGCGAACAAGAAGAGAAAGAAGAAAGGACTCGGTTTTTTTTAAAGACCTGACCTAATTCACGAAAAGGTGGTCCAACTGAATCAGAACTGATCCAACCGAATCAAATCCGGTCCAATTGAACTGGACCCAACCCCAATTCGGCCAGAATTGCCCAGATTGCTTCCTGGCTGTCAAAATTTGACCAAAAGCTATTGCAAATGATCCTAATCTGACCGAGCCGACAAACTGGTAAAGAATATCAGCCTTAATGTTTTTGAAATTGATTTTTTCATGCTAAATATTTTATTTAGGTACGAAAAGTCTCGAAAGTCGTTCGAATTGATCCAATTTAATCATATTCAACTTAAAAGTACAAATAAAAAATTTTACGCACTTTCTTTTGAAAATTAAATTTATTAAATAAAAATTTAATACTAAATATTTTATTCAGCCAAAATAATATTTGAAATTTTAAAAAAATCTCAATAATTTTAGACTTTTAGAATCCATATAAGTGAAAATACTATGTTTTCAACGTTTTGGTTACAGTCATACATCACAAAAATTTATATTTTTTTTTCTATACATTTTATTACTTAATTCTGATCTTTCAATTGAAAATACATGTTTAGATATTGGGATAATATTATTTTAAAAGATAAAATTGATAAAACATTTTGTATATATGAATATGATAGGATGAATGAAAAATACGTGATACTAAAGTCTGAACGATAATGATATGACTAAGTTTAAACGAAAGTGAAATATCTACGTCCGAACGACAATAAGATAATTATACTTAAACAAAAATAAGATGACTATGATTAAATGAAAATGAAATAACAAAGTATGAACGACAATGAGATTACTAAATGTGAACGAAGATTGAAAAATGAATTTTAATGAGTATGCAACTATTAAATCAAGATTTGATAAAATATATTGTTAATTTTATATCAAGTATTTTCAGTAACTGAGTTATTCTCATAATTTGTAATTTTATGAATTGTTTCAATTCTCCATTTATTTCAATCTTAATTAGTTTATTTAATATTTAAACGTTGTTTTAAAGGCTTCTGCACATTTAATGATTTCATTTAAAACTTTTGATTTTTAAAAATTATAGTTATAATGCTTTCAATTATTTCTAATTTGTCAAATTAAATTACAAAAAAAAATTTAAATTTTATAATTGAGAACTTGGACGTTACAATTATCCTCGTTTTTTCATGATTAATCTGCATTCAATTTCTTTCTTTTTTTTTTCAGTTCATTCTTTGATTTTTTATGAATCATAAATATGATAAAAAGACCGATCTAACTTGGTGCAATTTTAAGTGAGAATTCTCACCATCTCTTTCTCCAAAATCAAGTTTCATCGGTTCGAGCTGACTGACGAGACGGCACGCCAACTAAAAAATTACAGTCATAATAGTATGATAAAATCATAATTTCATCAGATTAACAACGAAAAAAATAGGCATTCGAAAAGTAAAATGCAAACCAAATAAAAAATGTGGAAATGAATATTTCACTCTCGTTCATTCTTTCGACCAAAACAATCTTCAATTACGAGGAAGTTTGCATACAACTACAATTACATTAACTTCTTTTTATAGCTAAGTTTAGATAATTTTCCACTTTTAAATAAAATATATATTTTTTATTATAAAACTATTGCAATATTTCCTAATTCCACACTCATACAACGTGTCACCAATTAAAAATCTATGTATAAAGTGATTAAATTTATAAGTTATAAAACATATAAATGTTGCAATTAACATACATGCTTCTCCTGCCTGCCTGAGACTTTGATTGCCGTTGCTGCTTACTTCCCTCCCTTGTTATAGCTATCTCTGAGCGTAACCGTCCTATTGAATACGAGCTTCTCCGGAGTTGAGTCTTTATCGACAACGAAATAACCTGAAAAAATGTACATTTGCCGACCATCAATGGACATGGACTTAGTAATTAACATTCTCAGTCACTTGACCACAAATAGCCGGGCAAGTTTACATAAAACCAAGTTTGGATAGCCTGTCACTCATTAAAGCAGTCAAGAATTAAGAAGGCCTAGAACAAGTTTGCGAGAGAATAAAGCTGTACATTATCAGAGGATGATAAAGCAACAAGTACAGTTCAAATCATTACCATACTAAGATTCTATTTTTGCAGCTCCTCCGAAAACAAAACAAAAGAGATTTCATACGTTAATAAGAATATTATCAACGAGATCAATGAGGTTTTTACTTTTAATCCATATCAAAACCAAGCATCTAAAAGTGAGCTTCATCTTACTTATTACAGAATAAAAAAAAATATAGATCACTGATCAAGAGATAAATCATTAAGTCAAAGTTGGAAAAATAACCCGTGTTCAACCAGTAATCATCTTGACATAGAAATGCATCGCCATATGAGGTGTCACTCTGACAAACCTAATAATTTATGTCTAATGGTGTGCCTAAATTAGCTTAAATATTTTTTATGTCAAAAAACCCAATGACCATATTCACAACAAAGTTGCTAAAAAAAGATCTATTTACAAGAATAGTAATCAAATGCGTCAGGTATGGATAAACAAGAACTTTCTTTTCTCGACAAAATATACGTCAACTCTTCATTAAACAAAAACTTGCAAGGACTGGCTAATGGTAATGCATTAATAGATGGACCAAAAGCACGACATGCAAGTGAAAATCATCAACGTATATTTTTATTTGAGTATTCACAAATTATCAACTCTCTGTAATATAGAACTTAAGGACATTGTAGAGAATGGAAAATTTCTTCAATTCTTGGGTTCTATAGATCCATCATCCTATGGGGTTATTTATTTTGGAATGATTGCAATCATCACAGTTTTTGGGAACATGAAAAGTGTGAGAAAGGAGATAATATTGTATTCACTACATTAGGATATATATCTAGTCTTTATTTCATTGTTTCTATCTCTTTTCTTTCTGGGCGATATCTTATACTCCATTTTCAAAAAATGCACTTTCCAAAACAGTTTTGATTCATATAAAACTTACCTAGCCTTTCAAATTGGAATGTATCGCTTACTGCAGCATTCTGAATTAAGGGTACTGCATAGGCATTGGGTATAACAACTTTTGAATGTGGGTTCAGATCAGTCAGCCAATCGTCAAGCTCAGCAGGATTCTGACACAGCAAAAAAGACATGTAAGATCCAACTAATATTCTATCCATCCAAACAAAAACAGGTGAGAAAAAATGGCTGAAATAGCAGACCTCCGAGGAGAATAGTTTATCAAATAATCTAACTTCCACTTTTAATGGATCAGTCCCTGGGGAAGGTTGTCCAACCCAATGAAGAACTCCCTGTATAACCAAGAGAACTATCACCACGTCAAACTAATGTGGAAGAAGAAGAGATTAAATAAAGAAGCTTGGGCACAAGACACAACCTTTGGTTTTGAATTCTTGGAGGGATCATACTCAGCCCTGATCTCAAGAACAGTTTCCTTGTCATCTGCCAGGATAACTTCCTGGCACTTTATAGGGTATGCATATCTGCATTCACAAATCACAGTCTCATTATCTCTTAATAATTACGAAACATAGCAAGTTTATTTAATAAAACACACCTCAAGAGGACGGATTTTCCAGGCGCAAGCCCATAGTAATCCTTTGAATCTTTCATCCGAAAATCAGAATGTTCAATGTATATAATTTTGGAAAAAGGAACCTAAGATATTTATAAGAAAAATAGCAAACTTGTTAATCCAAAGAAAACATAGAAAAAAACTTATTTGGATATGAGGAAAATTTATTTGGCTATGAATGAAACTCAATGAAGTAAACATAAATGCAGTCGACAGCTAAAACAAGGTTTAGTTCCCGTACAATGGTTATTGTCACATATTCTGGAGACTTCAATCAATTAACAGAAAAACATCTACACAAAACACAAAACACAAAACAATGCCTATAATTTTATATCTAAACTAAGAGGAAAAAGAATCTCCTAAAGTAGACTATGCACAACCAAGAATAACTAAAATGAAGGGAAAGTAGTAGCATTTGAGAAATTAAATTTCAAACGTTGTCACCACGCCCATCACTCTCAGCATATGATAAGTAATAGTTTTAAACAAAGAAAAGCAGACAAATCCAGATCTCTCACCTTATAAGTGGAGGATGTATAGCCCGTTTGTCCTTCAGCCCATTTCCTTGCATCAAGATCCAATATTGAATCTTCTAAGTTGGTGATAACAACCTGATCAAAGGATAATCAGCAGTGCAATTAGCAAACAATTCAAAAGAAAAGAAGCTAAAGTGTGTAAAGACGTATCCAACCTTGAGAGGCTGCAACACAACCATGGCTCGTGGTGCTGTTTTGTTAAGCTCTTCTCTTATGTGATACTCAAGGCGGTCCACACGAATCAAACTGCAATCACTGTAGTACAGCAAAAAGATAAATAAATTCAAGTGTTCTTGAGTGTAAATAGAAAGTATAATATTAATAAATACACAAACTTTACCTGCGGGTGATCCCAATTCCTCGAACAAATGTATTAATGGCAGTTGAGGTAACTCCTCTACGCCGTAAACCAGCTAATGTCATTAGGCGGGGGTCATCCCAACCATCCACCCACCTTTCTGTCACTAATTTATTTAACTGCAACAGAAACATTTGCCAACACAAATAATGACGAATACATAACTGGAATTTTAGACATCTAATAAAAAATGCAGTGTATGACCTCACCTTACGCTTAGACATGACAGTGTTTGTGACGTTCAATCGTGAGTACTCCCACACATATGGTTGATACAGGTCCAATGAATGCAACAACCAGTAGTATGATGCACGGCGTGTTTCAAATTCTAGCGTACATAGCTGAAAATGATACACCAAGGATAAACCATAAAGCCTTAACTCTACTGTCATGGAAATTATAATCCCATTTTAAGCCATTGTCCATAGCTCAATAAAGATTTATGATAAACAAAAAACGTGTTGTAAGGAATTATAAAGTCTACTGAGAGCAATCCTGACCGTACAAAAACAATAGTGCATCAAACTTATACAGGCAGCTAAATCAGAAACTGTAACCACTCAACTCCATCCAATGTAATAACTTCGTGGGGTAATATAAAAATAAGTGTTCTTTTATCTATCATTCGTGGATCAACCAAATGTATAAACAAAAGAACTGAACGAAATACAAAAAGGCCTCCCTCAAAATTCTAAACGGCAAACCTATATCCTTGACCCTTCCCCGCCAAAAGATAGTAGTACTAAAAGAAAGTCTAAATTCCTCAACATTTAAAAGACTCTTCATCAGATATTACTTCATTTTTTTGTTCCAAATAAACCGAAACAAGCAAAGCACAAGTTTGGCCACCTGTTTTCTAATCTGTAAACCAAGGAAAAAAAGAAGTAGCATCAAATTAATCAAGAACAAGAAATAAGCGGAGTTAATGCCGCAAAACCAAAACTTGGGATTGACTTCTAAGTTTGGCCACATCCTCCAAATTCCAACGGTTAACAAATACATCACAAGATTTGGATGTTTTTGGTAAGATAGTGGGTACTGAGACATAAAGTACAAGTTAGCATCAGGTGAAAAATGAGCATAAATAAAAACACAAAGAATCTGATAAAAGAATCTGAACGTGTGCAATTATTCATACATACAGCATAACACTTCAAACAAGAATAACGTCAGTTGTTTAAAAGTAAATAATTTCATATCCAAGTCCCCACAGGTGAAAATAGGAAACAAAAAGATAAAAAAAAAATCCAATGTAATAACTCAAGAAACATGTTTAATGGAAAACCATACAAGATCCTTACCGAATGAGTGATATTCTCCAGAGAATCCACAATACAGTGGGCGTAGTCATAACTTGGATAAATACACCACTTGTCTCCAGCATGTGGATGAGGAGTAAACTGGAAAAAGAAGGTCATGCTTTTCTGTACGAGAATCTCCACAAGTTTGTCTATTCAGAAAGGTTGAAGATAAACACTTGCCTTAATACGGTAAGCAATAAGGTCATACATGTTAAAATTATCACTCTGCATGTCTTGTTTCATTCGTAGTGTTGCTTTTCCTTCTTCAAATAAACCATTTTTCATATCCTCAAACAATTTCATTGATTCTGCGATGGGTCTGTCCCTCCAAGGACTATTCATCTTTTTTTCCCTAAACTCCTTTATTTCCTCAGGACTCTGAAAGAAAGTTCAATACAAAGTATCTCATAACAAGAATTACTGTCAAGTCTTAGCAAAGTCAACCTCAACAATTAAGAAACGGATTAGCCTTATGTTACCATCGTTTCTTCAAGGAAACTGTCTGACACAGAAATAGAGAAAATCATGTTTGATGAAAGAAATATTCAGAACCTGGTGATCAACATACGCATGACCCCTTTGAATGAGCTCTACTGCCAATTCATACAGCTCTTGAAAGTAATCGCTAGTATAGGTTATCTGAAAGATAATAGTCATTAGCTCTGCATAAGGCTATGGAAAATAAAAGAAACAATTTGACAAATAGCATTCAACTGGCCCATCAGGTGTAATACCGTCATAGGCTCCCAGCCCATCCACTTGACAATTTCTTCAATATGATCAATATATTCCTTCTTCTCAGCCTCTGGATTCGTATCATCATACCTGAACAAAGATTGTAAATCAGTTTGGGTTCCATGCTATCTATCCTTTCATATGATAAATAACATAATCTGAAAAAAAAAAAACATGCACGTGAAACATTATTCTTGAAAAGTCAATTTGATAAAACCTATAACCATAGACATCCACCTTTAGCCCCAACATAAATCACTGCCTTATGGAAATGCTATAAAAGGAGCCCAGAAGCACCCTTACCTCAAGTAACAACCTCCACCTCTTTCTTTTGCGAGACCAAAATCAACAAACATGGCCTGGCAAAAAAGTAATAAGCACAAAAAAAAAACTACATCAATCCAACACCTTTTAGGCAGACCTAACAAAATATAATGGAAGCTATTTCACCTTGGCATGACCAATATGAAGATACCCATTTGGTTCAGGAGGAAAGCGAGTTAAAACTCTTCCTCCTGTGACTTTTAAGTGCTTTTCAAGAAGCCGTTTTGTGTTGCAACATCTTAAGACTGTGCCACTGCTGAAGAAAATCTCCGTATGTACCTAAAGGTAAGGAAAACATTCATAATGACTTGTATAAAATTATCAAGAAGACGTCTAAATAAATCATGATTATAATTCAAAAATATGTTATGGAGAAACATTACTAGGCTGAAAAAATATCGCTAAAAAATTAACTACTAAAAAAGAAAACTGAATAAACCTATACACATTGGAATGCATATGATTAAGTATTTCGTAAGTGTTTACTACTGGTTGCATCACAGTATCATCCTCCCTAGAAAATATTTTATCAAAATAAACCAAATACAGTACAAAAACAAAAAACGAAAGACAACGCAAATTCACAAATATTAAAAAAGAATCAATTCAGGTTAATGAACACCTTATAGTTTTCTTCTGGCTGAGGAAATATCAGAAATGGGTTCAGCTCTTCCTCAGTTAACTGCTCTACCAAAGGAACAGGTTTATCCTACAAAATTTGCCAAAACCATAGGCGATAGAAAAATCTGTTACTCTCAAAATGAAGCCAGAAAATACACCAAGTATGCACACCTCCACTTTCACAACTTTCTCTTTCTTCTTCTTTGAAATCTTTTCATCATCTGCAGCAGTCCTTTCACCAAGTAATTGGTATAATTTTGTATCCACGAGTTGCTGCCATGTGAAAAATGTCCAGCTAATAGTCATAATTAGTCGAGAGAAAGAAGCTAATATTAACATAAATCCAAAAGTCTACATCAGTGGAGTGAGATTCAAATAAAGGTGAAAACCTTCACAATCTTTGGATCAGCCCATGGATGTTTCTTGCGAATCTGACCAAATAAATCACCAACTGGAGAAGAAATAGGAGACTATAAGTTGAAAGAGAACTTGTCACCATTAAAATATTTGTAAATTTAATATAAAAATATGAAATTGCTTCACATTGTATTCAAACAATATCCCTTTCTATTCCATTTTTTGTGGGTAATACATTTATATTACAGAAATACAACATTGCAAATATAAAACACAAAAATCAATTCTCACATTTTCTTTTTAACAATAGATTATGTCTAATCACAATTCAAATAGAAACTTCTATTGTTTTCTCATACAAGGAGATGATGAGAAAAAGCAAATCTACGTTCAACACAACTAACAGCATTCTTGAAGTGTTAATCAGTGCTAAAAGCTAGTCTTCTATGCGTTAAGTTTTTTATTTATCTATACTTCAGTTCTAATATTATATTTCCATCAAATACACTACAACCTTGACTTTCCCAACTGGCTTCTATGCTTTAGTTTTTTTAATTTATTTACGTTTTTTCTAATATATTATTTCCATCAAATTATACAACATTTTCTTTCACAATTAACGGAAGTGTTAATATATGCCTTAAAAGTGTCCTGGTATGTTAGACGTGCCTTAGACGTATCAGAAATATGTTGAAAATTAAAATAAAATGGTACATATTTTTGCGTGTCCACGCAAGTCAGAGTATCTGAACTGTATGTCCTGGTCTGACACAAGTTTATGCTTCATACCATGTAATCACATCCCCTAATAGGGGTCTTTAACCATATAAAAAAAAAAAAAAAGAATGGGTAGATATATGTTATACTCTTGGTTACCTAATAAACCATACGAAAGAAAACCCTAACACATGAAAGCAATCAGCTCTAATATTGGACCAGATAGTAAACTAGAAGAAGGTAAAGAGGAATATATCAGGCAGCAATAAGTGCATCTCAACAAAAAATACTAACCATTTGTTCGATACCGTTGCTCCACAATTGCATTCTTATTCTCGTCAAAAACCTCATTTACAGTTTGTTCAATTTCATTAGCAGATACCTCGACACCTGCTTAAACATAATAGTCAATGGGATGATGCTATTTAGCAATCCAGAAAAAATCTGTTGCTTAAAAATTGTAAATGCAACAGATTTAACATACGTTCAATAGGAATGATCGTCCACAAAAAGAACTTATGAACCTATTACACTAAGCCAATCAATACAATAAAGTGTTGATCACATCATACCTACACCACATGCTTCTTCAAAAACATTTGATTCATAATTCTCAGGGCCTGTGGCACTCAAAAATGAAAATGCTGCTTCTAATTGAGCTGTAGTCTTAATCTAAAAAAAAATTCCAAGGACAGTTCTCAAATGTAAAGTTTTCAGCTTCAGCAAACAGAAGTGTTAAGTTGTATGCATCTCGTTCTTGCATGCATAATAAACTAACAGGGAAATATTAAACCTTGGATGCAACGATGCACTGCAACAATGACGGTCGATGAACAAGAGCATTTGCAGGGTACTTTGTGGCCACCTGCAGTAAACGGGAATTCACTTTTAGAAAATATTTTTCAGAAAGAAGCAAAGTTGTATGCAGATGGATTACTTAAACAATGAAAACAGCATCGGATAATAACCTCTCCTTAGAAAAAATTAAAACGAAGAATTATCCACAAAATTTGTATGAACCATAACTAAGATGCATGTGAACTATCTTACCGAGTACAGTAGATTTCCAACGGTTCTACTACAGCCAGTTGTAACATTAGCCTGAAAATGGCAGAAGAAGAACAAAAGTCAATGAAAAATGAAAATCAAAGAAATATTTTATTTTCAATACGCAAAATGTTTTCTTAGTCGTCGATAAGCAGAACAGCAAGTGCCATCGTCAGATTTTCGTTCTCGGATTCTCGATTAGTCGCTCCCGAGAGCGACATTAGGTGGCCTGTTAGCTAGTGTGTATCATCTTACGAGAATAGAGTATGGGCCGAAGAAATTTACCTCCTGGATGACAGCTTTGAGATTTGCAGTGACCTTGTTGTTCGCAACGGTGTTACGCGCAGTGCGCTCATCCAATCCGAGATTCAAAAATAGCTCCAACACCTTCTCCTTGTCCGAGCTGTCATCCTTCACAGGCATCTTGTTGAGAGAGAGAGAGAGAGAGGGACGACGACGACGACTGGGAGAGGAAGGGAAGTAGCAGCTAAAGGCAATGTTAGGGGACTTCCGCCGTCCCAAACGAAGAAGAACAAATTGAGAAATCTAGGCCGTGGCCGTGGCCGTGGCCCGTGTGATAGTTAGGCAATTAATTCTATTAAATCATTTTTTAATCTATTTTTTAAATTCATATTGTTATGAAAAATAATCTAGGTTTTCAAATCTAAGCCTAGTTTAATAGATAGAAGATGGATAGTCCATCCATATTTTTTCAACCTTTTTTTGCTTTGATATTTATGTTCACGATATGCTTTTGGCACTTAAGAAAAATAATTATATCCAATGATATATTATTTTGGATGTCTTTTACTGTAAGTCGAATCGAAACATCCCGGGGGGACTGCACGAGAAAAAATTGGTCGAATTGAAAATTAAAATATACGTGTTTAGAGTATAGTTTGAGTAGAGTTTTATCATTTTTTAATTCGATTTTGGGGGAGCTTATGTCAGCTTTTGGCTAAATATCGACCACACGATTTCATTTGGTTCTTATCAAATTTTGCATTCAAATTTGAGAAACAAAGCATAGATGATATTTCTCTGTCATTACAAATTGATCCCAACAAATAAATGGAGTAATGTCACTCATTTAGTAATTCGATTAGGTGTCGTTTCATCTAGTTAGTTTGTTAACTCGTGTCTCGTATGAATAGTTTTTTGAAATTGTCAACAAATAGAGTAATGTCACCCATTTAGAAGAGTTTTTCAGTAACAAGGAAGAGTAAAATCTAAATTAACTCTTGAATTAGTAGGATTCTAATTGCTCGGTCCTTAAAACTATTTTAGTGAATAAGACGAGCCCTAAACTATGTTCAGTTAATAATTTGACCTATGCTATTAAGTAAAATGTGTATCCACAATTGTCATCATATGATATGTTCTCCTGGCATAATCTCTCTTGAGAGGAAAGGGTTTGCTTTTTCAATCTCTTTCGTTTTTTCTTTTTCAATTTCTTACAAGAGAGGGTGAATAGAGGGAGAGCATGCACTTCTTTTAATCAAAATAATGGAGACCAATTTTTAATGTAGACATTAAAGCTCAAATCGGCCAATTACACTGAAGGTTTGAAAGTTTCTCAACTAAGATTGGTCTAAGAAGAACAAATAAGGAGTTGTTGATTGGAGAGAGAAATCCCAAACAAGCGTTGAGAAATGGAGAATCTGAAGGTAAAACGGTAAGAGAGAAGAGGAGAGGAAGAAGATGAATAGTAATTTTAATATTATCAAAACTAAAAAGAGATTATACAAAATGTTTGAAAGATAAAACGTACAGTAAAAGTAATCATTTCAGCTAAAAGGTGATGATCAAACCTAAATCACATGCTAAGCCTATACTAACATCCTCCCTAAAGAGCGAGGCCGTAAGTCAAAGATTTTGAACATAAACCCGAAGAAGGTGGAAGGGAGAAGAGGCTTGGTAAGGGCATCAACAACTTGATTTGTGGATGGAATAAATTTAACCATCAATGAATTGTTTGCCACCTTTTCATGAACGAAATAAAAATCAATTTTAATATGATTCGACTTAAAGTGGAGAATCAAATTAGAGGCAAGGTACGTGGCACTTAAATTATCGCAAAAGATGATAGACACAATTGATGAGAAAATACCAATTTCTTTGATAAGAGATTGGATTTATAGAACTTTTGCTGTGTCGTTAGCAATACTGCGATACTCGTATTTGGTGCTTGAGCGAGAGACACCTTTTTGCTTTGCAGAAGACCAGGATATAAGGTTGGGGACAAGAAATATGCAGAAACCACTAGTGCTTTTGCGATTCTCGGGCACGAAGCCCAGTTAGCATCCATATAACAAGTCATATTCAGACAGTGAGAAGCCGAAAATGAGATGCCGAGAGACGAGGTACCTTGAAGATAGCAGAGAATCCGTTTTACAGTCTGCCAACGAATATCATAGGGCGCATGCATAAATTGAAACACCTTGTTCACAGCAAAGTCAATATCTGGTCTTATAAGACAACAATATTGTAACCCTAAGACAATACTACGATAGTGAGATCTATCAGAGAGAGGAGTGCTTGAGTGTTGTGAAAGAATCAGGTCAGAGACCATAGGAGTAGGTGCCTGCTTACAAGAACCCGTGTTGGCCTTTTGTTGCAAAGGGACTGAATCACGAACAACAAAAGCTGAACGTAAATAAGCAATAAAATGATCCAAAAGGGAAGGAGAGTTACTAGTGAGAATGATATCATCAACACATACCATCATAATTATGATTAAGGAGTTTTTTCAGTAGATGAATAAGAAAGTATCTGATCTGGATGCTGAGAAACCCCAAGCTATCAGTGCATTGTATAATTTTGTGTACCAGACCCAAGGAGAATGCTTAAGAGCATTAAAGAGCTTTATTTACCAAGCAAACAACAGATAGATGAGAGGAGTTCACAAAACCTAGTGGTTGTTTCATGAAAACAATGTTTGTGAAATCACCATGAAAAAAAGCATTACTGATATCAAGTTGTCAAATCACCCAACTAAAATAGTTAGCAAAAGATAAAGTAGTACGAATGGTAGTGGGTTAAACAACTGGGCTGAAGGTTTCGTGATAGTCAATGTCTTGTGTCTGATCAAAGCCTTTGGCCACTGATCGGGCCTTATAGCGGCTAACGAAGCCATCGGAATTTAGCTTGAGCTTGAAGACCAATTTACAGCCGATAACTTTAGCACCGTGTGGTAGGGAAACAAGCTTACAAGTATTGTTTTTGTGAAGAGCCGTAATTTCTTCATGCATTGTTGTCATCTAATGGGGACATTTTAAAGCTTGGAGAGACCAGCTGATAGAACCCTTGCTTTGAAGAAACCAGCTATGAACTTAGTCCTCATAGAATGGTCATTTATGGTGATTACAAGTCTGCTTACAGTGATATTGAGTTCGGGTAATGGAGGAGATGGTGGAGGTTCAAGAGGAGGTGTTGGGGTGAGAGATAAGTTTGAAAGTAGGGTGTTTGTGTGGGGAGAGGGTAAAGGTGGAAAAGGTGGGAAGACAATCGGAATAGACATGGTAGGTTGGGAGGTGATTGGGAATGAAACTGAAGAGAAATGGAAAGTGGATTCATCAAAGGTAACATGACAAGTAATGAAAATTTTATTGGACATATGGTCTAGAAAATAATAGCATTTATATTGAGGACTATAGCCTAAGAAAACATAAGGAAGATAATGAGGCTGCAATTTATGATGGTTAAAGGGGCGAAGGAAAGGGAAACACAAGCAATCAAAAACACGAAGGTTTAAATAACAAGGGGCGAAATGAAATAAACATTCAAAAATGATATTTATGATTTAAAAATGGGGTAGTAGAAGATTTATTAAAGAAGTGTTAATGACAAAAGCATAAAGCCATAACTTTTGAGGAACAAAGGAATAAAAAAGAAGAGCAAGTTCAGTTTTGACAACATGACAATTTTTTCGCTCAGCCTGACCATTTTAATTTGGATTGTATGAACATGAGATACAATGATGAATTTCAAGAGATTTAAAAACGTTGGAGAGGGATTGGAATTCATCACTGCCATCAGATTGAACAAAGTTAATGATTTTTCCAAATTGAGTGCGTACGAAATTATGAAATTGCACGAAAGTATTGTGAACTTTGCTTTTTAATTTTAAACAATAAAGTCAAATAAAACACGTGCAATCATCAATAAACAAGACAAAATATCAAGTAACAGTAGTGGATTTAAAAGGGGAATGACCCCCAACATATGTATGTACAAAATCAAAAGGCGACAAAGCATGAGAATTGAAAATTAGAAAAGGCAACCGGTGATTCTTGCTCATTTGGCAAGGTACACAAGATTTGGGCAATGCATTTTTAGAAAAAGAAATATTACAAGATGACAAAACATTCTTCAAAACAGAAATAGAGGGATGGCCGAGGCGATGATGCCAGAGCATGGAGGGGCTCTCTGCAGAAAGAGTAGAAGCTGACAACAAGGCAGTTAAGGAAAGTGCTCTAGGGCGGTCTGGTACAACCATTATAGAGGGAACCCTAGCGAATATTATGGTGAGAACTCCAATCATTTACAAAAAAAAATAGTCGGAATGAAATTTAACATAAACTGAGTTTTCACGACACAATTGATTTATACTAAGCATGTTATGAGCAAGAAGAGAAGTATGAAAGATAGTATTTAAGTTCAGAGAACCATCAATGACTAGAATAACAGTGGAGTCAAAATTAAGAATTGGAATAGACGTACCATCAACGATGAGAACTTGATTGGAACCGGTATGAGGGTTGGAATGATGCAACATGAAGGAATTGGGAGTAAAATGGTGAGTGGCTCTGGTGTCCAACATCCACGCCGCAGTTTGTGCACAGGCGGCCGAAGATGAAGGATTCCGGCCTAATTTACCTAAGCAGAGAGAGGGATGATGCTGAAGAGATTCACGAGTTAGGCTTGGACAGAAGGCTAAGGTCTGAAAAAGGACGGCAAGACATTGAAGGGGTTGAGGTGTTGCGCTTGGGCAGTGGGCTATGACCTGAAGGTGTTATCTAGTCGATGATAGCACATAGTGGCCGTGTGGCCCACTTTGTGGCAGATCTGGCATCTGAGCTTATAGTGGGGTTTGGGTCGGGTCGGTCGCCAGGTTGGATTATTGCCTAGCCTACTTCCATTTTTGGATTCGAATCTGTTTACTGATCCAAATATGTGTGCTGAAGCTGAACCAGTCCCTAGCCTGAAACCACTCAGATGCAGATCTAAAGAAGGCCTAAAAAGGGTATTTTGGAAGGATCGTGAAGGGTTAGAGAACAGTTAGACAATAGCATTAGCTTGAAGATATGCCGGAGTTGGAAGCGAAAGAGCGGCGTTTTGCTTCTCTAATAGAAAATCGTAACTTTACAGAAGACTGTGGATCTCTTCAAGTGAGGGTTAGTCTGGCTAGTTCGTGATGGATGTGACGAACGGATTATATTCGTTGCCGAGACTATCGAGAAAGTAAAGGACTTGATCGCACTAGGAGACTGGCTCTCTAATAGCACAAATAATGTTGCATAATGAGGTAATTTTTTGAATATGTACCTCTGTAAAAATTCCATCCTTAGAGAGAGTATGCAACTCGTTTATAAGATTAGTGATTTTTTCCAGAGAGGATGATGCAAACATCTAGCTGAGGGCAAGCCAAAAATCACTAGTAGTGGTGTTATGAACAATCTGTGGAAGATAATAGTCTGAAAGAGAAGAAAATATCCAATTCATTATTAACCAACTGTATCTTTGCCAGATGGTGAAGTTCGGATTGAGTTGAAGAGAAATGTTGTCTAATAACTGATGTGGGGTTGGATAAGAGCGATCTAGAACATGTTCAATCTAACTGGCTATAACCACATTGAAAATTTGAGTCTTCCAAACAAAATAATTTGTAGTGCCTAGTTTAATGACAAGGTTTGGTTTAAGAAAGGGAAGAGAGGGAGGGAAAAAGAAGAAGGATGGGTCAAAAGGGGAGAATGGATTCGTAGAACCAGATCAAGCTATATCAACTCTGATACCACGTTTAGAAATGAAGAAGCTTAACGTGAAATAATAAGAGAAGAAGAAACGAAGAAGATGAATAATGTTTTTAATATTATCAAAATTAAAAAGAGATTATACAAAATGTTTGAAAGATAAAAAGTAAAAACTAATGATCAAACTTAAACCCTATGCTAACAACCAGATTATAACTTCATTTCTCAAACTAAATTCTAATAATACGTATTACTATAAAATATATATTTTTATTTATTTATAATTTATCTTAACTAATAATAAATAACACGTTAAAATCATTGTGTACATCAGGCTCGTTACTCTTTATAACATATACTACTAAATGGTAAAAAATAGCGTGAAAATTATTGTTTTTGTAGAACATAGACTATATGAGGAGTTTAGATAAGATAGCATCAATTAGAACGAATCTACAATAGCATTTGTTTGATTGGCCGAGGCTGTGAGACGGATTTTCCTTGCCATGTCACCAACTCGAACACCAATCAAGAGAAAGATGAAGATCCACATGGATAGGATCATGGGTCCCACAAGACATTATATGACATTGATTCTGTGTCCAACAACTCACTCGTCCCCCAAAATAGTTTACTTGGTTCATCATCCTATCCGCAAATCCTAGTACGTAGCAATGGCAGCCATGGCGCTCTCTTCTTCCTTCACCGGCAAGGCTGTTCCGATGAGCCCGACCACCGAGCTTTCATCCGCTACCCGAGGAAAGGGGAGAGTGTCCATGAGGAAAACAGGAGGAAAGCCTGCTCCTAGCTCTGGCAGCCCATGGTACGGACCTGACAGAGTCAAGTACCTCGGCCCGTTCTCCGGCGAGGCGCCATCGTATTTGACAGGCGAGTTTCCCGGAGATTACGGATGGGACACTGCCGGATTATCAGCCGACCCCGAGACATTTGCCAAAAACCGAGAGCTCGAAGTCATTCACTGCAGGTGGGCCATGCTCGGGGCATTGGGATGTGTATTCCCAGAGCTCCTCTCTAGAAACGGGGTCAAATTCGGCGAAGCCGTCTGGTTCAAAGCCGGTTCACAAATATTCAGCGAGGGAGGGCTGGACTACCTTGGAAACCCAAGCCTGGTTCATGCACAGAGCATTTTGGCCATTTGGGCATCTCAGGTTATCTTGATGGGTGCCGTTGAGGGTTACCGCATTGCCGGAGGGCCACTAGGGGAGGTGACCGACCCCATCTACCCAGGAGGAAGCTTTGATCCCCTGGGGCTTGCTGATGACCCAGAGGCATTTGCCGAGCTTAAGGTGAAAGAAATCAAGAATGGACGACTAGCTATGTTCTCCATGTTTGGATTCTTCGTGCAAGCCATTGTCACCGGAAAGGGACCTTTGGAGAACCTCGCCGATCATCTGGCCGACCCTGTCAACAACAATGCTTGGGCTTATGCCACAAACTTTGTACCTGGAAAGTGATAAAAAATAAACAAGCATTGTTTAATTGAGCTTCAAGCTTTGCTATATCTTGGAGCATGAGCTTGTAAATTATGCCGTCAATATAATATATGAAATTCTCCTCCTACCTGCATATACATTATACACAGAGAAGTAAAACTCTAAAATTGAATGCTCATTTAAAGAAGAAACGAGATAGATTTGTTTGCGAGGAAACTATAGAAATTTCAACTGTCAAACGAAGAACAAATGTGGAGATTACTCCATTAACAGAAGTGGAAAGCGGCGTGGCAAGGGAACCAAACTAAATGCGTCACAAAAAAAACAGTCTTCATATCCGTGTAGTTCAGGATGAAAAACATATTTTTATCTCAAAATAGCAATTTATTGACTGAAAAAAGGAAACATAGCGGTGCCGGCAAGAAGAAGAGGGAGAGACGAGAATTCAGAAGGAAAGCAAAGGAACGAGAGGGCGGAAATTTCTCGGAGGTACCGTCCAGCACGAAAACTCCAGCCAAGCTGTTACCTCCGCCAGCGCTGCAGCAGTCTAGACGGTAGAGTATGGTAGAGTCGCAGAGGTTTTGGAGAAGAGGAAGAAGAAGAAGAAAGGAGGTTTTTGGTAGGGTCTGGGCCGAGTCAGATGATTTTGGGCCTTAAAAAGGATTAAAAAATAAATAAAACATTAAAATGCGGTGAGCGTGGATCGAACACGCGACCTTCAGATCTTCAGTCTGACGCTCTCCCAACTGAGCTATCCCCGCTTAGACGTGCCTACCTTAAGATAGTATATTTCATAACAAGTGTATGGGATGTGCTTTAAAATGACAAAAGGTATTCAATTTAATTTATAATTATATCATATACAATAGTGTACGCTAACCACGTAACATGAAATTATTAAGAAAAAAATGTTTACTTTGTGAACATAAGATTCAAACGTGTCATATTGTATGAAATAATAATATTCGTATAGAAATTTGACAATAGGCGAAACCATACGTATAGAAAGAGATTGTAATCATTTTATTTGATCATCAAGAAGACATATTGTTTGAAATGATAATGTAAATTTTGCTTGACTACGAACTGATAATTAAATATAATTAAATAAATAAAAATGGCGTAGAAAATGAAAATCTCATGTAGAGTTGGTTAGACTGACAATAAGGGTGTTATTATCGTAGCAGTGAATCTTGATTCAGATTCTTGTTACCACACTTTGATATTATTCAAAGTTTAATTTTAAGAATAATTTAGACATGTTAGGAAAAAAAATTTAAATGATAAGACTAACTCCTGGATCCAGTAAACTTCGAAGTTTGTGATACTTTAACATGAACCACCAGACATACAAAATTACTAGGAGCTTACACGTTACTTCGAGCTTCTTCGTAAGTAAAAAAGGCAAAACAAAATTAATTCCACTGCCTAAATAAATTTCAAACTATATTAGTTTGTTAACAAAATAAATTTTTAATTATAATTTCTCAAACGCAATGGTCTCCCAAACAATACCCACAAGTGACTGGACCGCATGAACATTGAAAAAATAAAAAATTAGCACAAAATCCAAATTTTGTTAATTAGGGCAAAAGATTCAATAAAAACTGTCAATACGCCGTCAAAAAATGTCGGATTTGCAAGAGGACTACTTTCTATGTCGAAAATAGACTTAGAAGGATCGATGAACGTCGATTAAATGAATG
Source organism: Begonia peltatifolia (assembly GCA_022433055.1). Taxonomy (NCBI): domain Eukaryota; kingdom Viridiplantae; phylum Streptophyta; class Magnoliopsida; order Cucurbitales; family Begoniaceae; genus Begonia; species Begonia peltatifolia. The sequence continues at coordinate 24,941,829 of CM039519.1, read as the reverse complement.
ACGTAGAGAGAAAATTACACTTACATTTTCAATGAAAATGCGGGCGCCCGAACTCAAAATGCAAAAAATCTCATTTGAGAAAAGGGGCCCGCACCCAATTGCGGGCGTCCACACTTTTATTACACAAACTTTTCTAGGTCGAAGGAGCTTGTGGTTCTGCATGGGCTTTCATTTGGCCGCCTGCACCCATTTTGAAGGCAACTGCATGTATGTTTTCTGAAAATCATATCTGAAAGTTTGTGTAACTTCTCCCGATACTCACAGTACAATATTATTTGTTTTAAAGCAGAGTCTGCATGAATTTGTTTTTGGGTCAGCCCCAAAATACGTTGTACTAAATAGAAAGGAAAACTTAACTTATAAACTATGCATTTTTTATTTTTCTAAAAAATGTAGAATTGTGCATCCCATTGGTATGAGTTGGGCCTCATTGGACCCTCCTTACTTTCACATGGCGGACTGTTACAATCTCCTCCCCTTCAAGGCTCGACGTCCTCATCGGTCACACTTCTAATTGGATAGTGACTCTGATACCATTTGCAACGTTCTCTCGTGCTTCCAGTACAATATTATCCGTTTTAAGTTGTAGTCCGCACGGATTTGTTTTTTGGTCAGTCCCAAAACACATTGTACTAGATAGAGGGAGAACTTAACATATAAACTATGCATTTTTCACTCTCTCGAGTAATGTGAGATTGTGCACTACTATTGGTATAGGTTATCCCCTATCGGACCCTTCTTATCTTCACATAGGCGGCTGTCACAGTTTATTTCGTTAATAAATGATAATTTAAAATTTATTTTATTAATCAATATATTTTAATGTTTATTTTGTCTCTAACTCAATAGGTTAAAGTTTCTTATGATATTTTCTCAAATAAAAATAAGCAGAATTGTTATATGATACATGTCCAAGGGTTTAATATACCACCCAAACTTATTCATTATTGTGAAAGCATAATCCCAATTTTCTTGTATCGATGCTTGTGACAAGTATTTCTTCTCGGGATACACACATGCATTGTCATTCATGTTATGCATACGTGTGTAATTTTTTTACAAAAGATATAAATATATATTTTTACAAAATTTATTGAAATTTTGTTCAATTCAAAAAATAAAAATTAAATAATAAATCATAACGAAAGAAAATAATTTTCCATAGAATAAGTAAAAAAATAATAAAATAAATCAAAATACTAAATAAATATAAATTCTCAGTCAAACCAACCATGCATTCACACAAGGACTACAGACGGAAGAGATTCAACTCGTTCGTTGCCCAACACCAATTTCTCCTCGACAGTCCATTAATCTGTATCAGATGAAGACAATCAACTATTTCACATGCTGAATTGTTGGATTGACTCTCTCACCCCCCTCCCCATCCCAAACTGTTTTAATTCTTAAAATATTGATTTTTTTAAATTAACCTTTCAATTAATTATCATAATAAATTAAATCTTAAAGTATTCAAAATCTAACAAATCAACTCATAGTTCACTATTTTGTTGGGGGTTGGTTTCACGCGCACTGCACCTACAATCGGGGGCCGATAAAAAAACAATGGCCCCCGTTCCACATGGATTGTTGCGAGGGGTGGAAGGCACCGTTCCACGTGCAGTGCACGTGGAACTTAAATGGAAGTCGTTTTCTCATCGAGGCCCCTCATTCTCGAGAGCCTTTTAGAGACTTAGAACGAGAGGTCTTCAACCTCAAACGGGAGGCCGATCTTTGATAGTATATAAGAGATCAACCTCCCATTCACCTCCTCCCCCGCGGCCTTTTCTCTCAAAATCAAACTCCCTCTCTCAAAACCAAGTCATTTTCTCTAAATTCTAAGTCATTTTCTCTCAAATCCAAGCTTTTAGCATCGAAAATCCCAAAAGATCCCCAAATTCGAGTCTATTCTGTCAAAAAATTCCCAAATATGTTTCAAATGGCCCATAGAGTGTTGTTTAAATGAAAGGTGCCCCCGTCACAAGCTGGTCCATCACAAGATGGCTTATCAAGGTCACAAGGTACTCTGGGTCAAGTGCCGCGAGTGCTAATTGGTTCCTAGTCGATTGAATTTCTAAATCAGGTGTGTCAAGAGCACTTTGAGCAGAATATGTCAAACAACGCGATCATTCATTGCAAGACTGCTAACTTTAGAGGTTGGAAATCTTTGGAGATTAAATAGATGTTTAACATAATCTCCTTGCACACGGGGTGTACGGGAAAGTGAAGATAGCTGCGAAAGAATAGGTCATTGGTTTTATGCGAACATAAGCGCTCCCGGGAGGCTTGGGTGGTTGAAGCCTTATCTTAGGTAGAGACATTGTCATATCTCCAAGTGCGATAAATGAATTGCTCGTATTTTGCGTAGAAAATGTAGATAAATACTATCACACTCCCAGAAACTGCGAGCTTTTCAGCATGGCAGAGAGACTAGAGTTTCTCAAGCAAATTCACTGCAATTTGGAGATTGCAGGTTTCGTGAAGCTGAGATCAAAGGACTAGAACGTCAAAACTTGAGTTATTCACAACTTGATCAGCCACATCATTCTACCAATGGATGGACATAGAGATCTCTATGTCATGGAGAAGCTATGCACCTCCAGCATATTCGATCCAAGCTTCGTGATATTAGGTCACATACAAGATATTAGGCGAACATGCAACAAAAATCTGCAATATGACACATTAATTTTGAAGATCATCGAGCGAGTTGGGATTCAGCTACCTAGTGGACAACAGATGTGAGCACAGAGACCCGACGATTTTTTGGATAGACTTTATTTGACTCGGATGGGGCTAGTTGAAGTTGGCAACATTTAAATGCTGAAGGGAGATACCGGCCCCTCCACATCTCGAGATGTTCCTATGGTGGGTGTCATCGTGTCCCTATTGGTCCCCCCAGAAAACTAGTAGGTGGGACATGATGCATCAGATGTATCAGATATAGCAGCAGATGAAGTTCCTCATAGACAAAGTCGAGGAGCTCGCCGTGAGCCAAAGAGAGATGCTTGCATCCCAGAGAGAGCTGACTCAGTCACAGACATATCTCGCTGAATCCTATAGAGAGTTTGCCCAGTCCCAAATGGAAATGGCGAACAGACTCGAGGAGTGGATGGCTGGCGAAGATGATGATGTCCTACCGCCGTAGTTTAATTTAATTTTTGTATTTCATTTTATACAGTTTACTTTTCGTTTGTAAATTTGATGTACTTTAATTTTATGTCTTATGGTATAATATCATTTAGTTTCTGTTTGTCATTTTTGTTTAGTGTATGTTTGTACTGTAGCACCATTTAATTGATAATTGTACTGGATCTGGCTATTGGGTATAAATTTGAATATGCAAAAATTGTTTAAAGATAGCAATAGAAGAGTAATAAAAAAAATGAAACTCTGCTTAATTTTTCTACTTTATCTTATTAAATTAACAATATAATATAAGATTATAATCAATTTATCACATGTTCACTACATTATGGGAAGATAATCTGAAAATATTTGTGATTTTCTAATATTTGTCCGATTTATTATAATTTAATCCTAAAATAATTTTACAAAATTACAATAAATCTTACAAGTATTATAAAATAACGAAATTTTTACCATATCATGGAATATAATCTGATTTTTTTTTGTAATTTTTTAATACTTGTACGATTTATTATAATTTAACACTAAAATAATTTTATAAAATCACAATAAATCATACGAGCGTTATAAAATAACGAAATTTTTACCACATGTTCACCACATAATGAGAATATAATTTAAAAATGTTTATGATTTTCTAACACTTGTACGATTTATTACAATTTAACCCTAAAATAATTTTACAAAATTACGATAAATCACATTTGTATATAAGTCATTAATTTCTGTCGTTCCCGCATGTCGAAGATTCCTGTACATAATGAAAATTATAGTAAAAAAGAATGCAAATGTGTTTAAGAGCGAAATGTGTTGAAATGTACATGTGTGTCATCAAATGTGTAGAAACTCATAAAAGTGTTTTGAGAAGCAACACTTGAAGTAGATCTCCTATGAGAATAAATGCGACTATTATGTCCTGACTGTCGACATATACGACACGACACCATTGAGTTTCTCCTACTAATTGTCAAATTTAACGATTCGTCGACATCTCGCACTATTGTTTTCTTCAATCTATTAGGTTGACGCTTTCTTCTGGGTGATGGATTTCTTTCCGCTTAAGTACAGGCTGCTACATTTGTTACTTGCTAAAGGGTTGAATAAAGTGTGAATGCATCTACAGATAAATTTTTCGGTAATAGTATGGATGCACGTAATTTTCCAATGCTACTATGAGGAAATGCATGTAAGGAATGAAATGGACACATAAGATTCCAGTAAGCTCCTACCTGTTACAGCTGTACACATCAGCATTCATGTCGACAACATATTGTTTGTTGCCATTATTGACCTCAAATCGTTACCCTCCTGCAAAGATGAGGCTTCAATTTTGAGTTACATATTCAAGATTCCCTAGATTCTTTTTTATCTGCAGACACAAGACGCCCGTTGACAAAGCCAATTTTTCATATTTTTTCACTGTACGAGTTATCAAGTACTTTCTAATCATCTTAAATATGGTCAAGATTGGTTTTTCCCTAGGAGACAATAGAACTGTATTGCATGAATTGCACAAATTATTCAACCCCATTTCGCACTTGAGAATCGAAGAAAACACATAACTAGTTTAATATCTAGGCTCTATACCTCGAAGATATGTGTGGGCAGCCGGATTAATTTGATGCAACTTTCTCATTTTTATCTCGAAGTGAAAACTTATGGTTGTCATGGCCGCATTATTTATTGCATCTCTGTATAATCTGTCACGAAATTGGATTTTGAAGTTTGCGTACATATGTCGGAGGCAGTATAGGTGTTCAGCGTGTTCTAATTCATTTTCCACAGCAAACAACAACCTATGATATTTGAAAGAAAAGCAGAGTCAATATAACTACCATCACCCTCCAATATTTGAAATGACAATAGAAAATGCATTATAGCTTTTGTCGATTCAAAACAATTGTCCATCTGTATCTCGATTCAGTGTTTAGTTTTCGCTTTAATATTTTCAAAAATCACGTCCATGAGTCCATACACTCAAATTCGATATTGACAACATTAAAAAAAAATAATTCATCGTTACCATCAATATTGACGGCTGTGAGTAATTAAACGGCACACGAGTCCTTCAAATAACAATTATCTAAAGTGAAGAGAAATGATAGGTTAACAAAGAAATTAATTTTAAAAACACTAAACTATATTCAATTTAGTTAAAATTTTTATTACATATTTAGCACATTATGTGAAGAAAATATAAAAAGTTTTATCATTTTATAACATTTGTACAATTTTTTATAATTTTAGTTATTTATTTCATAAATAAATTATATAAGTGTTAGAAAATCAAAACATTTCTAGATTACCTTTTCATGATGTCGTAAATATGTAAAAAAAATTTAAAATAAATTGAATATTATTTAATATTTTTTTAAAATTAATTTATAAAGTGAAGAAGAAATAAGAGATCATTGAGAACGATAGACCGTTCCACGTAAAATTTATCATTGAGAATGAAGCACAGAAATTTATCGGTCAATTACCAGAAATTTTTTTAATAAATTTTTGATAATTTAAAATGTTTTTGAACATATTTAAGGATAGAGTTAAAGTGATTTTAACATTAAAAAAATTAATACTGTACGGGTAAATGGGTGTTTAACTTTTTTTTTTTTTTTTTTATTTACAGCGACGACGTCTGCTTCATCCTCGAGGTCTCTTGATCCCCAATGCCATTTGAGCATCAGGAGCAGAAATACTATTTCCTTGAGTGGTAATGGAATACCCACTTGCACCAGTTCCGCTTTGAGGCCTCCACCGTCTTTCTCTGCGCTCTTCTTTAGACTCTCAAATGGATCTTCCAAATGAAGCATTAGTTCGATCTTCACTGGTGTCCAATCCATCTCACCTGTTATGCAATTGCAGGACTGCACGTCGTCGCGTTAACTTAATTTTTTATTTTGTTTGCGGTTTTTTTAGAGTTGGATTAAACAACATTGAATTCATGTATGGTATCCCTTTTAGAATGTTCTTCTTTGAATAGTAGTATTCACAAAACCAGCATTATCTGAGAAAGATTCTAACTACAGTTGTGTGGATGGGGTATAAAATTACAAACTATAGCATATTCAGTATTATTTGCGCATTTTCCAAACACTGCTTTCATTATGATGAACAAGAGACTTTGATTTTAGTTTGTTTCGGTTCCGTAGAAGAATATAAATCTCTTATCCTTCATTTCCTCGTCATTATATGCTCTCATCTTTTACCTATATGTTAGATTTCGGATTCACTTTTGCAGGTTAAGATGGAAGTTCATGTTCCTCTTTCAGTTGCTTACAGTTGTTACTCTGACCATGAAGCCACACCCCGCTGGGTGCCCTTAATTTCGTCTGTAAATGTGTGCAGGATAAGCCCAAGTATGTCGTTTGATTTGCTTTCATTTCAAGCTGGTAATGAGGAATTTGTTTGATTTCCCTTTTCTTGCCACATTAGATTTTCATACCAAAATACTACTTGAATGGAATTCTATTAGAGTTTAATGATCCAATTTCCAATTGGGCAGGGTGAAGCAGAAAATACAATTAAACCTTGATTTTTTGCTCTTAGATTTTTTGTTTCTGCCCCGATTTTTTTCCATTAGGATTTCCCCATTAAATTTTGGTGCCAAATTTTTGTATTTTCCTTTTCAATATTAGTGTTCGATTCCAACAAATACAAGAGCTCGGATTGTCAGTTGGGGGAAGTAAGAAATTTGGGTTTAGTCGAACGCCACAGTCTTGTTATCACACACATTTCAGTCATATTCACGGTGTATCTTCTTTATTGTTTCATTTTTCTTTCTGCACTTTTATCATTTTCTTAGTAAGAAGGAAGAGTAATTTCTCTATTCTAAGGTGTTTGCCAGTTTTGGGTCAGCTTTCGTTTGTCTGTAACATAGCAGAACATGTGCTTGCAATACTAATTATTCTCAAGCCAAGGTATTTCAAATATGTCACTTCTAACGTGTAGAAGCTTACAATTTGACTTTGTTATATAGATTTTGGAGGATAAACCGGAATTATCTCGAGGGTCGTTGAACTACAATGTTCCTGGACGAGATGCTGAGTTCTCATGGATTGCTCTAAATATGCAGGTAAAAACTATCCAGCCACATTGTGAAGTAGAATTAAGATGTTTATTTTTTATATTTTTGTGATTATATTTTCTCTCTGACTTCTTGCAGCCTATCCCGAATCCGAAAATCCATTGGAGATCCATGAATGGGCTTCCTAACAAGTTAAGATTAGAAAGCATTTTCTTTCAAACCTATAAAACTTTCTAAAATTTACCCTCAGTGAAATTCTTGCTTTGAATTCTTGGGTCTTGATCTTTTTAGATTTCGTGTTGCAGAGATACTGTGTGATTTCATTCGAAAGGTCCTTCGTCCTGTGTTGTAGAAGAGAGAATTTTCAAAGAAAAAAATTGATTTAATTCCAAAGTTTAGCTACCCTTTTTGAATTGTTCATTTTTAGGCCTTAATAGTTGGTTTCTTTTTTTTTTTTCTGGGACTTTTCAGCTAACTGTGTCATATGAGGCACTTCAGCCGCTTCTTGAGAGCTTGCTTAGAAGCTGTCTTGAAACCTTTTCTGTATTTGTTAAGACTTACTGATCAGAATCAACCATGTGAGGAGGATCTGAAACAAATTTTTGAATTTTCTGCTTGGTTCAGGTTTGGCTATTCTTTCAAATTGGATTCTATTTTGACAAAAAATAAGGATTTGAAGACCAACCCATGTAGTTTGTTGGAGACAGACCCTGCATGTGAGGATCTGGAGCATATGTCTTATAGTTTCTACTTGGTTCTGGCTGGTAATTCTTTCTCATTGGATTCTATTTTTGGCAAAAAAATAAAGATGTATGTTTCTTAGAGACAGATCCTGTTTGTTATTACTGAATAAAACATAATTTAGAGTTCCACCATTGTCTTATTTTGTTCTTGAAAGAACAAAACAACCTCAAAATAGTCTCTAATTGAATTTTTCTGCATTACACTAATGGATAGGGACAGAATCCATGTTTATGGTCCTATGGAATATGTTGGAATTTAGTGACCGGAATTCGATTTTTACCTAGTTATAGAAAACCCATTTTGTGTGAGATAAGCGAATAACTAAAGTATGAACTTTATATTTATTATGTTTTTTAAACTCGTGTAATTTATGTTTGACTGAGTGAGTTTTTCTGGCATGTGGTTTTCCATCATGTAAATCTTTGTTTTTCAAATTTGTTTGATATTTAGGAATCCGCATATAGAACATTTTCTTTTATTATTTACATCCAATAAAAGTCATTACCAAAATATAGATATGGTTTGAACTGCTGTCTAACCAACTTCTCAAGTTACAAAATAGACAGGCTCCAACATCCCATTTTCCGCTTCGGAGGAGGGGAAAGATCGTCTAGATCGATCTTCGAGAAGCACACGACAATTACTGTGAGATTATCAAATGCATTCCTCCTCAAAGCCTCCCTAACTAGGTCCCTTGCGCACTTATCCACCTTGCCGTGTCGGCGGAGCCCATGCCGGACTAAAGTGACGGCCTGTTGACTGGACATAACGTCCCAGATTCCGTCACAGGCCATAATCAAAAACTCGTCCTTCTCGGTTAAGACTGAGTGCTTGATCTCTGGTTCGGAAATTAGTGGCGAACGGGACCCGCGTGGGAATTTCAGGTCCCAGTCGCCTAATGCTCTTGTCACGGATAAAATGCCATTGAGGTAGTTATCGTCGACGAAGCCGCCTGCTTCCTCTACGCGTTTCCTTTCGGAGGGATGAGTTGGCCTGTGATCGGTTGACATGTCTATCGCCTCTCCCCCTCGGCATAGAACAGCTCGGCAATCCCCGACATTTGCCACCATAAGAAGGCTGGAAAGAGAGAGTGGACATGATTCAATATGAAAAGAAATCGACTAATGGTGTATTCAAATTAATACAAAATTGATCATCTCGTAATTTTTTTGATCACCCACTAGCGAATTTGTTTAGTCGACACTCAACACTTTTTGAATTGATAATTAAAAAATCGACACTTATCGAGTCATGCCGATTAGCAAACTGTCCGAATTTATGCTAGTTGTTTTGCAAATTCGACACTAATAAACTCGAAGGAATAACATAAAAAATGATTCTAAAGTTGAAAATCAAATACCTTCCGAGGACAAGAGCAGTAAGAGCTGTAGTCCCGGAAGAACTACTGACACTGCTTTGCTCTGCCAAAGCTTGATCGGCCAACAAAAACGACCTACGAAGAGAGTTTCCGACCTCTAACACAAAACCCTCGTCTACTTCCCGAGAATTCGGAAAATCGACATCTTCAAAAAAAAACCTCTTCACATTTTTTGCAATGAAATTTGCCGCATCAGCCCCGCCATGGCCGTCGAACACCTACAATCATACCCCTCCATTACTTCCCAGTATCAAAAAGGTCTAGGCAATCACGTTGCAGTAATAAATTTCTCACCGCATAAAATGCACTTGGCTGAGCAAACTTCATCAAGGCCCCGACATGCGACGAAAGATGGTCCATCCGTACATGTTTGTCTTCCATGTATGGCCGTGGTCCGATATCGGCATAGCTGCCGGAGCAAATGGTTGGGAAATAACGTAGATCCGAAGGTACAAGAACAGAATCCGAAACTTGTTCTTTGGATTTGCAATCCTACGACGAGCAACTGAGTCATCGAACTAAACTCAAAATCATTTTTACAGACTTTTTGGCCAAACCATTAATCTAGTTATATTACTAGAGTGACACTAAGAACATAATATTTCAGTAAATCTTAATTAACGCACTATAAACTCATATTGGAAGGAAAAACTGTAATCGAAAGCTAACCGTCATCTCTGATATCGAAATCGATTCTGAAGTTCGAACTCGACTAATACTCGGAGAACCGAAATCTTCCACGACTCGACATTGATGGTCGTAATCGTTTCCCTTTCCGTTTCCGAGGCGGTAGACCTCGGACACGGTCACGCAGTTTTTGCAAACACCCACCTCAGCTTCTGCCACCATTGTCGGACAACTCGATCGAGCTGAAGACAGTCAATGAATGACAACTGATAGTCGCTGAACAGTTTAATGAGGATGGAGAAATTCTAGAGGAAATCGGTGACCGGTGATTGCAGGTCAAGTATTCTGGTAAGCTGACATCTGGACGTTTCTGAGTGCCTTTTGATCCTTATGCGTGGAATTTGCACGAGCTGACGAGTTGTCTTTGACTGACTGGTGAATCTTTTCGTTGGACGTTATTGCAATGACGTAATTACCCTTTGGGAAATGATTGGCGAAGGGTTTGACTGCCCAAAATATTGAGATTAAAATAAATAGTGGATAATTGAATAATGGAAAGCAGTGTCACCATATAATTTAAATTGAAATAAATAATTACTAAATAGTATATATTTAATAAGTAATGACGTGACAGATCGTAGTTACTAAAAATTATTTTATTTTATTGTATTTACCTTATACTGTTTGGAATTTAGTTTATTAAAATGTTTAGTTTTTTGTTAATTAAGGGTACAAATTATTTATTATTTTTAACTATTTCTAATAAACAGTTATTATTAAATAAATTATATAATTTCAGTGTACACTCAACATTGATCTTATAATTTATATCCCACTATACATAAATAAAAATATATAATATAAAATTGTTGTTCAAAAACAAATTTATGAGTAAAAATAATGTTCGAGTATGGTGTGAAAAATTTAATTTGATATTCGAAAAATTTAATTGAATCTCTAGATTGTTTATGGTTGGAAATTCAAATTATGTTTCAATTTTGAGATATGTGCAATTATTTTTTGAGTAATTCGATTTATTTTGGAGTTGATTTGTTATCGTATTAATATCAGACTTTTTTTATATACTTTTTGGATCTAGAGATATTTGTGATTTTGAGTTTCAATTTTGTATTGTGAATATTTTATTGAAGTTAATGATTTTGAGATCAGACATTTTATTGAAAGTTGTGTGTTTTATGATGACGAGATCTTGGAAATAATCTCACTTTTGATTGAAAATTTGAATTGTTATGATATATAGTGGAATTTTTAAGATTTGAAGAACATATTTGATATGTTATGTCACATGCAACATATGTTCACTTAGATTTGTGGGATTTGAAAATGTTGTCATAATGGTTTAAGAGTTTCTTAAACTGAGTCTTCTTTAGCACGAGTATGTGGACACATGCTACATATATGTTTGAAGGGCGTAAAAGAGAAAGATTTTAATCTTTGTGTCTTGCATCGTAATTCGTTTCGAGATAGAAATTATTAGAATTCAGGATTTTAAATTCGTTTTGGGTAGACTGATGAGTTCAAGTTTTCAATCTCCCTTTTGAAATTTGTGTAAATGTGGAGATTGTTAGAGTTTGGTGTGACCTGGATTCTATTTAATTATGACCGATTGGGTCTGAATTGTAGATTTCATTTAAGATTTTGTTTATTTATAATTGAATAATGCTATGCTTACTCTCTTATATTTCTTTTTAAATATAATTGATAACGTGTCAAACAATGATAAATGAAAAAAGAGAGTTACGCTTACAAGAGGAGGCAAAGTTAGACAAGGGCGCCTTTAATTAGCCAATGGCTCTTCTTCCTTTCTAGGGCCAGCATTCATTTTCAAAATTGTCTTTAAATATTGATTGGATCCATATCTTTTGTTTATTGTTTCTAATTTTCTAATATAAAATAGATCCTTATTTTATTTATTGAGATGTACGAATATTGATATAACTCGCATTTTTAAAACCGTCGTATTTCATTTTCATCGATCAAGTCATGTTAGGTGTTACGCTGTTGGTTAATTTATTCAAGTGATATATTGAATATTTGACAACTATTTGATCGAAAAAAAAAAGTTTATGATAGCGAAAAATAAATAAATGTGCAACATTATTCTTCGAAAATGTAGAATGATAGAGCAAAATTATGAATTACATATTTTAGGTTGTCGAGTACGAGCTTTGTTGTAATTTGAAATGTTTTTTATATGCTCGTAATTGTTTTTGTCGTTAAGGTTTTTATATAAATTTTGGTGTTTTATTTTTTGTTTTATTTTTTTGATTTATTTTTTGACGTGACAATAAAATAATATTTTTGATGAGTAAGTATACTACAAAATGGTTTTGGGTTTATTAATAGAATTTTTAGTAGTTTAGGTACATAATTATTAGCTTATTTTCTCTCTGAGGAGAATTTTTTAAGAGTTTATTATTTTTTTAATAAATAAAAGATATTATATTATTTTTACTTAAATTATTTTTTTTTTCTTTAATATCGAACCAAAATAACTTCTTGTATCGAAGAAAATTTAACGAGCCCATCAATAAATTGAACGAAGAAAAAACAAAAGTCTATGAAGCGAAGATAACGATGAGTCAGTTTTATGTCGATTAATTGGGTAATTTCAACTCTAAGTTTTGCAAGTACGAGAGTCTCTAACGATTTTTCGATTTTGTGTTTTTTTCTTTTTTTTTTTCGAGAGGAACAAGTTTTATACATAGAATGAAATTAAAAATGAAGAAAAACCAACGCAAGCACGGTCAGAGGAGCACACTAGCAGAGGATGCTAATGCTGCCCATGAACCAGTATGAATAATTGTAATATTAGGTTTTCATTTAATTTCTTGTTTTTGTTTTCTTAGTAATTTAGTCATAGAAAAATCAAAATTTTAGTCGTTTAAATAAATTGAAGAGCAAATTGGTAATTAAAAATTTGATTGTATAAATTATTTGCGGGTTTAATACTCTTGTTGATCACTATATTAGTTCTGGCGACACGTACACGTACACGTACGTTGTATCAAATAACTAAATCTATTTATTCACAATAAAATTACATTTTCAAGTAACGTTAGACTTACATTTAAATTTTGTATTATAATATTAGAATCCGATACAACATTTACGTATAATTCAATCATTAATTCCTGTAATTTGTAATGTCAAAATAATAGAAAAAGAAAAAACAAAAGAGTGAAATAACTCTTGTCGATGCTTTGGACAACGTTAATTAATTGATCTTACTCGTATAAAATTATCAAATTTGATGATGATGACTAACAAGCAATTAGGTACCTGGATTGGGTGGAAGAAAGGAGCCAAGATTCACTAAGTATTGAAAATACATTAAAACTAAATATTTAATTAATCAAATAATTCAAAATTTACTTTAAATATTAAAATTCTTAATAGTGAATTTTTTAATTTCGACATGGTTTTGGTCTTTGGCAACCTTTTATTAGTCAAAGCAGGCGATTTTTATAATATTTTATTTGGTGAGAATCCAATCCTAAACTTGGTAATTTGCCAAATAATCTCAGTCTTTTGCTTGAAACTACATGATGTAATTTGTCTTTTTCAGACTTAGTAGTAGGAATTTGTAGGAATGAGTAGAGACGAGTTGCTGTTAAAATAATTAACAGCGGGCAAGTAAAATGAATAATCAAATTAAATTGATTTTTTTATGCCAATTGTGACATGTTACGTTACCGTACATGATCATGCATGTTAACTATTTAATTAAAAAAATTAAAGAAAGAACAAAGTATATAATTTTAATTTCATTATTTAAAAAATTTAAATGATTGTATATATTTTTTAAAAAATTTGGAAGCCCAATCAGCTAATTTTCTATTAAAATTCAGGCCACGTTGCTCCCCTCTTAGATGCTCCCCTCTTAAATGGCAACAGGATTCCGCCACGAGATCCCGCCATAGAGAATGACAAAAGAGTGGGATCCCTCGGCGGGAGCTTGCTGCTTAGGAATGGTATCTAGAGAACAAAAAAAAGAGCAATATTCCACTCGAGAACATGTTTAAGAGTTAGATCTCACTCTTAAATAAACATGACAAACGAGCCGACTGATCCGAGTCAAAAGTAGTCTGACTCACAGAATCTAACGAGTTAAATGAACAGAACCTAACGAATTTATCGAGCCTAAAGAGCCGAGCCTGATGAGTCATATTAGAAAAATTCCAACCCAAGCCGGCTCATCGAGCCTGACATATATAAATATTTTCAATTTATATTAAAATTTAAAAATTTTATTTAAAATTATAATAAGTATTAATAATTATATGTCAACAATATTTATTTATTTAATTTAAAAATTAGTTATATTAATATATATAAAATTGAATGTATTAATAAAAAAATTATTTGAAATTATCCAATAAAAATATTATATAAATATCATTAAAAATATTTTGATTTATAAAAAGAAATCACAATTTAGAAAAAATTACAAATCTGAAAAAAAATACTTCAAATTACAAAAGAAGTTCAATAAAAAGAATTTTTAGTCTTCAACATCCAACTGTGTAAACTTCTCAAGAATTTCATTATCTCGTTGTTGATCTTTCGTCTTAGCGTTGACCCAATCTTTGATACAAATAAAGGCTTATATAAGGTCCAATATAAGTCTTCCTCTTCGTTCATCATAAATACGTCTACCTGCACTAAAAACAATTTCGATGTTACAGTAGAAACAAGAGGTGTTAGTAGATCATGTGCAATTATAGAAAGAATAGGATATGTGGTAGAATGTTTTTTCCACCAATCTAAAATATCAGAATTCTAATATTGAGAAAATTGATAACGAGATTCAAAATAAATATTGAGTTCATTTGTAGAAGAAGTAGAATAATTTACAGTTTGTAATTTATTCTATATATCATCAATACTATATTGTAGACTAAAACTACCTCCACCACTACCACCGCTACTACTTGAATAACTTTCAGTATGTGGAGGTTGTGCATAATAACAATTAACATCAGAATATTTTGTTTCATAAGAAGTATAGAAATTAGTAACTCCATTTGTTATATCATCATTAGTAATTAAAGATTCAGTACATAAATTTGTAGAAATTCTATTGAGCATAAGACATACTTTTTTTAATTTAAATCCAAGATCCTTGATGCATTCATAATAAAAAATAAGAGGAATGCTATGTAAATATTTTTTAAATTTTGTTTCCATTTTATTAAGAATATGTCTAAATTTATCTATTTGTCGATATTTTACAAAATTACATTTAAATCTATAAAAATAAGAAGAATAATATTAGAAGTAAAATAATAAATTATATAACACTGATTTGTAATATTATAAAAAGGTTTTAAAAAATCAAGAAATATATTAGTAATATCACAACTAGATTTATCAACGTTAATACTTTACGTCTTATCATTAATAAAAGCACAAATAACTTGCCAATGTGGTCTAACATTTTACAACATCAAATAAGTTGAATTCCACTTATTATTTACGTCAGTTTTTAATTTTCTTGATTTTAATTGAACAACTCTACAAAAATTTTTATATTTTTGTTGTCTCGAATTAGATCTAATAATATAAGAAATTGCAGATTTCATTACTTCAATATGTCATGAAATATATAATATACCATATTTAACAACCAAATTTAAAATATGACACACATATCTCCTGTGAAAAAGAGAATCACGAGTAACATTTAATTGTAAATAATCATTAAATTGAGAAATATCAACATCATTAGCACTAGCATTATCATGAGTTATGCTAAAAATTTTATCTTTAATAGAATATTTTTCCAATATTGTCATAATAAATCTATAGATGGTGGTGCCAAAATGAGGATGTTCATAATTACGAAATCTAAAATTCTTTTATTTAATTGTCAATATTCATCAATAAAATAAGATTTTATAACATTATGTACACTCTATAAATAAGAAGTAATGCAAAAAGACCTTGAATGTGTTATGATTAGATGCCCTAATCCACCTGTAACGAACGATCGAAAAATGAAAAGAAAAAACACAGAGATTTATAGTGTTTCACTCTCGTTGTGAGAGCTACGTCCACTGGCCGCTGACAGATTTCACTAAGAACAAAAATGAGTTACAACAGTTTTTGTTTCACACTCTCAGTGTGACTCTGATAGTCTAAATACGTCTTTATATAGTATACGATTTAGGGTTACAGAATAACAAGGTAAATATGACCAAAATATTCTCAAACTTAAATTAGGCTCCACAACTCAACAATCTCCCACTTGGAGATTAATTTCATCATTTCTCTATCTGTAGCGGCTTCATTCTCATATCTTATCCAAGAAGTCCCACTGAAGTTGCGCACAACTTCAGTTTCTCACTCCTTACAGCTTCCGTCAACATATCAGCTGGATTTTGACTCCTTGGGATCTTTTCAAGCATCAATACTCCATCTTCTAAGGAGGATCTAATGAAGTGATAACGCACTTGTATATGCTTTGTCCTGCCATGATAAACCGGGTTCTTTGCCAAATGGATGATACTTTGGCTGTCACAATGCAATATACTCTCATCGTAGTTTTGACCTAATTTACTTAAGAAAGACTTCAACCAGATAATCTCTTTCGCGGCTTCTGTCACTGCAATATACTCAGCTTCGCAATTAAAAAGAAAAACTACATCTTCAAGCCTCGAGATCTAACTGATTGCAGTGCCACCCAAGGTGTAGACATACCCAGTTCTCCTTTTACTACTGTTAATATCACAACCATTATCACCATCAACGTATCCATCTAAACCCAAGTCTGACTTTCAGAAACATAAAGCGAAATTTGAATTTTCCTTCAAATATCGCAAGATCCATTTTACGGCTTCTCAATGTTTTCTTCTTGGATTACTCATAAACCTGCTGACAACTCCCACTGCATGTGCAATATTTGGTCGTGTGCAAACCATTGTGTACATAAGACTACCAACAACAGAGGCATATGGAACAGTAGCCATGTAGTCCTTCTCTTCATCGGTCGAGGGCGACTGATCTTTGGAGAGTCTGAAATGACTAGCCAACGGTGTAGTGACTAGCTTAGTATCGTGCATCTTGAACCTACTAAGAACTTTTTTCACGTACTCTTCTTGTGAGAGTTTGAGAATCTCCTTATCCCTGAAAATCCTCATCTCACAGATTTGTTTTGCAGCACCCAAATCCTTCATTGCAAATTCTTTAGATAATTTCTTCTTCAGCGTGTCAATCTCATGCAAGTTTGCTCTTGCAATCAACATATCATCAACGTAAAGAAGCAGAATAATGTAGGAATAATCAAACCTTTTGATGTAACAGCAGTGATCAGCTTCACATCTCACAAAATTGTTACTCTTCATGAAGCTATCGAACCTTCTGTACCATTGCCTTGGAGTCTGTTTCAAGCCATACAAGGTCTTCAGAAGCTTACATATAAGCTCTTCTTTCTCGTTTACCTCGAAACCTTGTAGTTGTCGCATGTAGATCTCTTCATCTAAATCGCCGTGAAGAAAAGCAGTTTTCACGTCCATCTGTTGAAGATGAAGGTTTTCTTTCACAACTAAACTCAGGACAGTTCTGGTCGTCGTCAACTTCACCACTGGTGAGAAAATCTCGGTGTAGTCAATATCTTTTTTCTGTTGGAAACCTTTGACAACCAATCTGGCCTTGTACCGCTGGCCACCCATCATGTTCTTCTTTAATTTGGTAAAATCATTTGTTGTGCAGTGCTTTCTTACCCTTCGGCAACTCAGCCAATTGCCAAGTTTGATTTGACTTCAATGAATCCATCTCATCTTTCCTGGCTGCCTCCCACTTAATCGAATCATTAGACTGTACTGCTTCCTGATAACATTCTGGTTCTCCTCTGTCGGTCAGTAAGATGTAACTAAGAGATGGAGACCATTTTTGGACTGGTTTGCTGATTCTTGATGGTCTTCTTAGTTCTGTAATCGGCGTTTGCAGATTTACCTCTGGAGCCACATTCTCATCAACTTCTTCTTCAACAATACCTCGATTTTCTTCGACTGTCGGAGTATTATTAGTTGAAAAATCTTTCAAGTTAACCATAGTAGACTCTTTCAATGCAGAATCCTCACTATCAGAAGTCTTACCAACAACATCTTTATAAAATATCTGTTCGTTGAAGAAGACGTTTTTGCTGCGAATGATCTTCCGATTTTGATTATTCCAGAAACGATAACCAAACTCGGCGTCACCATAACCAATAAAAAAAAACTTCTTAGATTTTGGATTAAGCTTGCTTCTATCAGAATCATCAACATGAACATATGATAAACAACCAAACACTTTCAGAAAAGAAAAGTTTACCTTTTTACCGCTCCTAACTTCTTCTGGAAGTTTGAAATCTAGAGGTATAGAGGGTCGTCTGTTGATCAGGTAGGTTGCTATGTTGACTGCATCTGCCAAAAATATTTAAGTAGCCCAGCGTAAGATCCCATTCACAGCACAAAACTCTTTGAAATCCGTATCGATATATTTGCCTCCATTGTCGGACCTCAAACATTTCACCTTCAGATTCGTTTCATTCTCAATCGAGGAGTTCCACTTCCTGAAAATATTAAACACATCAGATTTGTTCTTCATGAAGTAAACTCATACCTTTCTTGTTGAATCATCTATGAACGTCACGTAGTAGTATGATCCACCAAGAGAAGAAATGAGTGCGGATCCCCACACATCGGTGTGCACCAATTCTAATCTTTTCTTCTTCAACTCCTTCCCAACCTTTAGGAAACTGACATGTTTCGGTTTTCCAAAAATACAGCTTTCACATAATTGATGCTCGACAGACTTCAACTCTGGAATCTGATCATTCTTGACAAGAAGCTTCATTCCTCTCTCGCTCATGTGGCCCAATCTGCAATGCCACAACTCTGTATTCTTCGAGCTATCAACAATAGTAACTGTGTCTCTGCATGTAGATGTCATATATACGGTACCTATTTTGTGACCTTGAGCGACGACCATCGCTCCTTTAGTTACCTTCTAAGTACTGGTTCCGAAACTGACATTATGGCCTTCACCATTAAGCTGTCCAACCGAAATCCGATTTTGCATTAACGCTGACACGTGTCTCACTTTACTAATCTTCCAAACAGACCCGTTTTCCATCTTCAGTTTGATGTCATCGATGCCCACAATATCCAATGGCTCACCGTCAGCAAGGTAGACCTTTCCATAGTTTCTAGTCATATAATTTTTCATTAATTCTTTGTGTGCGGTGGTGTGAAAAGATGCTTCCGAATCCAAGACCCATGAGCCTATCGGGCTGTCAATTGAAAGAAGTAATGCGTTAGTGATGTTTTTTGTTACCACATTTTCTCCATCACCTTTGTCATTTCCGTTCTTTTTCGGTGTTCTGCAGTCCTTTTTCATGTGACCCTGCTTGCCACAATTCTAGCACTCAAGTGTTCGCCGGGACTTAGACTGACCTTTTCCGTTCTTTGACTTGGATCTGCCCCTACCTCAGTTAAAGTTTCTCTCATTATTTCTGCCTCTGTTTTCAACATTCAGGGCTGAACCTTTTGTTGTTTCACCAGGATCAATTTTACGAACCTCCTCGGCAAGAATACGATCCCTCACATCGGTGAATACCAATTTTGTGCTTCCGACTGAGTACTAACTGCTGCCTTCATAGGCTCCCAGCTATTCAGTAGAGATGCTAACAAAATTAAGGCATGAATCTCATCCCCAAAATCAATATCCACATATAGCAATTGATTCACAATAGTATTAAATTCATTCAGATGCGCTGCAACAGAAGTACCATCAATCATCTTCAGATTAAAAATATTTTTCATTAGAAATACCTTGTTATTCGGGGAGGGTTTTTCGTATATATCAGACAGAGCCTTCATCAGACTCGTGGTGGTCTTCTCCTTCGCCACGTTACGAGCAACGCTTTTGGTTAGCGTCAATCGGACGAGTCCCAAAACCTGTTTGTCAAGGAGATTCCATTCACCGTCTTCTATCTTCTCTGGTTTTGCAGTCAAGGGAAGATGAAGTTTTTTTCTGTACAAGTAATCCTCAATTTGCATTCTCAATAACGCAAAATCTGTCCTATCGAATTTTTCAATACTGTGTCATGTGCTATCGTCACCTGACATCATTATCAATAATCAATGCCCCAAAACAAATATTCAGGCCCAAAAATTGCTTCCCTGCAAAATATTCTGAACCAACAAAATCGTCCGATAAACAAATAATTTTCAGAACAATTTAATCTACTCCAAAATATTCTGAATAAATCCGTTAAAAAATAATCACCAAAAAATTCCACTCCAATAATCAATTCTTCTTGGCACAGCCCAAGCAAACAAAAAACAATTGTGCTTATTTTCTTCTTCACGTGAACCAAATCAAAACACAAAATAATGGTTGGAGTCTTGCTTCTTTGAACGAAGACAGAGAACAAAAACTGTGAAAAATTGGAACTTTTTCACAACAAATCGGCGACAATGAGCTGTACTTCACAACGCTCGGGACCTCCCTTTCTATTCGATGACGGTGGGTGGATGACGGTCAGCGGACAGAGGACAGTGCTTGTCTTCTCTCGGCGATCTTCACGGACGGTGGCGACAACTTCAAAATTCTTCTTGGTGGCGGTAGGAGATGGGCTAAGTGGTTCTGTTCTTGAGATTGGCAGTGTGACCGGACAAGCGGCGGACGACGCTAGGGCTCGCGGTGTTCTACTTTGCGTCTTCACTATTCTTCGTAGCTTCGTGGTTTCTTCTTCTAGTGCAGAAGACAATCCAGAAAAGCCAAGTTCTTTTCACCTTTTTTTAATTTTTTTTCTTTCCATTTTCAATTTCCACTTTTCTACCTTGGAAATCAAAAGAATAAATTCCTTTTTTTTATTTGCCTTTTCTCTTTTGCCTTCCAAATCCAATTGTAATTTCAATTTTTAAAATTGCAAACTCCGAACCGTTTGATACCTTCGATAAATCAAACCCTAATTTTCGAAACCACTTCAACTTGAAGCTCTGATACCAGTTTTTAGAATTAGACGCCCTAATCCACCTGTAACAAATGATCGAAAAACAAAAAGAAAAAATACATAGAGATTTATAGTGGTTCAATTTCGTTGTGAGAGGTACATCCACTGGCCGTTGACAGATTTTATTAAGAACAAAAAGGAGTTACAATAGTTTTTGTCTCACACTCTGAGTCTCACTACGATAGTCTAAATACGTCTTTATATAGTAGATGATTTAAGATTATAGAATAACAGAGAAAATATAACCAAAATACCGGCAAACTTAAATTAGACTCCATAACTCAATAGAATGAGTATTTGAAAAAAATATAATTAATTCATTTTTCATATTCATAAATATTTTAAGAATATCATTTCTCATAGTACTTGTAGGGACACGTTTAAAACTAAGAGTAACGTATTTTTTTATAAATCTTTCGAATATTTCACTATCGGTGAATGATAAAAGCAACTCGGATAGTTCTACAAGTTGTGTTATCCATTCTCTCATTTTGTTTTGTGAATATGTGAAAATATCACTGCCGCTAATATTTAATTGAGATTATGTTGAATATCGTGTTTCAACATTTAAGTGACATTTTTTATAATGTCTACCAATGATACTAGTAGAGCAAACACAAGTACAAGCAAAATTTTTAAGACAATATTTACATTGAGCTCTACTTTCTATTTTGGCTGCAATTTTAATATCATTTAAATCAAAATATTTCTATACATTTGAAGTTTTATATCTTCGTTTTCTTGGTGAAGTAGATGCTTGTGCCGATGATTGTCTCACAAAAAATGTAAAAATTAATTCTTTAATTTTTTCTATGTTATCATTATCATCAATAATATAATTGCGATGATCCATAATAAATAAAATAAAATTTTTAATAATAGATTGATATCACAAAATCAATGTCCAACAAGAGCTTGTATATGGTGTGAATTGATCAACTACACGTATACGAAACTTACAAAAAAATTAATGTAAAAAAATTTAGTTAATATAACTACAATTAAAAATTATGTAAATATATGTAAAAAAAACTAAATTTTACTTTATTGAACAAGGAAAATAATGAATTGTAAGAAGAGAGAAATTGAATGAGAGCGAATTGAAGAATAAATTTAAAAGATTGAGAGAGATTGAAAAAAATGGAAAGGGAGGAAGAGAATTTATTTGCTGGGGGGAAGCAAGCAGACCGTTGCTCGGGGACGCAGGGCAACAGTCTTATTAGTCATGTTAAACGAGCCGGTCGAGCCGAGCCGAGGCTGAAAAGGCTCTGCTTAACGAGCCTGTCGAGCCTAACGAGCCGAGCCTAACGAGCCTGCCGAGCCTAACGAGCCGACCCAAAAAAATTTTCAACCCGAGCCGACTCGCGAGCCACGAGCTCAACGAGCCGATCCGAACCGAGCTCAACGAGCCGAGCCGAGCTCAACTAGCAGAAATTATATAAAAAAAATTATTTTATATAAATATATTATATATTTTGTTAATTTCTAACCGAAATAAATCATAAATTTATTCAAAATTTAAATAATAGACGCATTTAAGAATTTAGTCCTACCAAATACAACAAAATATAGCGAAAATAGGTGAAAAATAACATACCTCACGTCGCAGGCCGATCATTGGCATCACCCTCACGTGGATCACCCTCTCGTGGATAAGTGTCTCGTTGAGGTTCACATGATCTCAATAGATGGTCTGGAAAGATTGGTAATGCTGGATTCAAATTGTCATAATGATTATTTACAGCTCTCACATATCGTGCAAAGAAGGCTGTCTGCTCAAGCGAATGATTTTGCATATTCCTCAACCAATGTTCGAAGCGATTATGTTCACGTGATAACTGTGGTTGTTGATTGGAAATATTTTCTAACCTTTGTCTTACATCGTCTTCGAAACTGGTTTGTTGAGCAGTCAGATTGGTAAACATTCGATTTTGTTCGATAGTGAGATTTTCCAGCATCCGTCCTATATCGTTGGTTGAATAAGAGCGAGGTGGCACAACAGATGAAGAAGCGCCTTGATCAGCTGGCATGGTTGATTGACTTTCGTATCGCCGTTTTCAGCGAGCCTCGACACGTTCTCTTTTTGTCTGCACTAGGCTACTTTGCGCACCTGTCATAGTACCATCTTTGCTGCGTCGGATACGACGCAACGACATTAGTTGAGCAGGAATCTCAACATTAGCATCATGCTCAATAAATCCCAATCCATTGTGTCTATCGATGCCATACGGCCACTTAGCAATTCTTAAAATATTTGTGGAACTATAAATTTTTTGCTGTATCCAAGTCTCATCAGTTGATCTCATAGGTACATTCTGTGCAGCGCATAGATGTGTGATGAGTACAGGGTGAATATGCCCAGCAGTAGTGGAACCCTTGCTATATGCACTGATATTATTGTGAATAATTCGGCCGACGTTTATGGATCGACCAGTGAGAATGCAATATAAGAGCACTGCCCGCTCTTTGGTTAGCTCAGAATTTTGAGACGTAAGCATTAAGTTTCCTCTTATGAACTTACACCAAGCTTGAGCATAACAATTGAGACAATTTATAATCAAATGTAAAGGTTGAGTTGCATTGACTACCGAGTAAACCCATTGTGAACCTCGGTGTCCCATTTCTTATATAATCATTTCATAATCGGGACCATCTTCCATCATTGTATGATAATCGTCTTCATTTAAATTTTCCAAACCAAACTTGGCATTAATGATCTCCGCTGAAAACTCTACCATCTTGTTGCGAACTTGAACGGTATCATCTGAATTTGATGCCCTCAAGTTTGCATAGAATTCCCGAACAATATTCACATTTGCATCACCACCTAATACAACAACATTTTCCCATTTTCTTTGCTTGACAATATCTAAAATATCTCCATCTGACTCGGAAGGTTGAAATTGAATTTCACATATAATAGGTTTATTCTTTGCCATGAAATCCATAAAGTATTTCCTTGTTTCAGAGTTGACGAATGAGTGATCGATTTGTCTTCCTGAAGCTGGGCTTGAAGAAACTTTTACACGTTTTGGCGGTTTTGGCGGCATTTTCGATCTGTAAGCCATATATTATAATGTACAACCGAAAGTTTAGAATTGAGCCATAAAAATCAAACAATGCTTTTTAGAATTCAGCCAATTCAATAATTCCACAACAATGTAATAATTCCACAAAATCATTCAATTAGGTGTAACACCCACAATTCAAACCAACCTCAACATACAAGTCAATTCAATCAAACCAATTCAGCAATAAAAATCAAATAATGCATTCAGCACAAAACAAATTCATCAACATGCGTAGAGCCGAACGATCGCACCCTCTAGGGTGCCAGTCGACTAGGGCACTCGGCTGTCATCGATCGGCCGATCGATCGTGCCTTGGCGTGCGATCGATCGGCTCCCCCCTCCCGCGTACACAGCAGGCCAGTGTGCATGTCGCCGCGCCCTACCGAGCGAGTGGTGCACGACCTAACAGGAATTGGCGCGCGACCTAGCGGGAATTCACTAGCCCGAGTGCCCGACAACCGAACTAAAAAAATTTCAAATTGTGGAAGAAAATAGAAATATATAACCTGTGGCTCTGCTCTGTGGTCGAAAGGATCGTCTGAGGGTGTACTCGATAGTCGGGAGCGATTCGGGAGCGATTTGAGGTTTTCAGATTTGGGGATCGGCTGAGGGCATTTATCTAAAATTTTAGATAGCCGATCACTCGCCCCTTAAGGCGATTGATCGGCTATCATTCTGTTAAATTATCGAACGAGAGTGAGTGAGAGTGGGCCGACTGATCGCGTAATGCGACGATGTATCGGCTCACTCTCCATGAAGGTCGAATGGTCGATTGTCACTACCGAGTGACAGCCGATCAGTCACCACCGGGGCGATGGATTGGCTGTCACTCTGAAAATTTTTTACTAAATAAATTTATAAAAAATATAATATATCATTTATTATAAATTTTACATTTACAAATCTTCAATCATTTAAACAAAGATAAAAATAATAATTGAAAAAATATTTTAAAATTTTATTTACTATCCTACTCTTCCTCTTCCAACTCTAAATTTTTAAAATCTTCAAGTATTTCATCTTCGCGTTGTTGGTTTCTCGTAACGGCATCATTCCAATCCTTCATGCAAATAAGCGCCTCCACAAGATCAGGTGCAAGTCGTCCTCGACGTTCATCATACACACGTCCACCTGCACTAAAAGCAGATTCCGATACTACTGTAGAGACCGGAGGAGTTAGTAGATCTCGTGCCATTATTGAAAGAATAGGATATGTGGTAGAAAACATTTTCCACCAATCTAAAATATCAAAATGTTCTTCACGAGAAAATTGATATCGAGTGTCAAAATAAATATCTAATTCATTTCGCATAGAATTAGAGTAAACATCCGTATCTAATTGACTCCAAATATCATGAATACCAACTTGTGAAGTTACTATATTTCTACTACTGCTGCTTGAACTATCACGCGAAGAAACATGTAAACGACTTGCATTAGAATATTTAGATTCATAAGAAGAATATAAACTAGCAATTCCGTTAGATATTTGTTCTGTAGAAACTAAAGAAATAGTATTTAAATTACTAGAAATTTTATTAATCATCAAACATACTCCTCTTAATTTATACCGATGATCCATTATACATGCATAACAAAAAATAAGAGGAATATCTAGCCAATATTTTTTAAATTTTATTTCCATTTTGTTAAGTATATCTCTAAATTCATCTATTTGTCGATATTGTACAAAATTACTTGTTAAGTTTATAAAAATTGGGAGTACAAGATGAGAAGTGGGGTAATAAATTCCCGAACATTCATTGGTAGCATCGTAAAATGGTTTTAAAAAATCAAGAAATATATTAGCTACATCGCAACTAGATTTATCAAGATTAATACTTTGTGTTTTCTCATTAATAAAAGCACAAATAACTTGCCAATATGGCCTAACATTTTCTAACATTAAATAAGTAGAATTCCACCTATTATCTACATCAGTTTTTAATTTTCGTGGTTTAAGTTGTGCAGCTCTACAAAACTCTCTATATTCTTGTTGCCTTGAATTAGATCCAATTATATAAGAAATTGCAGATCTAATTAATTCAATATGAGGCAAAATATATGTCATACCATCTTTAACAACTAAATTTAAAATATGACAAACACATCTCATATGAAAAAGAGAATCATGAGTAGTATCTAATTGAAAATAATTTTTAAAATGAGAAATAGCAACATCGTTAGCACTAGCATTATCAAGTGTTATGCTAAATATTCTATCTCGAATAGAATATTCTTGTAATATTGTTACAATATATCTATAAATCGTAATACCAGTGTGAGGATATTCACAATTACGAAATCCTAAAATTCTTTTATTTAACTGCCAAGATTCATTAATAAAATGAGAAGTAACAACAACATACCCTACAGAATTACGTGCACTCTATAAATCAGAAGTAATACAAATAGACATAGAAGGGGCATTTAAAAAAAATGAAATTAGTTCATTTTTCATATTATTAAACATTTTAATAATATCATTTCTAGTAGTACTTCGAGGAACACGTTTAAAATTAGGAGTAGCATATTCTTTCATAAATTTTTCAAATTCATCACTATCGGTAAATGCTAAAGGCAACTCACATTGTGCTACAAGTTTTGCTATTCCTTCCCGCATTTTATTTTGTGAATATAAAAAAGTACCACTACCACTAGCATTTAATAATCTTTGTGTAGGGTCTCTAACTTGCTCATTTAAGTGACATTTTTGATAATGCCTACCGAGTGTGCTAGTTGAGCTACCAGAAATATATGCATAATTTTTAATACAATAATTACATTGAGCTCTATATTCTAATTTACCCCCAATTTTAATTTCTTTAATTACAAAATGTTTCCATACTTCAGACGTTTTATTTCTTTTTTTTTTTAGGTGATGACGTGGATGCTTGTGCAGATGAAGAAGATTGTCCTATTGAAAATACTGGATTTATTTCTCTAATTTTCTCAACATCTTCATCGACAATATTATAATTACGTTCATCCATGCTATTAAAAATATATAAATTTCAAAAAAATTGATACCACGCAAATGATGTTGGAGACTTGAGTTCAACAAAATTTGTATCCGGTGAATTGACTACACGGAAAAAACCTACACAAAAAAATTCAGGTAAATATAAAAAATAAATTATATTTACAAATTTAATTAAAAATATAAAAAATAAATTATATTTTACCTTATTGAACAAATTGAAGATGAAGATGAATAGATTGAGTATCGAGGGGGAGAGAGCACGATGAATAGATTGAGAGCAGATTGGTTAGAGAGATTCGGAGAAATTGGAGATTTGGAGAAATTGGTGAAAAAAAACGATGAGGGTGGAAGAAAATTTATAGGTTGGAGTTGCAACGGTCAGCAAGTGAGCAACGGGCCAACGGTCATAATACCGTTAGATTGCAAGTTAAGGCCATTTGCAACTGCAACGGTAATAGTGCAACGGTCATAATACCGTTGCCCAAATCACAATGCAATATGCAAGTGTGCGATGCAAAATATCGAGTGAGACCGGGGCGATCAATCGACCCTTGGGGCGATGCCTTATGCGTCGCCCCAGAGATGATCGATCGCCCTCAAAGGCGGGGCGATGCGCCGATGCCTAGTGGGGCGATCGATCGCCCCCTGGGGCGATGCGTCGCCCAGAGGCAGGCGATCTATCGCCCTTGGGCCTTGGGGCGATGCATTGCCCAGGGAGCGAGGCGATCGATCGCCCCTGGGCGATGCTTTACCCAGGGAGTGGGGCGATCAATCGCCCCACTCCACAGAAGAAATAATAAAATAAACTTAATAATATATTATATTATTAAGTTAAAAAGTAAAAAAAAACATAACAGATCAATTCGTTCTGTTCTGTATATTTGGGAAGCGAGAGGAGAGGCCAGAGGGAGACGGTCACGCTCACGGCGAGAGGAGAGGCCAGAGGGAGACGGACACGGACAGACACAAACCGATAAAGTGGTGAGACGGTGAGATTAGGGGGTGAGCTGTGAGCCGGTGAGGTGAGTGAAACACTGAAACTTGAGAGATTTTCTCCCGGTTTTCAATAAAACCAGTTTCATCCAGTTTTTCTCAACATCTTCTATCTTTATTCTTTATCGTCAGCAAAAAATTGAAGAAAATGTCGAAGGTCAGAGGTTAGTTGATTATTGATTATTTTCTCCCATTTTCAGTTGATTGTTCAGGGGTTTTTAGTATTTTTTATCGTCTGAATTTTTTAGGGTGGTTAACTGGGTCCGGCATCTTGAGGCTGAGGATGGACGAACAGACGAGCCATCGCCCATCGGTGAGCTGCTGCCGAGCCACCCTGCCGAGCCAGCACGTTGGCCGGGTCGATTGGCTCGGTCCTTGGCGGGCTCGCGAGCCCGATTCTTTAACCCTGCTCGACTCGTCTTAGGAGAACGGGTTAGGCTCAGACTGCTACAGTAACGAGTCGAGCCAAGCTCGGCTCGCTACTGTAACGGGCCGAGCGGGCGAGCTGGCGAGCCAGCCCGCCCGTTAACCATCTCTAAGTCTTATGACTATTGCTGCTGCAAGAGAGAAAGAGAGAAGCAACAGTTATAAGATTGGCTCGACAAAGAGAGAGAGAGGACCAGCTGCCAGGGCAACGGCATAAGACCATTGCTCTGTAATGCCGGTCGCCGGGCCAGAGAGAGAGAGAGAGAGAGAGAGAGAGAGAGAGAGAG
>CM039519.1:24570205-24913017 GCA_022433055.1 Begonia peltatifolia | reverse complement strand
AGAGAGAGAGAGAGAGAGAGAGAGAGAGAGAGAGGTCGTGGGGTGGGCTTGCTAGCTCAGGGGCTCAGCTCGGCCCACTACAGTAACGAGCTAACCCAAACTCGGCCTGTTGCTTTCCCGTTACTTACCTCTACTCTTAAACAACAGGCTCCCGCTTTAGAGAACAAAAAAAGAGCGAGATTTCGCTCCAGAGAACATATTTAATAGCAAGATCCTATATAAGTGAACAAAAGTACTCTCGCTCCTCCATGCGACAAAACTCTCTCTCCCTAGAACCCCAACACTTTTTCGCAACCAAATTGATGAAATCGTTGAAATCAACTCTAAAAATCGACCTCAGAATCGCATGCTTACTCTATTCCACGATTTTCATTAAAGGAATTTGCGATTTTTCGTGCTCTATGCAAATTTACGGTGACAAACCCTCTTTACGACAACTTTTCTTTCCTCCAGTGACTTTCGCTAGAAATTCTTTATCAACAGCAACATAAATGACTCCTAACCTCACTCTAAAATGAAAGAGTGCTTCGTCACAAGAGCTCCGACACAAGTTGGTCAACCATCGAGCATGCATTTCTCTGAAGAATTTAGAAGTCAAATACAATGAAATAATTACAAGATGGATATGGTAAAACGCTATGTTATTTACTATAAGAAAGTTATCTTTCCAAGTTTTGCATAATTGAGAATTGAGTAGCTATTTTTCCAAATTAGATTATTTGGATTGTGTGAATTTTGTTACAAGAGGCTTATTAGATTATTTTATGCTAATAAGATCAGTACCATGCATTCTCATTGAAGTCATACATTATCGATTAAGAAATCAAGTTAAATATGATAATCGCAAATGAATTGATCTGTTTTTCGATGGATGTTCCTATTGAAAAATATTATCATAATTCTTAAGATGCTGAGAATTACTTTTAACAAATTTCACCTCATACTCATTATTCAAATAATACTCTGCTATTTTTTCTTTAGTTGATTTCAAAGAACTAAATTTTTTCTTAAAAAAATGACTCAATGAACAAGCTTCGCGTACCAGTCTACTTTCACATTTATCATTTATTGAGTCACACAATGATTGAAGCTCTTCGTCTAGAGTTACCGATTTCGAATTTACCTTTATTTCTAGATTAACATCTTTCCGGTTGAATGCGTGAAGCTCGCCATGTATTGATTTAGAGTACGAATTCCTCTTCATGTTTTAATAAGAACTTGTTGACTTGTCTAAATCAACAAATTATCTCAATTAAGAATGCACTACATAATAAATAGATGTAATCTTCAAAGAGTGTAAATTGGACGTAGAAAAATAGAAGTTTTTAACATAAATTACCTCTACTTGACTCAAAATCCATTGATGTCATTCGGATAACATTGGACAAAAAAAAAGTTGATAAATTAGAGGGAAAAATAGTGAAATCGAGCAAGGAAATCAGTTTTGAGGGAGAAAAATCAATGATTTGGCACAAAAATGGAAGAAATTTACATCGAAGAAGGATTAGGATTCGAGGGAGGGAGGGTTTTGTCACGAGTAGTAGAGAGAGGACTCTCATTTGGTTATATAATGTTGAGCGGTGGGAGCTCGCTTTTTAAGAGTGAGATTTTGCTCTTAAATGTATCATCTGTAGAATGATCACGATGTTTAAGAGGGAGATCTTGATGTACGAAAAAATCATAATAGAATTATTACAAGTATACGATGTCAAATTTTATTAGTATATGATGAGTAAAGTTGTCGAATCTACAAAAAATATATAATATTAATTTTTATCAAGTACTATTACGATCAATTCCAACTTTATCTGGATAATTGAAAATATAATTTTGAAAACTAAAACAAACAGTGAAAAACAAATCACCAATGAAAACTTTTACTTCAGAGAATTGATTTCACAAATATTTTTAATATTATTTATCAATTTAATATTCTTTAGTTAAATAATTATTTATAAACTGAAAACCTTAATATATTAAATTACTTTTTTCGAGTGTCAAAGTAACATTAATTCATAAAATCTTGATTTCAATATCTATATAAAAATTGTTCTTTTAGTCATTCAATCAAGTTCAACTAATACTCTCCCGAATTGTTAGACCTTTACGTTATAATATTCATATCGTATTTATAATACTACTCTCGAGTGTCACATCCCAAACATAAAATTATTCAATAAGAGGCTAGGAAATTGAAAGCTATAATAAGAACAAAATATCACAAATAAACAATAAAGTTAACCAACAGAATATTTAACCAATAAAAATAAATGATTCATCTCTCGTTAAGAGGGAGAGAGTTAGTTCAACATAGTTGAAAGAAAAACCAAAGAAACCACAGATCTCACTCTTTTTTTATTATTTAGAGCGGGATCCTGCTCTTTTTCTTTCTTAGTAGAGGGAGCCCATTGTTTAAGAGCGGAAACCGATTGATCTGAATTTTTAATAGAAAATTGGATGGGTGGGCTACCAAACGTGAGTTGAAGCTCCCTGAGAGTTGTTTTCTTAACGAAGTATAGTTTAAAAACGATTTTATTAACGAACATAGTTTAATGATGAGTTTGTTAATAATCTCATAGATTAAAAATTCTTTTTAAAAATTATCTATTTTTTGAATAAACAATTCAATTTTTTAAGATAATATTTAATTTTATTAAACTATATAGGTTTAGGTTGCGTATGAGCAAATATGAGTTGCGTATGAGCAAATATGAGTTGAATCACACACATGAATTTTGTTTTGATTATTGGCTGCATTTGAGCTACAATTCGATTAGACTAGCCATCTCAACCCTTAAAAATCCAGAATTGAATCATGACAATTGTTTGCTTCCTAGGCCAAAATGAGTATCAACTATAAATGCTTCAAAATTAAGCTAAAATCATTGATTCAATCACTCTTCATGTCTTGCCCAAGCTTATGATCATGTGAACAACTTCTCTATAAGGGCGAGTGGTAGCCAGAGCCAGCCTGTTCGCTATAATGGCAAGCCGAGTCTGATTTGATTTTATTAGGCGGGCTAAGCCGAGCTTATGGGCTGGACTCGTGAGCCTGTCAAGAATCGAGTACGACGATCTCCCAATGAGCTGGTTACGAGCTGACTCGTTGGCTCGGGGAGCCAGGCTCGCGAGCTAGTCCGCCTACACAACCCAGCAAGTTGAATT
Organism: Begonia peltatifolia; assembly: GCA_022433055.1. Classification (NCBI taxonomy): domain Eukaryota; kingdom Viridiplantae; phylum Streptophyta; class Magnoliopsida; order Cucurbitales; family Begoniaceae; genus Begonia; species Begonia peltatifolia. The sequence continues at coordinate 24,909,852 of CM039519.1, read as the reverse complement.
TTGCCACTCAGAACATTATTCCCAACATGTTTATACCCAAAAATTCTAAGCAAAATGAGGTTTTTGGGCAATAAAATCAACCTGAAACCCTAAAACATTTTTTGCAATAAAAATGAGTCGAAACTCGACTATTCTTACGAATGTCCTTTACAAATGTTGTAGGCCTTCGCGAGAGGAACATCTTGACACCAAGATTACGTCGTTTGCCGACCAATCGACCTCCCTCATCATTTCTTTCTCTCTCGGTCACCTTGTTCTTGCGAGGTGGCGAAGAAAAAGAGAAAGAAGGATTTTCTAACCCTTCTTTTTCTTTTTTTAAAATATATTAATTTTAAATAATAATAAACTCTCATATTTTCTGTACATATATAAATTCTTCGTATATATATAAATATATATGTATTAGAAACTTAATGCTTAACATAATAAAATTTTAAATTAAATGAGTAAGTAAATATTGTTGTCATATAGTTTTTAATAATTATTATAATTTTAAAAAAAATTATATTATATTAATATAAATTAAAAATATTTATATATTTTCGACTTGTTAAGTTTGGTGAGCTGAACTACTTCTGGTTTAGCCGGTTAATTTGTCATTTTTAGTGGTAACCTTGAATAATTAATTTATTACCTCATTAGTAATAATATTATTAAATTATGCTAATTAGTGATTTAATTTGTAAATTATACTTAATTAGTACATACAATATTGAATTATACAAACTAGTGTGTAAATTATTAGATTATTACCAAATTAGTAATTTGATAAATTAACTAGTGATTGCATTGTATTATTAAAAAATGAATTGACTAATAAATTAATTGAGTTACTCCATGGAATTGCCTAACCATTATTTAAATGATTTATTTATTTATTTAATTTGATATTTTATTAGACACGTACTTTGATTATTTTTGTATTTTTAAGAATATTAATTTGTTTTAAAAATATTAGAACCAAATTGGAACCAAACTAGAAACGAATTGACAATTTCAATTCTATTTCGATTTGGTTTCTCACCTTGGGTGGTTCGGTTTCGATTCTATTTTTTTTAAGAACTGAAAAAAGTCTGTTCAATTTTGGTTCGACTCTAAAACCAAACTGAATCGACTTTTTCATCACCTCTACTTTTTATCTAGGAAAAGTAAGCTTGTTTAGATTCATCTCTACTAAAATCAGGCTCTGCTTTTGATTTTTACGTTGGGAATTTTTTTTTGCTAAAGAACTGTTTATGGAACGGGAGCCCGCTCTTTGACAGTGAGCTCCCGCTTAAGAAGCAATGTATATGTTGATTTTGGAACTGTAGAGAAAGAGATCTTACTATAGACAAAGTTTGTAAGAGTGAGAATCGCTATTCAACATCGAGATTCTAGTCTAGAAAGAAAAATAAGATCGAGATCTTACTCTAACACAATAATTCACGTAGTGGGATTTCACTTTCCAAGACAGCTTCGTACGAATAAATTTTAACAGAAATATAAATATTAATAGTTTTTTTTGTTAACGGAATATAATATAAGACTAAGTTTGTTAAAAGATGTAATTTACCAGCAAGTCTGTTAATCTTCAAAATTTACTTTTTTTTTGTTATTATCCTATTTTAAAGGTTACTTTTTTTATATAGTTTTTTCCAAATAAAAGTAAATTGTGTAATTATAAAGCGTTATGTAAGTTCATCATGATAAAATCGTCCCAAGTACCAATATGAAGTAAATTTCCTAATATTACAAATATTTTCGATGGAATCAGAAGATTTCCAAAGCCGAAGCTTTTGGAAAACGGAAGCATGGAAGAAGATGGAGGAACCCGAGAAGACGGAGCGAGTTTGAAAGTGAGGGAAGGAGGATGTTTGAACGGTCAAAAAGGAGACTGGAAAAGTAGAATTAAAAACAGCCGTTAATGTTTGACTGTCGTTCAAAAAGCTTCAGTCTTTAGCCACCCCCTCCATTGTTAACCCCAACAAACCACATGAATCAGCTCAAACAAATACTTAAAAAGCTTCCTCCATAGCTGTAGCAGCTACAACAGTGAAGCAACTCTCTCCATTTGTCCCCTCTCTCTCTCTCTCTCTCTCTCTCTCTCTCTATTTCTACGACAACGACAGCCTTACTTCCACTCCGAAGAAGACAACCCGGTTTTCTTGAGTGCCCGAATATGACTTAGCTTTCCAGCTCCTCCTTTACGTTTCTGACCCCAGTGTAAGCTCTTCTTCTTCCTCCGCCTTGTTTTTTTTTTTTTTTTTTTGTAAATTTCTCTTTTTTATGTTTTAGAATGTCTGGATCACGACAGTGTGGTTATGCTGGATGTGTGGATTATACCTGCCGGCAGATTCTTGCTTTTTCTTTTTTTTTTCTTACTCAAATGTTTATTTACTTTTCGATCCCATCTGTTTGGTTGCTCGGTGAGATTTTCGTGTATTTTTCCCTCATATTTCAAAATTTACATATTTTTATTTAGTTCACTATTTTTTTTTAAGCTGAAAGAAGGGATAATCTGTTGATTGGTTCTGTTTAATTTTCTCGGCAAACAAACAGATCCATGTATCGTCCACTCTGCGATTTAGAAGAACTTATCGAACATATTATTCTTGGTCATTGATTATTCATCTTAGTTTTGGTTTCTACCGTGGTTTGATTTGATCTGACTTTCATGGCCATCTTAATTCAACTAATTTAGAATCTTAGAACCCAAACTGCAATGGGATTTGATAAGACGAAAAAATAAGTTCATCCAAGATGGATGTCCTATTCAGTTAAGATAGATGTCTTTTTAAAGATTCTTTGAGTTTATTTGTCCTTCTTCCCTGTTTTAGCTGCCTGTTTACCTACGAAAGATGTAATTCATCTAGTGGCCTAGAATCTAATTCATCAGAATTTGTTTATGAAGATGATAGCATATTGAATTCTTTTCGTTCATCATTCTAACTTAAGTTCTTTATTTTTTTAAAATTTTTTTTATGGTTTTGGCTATGTAACTTAATTGTTTTCAGTTTCTTTGTTGATCACGTGATGACATGAAAATCGCTTACAGGAAATTATGTCTTACCTCTGCTTCGCTGTCTAATCTAATTTGCAGGTATTTGAGCTTTTCTTGTAAAGAAGTCGGGAAGAAGAGTTTTTTATGGATTTACAGAGGACTTTCGGTTAAAGCAAATGACATCAGTAGTTATGGCTCCTGGTTCTGTGATAAGAGATCCAAGAGGTAGCACAATAGGTGTTGAAAAGTTACCGGATGAGATGAATGGCATGAAAATTAAGGATGACAAGGTACATATTTCTCGTTTGTCTATGTAGTATGATTTGGGAAATGTTTTTTTTAATTAATTTTTTATACTGTATTTCATGTTTTAACAGGAAATAGAAGCGACTGTAGTTGATGGTAATGGCACGGAGACAGGCCACATAATCGTCACAACCATCGGTGGAAAAAATGGGCAGCCAAAACAGGTGAATAGGGTCTTGAATATGATAGGCCCCCAATCAAGAAAGGTTTATACGAAGAGTCTCAAAAAAATGGGGGATGACTTAGGAGGTTAGGAATGCTTGAAAAGGATTTTAGAGAGATCTCGATGTGATATGTTTGCAGAGCTACTGTTTGAAATATATGGCTGAGGTGGCAATGAATTGAGGGGGTGGGGGAGATTATAAATAAAGGGGTAAAATAGTTGGTAAGGCAGAAAGAAAGTGGATAGGAAACTTAGGGGAGAACCGAGCCTCCCTCCCAAGCTTGTTATGCTGTAATTTTCAACTTTTTTAATGGGATATGGTTAACCATAATCTTTACTCTATCATAGTACTTTGTGAATCATAGTTATTTGCATTCCATTCTGATGCATGTATAAACGTCATTGCAGACGATAAGTTATATGGCTGAAAGTGTCGTTGGGCAAGGATCTTTTGGACTTGTATTTCAGGTACTCCTTTTGTTCTAGTTGAAATCTGGTATCGTTAAATATATTTCAACATCGATGATTATTAGTGGTTCCTCAGGAATTAAATTGATGAAGATTAAGTGTAATCTCAGTGAAGAAAACACAAACTCTTCCAATAAAAAAAACTTCTCCAAATAAACAACAAGCACATATAACATCCACAAGAACATAAGAACATAAATAAAAAGATTTAAAACGTCACAAGTCTGGCGAAACACCGGCCTGGAAAACAACCACGAGTTACTCTCGAAAAATAGACTATTCTAGAAAGTATTTTCTTTACACAATATTATCCTCTTATTCTACCCATTCCTACTTATAACCAATCACTAGCCTCTTGCCACATCACTATTCCCATTTTCTACATTGCCCCTCTAATTTATTCTCGTCATAAATATTCGTTAGGAGTTAAAACTCCTTGAGCCTAACTCATTGGAAGTTAGGAAAGTACGATGAGAATAAGAAGAAAATAATAGTATATAACCAAGTCAAATATATTATTCATGACGAATTGTTTATTCATTGATTTATGTTGAACAGAATAAAGAAGAGAAGTTAGTTAGGAGAATACTACGAAAATAAGAAGAAAACAATTGTATTATTCAACTTGTCAATATCTAAGTATGTTGGAAAAATATACAAACCTGGAATAACCTTTCGTTGTGTTTTCCTTGTGTTTTCCAATGTTCAAAACGATCATTGATAATTCTTCTCCCTTCTAAGCTTTCTTCTTATCCTCCATTATCCCTCTCCTTCCTCATGCATTCCACCAACTCTATAACAAACACTGCGCCCTCGCTAGGATTATTTCTCAGTCTGCCCCTCTAAGCTGGAATTCTTTTGGATATGGATTCTCTCTGTTTCACTCCAGCCTTCGAGTGTTCTTATAGGGTCAAATTTCATTAGCCAATCTTTGGCTTTTTAAAAGTAATATATTTTCTTGATGTGAATTTGCAGGCAAGGTGCTTAGAAACAGGCGAGGTGGTTGCTATAAAGAAGGTTCTTCAAGACAGGAGGTACAAGAATCGTGAGTTGCAAACCATGCGTGTTCTAGACCACCCAAATGTCGTGTCTCTAAAGCATTGTTTTTTTTCAACAACCGAAAAGGACGATCTTTATCTTAACCTCGTACTAGAGTATGTTCCAGAGACTGTACATCGTGTGATCAAACATTACAACAAGATGAGTCAGAGGATGCCTCTGATTTACGTGAAACTTTATTTTTATCAGGTAACTATTGCATATGCATTTTATCGAATTTTTTGACCTTGTTGAGTACATCAGCTTATGTCTCTAATATTAATGGCTTTTGCAGATATGTCGATCACTTGCTTATCTTCATAATAGTATCGGACTGTGTCACAGAGACATAAAACCTCAGAACTTATTGGTATGCTATGTTAGCATGGTTTTTATACTTACACAACCATTCTGCGCCTTTTAATATTGTCCATATAATTATGTTTAATATGAAAACAAATGATGCAAAATAATGGGAGCTCAGAAAAGTGGTGATAAAATCTCTACGATCGAGGATTTGGAAAGTTATGCTAATGTAACGAAATATTGAATGCTGCAAATTTTTTAAATTTTCTTACAGGTCAATCCGCACACCCACCAACTTAAAGTTTGCGATTTTGGCAGTTCAAAAGTCTTGGTTTGGGCCTTTGTACCTTGCTTTTTCCTTGTGCTTTTACTTGTAGTTTGTGATTTATGACGTTAATTTAAGAATATTTTTGATAGGTGAAAGGTGAACCCAATATATCGTACATCTGCTCTCGGTATTATCGAGCACCTGAGTTGATATTTGGTGCAACTGAGTATACTACAGCCATTGACATCTGGTCAGCTGGTTGTGTTCTAGCTGAATTACTACTTGGACAGGTTGGTAGCAATTTTTCATGTGGTTAAGAAGCAGCACTGATTAGCAAATTCTAATGAGGTTTTCTGCTTTCCACCTTCTCAGCCTCTATTTCCGGGTGAAAGTGGAGTAGACCAGCTTGTCGAAATAATCAAGGTAATTATCTGAAGTCTCAATGTAACTTAAATTTCATCGAATACTTGGAGTTGACTGATTTGAGCTGGTATTTGACGACTTTTCTGATTTTCATGCAGGTTCTAGGTACTCCAACGAGGGAAGAAATCAAGTGCATGAACCCTAATTATACAGAGTTTAGATTTCCCCAAATCAAAGCTCATCCATGGCATAAGGTGCATAGAAATATTCAAATTTTTCTTGAAAAAAAAATTTGAAATACTGTCCAATATCGACATTAACAAATATGATTTTGATGATCAGGTATTGAACAAGCGCATGCCTCATGAAGCTGTTGATCTGGTTTCAAGACTACTTCAGTACTCTCCAAACCTTCGAAGCACGGCGGTGAGTAGACAGACATTGTAAAAATATATGCAACTGAAATCTGTATCTTGGATGTCTTGGATTTCATAATTTGTGCATTTCCTGAGCCGAAAATAGCTTTTAGTCTAGTTTGGATGAAATATTCAAAGGTGTTTCGACGTAGAAAAGCGTATAATCCAAACCTTATCTCAAAAAAATTTAATTGATTTCCAAAAGTCGATAGCAAAAGGAATGACAAACTATCATTTAATTTGCAAATATTATAACTATTTAGTCATCTTGAATGCAGGTGGAAGCATTAGTTCATCCATTCTTCGATGAACTGCGTAATCCCAATTCTCGCTTGCCCAACGGCCGTGCTTTTCCCCCACTTTTCAACTTCAAGACTCATGGTAAAAATCGGCTTCGCTAATGCTCTAAGATTTAAATTAATGTCAAACCAAAAAGCTTAAACTTTTAATTCGAAGAGTTTTTGATTATCGTTATCAATGTTCGTATTTAGCCATACGGTAAACTTATACTTGATGGTCAAATTCCAAGGTTAAAGTAATGATACAAAACTTGGAACTTAAGATGTCAAATTCCATTTGATCTAAAAGTTAAAGATTTTGGATTGAAATTAAGTTAATCTTTCTCCAACTTATAATGGCTAATGATTGCACTGCTAGAATTAAAAGAAGTACCGGCAGATATATTGGCAAAGCTTATTCCGGAACACGCAAAACGGCATTGCACATGACCTGGATTGCAACAGAATTTGTCGGAGTTAATGTACAGAGAAAAGTTGCCGTCCTAGTAAGTAGCTGCTAGCTCCTCCATACTTAAAGCTCTTACTATTAGTTTGTTTGATTATTTTTTTGTGTTAATATTATGATCTTTTCTGTAAAACCTAAAAGGGTGGAATGACCCTTTTTAGTTGACATCAGTTTGTAATGCACTGTTGCAAATGAAAGAATTGTTTGTAATACTCTTGCAGTTGCATCTATAAATTGAATTTCACTTGAGTTTTGGGCTTAGTTTGGTGGGATTAAAATGAATAATATTGAAGTAAATGAATCTTTTCAGAAATGTTCATCTCATTTGACTGATGCTACATGCAATAATTTGTGATTACTGTACATGCAAATGGAGAAAACGGTGGACTTTTTGTTCATTTTTTGAGCATATTTCAGTCACCCCCCTCCTACTTGAAGTTGTTGAGCTTATACTGCCCGAATATGATGTTATTTTTAATCGATTTCTAGTCCCAAAAGAAAGAACAGGGATGTCGGAAATCGTTCAGAACAATGGATTTGCCAAGAACTAAGCTAGTTGGAACTGTCAGTAGCTGACAGAAAATTTGAAATATTTTTTTTTCAATATAATTTTCCTGCACTTTCTCGGGAACCAAACAGAAATGATTACTCCAGTAAATCCTTCTTGTATTACCCTCGTAAAGTTGAGAACCAAGTAAAACCCACTTAGTTCTTCGATACTCGGTGATAAAATATTGTCTATTTTTTTCAATATAAATATTGCTTGCCTCCCAATGGACCTGATTCATGGCTGATATTTTAAAGGATTTGATCAAATGATTCTTCAAGGAAGTCGTTTAATTGATGGTAGAGGCCAAAAATGGTGGAATGCTTACGGATATTTGCCGACCCCCACCAACTGTTCCGCCTGTTTTATGCCTGCTCGAGGGCCTTCCTTGACCGATTCTGCACAGCAAAAGGGATTATTGTTGGATGTTATAGATAAGTTTAATTATGATAATGATTTTTGGGCCTGTACTTTTATTGTAAGTATATCTTGTATGCTAGTTATCCTTAACTTTGAATTCTCTATTTGGTTCAACAATCTTCTTAATACATGAGTGAAACGACGTATGTCTCCCCAAATTCAAATTTAAATACATAGTTTCTTATATTTATAATAGTTATTTAAGTATAACGTTGTATTTATGTTTTATTTTATACTTTCAAGTTACATTTATTATTTGTTCTTATAAATAAATAAATAATATATATATATATACAAACAATAAATCATTGATAAGATATTTTGAATTTGATTATTGTTTATTTAATATTGGGTTATTAACTATTAATTCTTCACAGTAGCGTCTCGAAAATCCACGCGATCTCCAGCTCACTCTTCCTTGTATTCACCCCTACAGTGCCTCCGAGTCGTCCCTGTACCCAGGTCGCCAACCGTACACTTACTCATTACTTCAACTAAATTCGTATAAAATTTAAAATTTTTGTTCCTCGACTTAAAGCGGCATTTTTTTTGAAAACGTTTAAACTTGTCGCAGTGAAAGACTCAATAAAAAAAAATCAGTTTAAATAGAACTTCGTTTTTTAAAACATTATAAAAAGAGGTACCGGTTGACACCTGCAAACACCGGTCGACACTTAAATATCCCCTGCCCGCCTAAGTCGAACTTCGCGGTTGACACTTCTATATACATCACAAAAGCGGTTGACACCTGCTTTTACCGGTCGACACCTTAATATTCTCTGCCCGCACCGGTTGATCATCGCGGTTGACACTTCCACACACATAAAAAAAGCGGTCGCCACTTCAATTCTCCCTGCCTGCCCAGATCGAACCCTGCGGTTGACACTCTCACTGTTTTTACACTAATCGGTTGACACTTAAAGTCACCAGTCGACACCTAATTGGGCTCTGTCCCCGTAGGTCGACATCTGTTTGGCTCGGTCAACACCTACGCTTACCGGTCGACACTTCAACGAAAAGATTCAACCTCGTGGTCGACACTTTTACACTACGCGGTCGACACCTACTTACTCCGGTCAACACCTTGCACTAGCAACTTAAAATAAACGTCAGATCTAACATAAAAACAACGACAAAAACCTCCGATAAATTAATCCACAATATAAAAACCTGTATTTTTAAACAAATTTCCCCAAGTAGTTTAAAAAATACAACTGTACATTACTCACGACTATTATCGTGTCAAACCAACTTATACCTTCAAATTCTACATACTTGACTTATATACCCCACAAAATACAACCCGAAAAAAAAACCACCATCTAGCCTCACTCTATGGGTCGGGCCGCCCTGATGAACTCCACCTGCTGGCACATGGTAGCACGCCGCCAACCACCTACTCGTCCTGCCTAGACTCTCGTAACTCATTGCAGGAATCTCTGCACCTACACCACAGAACACACAACATAAACTTAACGCTCAATAAGTAGTACAATATGAAACGTAAAACTGATAATGCAATCCTACTGCATGCAGTTTCTACTCTCTTGCTCAAGTTGTCGTAACCTGTGACGTGTAGTGTAGCTGCACCAGGATAAGGGTGAACCTCGCGCTGCACTACACTCTCACACGTCGCCATCGTCCCGGACTTCCCAGCAACGAGGCCCATGAGCTACACACACATGCCACCACCCAACAACCGCTCCAGGGTGTGGATGGACCTCACGCTACGCTACACTCTGACACATCGCCATCGTCTCGGACTCCCCAGCAACGAGGCCCACAGTTGCCACACACACATTTCGCGACAGCTCATCTAACCCACCTCGTGGGATCCGCGACTGGTGATGCACCGGCCCACTCCCCGAGAAGGATCCGCGGCGGCACCATTCATCATCCTCACTGTCAACACATACAAGCCGCGTGACAGCCCAGCCGACCCACTCCCCTAGTGAAATTATCGGTTGGTTATGCACCGGCCCACTCCCCGAGCTGGATCCGCTGTACCATCGCCATACGTCTCTCCACTACTTACTCAAAACATGTTCAAATTCATTTTCGTTACACTTTTCAAAATATGATGCATGACTGAACAAAACATGCAAAACACGCAATACATTCCTACTGTCTCATGGTGTAGGCCAGTAAGGGCAATGCATAAACGCATGCATGCACTACTTACCTGGCGTCCTAAGCTCGCTCGACGCACAGCTTCGCCAAAAGAAAGCCTCAACCTAAAACACAACCAATCTCCCATCAGTATTTATCTCAAAATTCACCAATAGCTAAAAATACCTTCCTTAACTACACTTATGAAATTTCAACTAAAATAGTCCATTGGTTTGGTTTGGCCGAAATCCAGCCCAACATTCGGATGCGCATAACTTTTGCGTTCGTCAACGAAATCAAACGATTCAAGTGGCTAAACGTCCCCTTAGGAACCTAGTTTAACATACTAAGATAGATTTTAAAACGGTAAGCCGCAGACAGGCGAAAAACGTCAAAAACCGAATCTGCCATTTTTTTATAAAATTTCAACCTTTGTTTTTCTTCAACCAAAATTCACTCGCCACTAGTTATACGCATCAAAATGGCTATGCTATTCTCACACGTCGAATTTCTATGAAAGACGCTCACTAATTTGACTAGGACCAAAATCTGATTTAAACTTCCGACGCGCATAATTTTCGCGTCGGATATCGAAATCGAACGATTCCAGCGGCCATAGGTCCCTCTAACCACCTAAGTTATCTCACAAAAATAGAATTTAAAACGATTGACCGTAGGTAGGCCGAATAAGCCAAAAACAGAATCTGTTCTTTCAAAAGAAAGCATCTGTTTTGATTTCAATTCAAATTCCAAAAATCCCTATGTACAAACAACCACATACATCTCAATTTAGCATAATCTGAACTAAAGTCTGAAAAATTTGGGCTTGAACCTGAATTCCGACTCAACCCCCCCTCGGCCCTATCTCCTCCCCTCGGTTTTTCTCCCTCCCATCAAGCACCCACTCTCTCACACGCAGACCCTCCCTTCGACAGAACGTTCATCAATTTCATCAACATCGGAGAAAAGAAGAAGAAAAAAAAAAAAACGAGCATTAAGGATCGGCCGAAACACTCTTGAACAGAAAGCTCACCGTTGGCTTTCAGCTCGGGAAAGGGTACACCAACACCTTCACTCAGCTCGTCGGAGCTCCCGGCGTCCCACTCCGCCGTTGTTCGCTGGCCACTCGTTCTCCGTTCCTCGATCTCCCGCTCAGCCCCCCACTCGCCTCAGTCGTTTCTCTCGGCTCTGGCGAAAGAACAGAACACTGAACGGCTTCATGAGCCGTTCAGTTGTTTTGTTAAAATTTCACCTTTTTTTTTAAATAACATAATTTAAATAATAAAAATTACTAAAATGTCCACACGTGTTTTAATCGCCCGTAAATTGGTGAATTTCTCGACCTTCCGACTTTAAATTCTGAAAACCATCGCAAAAGTAGGCTCCGAGCCTTATAATTCAAATTTCCCCGTTGAAATATTTCTCAAAACTCCGACCGAGATTAAACTAAAAATTTCAAAAATTAAAAATTAAAATTCGAAATTTCTGAGTTATTACAGCCACGATTTTCTGTGCAATTAAGATATACTATATAGTATTGCTTTTGACACATGCCTCATCGATAGTTTATGTAAACAATTTTTAAAATAATAAAAGTTTTGAATATCAATGTAAGCGTGCAGTCAATTTCCATTTTATGCTTTTAACTAACACATGATGAAATTAAAATTCTAGTGCATTGAGTATAATGATACGATCTTTACTGAGTTTCATCTGTTAACTCAAAAGACTACTTATTTTTTCCAAGAAAAAACTATAGTTGCTAGGATCAGGTGTCATGACCTGAAGGTGGTTCCGTAGGATTGATAGGAACTTAAGAGAATGAGTGAATTAGCTTTTCTACTTTTTTCGTGTGACTAAAAATTTAAACGTTGCTATTTAAAGTTACAAGCTTCCTATCATAATTAGATTTGTTGAATCCAACATGCAAACATAATAACTATATAAGTGAGTAGAAAAAGAGAGTGCAAATGATTTGCTAACGTGGTTCAACTAATCTTGCATACGTTTGTGCTCGAAGACTTCTCCTTAAGATTCTTACCACTGTAACACTTTCAGTTACAAATGACAAAGATTTTGAGTGTCAATCGAAGAATTTTAAAGGTTTTTGCTCGAAGCCTTAACTCTCACAACTATGTATTCTCAAGTTTTGGAATGAGAGAGTTGGACTTACACTCCATAATAAAGGCTATATTTTTGCAAGAGAAAATGACAACACTTCAATGTATAAGTCTCTAGGTAAGTTGCACAATGGAGAGAGTTTCTATTTATAGTTCTCTTCAAATTTCTTGAGTTGCGAGAGTTCTCTGGTTATCATTGGAATTTCGTGATATGTTTGTTAGAGACATCAATAAGGCGATGAGGTTCTGTGACTTAAGTTGAGAGCTACCACAGTGAGCATCTGTAAATCGTGATAGGGTTTCTGAATAAATATTAATTTGAATTATTGTCTTTATAACTTGACTTCTACTGCACTTATGTTTGATTTTTCAGAAATTGAGCTGCAAAAAATAGTGTCTTAGGATTGGGCCTCCTCAGGATATCAATTGAGTATGTCCACTCTTTAGGCTCGGTCTCCTACAAGTTAAGTTTGAAGGATATTACATTAGGTCTAGGCTTTCGTGCATTCTATTGGGTTTTAACTGCAAAAGTCTGTGGCCAAAATACTTCTGGGGATTGAGCATCTGCGAGTTCCTTTATTTTTTATATGGCTCAGGATTGAGTGTCCACACTTGATATCAGGGCATCACACACAGTGATCTTCAAAACTTTGATATTTTTCAATTAAGTCATACATAATAGTTTTACTCTTTGTTGTATAGATTCAATAAACATATTAGTAAATTCACATACCATTTTAAAAAGTTTTCCAAAAAGAATATGATTAATATAGCTTATAATTAAAATCCATTCAAAACATATTCATCAATTACGTAGACTTAATAACCATCAATAATTACACTCATTATCAAAATAATTATGGTTAACCTCTATTAAGCCTACAGTTTTTCTCTTTTTCATGATGGCAACACTTATTTTAAGTTGTATATTTAAAAATCTACTAGCTTCCTCTTAATTCATGCATTTAGTACTCCCATTAAGATATGGTTAGGAGTTAAATGAATTTTTCTTGTATGTTTTCTTTCCCCATTGCCATTCTCTCTCAATATATACCATACAATTTCATATACAATTCATACAATTCTTCTCCTCTGTTTATAATTCTATCTTCCTTTATCATTATAAAAAAGACTAGCCAGTATCAGAGTAAAAATATCACAATGAAACAATGCATCAGAGTAGCACGTATTAGAGTATATAGATAAGTTAACATACTCTCCTTTAATATTTACTAATTATTTTAATTTAAAATCTAAAATTCTTTTTTATTGTCATAATACTCTCAATATTTGTGTACTAAGGTGACAAATGAGCTGGTCAAAGTTAAAAAGTCTAAGTCACTGAATTTAACGAAGAACCTAACAAGCTTAGTGATTCCAATGAGCAGAGCCTTATGAGTCTATTAATAAAAATTTTAATCGAAGCCAACTCGATCTATGAGTTAAACAAGCTCAACCGCTTAAACAAGTCTAATGAGCCTTAACGAGGCAAACCTAATTGATATGATTCAACCCTGCAAATCATATCTTAGACAAATCGAAATTCCAAGGTTGGTGCTACTAAACTAAATCCGATTAGCACCACAATTCAACAATCAAGATTTATCTCAAATCAGATTCAGATTGATATGAAATTCAGAGGAGATCTAAGGTGATGAGTTAAGATTATATTATGAAATTATTGTCCAAAAGAAAATACAAGAAAAAAAGAAACCCGTGACTGGTCTATAAACAACTTGAGCACTTTCAGGAAATGTACACTCTCCTAGGAAAGTGACAACGGTTCTTGAGCTATGATGTTCACATTTCCCATTATTTTCCAACCACCAAAGTTTTGGAGAGGAAAGATGTTAATAAGAACTTGCAAGCCATCAATTGCTTGAAGTAATGGAGGCTACAACTCCAATCGGCCAAAGGACCGCCGATGCTTGGATACCTTAGAGACAATGCTCTTGAAGCCTTAATGAAAAACACCTCGAAATTCTTATTAATCTCCAAAAAAACTGAATACAAAATACAATAAGGATGCTTAAATATGTTCCTAAGGTGGTTTAGCGTTAGGCGTGCAAAGAAAAGAAACTTGATGACAAAAGTGATCTTGACCATGCAATGGACACTACTCTTTGCCTTTCATCGTTGAGATGATTGCCCTCTAAGGTGAGATGATTTCATTCCATTAAGGGAAGATGAGCGGAAGGGAATTCAAATTAACAAGTGATTTGAGCACCAATTCTGCTAATGAATCGGGCCTTTAAGTGATTAAGCTTCGGCCAAGGGAGAGGGCCGAATGTAACGTGCTTCAAACTTCTTTGTAGGCCGATCCTCTCTTCCTAAGACTTGATACTTAGTCCATGATGATGAAAGACTAGTGGGAGTTGCAATCTTCTTCAAGGGTTGGGCTTGGATCGACTCCTCCATCATGTTGGGAGGGGGGCCGAGTCTTAAAAGGGAGTTTGACCCATTCTTCTAAGCGTTGGCCCTTAACCACCAATTACCCTATATGCTTACGCATGCTTACGCATGCATACATAATTGAAAATCAAATAATAAACAAAAGTTTACCCATAACAAGTTAAAGAAAGTAAAATTACAAATAGTTGTTTATGGGAAGACGAATTCCCGCTTCTGCTACTCCAACTTTTGATTGAGTTAATTTGTCATCTTCGGTCCTCCAAGTGAGTATATGCAGGGGTTTATCCTTGTCCTGAGTGTCCAAGTTTCAATCCAAGTCGTTGATAAGTTCATCACCTGCAAAAATAGTAAATTTGTCAATGATTAGCATAGAAAATAAATGAGTTTTGGTTTGTGACCTAGTTAGTAGCCCCTGAGGCATATCACTAATGAGCCAACTATACATAAATCTTTTTAATTTATATCAAATTATCAGTAATATATTTATTTTTTAAAAATTTAGTTATTAAAATCATAATAATTATTTATAGTTATAATGTAAAAAATATAATAGTTAGTTGTTTAATTAACAAAATTATTTTATAATATATAAAATGACATGTGTTTAAGAAAAAACATTATTTGCGATAGTTCAATAAAAAAATATATCATACAAATACTTGATAATTGTATCACTAATAATTAGATATGTTCCAAGTAGATTGACATGTATTTAACTGCTAATCATTTTTAGCATGTCAAAAAAAATTACAAGTTTGAAAATTACTTTAAAAGACAATATGAAGTGAAAAAAACAAGAAGATATAGTCTTCAATATTTAAAATTTTAAATCCTTCAAGTATTTCATTCTCATTTGTTGATCTCTTGTAATGACGTCTTTCTAATTTTTAATGCAAAGAAGTGCCTCCACGAGGTCTGGTGCAAGTCGTCCTCTTCATTCATTAGACACACGTCCACCTGCACAAGAAATAGACTCTGATGCCATACTAGAAACTGAATATATTAGAGATCATGTGTCATCATAAAAAAAGATTTAGTGTAGTACTTTTTTCACTAGTCTAAAATATAAAAATTCTATCGTTGAGAAAATTGATAACAAATTTCAAACTAAATATCACACTTATATGACAAAGAAGTAGAATAACTTTTAGTATTTAATTCACTCTATATATCATGAATACTAAATTGTGGAGTTATGATAA
The DNA here is from genome assembly GCA_022433055.1 of Begonia peltatifolia. Taxonomy (NCBI): domain Eukaryota; kingdom Viridiplantae; phylum Streptophyta; class Magnoliopsida; order Cucurbitales; family Begoniaceae; genus Begonia; species Begonia peltatifolia. The sequence continues at coordinate 24,893,990 of CM039519.1, read as the reverse complement.
TACTGCCACTACAACTATTGGCATAATTCTCTTTATGTGCATTTGCAATTTCCTAAAAAAAATATAAATTAGAAATTTCATTTTTTACTTGATTACTAGAAATTAAATGTGTAGTAGATAAAGTACTAGAAATTCCATTAAACTTAAAACACACTTATTTTATTTTATATCTAGAACCCATGATACATGGGTAGCACAACATAAGAGGAACACCATGCTACTATTTTTAAAATTTTATTTTTATTTTATTAAGAATATTAATAAATTTATCTATTTGTCGATATTGTGTGAAATTAAATATAAATTTACAAAAATTAGAAGAACAAGATGAAAAGTGGAATAATAAATTGCAGAACATTCATTTGTAGTACCTTAAAAACATTAAGAAATGTATTAACAATATATCACAATTAGATTTATTATGATTATTACTCTTTGTTTTTTCATTAATAAAAATGCAAATAATTTGGTAACATAGTTTAACATTCTGTAATATTAAATAAATTGAATTTCACATATTATCTACATTAATTTTAGTTTTCTTGGTTCAAGTTGGACATTTTGATAAATTCTTTATATTTTTTGTTGTCTCGAATTAGATGCAATAATGTTAGAAATTGTGGATCTAATTAATTCAATATTAGACCAAATATATGTTATACCATGTTCAACAATTAAATTTAAAACATGACACACACATATTATCTGAAAAGATAAATAATGAGTAATCTAATTGAAAATAATTTTTAAAATAAGAAATAGTAATATCGTTAGCACTACTACTGTTAAGAGTTATACTAATAGAACATTTTGTAATATTGCTATAATATATCTATATATAGTAATGCAAGTGTGAAGATATTCACAGTTACAAAATTCTAAAATTCTCTTATTCAATTGTCATGATTCATCGATAAAATAGGAAGTTGCAACTAAAATAACTTATAACATTACACGTACAACATAAAATCAGACGTAATACAAATAGACATTGAATATGCATTTGGAAAAAGAATATAATTATTTCATTTTTCATATCATGAAATATTTTAATAATATCATTTGTCGTTGTACTTCTAGGTATACATTTAAAATTCAGAATTGCATGCTCTTTTATAAACTTTTTATTTACTTCACTATTGGTGAATGATGAAGGTAACTCGAATCATGCTACAAATTTTGCTATTTATTCTCTCGTTCTATTTTGTGAATATGTAAAAGTACAACTACTACTAGCATTCACTTGTATTCGTGTAGAATCTTTTATTTGTTTATTTAAGTGATATTTTTTAAAATATCTACCAATTTGTGCTAGTTGAACTACTTAGAAACATATGTATAATTTTTACTATAATATTTATATTGAGCTATAATTTTTATTTTTCAACAAATTTTAATTTCTTTACATCAAAATGTAACGTCTCTCGCTGCTCCCAGTATAATATTGTCTGCTTTGGGCGGATCCCGTACAAATTTATTCTTGGAGTCAGCCCCAAAATGCGTTGTACTAGGTAGGGAGAGGAACTCTACTTATAAACCATGTATTTTTTGCTCTCCCAAGTAATGTGGGATTGTGCACCCCAAAGGTATAGGTTGAGCTCCATTGGACTCTCATTGTCTTCACATAGCGAGTTGCCACAATTTACCATCATTCGGGACCCGACATCCTTGTCGGCTACACTTCCGGTTGAGTAGTGACTTTGATACCAGTTGTAACGTCCTCGTTGCTCCTAGTATAATATTGTCTGCTTTGTGCCGGAGCTTGTGCAGATTTATTTTTGGGGTCAGCCCCAAAATGAGTTGTACTAGGTAGAAAGAGGAACTCTACTTATAAATCATGCATTTTTTTACTGTCACAAGTAATATGAGATTGTGCATCCTCACTGGGTTAAATCGGACTCTTATTATCTTCACATAGTGGGTTGTCACACGATATGATTCTAAAAATTAGATGTTTTATTTATTTATTTTTTTCTAGGTGAAGAGGTTGATGCTTGCGTAGAAGATTGCCATATTGAAAATATATGAACTAACTCCTTAATTTCCTCAACATCATCATTAATATTCTCAATATTATAATTGCAAGAATCCATAATAATTAAAATAAAATAAACTTGAAATAATAAATTTATAGCAAAAAAACCACTAATTGTTTGTAGGTGGTGCGAATTTGATAATCTCCACGTATACAAAACCAACAAAAATTAATACCAAAATTATTAAATCTATATATAAACTTAACATAATATAAAATATATTAAAATTAAAATATCTAACGTTGAATTAATAAAAATATTATAACAATTAATAAGAGCAAAAGAGATTGATAGAGCACTAGAAATTCAAAAGTAAAAATTGGAAGTTTGAAAGAAATTTTGGTGAAAAAAAAATTGAAGAAAATTTAAGGTATTTATAGAAGAGAGAAAAATGAGGGAGGGAAGGGAGGAGGTAGGGGGAAGAGGGTAAGAATGTTTTTGTTCAACAACGGGTATCATGACTTGCTTGCTAGTGACAGTCGTACGATCGTTTGAGGCCTAAAGGAGTGGGGCGTGGGGAGAGAGAGCACACTAAGGGGCGCTAAGAGAGATGAGAGGAGAGGGATGTGGGTGTCTGTTGCAAAGAAGGAAGAAGATGTTTGTCCCACATCATAAAGATAAAACTAAGGGCACCCTCATTTTGTGACAAATATGGGTTGGAGGTTATATTTGGTCTCGACTAGCTAGGTCAATCGACTAGGCTAGCGGGTCGACTTGCTTCTTCTACTCACATGACACACTAGACTCAATCTTTGAACTAGGTTGGGCTCGTCAGTTGGGGCCACGCTAAACTCGGCTTGGTTCTATTGTGGGCCGAGCTTGCTAGTCTGCCCTTTAAACATCACTATATGTTCTTTTCTTCTTTGTTATATATAAAAAATCAAGTAGAGTAATAATTGTATTATCTCGACAATATACACATAGCATTGCATTATAAGGATTTACTAATTGGAGACAAATGCAAAAATTAGTTCTCCCCAAATATCACAGTAAATAGGGTGAAGAGAAACATATAAACAAAGTTTAAAACCATAGATCATTAGACATTAGTAATAAATAGATCCAAATATCATAGGAGCAGTATATAAAAGTAAAAGTAAAAAATAAAATCATCATCAAAGCAATAGAGATGAATTAAAAATTATCAAAACAATACCATCTCAAATTCAAATAAAAATAAACTTAGAACATCTGAATGTGTTTTCAAGATAAGGGTAGTCAAAATTCCACAAGCCCTAACTCTCTTTTCCTTAAATCTATTCTGAATATCTAAAGATGCAAAGTTTGAGGATAAAATTTTCTTATCCTAAAATTTCTTTATAAAAGGAATTTACCCAACCTTCCATACCAAGCTCCAAGAGCTTGCTTGACTTCATAATGAGTTTTGTTGAGTTTATATGCATGGTTTTTCTTATATGAGCTTCAAAACTCAATGGTTGCTCAAGATATACTTCTTCCATAATAAATTTATTTAGAAAAATACTTTTTACATCCATTTGGTATAAAATTAAATTCTCATGACAGACAAATGCAAGAAACATTCAAATGGAATCTTAAAATACTTGCAAAAGTTTCTTTAAAACCAGTTGATTCTTCTTGATTATAACCCTTTGCAACCAATCTAATCTTATATCTTACAACTAATCTGTTTCTATCGAATTTGTTCTTGAACACTCACTTTGTTCCAATTATCGAGTGTTTCTTTGGCATTGAAATTAGTTCCTAAACATCTTTTCTCTCAAATTAATTTGACTCTTCTTGCATGGCCGTTGTATAATTTTCATCGATTTTTGTCTCACCAAAATTTTTAGGTTCAACTTGAGAAATAAAAGATATGTTTGCACAATAATTTTTAAGCGTTGATCAAGTCTTAACTCCTAACTTTGGATAACCTAGGATATCGTCTATAAGATACTTTTTTGCATACCTCCAATCTTTAGGTTAGTCATCTTGATGCTCTTTAGCGGGAACAATTTCTAGAGTAGTGGAAGGATTTTCTTGAGATGAACTTGCTTTTTGAATAGACATCCTCCAAGTTAAAGATTTCCATCTCTTTCTCAAAAGATATCTTAGGAAGATCTCTAACTAGTCATTTTTTAGAAATCTTAACTAAGGTATCATCTCTACATGATCTAGTCTTTTAGGCTAATACCAATAATCATTGAACAAAGAATTTGCGACAAAGCGTCAAAGCAAGTCAAATTATTCAAATCAATGGTATAAAAGTTTTCATTTTCATAGCTAATAAATAAAATCTTTCCATTTATACTATTTTCAATCATGCAAATTTTAGATTCAAAAAGGATTTTTACTTTTGTCACGTGATTGTCTTATACTTGATGGGTTATGTTTCGAACCATCAAACAATAACACATTTTTCAATAAGGGATTTGAAACAGTACCCATATTGTCCATATCTATAATCTTGTCTTTTTTGTTCCCTCCAAATATTTCATTTCCTTTTTTTCTTTTTTGAAGATGGAGGTAAACTTTGAGCAATCTCTCGTCATATGCCTTGAACATCAACATCTAGGTAACACTTATATTTTATGGGAGATTCTCCAACCCATGAGCAAATTAAGTGTTTTCTTTGGTATTCAAATCTTGTTGGTTTTTGAGTGTTAGTTTCGATTCCTTTAAAAACACATTTCAATTTATCAAAAGATTATAACCATTAAGTTTCATTGGACAAATAAAAGCTTTATATCCTATTTTATTACACACATGACAAGCTTTATAACCTATTTTATTACACACATGACAAGTAGATAGTCTAACAAAGAAATATTGATAAGTTTTTTTGTCTTTCAAAAATATTCATAACCAAGTCCAACTTTATTAGAAGTGACTCTTTGTTGTCGTAGTAGTATAATTAAACCATTGCTACCATTAGTGAATTTTCAGCACCATACTATAAAAGACATAGTAATATAAGCATGTTTTTTCACTAATTTTATATTATCCTTTTTCAATAATTTTAATTTGGATTTGAGGAGTTGAATTGTTCTTATAATTCATCAAATGCATCAAACTATCATTGCAATCACAAAGAGAGTCATGCACCTCATTCTTTTTAGCAATGAAACACATTTTTCACTTCTTCATCTTCAGATGATGTGTCTTCATTGCTCTAATGTCATGTGATCTTTTTTTTCTTTCCTTTTAAAGGCTTTTGGTGCTAAGGATGTGCATTTGTCGGTTCTAAAATTGAATCAAGAATTCGGTTCTTTGGATTTGATGCAAAACCAATCGGCAAAACAGCTGGAACCGACCTGAGAACCAAACCGAAACTATCGATTCGGTTCTGGTTCGTCAAATTATTAAAATAAATTACTTTAAAGACGAGCAGCGAATAAGAGTATGAGATGTAAACATTTGTAGAGAAAAATTACAGAAGGCCGATATAGATTTGTAAGGAGAAAGTAATCAAACATGAAATTAGCAGTAAAAGAATGATGAGAGAATTGATGTAGAGAGCAAGATAACTTACCTTCGTCGGCGACTGCGAGAGAAAACTAAGAAGAGAGAGCGCGAGCATCAAGTGCGGCGAGAGCGATCTACGAAGTGTGAGAGTACTAAGAAGAGAGAATGGCCTGTAGTCTGTGGGCTGCGACTGAAGAACAGAACAACATAATAGGGTTAGGGTTATAATGGCCTAGTTTGGGTTTAATGCTTTTGTATCATTAAACTCGAAAACCGAATAAAAAATTTTGGTTCGGTTAAAAAAGAACCAAATTTACTTTAGTTTAGGTACAAAATTGACCCGAACCGAACAAAATATGTTGGTTCCGATCCGGTTCTTTGGCGTGGGTCAATTTTTGCTCACCCCTATTTGGTGCCTTCTTTGCTCGAGGGCAATTGGTTTTATAGTGCTCCAACTTTTCGCACTTAAAAAAACTTGTTTCCCTCTCTTTTTGAGGTTTTTATGGTTTACTAGCCTTTTTTTCTTGCTATATTTTTTGTTGGTGGAACTTTTTGAATCTTTGGTTGTCACCCAGCGTCTGCATTTGCCGTTTGCAGATCGTGATCGTTCATCCGTAGAAGCATTACTTTGAGTTCTCGTATCTATGACTGGAATTTGGCTACGATATCCAAGTGTCTACTATGGATGTCCACATTTGTCTCCAAACTTTTGCAAATTGAGCTTTGAAAATAGTGTCTCAGAACTGAGCTTCCTCAGGTTTCTTTGGACACCCGTTGAAGACATCTTCTATTCAGGTTCGGGCATCTGCAAATCAAGTTTGAAGAACATTTCCTTAGGTCTTTGCATATGGGGTTCCACTGCGGTTGTCCGCAGTAAAAATTCTTTTCGAAACTGGGCATACTTGAGTTCCTCAATTATGTATATGACTCGGGACTTAGCGCCCGCACTTGATCTCAAAGCGTTAAATATTCTTTTTTATTGCATAATATTTTATTAAATCTAATCTTATCTTCTATATTTATTTAGTATGCTCATTACGTGGAATTTGTTACGTGGGCTATGACTTTGAATTTGAATTTGATTTTAAATCTTTTTTATGAACCATAAATTATTTCTTGAGTTGATTGTATTGGAATTATAAGGATTTATAATTCTATTTGGATCTAAATTGTCAAACTATAAATTATATATTATGTTATCATTGGGATTAAGTGTATATTAAAGTGATTTAATATAATTTCAAAGAACTTTGAAGTATATTGAATATATTATGGTCATATTATAATCTGTAGAGGCATTAGGGGTAATTTACCAATTTGTGATGGACAAAATGATAAATTACCTAATTAGGTTGACTAAAGGGTTATGACCCCCAATTCACAACGAGACCTTTTGCTCTTTAGAACCACCATAACTCTAGAGAGCATTTGAGAAGGCGATTGTCGAAGTTGGAAGTTCCATTTACCTTATTTTTAGTATTTTGCATTTAGATAATGGATCTAGGTATGTCTTTGTCAGTTTAATGATTTCCTTCTAGAATTTCTAACCTATTGATTTTGGAATTGAGTTTTCGTTTGTTTTAAGATTCATTAATTCTAATGAATTCTTTCAATTGGTATCAGAGCTGATCACGTTAGACTACTAGTAATCAATTTTGGCTTCAATCAGATTAAGCATCAATTTTTTAATTTTTGAAATATTTTTTTGCAACTAATTCCACTAGAATGCATGTTTCGAGATCTTAAAAAAATTGATTTTTGTAATGCACGTTAAGGATTATTGTCAGATCTATCATATTTTTGATAAATCAGACAATTTTGGGGTGAAAATCTGCAAGAATTAGTGAGATTTTGGCAATTTTTGTAGTTGGTTCGCAACCCCTCTCTGACGATTAGGACCCATTCGATCCAATTAGGTTAGGTTTGATCCAAATTGGACCAAACCATTTGGGTTCGATCCCACTTGGACCAAACTAACTCGGTTTGGTTATGGTCCAGATCGGTTATTTGGCTGGTTTGACCTAGATCGGTTTGGTTTGGTCGAAACTGGTCCGGTTCGATTCGAGCAACCTAGACCCGTTCAACTAGATCGGTCAGGCCCAATTTTTTGGACTGGTCCATTTTCGTCAAATGGGCCCGATTCACCCCGTTTCTAGATTGGTTGATCTTTTGATTTACTGATTGACAACTAGTGCAATTTTATGAAGTCTTACATTGTAAAATAGGGTGATTGGGTAACATGCTATAAAATTAGCAACTTTTACTTTAACTATCCTGTTTTTATATGTTGGGTATAAGATATGACATTGTATGAATATCGACTAGCCCAAAGGAAAGTTAAAGCTTGTACAGTTGCATGGACTGTTAACAGTATTAAAAATATGTGACAATTATTAGGATGCCATGTGAACATTGAACTTGTCCAAAGATAAATTCATTGTTTGACATGTCTTATTATCAATGTTTTTATACTGGACCAAGTTACCAATTACAAGCTAACACATTTTAGTCAAAAGATTAATTGTTAATGTTGTACCAATTTCTTGTTTATGGATGCACTATATTTTGAGTTATATTATTGTCATATATATTCATATTATTTTGTGAGCTAATGTTGTTTCATTTTCTTTGTTGGTACAGTTAATAACTCAAGCATAATAGGTAACGTTAATGCAGTTCCTATACTTAATGCAACCAATTATAAATTATGAAAAGAGAATGTTTTGATTGTTCTCGGGTGCATGGATCTAGACATTGCGCTTAGAGTCGTATGCTTCCCACCTCTTTCAGTATCAGGTACCCTTGATGATAAAAAGGTGCTGAAAAGGTGGGAGCGTTCGAGCCGTGTAAGTCTAATAATCATGAAATGTGCCATCCAGAAGCATTTCGGGGCAACATGTCGGAATACATTGATTTCAAAACATTCCTCGAAGAATTTGAGAAACGTTTTGAGAAAAATGATAAGGCTGAGACAAACACGCTTTTAACTAAGCTTGTCTCACTCAAGTATAATGGAAATGAGAATATTAGGGAGTACATAATGGAAATGTCTCATCTTTCTTTAAGACTCAAGGAACTTAAGTTAGAGCTGTCAGAAGACATGCTTGTTCACTTAGTATTGATTTTTCTTCCTCCTCAGTTTGGGCAATTTAAGATCAATTGTAACTGCCAGAAGAATAAATGGACGATTAATGAACTGATATCTTATTATGTCCAAAAGGAAGAGAAAATTAAGCATGATTGGACAGAAAATGCTCATTTTGCGTCATCTTTTAAGGATAAAGGAAAGAAAAGAAAAAAGAAAGTTGTAGGTGCTCCTTCTCACTCGAAACAAAAGAAGTCTAAAGGTTTCAGTTGTTTCTTCTGTAATGGAGAATGACACCGAAAGAAAGATTGTGCCAAGTATCACACATGGCTCGTTAAGAAAGATACACTTCTCAACCTTGTTTGTTCTGAGGTTAATTTGGTTTCTTTATTAAGACATATGTGGTGGGTAGTTTCGGGTGCTACTACTCACATTAGTATGTCTATGCAGGATTGTCTGAGTTACCGAAAGCTGAATGATGCTGAAAGAATCATCTTTGTGAGCGATAACAAATCAGTTGAAATTGAAGCTATCAGAGATTTTAGATTGTTACTAAAATTTGGACGATTTATGGATTTGAATGATACTTTTGTTGTACCGTCTTTTAGATGAAATTCTATTTTGACATTGGACAAATCTGGTTATTATTGTTCATTTGAAAATGAAAAATTCAGTTTATCATTAAATTCAAATGTAATAGGTTCTAGATTTTTATCTGTTTATGAGAATCTATATATGCTTGAAACCATAGCTTCATTTAATGAAACCTTGCATATTGATTCAAGCGGTACAAAATTTAAATTAATTTATAATGATTCAATTACGTTATGGCACAAGCGCTTAGATCACATCTCTCAAAAGAGAATTGAAAAGCTTGTATCTGGGCTCTTTTGATATGACTGACTTCAAGGTTTGAGTCAATTGTATTAAAGGGAAAAAGGAGATTGGAAGCTATCGAGCTTCAGAAGTCATTGAATTGATACATACGGACATTTGTGAACCTTTCCCTATGACATATTGGAATGGTCAACGTTATTTCATATCATTCTTTGACGATTATTCGCGTTATAGCTGCCTATATCTCATTCTTGAAAAGTCTCAATCTTTAGACGTGTTCAAAATCTTTAAAGTTGAGGTTGAAAATAAGCTTGATAAAAAAATTAACATTGCAGATCCGATTGTGGTAGTGAATACTAGAGTCGGTATAACGAATCATGTGAACAATGCCTAGGACCATTTGCTACCAGTATCTCATTCTTGAGAAGTTTCAATCTTAGGACGTGTTCAAAACCTTTAAAGTTGAGGTTAAAAATCAGCTTGATTAAAGGATTAAGGTTGCAGATCCGATCGTGTTGGTGAATACTAGGGTTGGTATGACGGATCAGGTAAACAATGTCTAGGACCATTTGCTAAATACCTAGAGGAGTGTGGTATTGTTCCTCAGTACACCATGTCGGGTTCGCCCAACATGAATGGTGTCGCTGAAAGACAGAATAGAATGCTTAAGGACATGATAAGAATCATGATTGCTCATTCGATCTTACCTAAATCTCTCTGTGGTGAAGCACTAAAGACGACATCTTATATCCTTAACAAGGTACCTACTAAGGCGATAGCTAACAAAACTCATACGAGTGTTGGACAGACCGGAAACCCGTTCTAAAACAATTACACGTGTAGGAATGTCCACTTAAGGCAAGGCTCTATAGGTCCAATGAAAAGAAACTGGACTCTAGTACAGTTAGTTGTTATTTCGTAGGGTATCCTGAATAGTCAAAGGGGTATAAATTTTATGATCCCACTATAAAGACATTCTTGGAAACGAAAAATGCCAGGTTTTTTGAGGATGTAGAGTCTGTCAAGGGAGATAAAAAAAACATTGTCTTTGAGGAGGAAGTTGTTCCTCTTCCTTTAGTTTCCCTTGATTTCGATCAAGTGGATAATGATAAAAACAATATTGAAAAAGTTCTTGAACCTCTTCAGGAAGACATTCTCGAGGAACAAACTTAATAGCCTCGAAAAACTATCTCATTACAGAGGTTCACTAAAGAGAAGGAGTATGATTTCAGATGATTACATCATATTCCTACAAGAACATGACGAACTCGATGAGATGGAAGATGACTCTGTCACTTTCAATCAAGCCATTAAGAGTTCTGATTATCAAAAGTAGACTGATGCCATGAATGAAGAGTTAAAGTCCAAGAAAGAAAATGATATTTGGGATCTCGTCTCGTTACCTGCAGGTTCGAAACTTGTCGACTGTAAATGGATTTTTAAATCCAAAAGTGATTCAAAAGACAAAATTGAGAGATTCAAAGCACGTCTTGTTGCTAAGGGTTTTACTCAAAGAGAAGACATTGACTATAAAGAAACTTTTCGGTATCTACGAAAGATTCTTTTAGAACTATAATGGCACTAGTAGCTCATTTTGATATAAAGTTACATCAGATGGATGTAAAGACGGTGCTTCTCAATGGTGACATTGATGAAACGATCTAAATAGAGCAACCAAAGTTCTTTGATTCAGATAAATCCAAGGACTTAGTTTGCAAATTAAAGAAATCCACCTATGGGCTAAAACAAGCTTCTCGTCAATGGTATTATAAATTTCATCAAGCAGTCACTTTATATGGTTTTGAGATGAATAAAGTTGATGATTATGTATACCACAAATTTAGTGGGAATAAAATTATGTGTCTGGTTTTATATGTCGATGACATATTATTGGCATGCAACAATATAGGCTTGTTGCACGACACCATGAAATTTCTTTCAAAGAAATTTGAAATGAAAGATCTTGATGACGGCTCTTTTGTATTAAAAATCCAGATATATCGAGATCGTTGTTGACGTATACTTGAATTATCATAAAAGAGCTATACCGAGAAGGTTTTGAAAATGTTTGGCATGCAAGAATGCAAACCAAGAGATACCCTGTTGCCGAAGGAGATAAAATAAATAAAAATTAATACCCCTCAAGTGACTTTGAAGTCAAAGAAATACAAAAGGTTTCTTATGTTTGACTGTAGGAAGGTTAATGTATGCTCAAGTATGCACACATCCGGATATTGTGTACATAGTTGACATATTAGGTAGATACTTGAGCAATTCTGCATTGGATCATTGGAAGGCTGTAAAAAGGGTATTCAGATACTTTCAGAGAATTAAATAGTACATGCTCACATATAAGAAAGCAGATCAGCTTGAGATCATTGAGTACACTGACTCTGATTTTGCTGGATGCTAAGATGATTTGAAGTCAACGTCGGACTATATTTTTATTTTAGCTGGAGGAGCTATCTCTTGAAAGAGTGCCAAACAGGGTATTACGACCTCTTCTACTAGGGCAGTTGAGTTTATAGCATGTTATGAGACATCCAACTAGACATTATGGCTGAGTAAATTTGTCACAGGATTACGAATCTTAAATGGTATTGAAAGATCACTTCAGATTTTATGTGATAAACTAGTTAACTATGATGTTCTCCAACACAACAGGAGCTTCTCAAAGTTTAAGTTTGTAGATATCAATTTCTTGTTGTAAAGGAAAGGGTCCAGAGTAGTCAAATATCTATAGATCACATTGGAACAGACTTTATGGTTGCAGATCTGCTCACTAAAGGATTACTACCCATGGTCTTTCATGAGCATGTTGCTTATATAGAGGTTATATCTCTTGAAGATATTGAGATTTAGTGAGAGTCTGTATATTTTATGTGATTCTATTCTACGAACATTTATAATGAATAATTTGGTTACTGCAGTATTCATTTTATGAGGTATTTATTTAATTCACTCTGACATTTGAGTTTTGATTATCTTAATAAAGTTTGTTTAGACTAGTTACAAATAAGCATATTAAATCACATTACATGTAATTTCCATGCTACACATTCATATTTGATCTGTGTCATTTGGTTATGTTGGTGTTTGCGATATTTGATAGGTTTAGTTATGATAATTATGACGAAAGTCACTTTGATCCTACATTTGATATAATTGATGAAGGAGATTGTTTGAGTGTACTCTATTTAGATGGTAACAAAATTTGATATCATAAGGATAATGTTATAATGTGTAATAGATTAGTTTATAATTTGATTCAAGTGCGAGATTATTGGAATTATAAGGATTTATAATTCTATTTGAATCTAAATTGTCAAACTATAAATTATATATTATGTTATCATCGGGTTTAAGTTCATATTAAAGTGATTTAATATAATTTCAAAAGAATTTAAAGTATATTGAATATAATATGATCATATTATAATGTGTAGAGACATTAGGGATAATTTACCAATTTATGATGGATAAAATGATAAATTATCCAGTTAGGTTAACTAAAGGGTTATGATTCCAAAATCACAATGAGATATTTTGTCTCTTTAGAGCTATCATCACTCTAGAAAGTATTTCAGAAGGTAATGTCAAATGCGGAAGATCTATATACTCGATTTTCAGTATTTTACATTCACACAATGAATCTAGGTATATCTTTGTCGGTTTAGTGATTTGCTCGTAAAATTTCTAACGTTTCAATTTTGAGATTGAGTTTTTGTTTGTTAGGATTAATTAATTCTAATGAATTCTTTCATATTGGTCAAGTCATGTTTGAGAATTAGGTTGTGGAACCTTTCGTTTCTATAGTACTCCCTCTCTCTTTCGTAATGCCTTGTGACATTTGATCTCTGAGTATGCGATGATGTCATACATTTTTTTAGCAATTGCGAGGAATATTACGTTAGTGTATCCTGTTACAGTTTATCTTAGTATAAATCATGAATAGAATGAAGTGACGTTTGGTCATTTGGAAGGCCGATATGAAATGAGAATAAAACTACATAACACCAAGCCCATCGCCTTATATTTACCAAAACTAGGTGGAAATAGAAAGGAAAGTACACGGTATAACTCTTTCTCTCTCTCTCTCTCTCTCCATCCCTCTCTCTCTCATCACATGGAGAGTTCAGGCAACAAGAGGAAGATTTGCAGTGGAAAAGAGGAAGATGAAGAGGTGAACGTAGAGAGATTTTGTGAGCTGTTGAAGAATATCAGAGATTCAGATAACCATTGGATGAACAGTTCAAGCTTAGACATACTCAGAGCTGCAGATCTTTCGAGCGCCAACCGGAAAAAGACGAGGGAGAAGAAGAAGGCAAAGGAAGAAGAAAGCAACAAAGCCTGGAGACCTATGTTCTTACCTGAAGATTTCAGGGAAGATCGTCATCATCAACTTCATCCCTGTAAAGTTCCTTCTGCAGAAACTCCACCGATCAAACATGGCGGAATAGAGGTAAAAGAGATGGATGAAAAGTTAGACCTAAGCCTTTCACTTTGATGAAGCAGCCATGGATTATCTAAACTCAATCCATTATTACAAGGCTGTTTACTTTGCTGTTTTTATTGCACAAATCTTAGTTAATTAATGTTTATATCATTGGAATATTAACTAAGAAATTAATCAACTGAAATTAATGATTCTCCCATTCCTAATATCAATCCCTTCTTTTATTCTTTGATAGATTTAATTATTTTTTTGATATTTAATCTTTTATATAATTAAATTGAGGTAAATATATTATTAATGGTGCAAATTTGACCGAGACTTCAAAATAATTACCTGAAAATAGGGGTAAACTCTCATACTAAAAAACAAATATCTAATTTATCAAAATAAGACTGCAATTGTTTTTTAACTAAATAGAGAATAATCAATAAATATTTTTTAGCATATTAAAATAAAGTCAATACTTAAAAAATAAAGTCAGGCGTACCAAGTTATTTACTTAATTATGTTACAATAAATACAACGTTAATTTCTCGAAATAAAATATAATTTCAATTAGTTAGTTTTTTTTTTTTTCTGTTTATATTAAAACAATTCTATATATTTTTAAATACAAAATTGGATATAGATGAATTAATTTAAATTGACTTGCAAAATATCAATACTAAGTCAACAATTTATTTATTTTCATAATATTTAAAAAAATGATAATGAATGGTTGATTTTAATAATATATTTGATGAAATCATAATGTCATTAGATGACGTCATTATGAGTACGTCACCTCATTCTTTTCCTTTTGTTATCAGATAAATGCCCGCTTTTTAATGGTGATATTTCGACACGTTGATGGAAAGTGTGCTCTCCCATTTTTATCATTCCCCATTTGCAATCTACTTTTCTTGGAAAATAGTGAGAGAGAAATTGACTTGAAGATGCAATATAATAACGGGTAAAATATAATTTGATCTGTATCCCTCGAGTTAACGTATTTGTAATGTATATTGTATCGGTTAGTTTGGATGGTTTTTACGGATGATCAAATTTATTGTTATTTATAATAATAGTGATACGTGTTATTATTGTGATTTTAAAATTATTTTAAAAATTATAATAACCACAAATTAAATCGCTAGTATAAAAAAAATATTTTTGAGAAACATTTTTACTCAGATACTCCTGTTTGATATTAACAACTTTAATATAAAATCAAGTACTTTTTGAAGACTTTAAAATTGCCGAGTTTTTTCTGAAAATCTTTTCACTTAAATTCCTGATGTGTGTATATCAAACTTACAAAAATAACACATTGTTATATTTGTGCAGAAACGTGTTCTCAACACATGAAACGTCTTTTTTCGTTTTTAAAAAATATTTTTCTAAAAACATATCTAAAAAAAAATCACACATTTTTCTCAAAGGGATTAGATCTTTTTTTCTATTATTCTTTTTTTTTTCTTTTGTCAAAAATCACTTTTGACATTTTTTATATATCTATTTAAAAAATAAATTTTTATATTTATTTTAGTAAAAATTAATTTTAAAAATAAATCTTATCTAATCAAATCTCTTCTGATTAGATTTTTAAATCAAATTTTAAAAATATGATTTTGACAGTTTATTAAATAACAAACTTCAATTAAAATTTGAAAATACAATCTCATCTGATAAGATTTTTCAAATTTAATTTAAATCTCTTAAAATAATCTCATCTAATGAAACATTTTATTTTGAATTCAAAACATAACAATTATTTATATTTTTTGAATCATAATGTATTCATTTGAGTGTTTTAAATGATTAATCATTTATAAATTTATTTTAGTAATATTTGTAACGACCCGAAAACCCACACGTTTTCGATTCATTCTCTGCTCTGATACCATAACTGTAACGACCCGAAAACCCACACGTTTTCGGTTCGCACACTTCTACTACTCACTCACTACCCTCGGAAAATTCGACTAAAATTTTAAACTATGGTTCCTCGACTTAAAATGACAATTTTGAAAGTATTTTAAACGGCATTGCAGTGGAAAACTTAATAAAAATCAATTTAAATAAAACTTCATTTTGTAGAACATAAAATAGAGACACTGGTCGACACCTATATACGTCGGTCGACACTTGAGTTGTCTCGAGTTTTTCTTCGGTCGACAGTAGCAGAAGCCGGTCGACACTACATTTCTCTCTGGTCTTCCCGTCGGTCGACACTAAGAATGCCGGTTGACACTTCTAAACTCAACTCAGAGAGCGATCGGCACCTACTCTCATAGGTCGACACCTTCGTCCTCTTTGTTTTACAGCGATTGAGCCTTGCGGCCGACACTCTACCAGGTTTACACTAACCGGTCGACACTTACAATCATAGATCGACACTTACTTCGGCTCTGCCTGCACAGGTCGACCTTCGTGGTCGACACTTGCAGGGTCTGGTCGACCACTGAACCTATCGGTCGACACTTCCTTCTCAGAAATCTGTTTAAAAATCTTGAAAACTTCACAAATTTAATTGAATTCAACTCAATGCTAAAAATAACCCAACGCACACTTTTCCATCAACTCAAAATCATTATTTACATTAAGAAAACAACAGCTCAAATTTAAAATCCGTCTATACTCTCATTTAACTCAAAACAACGAAAATCATCTCAATCACGCTCCCAAAACTCATACCTATGCCCACCATAGTCAAAACGCTCTAACAGCAGGCCAGATCGTCCACATGTGTACTACTCTAACCATCTCCTAATCCTGGGCGTGCTCGGAGTACTCACCGGCTATGTCGTCGTCACTTACATCACAGAATTCAACTATTAGTCTAACGCTAAGTAAGTAATGCATAATAACATCATACTAAATCAAACACTTCCTAATACATGCAGTTTCTACAGTTTCGTTTATACTTTCATTTTTGTCTCTTTCTTACATCTTCTTTATTTTCTTACTACTGTGTTCTTCTTTAAGTGCTAGATCAAAGTGATACACCTCGCGGTCCACCTCTGAGAATAAGGCCAACCTCAATCTAGTAAAGTGACATACCTCGCGGTCCACCTCTGGGGAGAAGGCCCCCACATAAAGCAGAGGAAGAGTGATACACCTTGCGGTTCACCTCTGGAGACAAGACCACTCAACCTCACCTTTCTTATCTCTTTACATCACTTCTTATTTCGTTCGTCTAATCACATCCTACAGTTTCATTTCGTAAAAACATGAAAATTTATTTTCGGCTCGTTTTCTACTTTAAAACAATGATGCACAACCATAAAAACATAACATAAAGTAAACGTGCAATGCATCCTATCGAACTGTGATGTAGGCTCGAAGGCAAAACTGCTACTACATTACTTACCTGTCGTCCTAGAAACTCGTACTCCGCAACTTCGTATGCTAATTGGGGGAAATCTATAAAATCACACATCTATTAGCTCTACTTTCCGTTAACTTTGTAAAACTCTAAAGGAGACAAAAGGAAACAACAACTAAACCCCTCACTCGGTTCAAACCGAAATTCTAACTCAATTTCCGACTAACCTTTAAAAATTTATAACTTTCCCAATATTCGTCCAAATTGGATGATCCAAAATGTTACGGATTCCTCATGGCATCTAGTTTCTAACGGTTTCATCCATTTCCTAATTCAACACCTAGAGCTTGGCTGGACGTGGCTGAGGGAAAACTGTTCTAAATTCGAGCACTCGGCTATCCAAATACTCAATCTTCCTCATAAAATCCCGTAATTTACTCCTACTCCCAGTTTAAACACCAACATACTGATAAAAATCAACTCTAACTTCGATTTCTCAGAACTCTCTTTTAGGTTTTTACCAAACTACACAATACTCTTTCCAATTCCTTTTTTAATACTCAAAACAACCAAAAGACTAACTATCGACCAAGAATTAACTAAAACTTACCGTTGATTTAAAGAAATGGAGAAGAACTGTTGTTGGAAAGGGGAATCACCGAAGAGAAATGCTCTGCGCGGATGACGGAGGAGAGAAATAGGGGAGGCTTTTTGCTAGGGAGAAACACCGTAAGGTGTTTTGTGTTTTGTTTTGTTTTTTTTTAATAAATAATAATAATAATAATAATATTAATTACTATTTTTCTCTTAATCCTTCGTCATTTAATAAATCTGTTATACGGTTCAATTCCGGTTGGATTATTAAATTTTTCTGTCCCATTAATGTCAAAATAATCTTTCACTTAAGGGTAAAAATTTCCCGCTTCGAATTCTAATCAAAACTCTGCCGATTACAGTTTCGTAAATCTAAAAATTAACTTTTAATGGGGGAAAGTTCAGGGTGTTACATTCCACCCTTCTTACAAAAATTTTGTACTCAAAATTTGCTAGCTAAACAACTCAGAATAGCGGCTCATCATGTCTTGCTGCCGCTCCCAAGTTGCTGCTTCTACATTATGGTTGCGTCATAATACTTTCAACAGTGGGATCTCTTTATTACGTAAAATCTTTACTGCATAATCCAGGATCTCCATTGGCTTCTCTTCATATGCCAAGGTGGGTTGAACCTCTATATCATATTGCTCCACGACGTGAGAGGGGTCTCGTATACACTTCTTCAGCATGGATACGTGAAACATATTGTGAATCTTATCCATCGAGGCTGGTAACTGCAGCTGGTAAGCTATTTTTTCGTAAAAGAAAATGGTCCAACAAATCTTGGGTTCAACTTGGCTCTTTTCCCGAATCTTACCACTCCTTTAAATGGCGAAACCTTCAGGAAGACTTCATCACCCACCTCAAATTCTATCTCTCTTTTCCGTCGATCTACATAACTCTTATGTCGGCTTTGAGCTGTTAAAATGCGTTGCCGAATAAATGCAACTTTCTTTGCTGTCTACTGCAAAATATCCGGACCAACCAATCTTGCCTCGCCGACTTCATCCTAATATATCAGAGATTTGCATTTCCTCCTATACAGAGCCTCGTAAGGAGCCATACTTATCGTAGTCTGAAAGCTGTTGTTATACGAAAACTTCACCAATGGTAGGTATCTGCTCCATGAACCCTAGAATTCCAGTATGCAAGCTCGAAGCATATCTTACAGTGTTTGAATGGTTCTCTCAAATTGACCGTCCGTCTGATGATGAAATGCCGTACTAAAATTGAGCTGTGTACCCATGACTTTGTGTAAACTCTTCCAGAACTTCGACGTAAACCTCGGGTCTCTATCTGATACGATCGAAGTCGAAACTCCGTGTAACCGTACGATCTCTTGTACATATAGTTCGGAAAATTAATCCATAGAGTACGTAATCTTCACTGGCAGGAAATAGGCTGACTTGGTCAATCGATCCACAATCATCCATATGCCATCATAGCTTTTTGTTGTCCGAGGCAACCCAACAACAAAATCCATCGATATCTACTCTCACTTCCACTCGGGGATAGGCAATGGTTGTAGCTTTCCCGCTGGCCTCTAGTGTTCAGCCTTAATCTGTTGACAAATTAAACACACCTCCACATACTTTGCCACAATTTTCTTCATATCGGGCCATCAATAATGTTGTTTAAGATCTCTGTACATCTCGGTACTTTCTAGATGCACAGAGAATCTCGAAGAGTGGACTCCAGCCAATATTTCTCGTTGTAGTTTTTCATTATTCGGAACGAACAACCTGTTTCGAAACCTAAGAATTTCATCATCCGAATAACTGAACTCCAACCTGTCGTTGGAAGCCATGCTTGACTTGATCTCTATGCATTCAACGTTGTTCTTCTGGGCCTGCTTAATTTTCTCCAGAATCGTAAGCTGTAAGGACATAGCCAATAACATGGCCGAGACACTCAACACTACCTCCAAGTTGAACTTCTGAAATTCTTCATCTAAGGTCAGTGGTCTAATTGAATTCATTGCCGAAGTGGATGCCGTCACCCTGCTCAATGCATCAGCTACTACGTTTGCCTTGCCGGGGTGGTATTTAATCTCAACTTTGTAGTCCTTTGCGAATTCCAACCACCACCGCTGCCTCACATTCAACTTCTTCTGAGAAAAGATATACTTCAAACTCTTGTGATCCGAATATATTTCACACAGCTGTTCGTACAGATAATGTCTCCAAATTTTAAGTGCGAAGACTACCGCGGCTAACTCCAAGTCGTGTGTCGGATAATTTTGCTCGTAATTCTTCAACTGCTTAAAAGCATAGGCTATCACCTTCCCTTCCTGCATTAGCACACATCCAAGACCTACCTTGGAAGCATTACAGCAAATGCTAAATTTTTCGTCCTCGGTAGGGAGCGTCAAAATTGGAGCAGTAATCAACCTCTGCTTCAACATCTGGAAACTGTGCTTGCAATCCTCAGATCACAGATACTTCACATTTTTCCTCGTCAAACGGGTCAGAGGCGCCGCAATCTTCGAAAATCCTTCAATAAACTTCCTGTAATAACCCGCTAATCCGAGGAAACTCCGTATCTCTGTGACCTTTTTTGGCTGTAGCCACTCTTTAACCGCTTGAATCTTTGCTGGATCAACAGATATGCCATCACTCAAAATGACATGTCCCAGAAACTGAATCCTATCTAACCAAAACTCGCACTTTGAAAACTTTGCATAAAGTTGGTGTCGCTTCAGAGTCTCCAACACCAACCTCAAGTGCTCTTTATGATCTTCCTCACTACGAGAGTACACCAATATATCGTCGATAAACATGATAACGAATTTATCGAGATAGTCATCGAATATTCTGTTCATCAGATCCATAAATGCGGCTGGGGCATTCATCAGACCGAAGGACATTACAAAAAATTCATAATGTCCATAACGCGTTCAAAAAGTTGTCTTTGGAATATCTTCTGGTCTGACCTTCAACTGACAATACCCCGATCTCAGGTCAATTTTCGAAAACACTCGTGCACCTTATAGTTGATCAAATAGATTATCTATTCTCGGCGAAGGGTACTTGTTCTTAATCGTCAGCATATTCAACTCTCTGTAGTCGATGCACATTCGTAACGACCCATCCTTCTTCTTGACAAAAAGGATCGGTGCGCCCCACGGTGGAAAGCTGGGATGTATAAATCCTTTTTCCACCAATTCTTCTAATTGATTCTTTAAATCCTTCAGCTCTGCTGGTGCCAATCTGTAAGGATTCTTTGACACCGGCTCAGCTACTGGATACACGTCTATAGCAAACTCTATCTCTCGATCCAGAGGCAAACTAGGTAAATCGTCTAAGAAAACTTCAGGAAAATCTTGAACAATTAAAACATCTTGTAGCCTTGAATCCTTGGGAATCTGCACATCTATAATACTGGCGAGAAAACTAAAAGACTCACTAGTCAAAACTTGACGAACGCTGACAGGCACCATGGCAGATATCTTTCGGATATCTTTCGGACGTTCTTCGCGCCTGAAAAGTATGCTTCTCACCATCCGGTGGTTGGAAACTCACCGTGCCCGCCCTACAGTCAATTGTAGCGTAGTGCTTAAACAGTCAATCCATTCCCAGTATCATGTGATATCCCGTTATACCCATAATAATGAGATCGGCCGATAAATTCTTGCTTCCCACCGACACTACGCCATCACGCACCACTTGATTCAAATGCATACGCCCACCCGAAGACAACAATACCACGTAATCACAGTCCGTCGACACAGGCCATATATCTAATTTGATTACGAATGTAGTTACAATGAACGAGTGTGTCGTACTAGAATCAATCAAAGTATATGCAGGTACAGAGTTTACCAATATAGTACCTGACACTACGGCTGGCTGGTCATCCTCGGCCAACTCGATCATGGCTAATACCCACGGTGCTGTACGCGTCGGACCCTTCTTCAAAGCTTGGCAATCTCTGCTGATGTGGCCTATCTCGTTACAATTGAAACACCGAGTCACTCTAGGCTTCGAGCAATCTCTAGCCAAATGTCCAGCTTCATTACAATTGTAGCACTTCCCCGAATTTAGTCTGCATTCTCCCGAGTGATATCTTCACTTAGGGCATTGGGGGTACTGTGTTGGCCCCTGAGACCTTTTACTGTTTCCCTGACTGCTTGAGTTCTTACTGAACCTCTTATTGCCTCTCTATTGTTGTTGCTGGGAGACACTTTTGCCCTATTGTGGGGCAACTTCCTTAAAGAATCTCCTGGAAGCCTCTCACTATTTAATACATTTCATTTCAGCTTCCTCCACCTCTAACGCTTAAGCCACTACTTTCGAATAGGGTACCTCCTAGGTCCCGACTATTTTTACTCCCTTGTATATTTCTGATTTCAGTCCCTGTACATACTGGAACACGTTGTCCTCATTCCGGCCCCACCAAATGGCTGGCAAACCGAGATAAGGACTCGAATTGTCGGTTGTACTCAGTCACTTACCTGGTTTGCTTTATCTGTAGGAACTCCATTCTCTTAGATGCTTGCACTGTGCTATTGAAGTACTTGTCATAAAAGATCTATTGATTTAAATAATTGGATTTTTTTTTATGAGAAATGTTGTCTCAATTTTCTTGTTTAATAATTGTTGGTATGGACATAAAAGACTGGATCATATACAGATGAATATCTTATCAACAATTTTTAAAAAAAGAACTAGTTAGAGATCTCCCCTAGAATTTCTTTTGAGAAGGAGATGAAAATCTTTAACCAGAAGAATGTTATTCAATGAGCAAGTTAATCTCTAGAAAATCCTCCTAATACACTATAAATTGTTCCCATTAAAAGAATCAAAATGACTTACCTAAATATTGGAGGTAAGCCAAAAGTCATCATGTGGACGATATCCCAGGGGATAAAAAGTTAGAACTTAAGACTAGATCCTCACTTAGGAATCATTTTGCAAACATAGTTTTATCTCTCAAGTTGAATTAATAATTTTGATGATGCCAAAATTGATGAAAATTAGATATTGGCCATGGAAGGAGAGTTAAATTGATTTGAAATAAACAATGTTTAAGAACTAGTACCAATACCTAAAAAACATTCGATAACTGGAACCAAGTGGATGTTTTAGAAAAAATTGGATGAAAACTAGATAGTTGTAAGAAACAATGGTAGGTTGATTACAAAAGGTTATAATCAATAAGAGAGAATTATTTTTAGAAAACTTTTCCATCGATAGTTCATTTAGAATCCATTCAAATGTTTTTTTTTTTTACCTTTTCTTGCCATAAGAATTTTATTTTATACCAAATTTATGTGAAAAGTACTTCCTAGATGGATTTATAAATAGAAAAGTTGTATGTTGAGTCACCATTGATTTTCAAAGCTTGTGATAAGAAAGATATGTTGAGCAACTCAAGCAAGCTTTTAGTGCTTAGCACGAGACGTTGAGTAAATTTCTTTTAGAAAGAAATTGTATCCTCAAACGTTATATCTTTGGATATTGATAATAAATTTAAGAGATGAGACTTGCATCTTGTGCAATTTAGATGACCCTTTTCTTAAAATATATGTTTAGATGTATTTTGCTTGTTTTTATTTAAATTTAATATAATATTGTTTTGATAACTTTGAATTCTTCTGTATTTTCTTATAAGTTTTAGTTTTATCGCTCTAACGCCCAATGATATATAGGTCTTAACTTTGTTTGTATGTTTCTTTTCGCCTTGTTTATATGATATTTGATGAGAAAAAAAACTTACATTTTTCTCGAATTTGTATATCTTTGTAAATGCAAGATTGTTTTTTTGTGAATAACAAAGGAAGAGAGAGAGAGAAAAAAACAAGAGAAATTTTGTCCAATTTATGTATAATACGTTAAAGGGGAGAGAAATATTAAAGGAAGACAAAGAGTACTAAAAAAATGAAAATTTCATATTGTCTAAAATCATGTTATTGACATATATGCAGGGGGAGTATGTTCGCTCATCTATTCACTATAATATATTCTACTATGATATATTTTATGATATGAAACTCACCAAGAACAGTGAGATCGAATGAAGATAGTTTTAAATCAATTTATAAAAAAATGATCAAGAGATTTTGACTCTTTATTTATGAAAAGATAAGAACTAAAGAATATAATATTGGTAGAAGATAGAAAATTTTGAATCATTATTTATAAAAAAGATAAGAACAAAAAATATAAGAAAATTTGTAAATGTCACGCTCTATGCATAAATGGAAAGAAAAGTGGTAAGTTTGATTGGAATGCCACAAGAAAATTCATGATAAGTAAAAATATGGCGCAAGTATAAACTTGATAAGTTTTGTGGGTTTGTCGACCTCTACGATTCTCTCACAAATTGAAGTTAATTAATCATAATTGCTTCTTGAATCTCCATCATTTTTACACTCCTCAAGTAACTCGACTATGTATTTTTTTTCTTTTTTCGTTTTTTTCCCCCTTTCTTTCTTGATGCTTTTTTCCTTCCTTTTTTTAATGCTACAATGGACCTAATTTAATAACACAGTAAAAGAAATAAAAAGTTTGGGCCTATTGAAAGACATAGTTCACCTTAAAAAAACAAATCTCAATGGCTAAAATGACACCAATGACCATCTAAATAAAGAGAAATATAAAATATAAATAACTTTTCTAATCTTTAGTTATTGCCCATAGTTCTCCTTGATTCATTAATGGATCTCTTGAAATTGTTTTGGCTTTGCTTCTTAGATCTCCATCATTCCCACACTCCTCGTAAGGATTTGTCCTCAAATTTAGATTTGTAATTGGCTGGTGATGCCTTTACTAATGAGCTGACAAGATTTATGGTTAAAAGCAACTCAACTATGTGTAGTCATCTCTATGTGTCCGGATAGTTTTTTTTCCCTCTTTCAGTTTTTTTTTCTTTTTTAAGAATAAGGGATATATGAAATCTGATTTAGAGTCGTGCTCTGATATTAAATGATATGAATTTTCCCAACTACTCAGTGCTCTTGTTCGTTCTTGAAAAGTAGATGGAGGTTATTAGAATGAGTGACTAACTTAGTAGAAATATTACATTAAATGCATGTAAAATTTCTTTTACTTTTTTTTTCAAAACATGATGCGATATCAAAATGATTTTCAAATTATCATATCATGAAAACTCATTTTCAATATTTTACAAAAACAAGCTCCACGAGCCATTGAAGATGCATTAAATAAATAATTGTCTTATACATAAACGACTATACAAAAATAAGCCACCATCATACATTTCACTTGAAAATCATCTCAGTGAAAAAAGAGGATCACTCAAGGACCCTCTTTGGCACATAAATCCAGAAAACAGCAATCGAAGTTCAGCAACACCTCATTAGTGAGAGAGAAGAATCAAGAAATGTGTGATCCAAAGATACAGCCTCGTTACCTGAGTTGTCGATGAACAATGGTCATCTATGAAGCAAACCATATGATCGACAATAAACAAATAATAATACCCTGATAAGCTTTGGGGACTCAAAACTCAAGGAGTGCCTCATCACTGCCCTATTACCAATTTCATAATAACACAAAATCAAATGCAAAAAAAAAATAAAAAACCTTGGTTCGAGAAAGTGAAAAAAGGGCCACCTTTCGACCTTGTCTCCTAATATGGAATGAGCGCTCCAACGAGGTAGATTGAAAGTTCGTACACCCTCATGTTAAACTCTACCTTCAACTAAGATGGTAGAAAATTATGCACCGATTAAGAATCTCCATTACACTCACATGATGGAAATGATTTAACGACAATCAATGATGAAGAAGATGGTCGCGCGAAGCTTAAAAAGAAACACTCAACTTTGGGAGAGGAAACCTTAATTTTCTATTCAATTCAATCTCTCAACATAAGAGTCTTTGAGAGTTTTTAATAAAACTCTCTTCAAACAAAACTTTGGATAAAATTAATGAAACAATGAGAGGAGTATTTCAATCATCCTTCATGTGTGCGTGGCAAGGGGTTAGGTCGCACACTCAATACATCTAGCCGCGCATATTCGAATTGATTTTGCCAACCTTATCTATGTGATTCGGTTGGCCAACAAACCTTATCTTTAGAAATTATCATTATGCTCTCTCATGCATGCAAACACATAAAATTCAAGTGAACTACTAAAAAAATACAATAAAAAAACAAATAAAAGGAACAGTTACATTATTTAGATAAAGGAAGACAAATTCTTTTTTCATGATTGGTTGTAAGCTCAAGTATCTCCCACCTTAATGTCTGGAATGCTCCCTCCTTATCCTAAGAGATTAGGTTGAGCTTCTTTTTATCTTTGAAATATTCACCTACCAAATGAGTAAGTAGGTTAATTAGCTTATTGGATCGGGCTTTTGATATTGGGCCTTGAGCCACGTCACGTAATATGCAAAACATAACAATCTACACGCAACAGAAAGTGTACTACGATGTCCTATTGACACTTTGCCACCGAGACCGTTCAAAGTATAACGAAGATCCATTATCTATCACAACAATAATAAAGTCATGTATCAATGGTAAACGTATAAAGTATACATGTATATGCGTAAAATACTAACATGCTGGCAACCAGGCTCTGTCATATTTTAATGGATGATAGCTCATAAAAATAGAGTTTTCGTAAAAACAATGCAATGTAGTTCAAATAATATAAAACTCCCACCTTTACACCGAGCGCTTCTTCCTCCAACTAGAGGCGCAACTTACTCAAAGTCTTCAAAGTCATCTGAGCCTATAACAAAACCAAGGTTATAATTATCTCATAGATCATTAAGGGAAAACACTAGGATGAGTCCTAAATTGGGACTATGAACTCAATCATAATACTATATACGGGCACAAACTTCCTTCGACTTTATTTTCCTAAAAATAAAGTCTTGCGGTCAACACTTTAAGTCATAGGTCAACATTTGCGACTCTCAATTAGGCCTACCAGTTGGCAGTTCCTTCTAGCAGGCGACACTATATATCTCTTGGGTTTTAGCAAAAATGCACTAGCAATCGATACTTCCTTCTGAAGTGTTGACACATTTTACAAAATAAAAACCAAAGTGTCGACCCTTCCTTTGAACGGTCGACACCTTCAACCTACTGTTTCCAAGCAGGGTTTGAAGTGTCGACCAACTATACACTTGGGCAATTTCTAGAGACGAGGAACGTTGAAAAATGCCCTCTATCGCCGTTTCTCACCACCGATCAACAAAATATCTCTTCTAAACTTTAAAACCTAATCACATAAACTAAAAACAACTCACGGATTCAAGTTTCCAAACTCGAATCCGTTATCCAAAAACTCAAATCTTTAAACACGAAAAACAAAAAATGACTTACTCTTGAAGTCTTCCTTCACAAACGTTGCTCCTTGAAGCATTGTGAAGGTTTCCTTAGCCTCATATTCTGGTGACTCGCACAAAATGAAAATTGCCCTCCTCCTGCTCTCCCTCTCTTACGGCGTCCATAATGCCTAATTGAGGGAATAGGGTTTCTCAAATCCTATTTTAATACAACTTTCATTATTTGCACTTTAGTTCTCTACTTCATAAATTTATAAATTATACTGATAGATGTAGTTTAAACAAAAATCTTTAAAATATCGATTTTTTACAAACTCTGTCCAAAATCAACCAAGAATATGCTGACGCATATAACAATTAAAGTACCATATATGCATAATACAGAGGTGTAAAACTAGCCTCTATATAGTATAAAAATGTACATACTGTTAGATAAAATATGTCAGGTTTTATATTAGATAACTCACAAAATAAAGCTTTTGAAAACCATGATGCAATGTAATACAATAAATAAACATCCTACTTCAATAACAATAACAACTTTACCAATCAGCCAAATTGTGCTATTAGAAACATACATTGAATTCAAGAACATTGTTGGAACCAAAAGCAAAACTGATACTAAAATCCCAATTAGAACAATAGGGAAAAATAAATGGATCGTCAATCAGATCTAAGGACCCATTGGAAGAAATCGATAATGACCGCAAACTTTGCCGAGGTACGTAGCAGACGCTTGGAGCAAAAATTGCACTACCACCATAGAAGCCCACAACAAAAATCCAGAATGATATCATTGACGCTCGAACTACACCAACAGACAGCCGAAGTGGGAGCCCAATTGCTTGCACTCAGAAAACCATCTGCATCTCTGCAGACGCCAGACTCAAAGGGCAAACTCCCAGAGACGACGTTCCGACAACACATTTTTGCAAAAGATTCATCCTTCCCATTAATTTCTTACCACCAATCGATCTAACACTTAATCTAGTCCATAGATTGACCAAAAAAACTCAAAAATAACCAAAAACGCGAAATCAAAATCCAATTAAAACTACGAAACGCAATGAAAAACTAACAAAACAGAGCTTAGATTCAAACTTATCCTTGAAAACCCTTCACAAATTTTGAAGATCAGAAGTCAAAAACTCGAACCGGGCGCCAAAACATTAAAATCACGCAACCTCGCCTTTCCCTAGTTAAAAATGTGTGTGTGTGTGTGTCTAACACATTTAAATCTTGATTCGTCAGAAATCTACACATTATCCTAAATCCCTACAACACATGCTCGAGGAATAAATTTTCAATTTGTGCACCACTGCTATGAGTCATCACTATACGATAGCTTACAAAATCCATTGGTTAGCTCTTTAACTGAAAGTCTACATGTGTTCAAGCTTTAACGATTTATGAAATTTGAGCTAGTTCGTCGACTTCAAATAATGCAAAAATTGACTAGGGAATTTATTAATATAAACTTCATGGATATTGTAAGTATTTTGGCTCTAGACACCCGCCACGAATGCCATGTGGAGTCTAAGGAAGCCCTGTCTAGAGCGTCATACCCTTTGAGAATAAAAATGCAAACACCTAGATCTAAAGCGCACACTCTTGTAACGAATGCCTAGAAGAACCTACAAAATTAAGTCTTGAGGCAATGTTTTACAAAATTCAATTTGTAGATGCCAAGAGACAAATGTAGACACCCACAACGAACACCCAAAGAATCTTGCAAAAGTCATGCTTAAAGACAAGGATTCAAGTTGAAGTTTCATGCGAACGCCCAATCACGATTTACAAATGCCTAGAGTGGTTGCCCTTAGCTTGACCCGCGGAAGCCTGTCACCTTATTTACCTCTCTAATAGATATATAGTGGAGGCCAATTGGAGCTTGAAAATTTATAAGGTCTCTATAAATAGAAACATTCTATGTTTTTTTTTTAAAAGATGCCACGAAGACCAAATTTCTTGATGAAGAGTTTTACGAAAATTTGATATTCTATGCCTTCAATTTTTTGCTAGAAACTTAATCTCTTCTACTCCTAAACTTGAGTTGCTCATCGTTGATAGATTTAGATCTTTGTACTTCAACTTTTTCACCTCTCATTTATTGAAAAAACAAAAGGGTAATGTTGTAGAGTTGATAAAAGTTTGATGGATATCTACAAGTTCAATCAAGAGAAAGGTTCAATTGACACATACAAGTTCAATTAAGGAGAACAATGACACCTTGAAATAGTTGTAAAGGTTTGATTGATACCTGGAAGCTGAATCACTCGTAACCAAAATGGTTATACAGAAAGGAATCTCAGGCATTGCAGCACGGACATAGGCATTTATGCTAAACCGCATTAATAAATTTGTTTACACTCTCTATCCCTTCTCTCTTTATTTTATTATTATTGCTTGCATATCAGAATTAGCACATCTAGGTAGGAGAGAAAATATATAATTTGAATTTGCAAGCAAATAGAATTTTAATCACATGTAAAAAGTTGTTAAACCTAATTCACCTCATCTTAGGTTAAATCAATCCTACACTATTTGCACCTCCACATTCCAATAATTATCACAAAATACCACTTCATACGAGATCCATTTAATTTCCTCAATTGAGTAATCAAGCCTCGAGGACTTAATCTTCACAAAACAAAATACAACAATATTAGAACTTTAGTTCATTGATATAGCAGTGGCATTTCATGCCTTAATCATTACATAATGCTATTTCTCGTAAAATAGTAGATTTGGGCCATGCTCAAACATTAAAAAACTCAAATGTTCAAATTCCTTGAATAAACTCATGCAACAAGACTCAAGACTCAAGGCCTTGGACTGTATGATATATATATATGCTAATTTAGTATTGGGCCTCTAAGCCTATAAAAGATCAATAGGCTATGAGATAATCATTTATGCACATGCCCAAGTTGCACTTTTTGGTAGAAAATAATTAGTTACAAACTCGAATGAAATCTTAGTACAATGTTCTTATGCACAAGGAATCTAGAAATCTCTTAATCATGTCATTTTTAAGATGTCGATCTAGTTCGGATACCAATAATTTTGTCATGACCCTCAAGGAATCTAATGTAGAACAAGAAACCAAAAAAAACTTTCAGTATGGCAAGAATAAAAACATTACACTATAGTGTGATGCAGATATAAAACAAGCCGCTACTGAATAATATAAAAATCTCACTGCAAATGGAGACACTCATGGATTTTGGACATAGTATGACATAAACATTTACAATAACAAAAACAATATTCAGTGATTATACAGCTACAAACAACCTTAATTAGGTTTAAGATTGTGTACTTAGGACATAACACATTTAGCTATTCTATTATTGTATTTTACAAACGAACACATACTTCAATAATTGAATGTGTGTAACAAAAATGGGACCTCACTTGAGTGGATCAAACTTCATTCACATGATCAAGTTGATCGTTAAAAATAATATGCATGCTTAATAGAAATAATATACAGTGAAACACATACATATAATATATCATAAAAACCTGACATTTTATAAAGTATGAGGACAAGTCTAAAAATAAATTATATATATATATATATATATATAACAACTTATTCAAGGTTGGACATAAAAATAAATTCACAAGAATACCAAATCCAAACGCCCAAAACCCAAGTAGCCCAAATATCAATCAATCCTCAGGACTTGAGTAAATCAAAGTTTATGTGACATTAAGCCATTGATATTGATAGAGATCCAAAATTTTATTTTCCTTCAAAATCCTTGACCATCTGTTTGACCAACTTCTCAAAATCCTCATATTCAATGTTGAAGCTTTTGAGAAATTGTAATTTTTCCATCAGAGATTCCTTGAGTTGTGTATTGCTTCTGTGATGCTAATCTTCAGTTCTTTCAAAGTGGAGCAATGGCAAGAATATAAATGTAAGAGATAGAATTTCAATATTCTAAATTCAAAATTCAAAATCTTCAAGTCAATTCAAAATCAAAAACCTAATATAAGATTTGATTTTTAAAATTTTTAATTTTAAAAATCACATTGATATCAATTCTAAACAGCCATCAATTGTATTTAGCCTAAATATCATCTAAAATCAAAAAAAGGTCTAATTTAAACTCCCCTAACTACTAATATTCGGATAGCAGCTCTGAAAATCCGAATTTGAATTGGATTCACTAGCTAAAAATCTAAGGAGATCTTAGATTTTGGGGGACGTTGGTTAAGAGGTTCTTCTATAAATAGAAATGTTCGGTGTTAGAGGAAATCACACCAGCTCTCTCTCCTTCTCTCTCGAGTTCTATAGTTAAATGACTCTTATCTGTAGCTCTGACCACCGCTCGACCTCTGGCGCGCAGCAACTTTGAGGAAACACCTCCTCCCGAGAAGTTAAGCTACCGACAAAGCTCGCCAAAGAAATCAGAGTCAGCTCCTTTCGACCCGAAAGCCTCGGACGTTTATCCAACGTGACGAGACCTCTCCGAAGAGCACACTCCTCTCTGTTCTGTGCGTGAAATGTGGAGCAGGTCGCGAAGAAGAAGAAGAAGAATTGGGTTTTCTTTTTAAGAGCCAGAACTGATTCACTTAAGTCCAACAGAACCGGCCCAACCAAGCCATATCTGGTCCAACAGAACAAGATCTGGTCCAATCGAACCAGATCTAGTCCAATAGAACCATACCTGACCCAAAGTCCGTCCCGAATTATACCGAATCGATCTAATTTTACTGTTAAGAAATTTCTAGCTAAATTGTTATGAAATAAATTTATCGAAGTAAGAAATTAACGTCTAAAATGTTATTTAGGCAAGAAGATTTCAAAAGTCATCCTAACCGATCCAATCCGACCTGATCTGACCTAAGAATACACGTAAGGGAATTTTTCCAAAATTCTTCTGAAGTTGAATCAATTTAAGTAGTAATTTAATACCAATTATTTTATTTAACGAGGACATTATTGAAATATTAGAAAAATTTCGATAACTCTACCCTAAAAACTTAGAATCCAAGTAAGTAAAAATATTATGTTTTCAATGTTTTAAGTACTGCCCTATATCATAAAATCTATGTTATTTTTTTATAATTATTTTGTTACACATTTTCGATATTTGAACATACATGTTTAGTTATTGATATAAAATTGTATAAATATAAAATTAGTAAGATATTTCGTATGCGTATGAATATGATGGAATTGACGAAAAATATGTGATAGTAAACATCTGAACGACAATGAGATGGAAAGTTTGAACATGACTACGTCTGAACAATAATTAGATGGCTAAATTTAAGGGTGAGAAATGAGTTTCAACTAGTTTGTTATTGTTAAATCAAGATTTGATAAAAGTTAATGTTAATTTTTGAATTTAATCTTAAATCTATTTAATAAATTTAAAAAAATTTAAAAATAAGATTTCAAATTAAATTAGAAATTTTTAAATTGAAGTGTTACAAGAAAGCAAGAAACAGACTTCAGAAACAGACTCGCATCAACTTTTGAAGAGCATAAAACTTGAAAAGAAGTGGTCCACTTGTTTAGAGTTCTATCCGTTATCCTGCTCTGCTTAACTGTCAAGACTTGAAACCTCAAAAATAACTTTCTTAAGAGATTTTCAATAATATTGGGATTGAATTTCTAAGATAAATATAATCAAATACCAAGTAATATAAATTTGTCATCTTAAAACATTTACCCTAGTTTAAGCTCTATTTTCTTCAATATTAAAAAAAATAAAAATTGAGAGGATTTTTTCCGTTAAAATACAATTTAGACAATAATATTTAGTGTCATTTGTATATTTACATCTTAAAGTATTTTTTGCATCAATCGAATTTTATTTTTCAATTGTCAGTCATTTGAATCTTACCATTAATATTTCATTAAATTTATAGAATTTCAAAACGAGTTAGACATTCTAACATAGTTAGAAATAATATTAAAATGACTTTTTTTTTACTGAAAAATATGATGTGTAAATTCACGATAATATCTAAATTTTTAATATAAAAAGAAGTATTTTGATTTAAATAATAATAGTTTTTAAAAGTTAATATGTAAATGACCCAAAAACAGATCGGAATTGGATTTTTCTTTTTATATTAATATTCATATTCAAAATTCAGGGACTACAACAACCCTTGAAGCCCAGCTGAGGGAATTCTGACGATGGCGTTCCTCGGGATGGACTTTGGTTGTGCTTCTGATTCTCTTTACAACGGCAAGTTTCCAGATAAAGATTGCTTATTGCCTCTCATCTCAAAGCTTCTCGGCTATGCCATTGTTGCTGCCTCAACCACCGTTAAAGTCCCACAGGCAATTAATTCTGCTTTATTTATTGTTTTCTTCGATTTCTATATTTGCTACTCTTAGTGGCGTTGACATTGTGAATTTTGATGCGTCTGGTTTTTAATATGATCCGGAGCTTCTGAATTTTTTTTTTCAGTACGTAATTCTACTTCTTACTGTTGTCTGATTATAGATCTTCGGATGCTGCTTTTTGAATTAAATCTATATAGTCTCTGGTTGTACTGCATTTCTTGTGGCTTGTAATGGTAGTTTTGAAGACATAATCTGGTTTCTTAGCTTTCAACATCTCATTTGGTGCGTTAGATTTGGTATGAGATGGTTTGGTCGGAATAAACTCAGCAAATTCATTCCCTGTAAATGATAGAACACTATGCTTATGCAGTTTTATAGCTTTTGCTATCTATTTCTTATGGAATTCAGGAATGTTCGAAATGAGGAAACATCATAAATTGACGAGATTGTTATTAAAAAGTGACTTGAGCCTTGGAAACTATTTTGGAATAAAATATTAATTCTCATTTGAATTTATAGAATCAAAGCCTGCAGGAGACTTGAATAGCGATGGGGGATGGAATTAACATGCCACAAAGGAGGTTGTTTTTCGTTAGTTCAGTTCAATGTCCTAGCTTTTCTTGCTATATAGAGATTTTTTGCCAAACACATTTTTTTACTTTTATTTTTAAAGATTAGTTTCTTGACATTGCGATGAAATTAATTGGCTTATATTGTAATGCTTGTGATGGCTCTTACGTCGTGATAGCTTTGATATCATGGTAACTTGATAACATGCATATTCCCTCCCCCACCCAGATAATGAAGATCTTGAACCATAGAAGTATCAGAGGCCTTAGTGTTGTATCATTTGAGCTTGAAGTCATAGGCTACACTATTGCTCTGGCATATTGTCTCCATCAAAAGCTTCCATTTTCAGCTTACGGAGAGTTGGCTTTTCTTTTAATTCAAGGTATATATTAAGCACTTGCTGGTGAGTACTGGGATGACCAAATTCTTCCAGAAACTCAAATGAAAAGTCACGAGGGGATGGAGAAATGTAGATGTTTTTGGGATTTATGATTTTTCCTCAACAATTGAAGGTTTCCCAGTTGATTTTTAGTTGATTCTGCAGGATCTAATGCAAACCCTCATTGTCTTTACTTATCACAGCTATAATTCTAGTTGCCGTTATCTATAATTATTCCCAGCCTCTGGGCATGAAAACATGGGTCAAGGCATTAATGTATCCTCTTTGCTAGCAATTTATTCAGGTTCAAGTATTCTTAAATTGCACTCTTTGATGATATGTTTAGCTACTTACTTAATATCATGGATATTCAGATATTGTGTTGTGGCACCAACCATCTTAGCTGGTCAGATTGATTCTATTCTCTTTTCATGTATTTTGGTTTAGTATAACTCATAAAATAAATTTAGATAAATTCTTGTATATAATAACACATTATATTAACTATGGGTGTTTGAAAATTTTAATAAAATAGCCTTCTAATATGCATGGTTAGTGGTAGTGTCAAATTAGCACATGTTTCATCTTTACAAGTCACTATACTTGGAATGCATGTTTTGATGTGAGAGCGTTCCTACTTTAGGACACCGAGTGAGCTCGAGCATGTGTTGCATTATGGCTAGATTGTGAAGGTTAAACATGTGGTTGCTCGTCTCCCGTTTTGGGAATCTAGAAGTCTGGACTCGATGGGATCGAGCCTTGACAATGACTATAATTCTAGTTGCCATTACTTATAATTATTTCCAGCCTCTGGGCATGAAAACATGGGTCAAGACATTAGTGTATCCTCTTTGCAAGCAATTTATTCTGGTTCAAGTACTCTTAAATTTCAATCTTTGTGATATGTTTAGCTACTTCCTTAATATCATTGATATTCAGATATTGTGCTGTGGCACCAACCATCTTAGCTGGTCAGATTGATCCTATTCTCTTTGAAGCTTTGTATGTGAGTTGGAAACTTTCTTGTCCAAATTGTTCTTGAAAATCTTTTTATATTTCCTCTGTTATTCCCAGATTCTTTTCAATGATTTTTCATCATTGGATTGTTTCTTTCTATTTAAGCAGTATGAT
This sequence comes from Begonia peltatifolia, assembly GCA_022433055.1. Classification (NCBI taxonomy): domain Eukaryota; kingdom Viridiplantae; phylum Streptophyta; class Magnoliopsida; order Cucurbitales; family Begoniaceae; genus Begonia; species Begonia peltatifolia. The sequence continues at coordinate 24,858,587 of CM039519.1, read as the reverse complement.
TTTTTCACGCTATTCTTCCTTCTTTTCTAATGTGGAAACCTACTTGCAGGCATCCCAGCATGCAATTTTTCTCTTTGCTAGAATACCACAAATATGGCAGAACTTCTCCGTAAGTTGAAACTCGAAGGCCTTCTTTAGCTATTCAGTTTGATAAATTCAAGTTGTTACTAATGGTTCTGTGTTCACGTTCTTGCTTTTAGCATATTGGAAAGATTTTATATTTTTTTATTTAACTTAATGTTTTGAATCTACAGTCTCGACTTGTGCTTACCATATTAGAAATCTAATCTCACTTTTTTTTAATTCGACTCATTTAATAAGTTAATATGCCTCATTTAATAAGTTAATACTGTTTGACCAATCATTTGAAAATGTGTTTGAATTTGGCTTCTATAACTTTGTATATTATCAAATAAATATTATCTGCAGAACAAGAGTACTGGGGAACTGAGCTTTTTAACGTGTTTAATGAATTCTGCAGGTTCGATGGGTAAGTTGAACTGTTAATGTAGCTTAATTTGGTTATATATTTAGATGGGAGAAGCCCTGTTTTAACATTTTTTGTTTTGCAGTGAGGGTTTTTACCAGCATTCAAGAAAAAGCCCCATTAAGTGGTATCCTTTTTTATTAATATTATGAACGATTAATCTGCTGATTATTGTCATGCACTAAGGTAAGGATTTTGTGGTTTCCTTTCTACCAGGAGATTAGATATTACATAGTTTAATGTTTCTTTTTTTACTGCTTTTAGTTTTGTGGCTTTGTTTATACAATGCGTAATAATTTCTGGACACTATAGAGTAATAGTTGTAGTGAGGTTTACGGAGATCATCTCGTCTGCGAGAAATTCCTCCTTTTTATATTTTCGGCTTTTCCATAATTTTGTTTCCATTATCACACAAAACTACGAGAGGTAACTTGGTCTTGTACCGTTCAAGGCTTCTGCACTGGAGAGATAACTCTTATATTTGCGTGCTATATTGAGCTAATAAACAAGAGCTTCCGCCTGCAATTTTCCGGTTTTTCTCTATTCCTTGTCAATTGTTTTTTGATATTTAAATCATTCTTGTTGAACGAAAGTTGTATAATCAAATTTCCATTTATGTGCACAAGTTTTTATCAGTTTGTGTCCTTAATCCTTCTTAGTCCTTTTGGGATCTGCCATTGGGATAGTTACAAATGGCACCATTCTTAGTCAGATAGCTTTATACAGGAAGGCACATACCAAGAAAGAGAGGAAAACAGAGTAGAAGACGACTTATGGTTATGCTGCGGCCAACATTGAGCAAATTCTGCCAGAAAAGTTGAAGGAAATTTCATCGCAGAAAAAGATGGTGGGATTATTAATTAGTTTCACAGGGCGATTGTACGCAATAATCTATGATTACTTAATTTATCAAGGATCTAAATTTGATGCACCTCCCATGGATTGTCGACCCGAATATTTTGTGTTTTGTTGTTTTCTTTTCTTGCTTGTTAACTGGAAGGTCACACTTCAACTATTGCATAGGCCTGCAAATGTTTAATGCTTCTCATTCCTAGTCTTTGTAATGAATACTTGTCCGAGATTGGTAGACTCAACCCCAATTTTAATCTAGCTGATGAAAAAAGATAAATCCTTTTGTCATACTTGAGGAGTTGCGCAACGAGCAAATTTTGTCTCGACAAGCTCGGTTCAAGTTTTGTTGAGGTTAGTCAAAAAGCACAAAAAAATTGGGTTGGGTTACTCTATGGATTAATAGGACTTGGTGACACAAGAGATGTGGTAAAGGGTATTTCAGATATTATCGTATGGGAGAATATATAAATTATATTTTTGAACAAATTAGACTCGTGGGTAATTTTGTCCTTGTCGTTAATTTTTTGTACTGGGGCATCATTCTTTATTTTAGTAGGTTGAATACCTTGTTCATATAGTTTTCTGAACTTTCGTTAAAACTAAGTCCAGGTACTCTTTGTCGAGGAGAAAATATATGGAAAATTCTGTCCAAATTCTTGGAAATAAGGGGAACAATTTCATTTATTGAAGGGGGAGTGTATGATTAAAAATTAATCATAATTGTCATCGTCAAAAATAGGAAAATTGTCAGCTTAATATAATTTATTTGTTTTCAGTAGTTATTCCATATGTAGAAAAATATTGTAAATTTTATTTTCCATAGTGAGATCTTTCAATTCTCGTAGTTTTTTTTCAATTTAGATTTCCACGTTAAAATTATCGGTGTTCATTTTAGCTATTATTTCTTTTATTTTTTGGCCGTTATATTTAAAAATCGTTGAAAAATATTCTTGTTATTTTTTTGATCGCATCTTCTATCGTTTCTCGTACTGCTTATTTATTGGTATAATTGTACTATGTACATTAGTTCTGTTTGTGAGACTAGATTTTAAGTGTGAATGTTTGTAACTACTATACCTTTTCCTGAGTACTCAGTTGAAAAGATAATTATGTCTAAGGAGACTGTCAATAGCAGTCTTTCTTGAGAATTATCCTAATGAGTACTTTGCACATTTTACAATGGCGACATAATTATTGTTCCCGCCAATTTTTTCCCAACAAGTAGTACCAAAGCCTCGTGATTATGGTAAAAACAAATTGAAATTAAAAAATTCAACGAAAATAATTTTTTATTGTGAAAATTAAAAATGAAAGCGTTGTTGCGAAAAGATAGTTGTGTTATGGTCATCGGTGACAGACAGATGAACGTTGAAGATGAAAAATGGAACAAATCAGATGATGATGCTATAGTCATTTTGCATTTTACTCTAGCAAATAAAATTTTATCAAGTATCTCGAAAATGATAACGGCTAAACAGATCTGGGATACGCTGACAAAATTATATAAGAAGAAGTCTTTGTATAATAAAATTTTCTTGAAAAGAAAATTATATAATCTTTGGATGTCATAATCGACCATAATGACAGATCACATTGATACTCTCAACATATTATTTTTTCAACTTACAATAATAGAGCACAAAATCGACGAAAATAAAAAGGCTGAACTTTTACTTCAAAGTTTGCTAGATTCATATGATCACCTCTTTAAAAATTTGCTTAACGATACTATAAAAACAACATTGATGTTCAATAATATTGCAACTGCGGTTCTTGATGAAGAGAGTAGGCTGAAGAACAAGAAAATACCTTCCGTGAAAGCTTTATTAGTAATAAGAGACAGATCAAAGGAACGTGGAGTCTTTGGGGCTAACACAGGAAGATCAAAGTCAAAAAGTAAAAAAGGAGTTAAGTGCTATCATTGTGGCAAGATAAGCCATACGAAAAATGATTGCTGAAATTTGAAGAAAGAACAAGGTACAAAAGGTGCTAAAGGAGAAACAAAGAGTACGACGGCAATTGTATCTGAGGGTGAAGAAGTAATTATATGCATAGACGCTGTCAACTTCATGATGAATGAATCATGTTGGGTGTCTGACTCTTGAATATCTTATCATGTTACTTTAACAGTGAAGTATTTTTTATCTTACACCAACAATGATTTTGGTATTGTCAAAATGGAGAATAGTGATATTTCTAGAATAATTGAAAAAGAAAACATTTGTATCCAGACCAACACACAATGAGAGTTGGTGCTTAAAATTGTCAGACATGTTCCAAATATCATACTAAATTTAATATCAATCAGTATTCTTGATGAGGCTGGTTAGAAGAATAAATTTGCTAATAGTAAATGAGAGCTCAACAAAGGCTCATTAGTTGTAGTGAGAGCAATCAAAGAGTCTAGTTTGTATGTGACTCAAGTGACTGTGAAGGAAAAATCGGTAAATAATGCATAAGAAAACTTGTCCATTGAGTTATGACAGAAACGACTTGGTCACATGAGCGAAAAAAGACTTCAATTGCTTGGCAAGAGAGAATGTCTACCACATCTCAGACATGAATATTTGTCAAATTGTATTCATTGTTTGGCTAGAAAACAATACAGTTTTCTTTCAGAAGTGTTAGAAGTCATCTATTCAGATGTCTGTGATCTCACGTTAACGAAAAAGTTAGGCGGTGCCCAATATACGGTGATATTCATTAATGATCACTCAAAAAAAGTTTGGGTTTATGCACTCAAATCAAAAGATGAGGCGTTTAACTTTTTCAAACAGTTTCATGCTTTAACAGAGTGAGAAACTGGAAAGAAGTCAAAATGCATTCGCATAGGTAATGATGGTGAACATATGAAATCATTCGATGAATACTACAAGATGCACAGGATCAGATACGAAAGATCAGTTCCAAAGACTCATCAACAGACTATGGACTGTAAAAGACGTCTCTTATAAACATTTAAAAGTGTTTGGATACAAAGCGTTCGTCTATATTCTCAAAGATGAGAGGTCCAAACTAGAAAACAAAACTAAGAAATGCATATTTCTCAGATACAGAAGTGATGTATTTGGATATAGGATTTGGGATCCGGTGGAACAAAAAATTGTCAGAAGACGAGACGTTGTCTTCTTTGAAGATTAGACTATTGAAGACAAGAAGAAAGATGTGGAGATCACTGATGAACATCTAGTAAAAGTTAATATGGAGAAATCAACTTTTGACGGGAGAGATGCTGGAGAATCTAGTGATCAAGCAGCTGATGATGTTAACCTAAGAGAAATAAAGATTTTTCTTGAATTAGTTGCAGAACCATAATTAAGGAGGTCAAAAAGAGATCGTCGACTATCGAGAAAATACTCTGTGAACGAGTATGTGATGATAACTGATGGCGATGAACTTGAGTGCTATGATAAAATTATGGAGCATCAACAAAAGAAGAAATAGATTAGATGACATCATTGAATAAAAATCATACTTATAAGTTAGTTCAGCTTCCAAGCGGACAAAAAACACTCAAGAACAAATGGGTATATAGTGCTATGATGAAATTATGGAACATCAACAAAAGAAGAACTGGTTAGATGCGATGCAAGATGAGATGATATCATTAAATGAAAATCATACTTATGAGTTAGTTCAGCTTCCAAAGGGACGAAAGTCACTTAAGAACAAATGGATATATATGCTCAAAGTTGAAGACAAAAGTTCACAATCAAAGTATAAGGCACGACTAGTTTTGAAAAACTTTGGTTAGAAGAAAGGGGTTGACTTAAAGGAAATATTTTCACCTGTCATGAAAATGTCATCCATACGAGTCGTACTTGGATTACCCTCAATTCTTAATTTGGAGATTGAGTAACTTGATGTGAAAACATCTATCTTGTATGGAGAACTAGAAGAAGAAATCTACATGGTACAATCAGAAGAGTTCGTTGTAAAAGGAACGAACAACGGTTTTGTAGATTAAAAAAAAGTCTATATGGATTAAAGAAAGTCACACGACAATAGTACAAGAACTTCGACTCCTTCATGGCAAATCAAGGATATAAAAAAAAACTTCCTTAGACCATTGTATATTCGTGAAAAAGTTCACAAATGGTACATTTATATTCCTGCTACTTTATGTTGACGACATATTGATTGTAGAGCCAAACAGAAAAATATTGTTATCTTAAAGAAAAATCTTAACAAGTCTTTTTCCATGAAAGAGTTAGAACGAGTAGATATGGTTGAAAAAGTACTGGTTGGTCCAAAGAGGGTATAATAGAATCTCTCGGCTTTGCCTCATTTTTTGATGAAGGACACTCCAACGAGCTTTGAAGGAGAGTTTTAATACTCTTTTGCTATGGATACCATCTTCGAGAAGGCAATGAAAAGAGCAGTAATAAGAAATTCTAAGGATACTGAAAACCTAAAAACAATGGACACCAAAACACGCTTGGATATTACTCACCGGCGGCAATGGGTTTTGGACTCAAAAGAGATCCAATTTTGAAGATGAACTTCATCTTCTTAATTCCAACTAAGATGGTTGTTACAACAACTAAGGGGTTAAATACCTCATCCATATATATTTAGGGTTCAACATGTAGAAAGGTGGAAGAAGCCTTTAGTAGGAGCAAGGCCATTCAGCCACCTCATCAGCCGAGCACTCCTCTTCTTTCTCCCACGTTCACTTGTACTTTCCTCCCTTCAAATGTAGCTCATTGTCCCTTCTAAATGCAGCCCTAATTCTATCATAAGGTGTTTAGATATACATGTCATGCAAACATAAATTAAACTAAGTGTTTTTGGAAAGAAAATAAAAGATTGACTCGATTACACCATTTGATAAAAGGAAAACAAATTCCTTTCTCAAAACTTGTGTGGCCGAGAGTTTGCTCTCATGTTGAGACAAGGAAGGCTTTACAAGTCTGGAGTGTTTGGTTCTCCTTCAAGTTTTCAAAAAGGTAATGAGTTCAGTGGTCTCCACGGCCAAGGTGTGAAGCTCGGGTCCTCCCTCCTTAGTTCTTCATTAGCAGATGTTTTGCTTGATCCTTGGAACTCATCTTGGTTTGACTTGTCACCTCCTTCATTTCTTGGTGGACGTTGATGAGCCTAGAGGAGCCATCACTCGGTCATAAGTCAAATCCTTAGTTGCGGCCTCACTTTTAACTAACGAGTTTGCTGTTTTTGTAGGTAAGCCACATTTTGAAGACTTAATGATGGATCCAACCCCTCATGACATGGAAAAACCTTACCACTTGGTTACATGTGAGTGTGCCTCAACCATGCATGGAAGTGAAGGAGGAATTTGTCTTCCTCTTGACAAATGATGTAATCGATTTTTCCTTATTTTCTTTTGCCCAAGACTTTAGCCTTTTCTTTGATAATTTTTAGTGTGTACTTGTTGAACATTTGATGAAAGATTAGGGATGCAAATTGGAGGAAAAGGGGGACCACAAAACGTGGCCGCCATTGGAGCAAGGTGGCATCCCCAAAGATACAGCTGTGCGTGCGCAATGTGCAACCATGCGCGCGCTGCTGCCTTCTTCCCTTTTTTAGCCGCCAAACCTGAGTTTTTTTTTTTTGCAAGAAAAGGGGCATGGTATTTGAACCATTTTGTGAGCCTATTTTAGGACTTTTTGAATGATAAGTTGCAGAACTCATTTTAGCTTTCGAAGCTTGTTTCCTTTCCCTCGGTGAGTAATATCCTATGTGTGGAGTGTGTTCTTTGTTCTAATTTGTGAGAGTGAAAATAGAGCAATCCTTGTTAAAGTCTTCCTCCTATATTCTTTGGCGTGGAGACTCTACAACAAGGTTGTAATCCATCACTCTCTTTCGCAAGTTGAAGTGTCTTTTTGTTAGAAGAGAACCATAACCCGAGAAGGTGCCAAATAGAACTCTATTGGCCGACCTACCTTCCTCCATTCATTCTTTCCAATACTTTTTTAGTTAACCCCTGAAACTTTCAGGGCTTCTTTACCACACACCCCCAACAAGTTTGTATTAAATTTTCACATTATTTGGATTCTTATAGCAAACATTATACTGCTCGGAAATTGACCCTCTCTCAGGTGCCTATTAGCTTTTCACAGCCACCCGACCTGGCCCGAGTGTTTCATGCATAACTTTCGGACTATTGGATATTTTTCTCTCAAATTTTAAAGGTATTTGCTGCACACATAAGGTAAGTATGTCCCAAATTTCCAAACTATTTGGGCTGCGTTTGATATAGATTCTATCCGTTGAAATATGGAGAACCTTGGTTGTTATCAATTAGAAATCCTAGGAGAACTAGTGCTTATGAGCATTGACAATTTGTCATTAGTTGTTGAAACACATTAGAGGCTTCCTGAAAAAATAACAAACTTATTAGAAAAAGGGTCGACTGAGATTCGGGTTCGTGCCATTGGTTTTCTTGGCACATCAAAGGAGAGGAGAATGTGACAGTGTGAATTAAGACTAACTATAACCATCACAATGAGAATAGTAAAATATGATTAGAAAAAGTATGAAACACTTTGTGTTAAAATGAAAACTATTTTGTTGGAGTATATGTGAATGTGAATTTTGCAACAATTTTGTGGTGATTTGTTGCACTGAAAATTTACATTGTTAAAGTAGATGTGTAAGGAAAGAAAATGACTTTGTCTTGAAAAGATTTAGATATATGCAGCAAAAGTTATACAAATTTAAAATTGATTGAGCTGGATTTTATTAAAAATTATACTATTTTCATAAATGACTATAAATTAGATTTTAGAATGAAAATTTAGAGAAAATCATGGAAAGAAAAATATTTCTAACACTTTGAAGTATGTCATCATATAATAAAATTGGATAACAAATAGAATGATGTCACATATCACTTTAGGATTAATAGTTAATTATGTGATTAAAAGTATACTTAGAGCATAATTAAGGTTAACTAATCATGATTGATTATGTTAAGGTTGGTAATTAACTTAAAATTTATCAAAATTAATTAGTTTGAAATAAATATGTTTAAACCGTAAGACAACGTGATATTTTTTAGAATTCACAAGGATGGAAGGATAAAATGATAAAGTTTGAAAACAAACAAGCAAAAAGATAATTTACCCTGAGAGTTATCTAGAATTGGAGAGAGAAGCTGAGTGATTTGTAAGACTGCCTCAAAAGAGACATTTTTTGCTCCTTGGTCGCGGGGGAGGGGGGGAGGGAGGGACAAAGAAGTGAGAAAAGAGAGAAGAGAAGGAAAGTTAGAAGTTGAAATAGAAGAAGGGTGAATTGATCTTCAATCTTTCAAGAGAAATTGTTCCTCTCATCACAAGATATCTGTTGGGATATAATCATAGGGTGAAAGTGAAGAATCAAAGTGATTAAAGAGAGAAAAAACCCAATCTAAGTATTTTCTAAACTATGTTGATTATTACATAGTTTTAGTGAAGGAAGTAATCGTATGAGCCTATATGTGCAAGAGATTGCATGTTGATATTTTTTGGTGATGTTGGTTTCATTTGGTATAAAATGAGCGAAAGAAGCCTGAAATTTGATTTGGCGTAAAATGGATGAAAATGGGTTGAAATCATGAAAATAAAATTACTAGTGTAAATCTATTAGATTTTTGCTAAGGTTTGAAATTTGATTGTAGTGATTGAATACAAGCATGAAAGTCATGTGATTTGATGGATAAATTTTGTTGTATTAGATTATTGAAAGCACAAAAGTAGCTTAATTTGGTTAACAAATGTTAAATTAACAACGATTTATCCATGTATACATATTGCATATTTGGTAATGAAATATAATGATTTTGTAATCTGGAATGGGAGTTCATTCTCAAAAGGCAGGAGTTCGGACAAAAATTATTTCATTACGAAAACACAGTGTAAAAGTGATTTTGTTAACAAACATAATATAAAGGTGAATTTATAGTTTAAGATTTTTCTTTTGTTAATTACCGTTTGTTTTTTTAAGTAGGTGGGATGAATGTCACGTTAGTTTATCATGTTGCAAGGTATCTTAGTATAAAATAAGAATAGATAAAGTGACCGCTTGGTCATTTGGAAGGTGGATATGAAATGGGAATAAAACTACATGACACCAACCCCATTACCTTATATTTACTCAAAACTAGGCAGAAGTAGCAAGGGAAGAAACTAGGGAAGTGCATGGTATAACTCTCTCTCTCTCTCTCTCTCTCTCTCTCTCTCTCTCTCTCTCTCTCTCTCTTCACATGGAGGGTTCAGGCGAGAAGAGAAAGATTTGCATCGAAAATGAGGAAGATGAAGAGGTGAAAGTAGAGAGATTTTGTGAGCTGGTGAAGAATATTAGAGATTCTGATAAGCACTGGATGAATAGTTCAAGCTCAGACATACTCAAAGCTTTAAATCTTTCAAGTGTCAACAGGAAAAAGACGAAGAAGAAGAAGAAGAAGAAGGAAAAGGAAGAAGAAGAGGAAAGCAACAAGGCCTGGAGACCTTCATTCTTACCTGAAGATTTCATGGAAGATCATCATCAACTTCATCCTTGTAAAGTTCTTTCTGCAGAATCTTCACAGGTCGACCATGGCGGATTAGAGGTGAAAGAGATGGATGCAAAGTTAGACCTAAGTCTTTCACTTTGAGATCCACATGAACATATGCTGAAGCAACCATTGATTATCTAAACTCGTCCATGATTGTAAGGCTGTTTAATTCGGGTTGATATTGTAAAAATCTTTGTTAATTGATGTCCATATCATGGAAATGTTAATTAAAAAGTTAATCAGCTGAAATTGATGGTTGCATCCGAATATTAATCCCTTATTATTATTTTCTGTGGTAGATTTAATTATTTATTTTATTGACATAATTAAAATGACATTTTAAAAAAACAAATATTGTTAATTTATATATTTAAATTGAGGTAAATATATTAATGTTGTTCCAAATTTAACCAAAACTAAGATCATTACCTGAAAATAGGTGTAAACTCCCATACTATAATAAAATAAATTAAATTATTATCTAATTTATGAAAATAAGACTATACAATTTTTTTTATTAAAATAGAGAATAATCAATAAATATTTTTAGCATATTAAAATCAAGTCAATGCATTTAATATCTTTAGCATATTAAAGTTAGGTATTTTACAACAAATGCAACGCCCAAGTAAGTCAAGAATTTATTATTTTAGTAATTAAAAAAAAAAAAACAACAACAAAGGTGAGATAATGATGTTGTATTTATGCAATCATTCTCTCACTAGATGACGTCATCATAATTACGTCACCATGATTACATCAACGCGTTGTTGAAAGTGGGCTTTTACGTTTTTATCCATACCCATTTGTAATCTTCTTTAATTTTTTTTTTCTCCAAATTTAAAAAGAGAGAGAAAGAGAGAGAGAGATAGAGAGAGAGAGAGCGATAGAGAGAGGGGGGACAAATATGACCTTCAAAATGTAACAAAATAATTACAAACTATGTAATATAAATTAATATTTTAAAATGCCAAATATTTAATAATTATAAAATAAAGCATACAGGTAATCGAGTAGATAGAGATGGCTCGAAGCAGTTCGATATGGCTTGGTTGGTCTAATTGATCTTCTAATCCGACTCAACAATTGTATGTTTCTTTGTAATTACTCTAGATTAGGTTATATTAATGATCCCTAGATTAACCAAATATAGTGCGGAAGATGTAAAGAGTTGAGGCCCACTTTTGTAAAGATGCAAAATTCGATATTTTTTTATATTATTATTTTTTGAATTAAATATTGTAATTGATGTTGATTTCTATTTCAAATTTTTAATTTGCTAAGTAATACCATTGAAATAACTAATGGACCCGAGTGGGGTAATGGGCCTTACCGATTATCAAACGATCTCACTTTTGCCAATGATTTGATCGTGCAAAACGTGACGCAAAATTTATTAATAATTAAAAAGAAACATATTGGTTAGAGCATGAATTTAAAAAGTCAATTCAATTTAAACTTTAAATTATTTTTTGAAACATGAAATTGAGGTCTTAAGTTTTGAAAGATCCAATTTTATAACATGGGGATCCAATTTTCTAGCTGCAAAATTTGAAATTTATTTTATTAAAAGAAATAATTTGAAGTTTAAATTTAATGTCTAACGTGTACTTTACTCATAATTAAACTTTGTCTAACTATAACCAGACAAATCCTTTTCGTGATGGCCCAGTGATAAAACTTGGCCTATTTCAAAACAAAAGCACTATCCCAACAATTTTGACACGTGAAAGATGGACCAGAAATTATGACTATTTCGATATGTTTGTATGTTTGTCTTATCAGGTATCTGTTGAGACGAAGCTGACCCCTATCACAGTTAGGGTAAGAACGCAAATGTGATCCCCCAAAATTGCATTTGATCCGAGGTCTCCACCTAAGAGGATTTCAATTACGAAACTTTCAATCTCGGGTCGACCAATTGTAAGATAAAGGAAAAGGATATGTTTGCTTAATATGCTCGGTTTATATTAAATCCAACTCGACGCAGTTGTCGTTTGGATTGCTTAGGAATTACAGAAGAAATTGAAGGAAATCTGAGGAGTGGAATAATTGGATGAAAGTATTTTGGAGGCAAAGATTGCATTAGCTTCTTCTGTGTAGTGAACTCCATCCCAACTTATATACTTTGTCCCCTCCTCACACACTTGGCAATGCGGATTCCCGCAGGTCGTATTCCGTTCGTAGTTGTACGGCGGACCGCCATACCCACAACATGTCATCAATGGATTCTCAAAACCTATCGAATAATCATAGAATCATGTTAAATGTCTTTCGTTCATTCCATGAATAATAATTAAAAACTAATCTTATAATCTGAGTTTATGTTTTTGAGGCAGTCATCTATTAATAATTTTGTACCATGACGTAATGTTTACGTGTCATTCTTTCCTTTGATAATGATCGACAATGTTTGAGGCTTACCTTTTTTTAGAGCATCACTAATGACTTCGTATTTGATGGCATATACATCGACGTATACGATAGTAGAGTTCTGCAGATCAGACCGAATTTGCTGAGAGAGAGTGAGCAATTGGCTGTTAAACGCTTTTGCAGCATTGTTTAGGGGAAGAAGACAGCCATTGTTGTCGAGCTCGGTTGCATTTGAACTAGTTGTGGCTAGCTTTTGAGGTAAACAGCCAAGTGGTCCTGTATTATGGATCCAAAAATTTCTTCCGCCGTGTTCATATATCTTCTGTAAAAGCCAATGAGAAAGAGTCATGCAAGCTCATTAAATACTAGCGTGGGGTTAAAGATGATTAGTGTTTGACAACTTCAAACTCAAGGTTCAACATATATGCGAAACTAAATTATGACACTCTTTTCATACATATGTTGTGACTCAAAACATGCAACGGCAATTTGAACAAGAACTATGAGTTTAGTCCCCTTTCGGTCCATTTCTCGCCATTACGTGAATCGTGAACAATTCTTATATAAAAGAATTGTTTTCCGTGATTTTGTTCACGACTTTTGATACAAAAGACTGTTAAAATATAATCGAATAATAAATCATGAAATCTGAAAACTAAATTCAGTACAAATTCAAAAATAATTTGTGACTTGACCTAGAACTCATGAAACACAATAAAGTCGTCGAAGAAAACCTAAATTTATATATTTTAATAAAATTAATTTTTATTTTGAACAGTTTTAATTCCAGTTCCGAAAACTAGGAACTTTTACAACACCATTCGGACACAAAACAAGAACGAATCGAACCATGTCCAACCCTACTTGTAATCGTTTTTTATGAAGTATGTATATTCTAATAATTTTGTTGTGATAATTTTCTTCTATGTCGTGATAATTTTTCTTGTTTAATATTCTATAAATACAACACATCTCTACTACTCAATTGCGCGTGGTTTTCAAATCTTTTCATAATCCAACCAAAATCTATTCAAAACTCATGAAGCAACCAAATCAAGCGGTTTGGCTTGGTTCTAACAAACAGGGAAAACAACCAATTTCATATGCAAATAGCCAAACCAACGGTTGAGTTCAGTTTTATGGTATGACCACGGTTGGTCGACACCACCGTGAGAGAGAATTAATATAAAAATTGGAGGGGAGACTCACCAGAATAGCATCTTTGATCTCATCAATGAATGATGGGATTTCCTGGATGACTTGTGGGAAGGAGAGATAAGTGAAAGCAGCAGCAAGATCATTCTGTCCAATGTCAATCATGTACAATGCATTCTCAAATCCTTCTTCATCAACCAAATCTTCATAGCCTGAGTATAATATTAACAATAATCATAAAAAAAATCCTCAAATCATGGGAAAAAAAACAAGATTTAAGGACTAAAACAAATTAACCTTTCGCCAGCAGCTCGAGAGAGCGGGATCGAAATCGAAGGAATTGAAGAACTTGAACATCGAGATTAAACGGGCGAAATCTAGGCAGCGTAGACGAGCCACTTATAGCAAAATTAGCTCCATTTGTGAAGTTTGGAGCCATAGATTCCAGATATGGAGTCAAATACTGAGTTTTCACACTTTCACCTGATTGAAAATAGCAATTAAACGGCTCAAAAAATACTGACAGAAAGCAGCTGCAGGTCCTGGATCGAAGGCAACTTACAGAGAAAATCAATCATCAAACGTCCATCGCATAATCTTCCTGATGGTTTGGGGAAGAAGATACGTCCAATGGGCGGTCCAAAGTTGAGTCCAGTGCCGCAAGAGAGGCCTCCGGTATCAGAATTAGAGTCGCCGAAGTTGAAAATGACTGCCCTTTTCTTGCACTGGGAATGGGCATGGCGAGGATGAGAGAAAAAGACGAGCAGTAAAATTACAGGAAAATGGAGAAAAGCCATTTCTCTATTACTGGCTTTGCAGCATAAGCTGAAGCTGTCCTGTTTATGAAATTAAAGATGAATTGGTTGGAGTGAGTGAGGACCATTTAGGAGGCAGTAATTGGTTGCGAGAGTGGAGTTATTTTATGCTTTCTCGTGAGTCTTTTTTGGTATGTTCTACCTGTTTTTGTCAGCTTGTTTTCTTGGATGGAGCGAAGGAGAAGCCATTGGTTTGTTCTTCATGGCAATAAAGTCTAGTTTTTCTGATTCAACTTTTTGACATTTTCTTGCATATGTGATCTCAAAACCTCGAATGTTCTTCAAATAAGCAATCCCTGGAATGAAACAAAACATAAAATGGAGGAAACCAGCTGCAGTCCATCTTCTTCTTCTTTCTGGGTAATTTTAGAAAAAAACCTGGATACACTTCTTACTGCAGAATATTACTTGACACCCATGTTGCAAGGAATTTTCCGAATCAAGACCAAAATAAGTCGTGTAATCTGTGTTTGAATGGATTGAAGGTTTGATTGGTAGAGGACAGATTATTGTGTTGAAGTTGAACATGAGACTTGAGAGAGACAGATGAGAACACAAGTTTCAACGAGAAGCCATGCAGTTTTAAATTAATATACGACAAGCCCCGCCTTAGGTGCTCGTCCGGGACACAATACACTTTATTATACTTTTTTTTGGGGCTAAAACTATATGATTTGAGAATTTTTTAGTGGCGTCATTCATTTATATTGGTTAAAGTAATTAATTGAGCTAAAATATTTTGAACTAGATTTGTTTTAATTTTAAATTAAATAAAATATTTCTTAATTAGTTTATTTTAAAATAACAAAAAATAAGAATTGTTTCACTTCAACTATCTGCTTTTAGAGATGACAAACGAATCGAGTTTAGAAAAATCTGTCTATTGAGTTAAACAAGTCGAGACTAATAAATTCAGTCAAAAAATATTGTTACGTGATTTCTTTTTTTTTTTTTGCAGTAATAAGTTGCGAGACTATTAATTACAAAGATTGAATTGAAAGTATTCTTCAAAGTATAAGTACTTGTAACAATTGCAAAATATTATTTCCTTAATGATAATAATATTTATTTTCTGTATGGATCTTGGAAAAAAAACTTATGATGCACTAATTTTCCCACCTAGCCTGAAATGATTAAAGTTGCACAAAAATGATAATAGCGATCAAAAACATAAGAAACATTATATAAATTTACGGAGAAAAAAATACGGTGAATTGCAATTTAAACTCTAGCCTATGAAATATTTCGAAATACGTCCACCATATATCCGAGAATTATATCAGTTTTACTCCTAATAAATTTTCGGGGTATTTTTAGAATACATTTTTGCCATGTGCATCTCACTTGGAAGATTTAACCACTAACAAACGACATTGGGTAAAATTGCTAGAGTGACAACATTAAGATCTATTTTGTTCAAAAAAATAATAATTATATGTATCTATATTTGGTCCGAACCACAATTTACTCAAATATTTTACTAAAAAAACAAAGCAATTACATGACGAATCAAATAACTAATTACAAAATAGATAGTATAACGTATAGAAGAAATATAAAATAGGATAAAGTATAATTTATTGTAATGCCCTAATTTTTTTTCAATTCATGTTTTTCAATTTCAATTTCAAATTCTAATTTAAAAATCTTAACTTTTTTTAAATTTATCAAATAAGGTTTAATTTTGAACGTTATAACTTCAATTTCAAAATATTTGAAAGTTTTGAATGAAATCATAAAATACACGGAAGCTTTTAAAACAATGTCCAAACATTAATTAGCTTGGTCAAAATTGAAATAAATGCAGAATTAAAACAATTCATAAAATTTTATTAACGACAAAATCAACATAATTTATTGGGTTAAAAAATAAATTAACCCCTCAACTATCAGTGCTTTTTAATTAACCCTCAAACTAAAAATTTTAACAACTAAAACTTTAAACTATGTAAAATTCAACAAATCAAAACATGGCGGGGGGTCACCACCCTCGATCTCATATTGAAGCCAATATTGAGGACCGATCTTTCATAAGGTGTCATCCCAATCAAAGCTTGATAATTGTTGTTGTAGGCGAACTCTAGTAGTGAGATTTTTACTCTAATTTCCTTGGAAATCAATAGCACAAACTCATAACATATCCTCTAGGGTTTTAATTGTCCTTTTTTATTGTCCAACTGTCTGAGAGTGAAAAATTGTACTGAAGCTTAACTGAGTATCCATAACTTTCTACATACACTTCCAAAATTTAGAGGTAAAGCGTGTATCTTGATCAGATACAATAGAAATGAGAATACCATAAAGTCTGACAATCTCTTGCATACAAAGCCAAGCATACTGATTCTTAGTATATATAGTCCTTACAAGGAGAAAATGTGCCGATTTGGTAAGTCGATTAACTATAACCCAAATAGAGCCGTGACTCTTAACTGTCTTAGGAAGTCCCACCACAAAGTTCATAGTGATATGCTCCCACTTCCACTGAGGTACCATTTGTGATTGCAATGTACCAGTAGATCATTGATGCTCTACTTTGACTTGTTGACAAGTGAGACATTTTTCGACGAATTTAGGTACATCTATTTTTAATCTATACCACCATTAATGCTGCGTCAAAGCTCAATATATTTGAGTTGACACATAATGTATCGTGTAGGGGGTTAAGTGTGCTTCCTCCAATATAGTCCTCTTTAATCTAGCATCATCAGGTATACACTATCTCTTCTTGAGCTGAATAATCCTGTCATCTCATATAGAGAATTCAGACATTTTTCTAGCTTCTAATTCATCTTTCACCTTGTAAATAAATGTATCACCCTATTATTTTATCCTTTATTTGCTCAAGCAAACTTGACTGAAGTGTCACAGCAAACAATTTTTGCAATAATCCAAATGGTACAACTTTGATATCACATTTTTACAACTCTTTAGTTAACTTTCCTAGAATCCACTAAAATGATAAAACTTGTGATGATATTTTTTAACTCAACGCATCAGTTACAACATTAGCCTTGCTAAGATAGTAAATAATCTTGCAATCAGAGTCTTTTACTAATTCCAGCCATCTGCATTGCCTCATATTCAGATCTTTCTGAGTTAGAAAATGCTTCAGACTTTTATGATAAGTATAAATTTCTCATCTCTCTCCATAAAGATAGTGTCCCCAAATTTTCAATGCATGAACCACCGTTGTAAGGTCCAAATTATAGATTGGGTAGTTCTCATGATCCTTCAATTGCCTCAAAACATAAGCTACAACTTTTTCTTCTTGTATAAGAACACATCTCAGTCTATACTTTGAAGCATCACTATACACCCCATATTTTCCTGATTCATATGATATAGTAAGTATATATGCCAAGATCAATATCTTACTTAGCTCTTGAAAGCTTTGTTTGTACTTTTCAGTGCATAAATATTTGACACTTTTCTTGGTTAGTTTCGTAAGCGGGTTCATAATTTAGAAAATTCTTTTACAAATCTCCGATAATAACCCGCAAGACTAAGAAAACTTCTTATCTCAGCTACGTTATTTGGTTGTGGCCATTTATTATCAGCTTCAATCTTCATTGGATCTACAGATACATCTTCTTTTGAAACAATGTGGCCAAGAATGACCATTTTCTCTGTCCAAAATTTACACTTGGAGAATTCTGCATTTAACTTCTCATTCAACATTGATAAAATAATATTCAAGTGTTCTTTAGTTCCTCTTTATTCTTCAATTAGATAAGGATGTCATCGATAAAAACTATCGCAAAATCATCTAAAAACATCTTGAAAATCTGATTCATTAAATTAATAAACGCGACTGATGCATTATTTAATCCAAACGGCATAACTCAAAAATCAAAATGGCCCTATCTTGCGAAATGTCGTTTTGAACACATCATCTTCCTTAATTTTTAGCTGATGATAGCTAGATCTTAGATCAATCTATGAGAAAACTGCCGTTCCCTTTAATTGATCCAATAAATCATCAATTCTCGACAGTGCATACTTGTTTTTAATAGTGACTTTGTTGAGCTCTCGATAGTCAATACACATCCTCATAGATCCATCTTTTTTCTTCACAAATAATACCGGCGCTTCCCATGTGAAAAACTAGGCTATATGAATCTTTTCTCTAGCAAATCACCAAGTTGAGTCTTTAACTGCTTTAATTCATTTGGTGTCATTATATAAGAAGCTTTAGAGATCAACGTCAATCCAGGTAGCATATCAATGCTAAATTCTACATTTCTCATAGGTGGTAATTTTTTCAAGCTATCGGCACCTTATCCAAGATCGAGGCTCCTTCAAGTTTAGAACAAATAGCACTGGCCAGGATTCCAATACATTTAGAATTCAATAATCTTCGAGCTCGCATAACTGATATTATTGAAACTTTTGAACCTTTAAAGTCTCAGAAGAAAAAGAATGGTTTTTTTTCAATCAATTGAAATTTTATTATCTTTTTGTGACAATCAATAGACGCATAGTGCTTTGTAAGAAAATCCATTCCAAGAATAATATGTAATTGTGCATTGCTAAAATAATTAAATCAGCATTCAATCGGTTCTCCTCAATACACACATCGCATTTTCTAATAATAGAGTTGGCAAACATAACTTTGCCCGAATGTGTAACTGTTCCTAATTTATACTCTAGAGATTCTACTTCGTTTTCTTACTTTATCGCATTTTCAAGTGATATAAAAGAAGATAGTTCTAGAATCAATTAATATGCAAGAAGATATGTCAAAAATAAAAATTGAACTTGTCACAATAGATGCATTCCTTTCAGCTTCATCCTTGGTCATGGGAAAAACTTTAGCAGTCGTCTTAGTTTGTTCTTTGTCATTCTTTAGACAACTCTTAATAAAATGTCTCTGTTGATAACACTTAAAACAAGTCATTGTCTAAGTGCGACATTCTCCAGCATGTGGCTTCTTGCGTGAGAGATACATAGTCATACTAGAAATCGTCATAGGCTCCCTCTTAACATCCTTAGAAAGTCTTTCTGTAGGTCCGGTAATCATTGTTCTCTTAGATCCAGCCCATTGTTGTTGCATGAGTTTATTCCTTGTAGAATGAGTTGCATGACTACTTTCTTCTAAACTCTTGAGCTTTGATGACTTACTTCCTTTATTTCTCTGAACGCAATGCTTTCTCTACTACGAATATAAATGGATAGTCTTTGGTGGTGATAAGATGGATATCATTGAATATATCCGCTCTCAATCCTTGGGCGAATTGTTTCACCTTTATAACCTCATTACTAGCTATATGAAGGGTATAACGAAAAAATTACTCAAACTTGTGCATATAATTAATTACACTTCATGTCTGCTTTAAAGTCATGAATTCTTTTGCTTTTGCATCTATCATAAAGTCCTTAAAATACTTCTCATAGAAAAGCTTTTGAAACTTCTCCCAGGTCATGGTGGTGACTGAATGCATCACCTTCATAGAGTCTTACCAGTAACGTGCCTCCATTCGAAATATAAAGGATGTGCAATCTACCTTCTCTTCCTCTGAAATTTGGTATGCTAAAAAACCTCATTGATCCCGATCTCTGCTGCTACCATATTTGTCAGATTGCCATTAAAAATTGGTGGATCTAATCTTCGAAATCTATTGAAATCAATATCAGCAAGTTGAGTCCTATGAGGAATCTGGGCTTGCATATTAACTATTTGAGTCGTGGCAGTAGTCACCTAGGCTGCAACATTAGTTGCCTGCAATAGCTGTTCAATTTTCTTTGCTTGCATCTCTATCATATTAATCATTCGATTGAGTTCATTTCTAATTTCTTTACAATTGGCCATAAGTCTACATCACAAAAACTTAATTTAAGAAAATTTATCTGTATACACTTATTTTAAAGTGTACTACAAAATTATCAAACATATTTTTATCAAAATATAAATTTTAATAAACATTACTTGCTGATCGACAATCTTCCAATTTTATCAAAATATAAATTTTAATAAACACTTATTTGCTGATCGACAATCTTCCAGGTACATGTGGACATACAGATAAGTTTACAGAACTATTTTATAAAACCTTATTGCTATGATACCAAATTCTAACGTCTCAAATTTTTTTTAATTCATTTTTCCTAATTTCAAACACCCTAATTTGAAAATCCTATTTTTTTTCAAATTTATCAAATAAGGTTTAATTTCGAGTGTTTTAACCTTAATTGCAAAATATTTGAAAGTCTTGAATGAAATCATTAAATAGACAGAAACTTTTAAAAAATGTTTAAACATTAATTAGGTTGATAAAAATTGAAATAAATACAAAATTAAAATAATTCATAAAATTTTATTAACGATAAGGTCAACATAGTTTATTTAAGGTTTCGACTGAAATAACAATGTGAAATATTATCGAAAATATAACCATACTAATTTAAATTCCTTTTTCCAAACTAAAAATATTTTCTTCTTCTGGTTTTCTATTAAAGTCATTTCTTTCTTAGATAAAAACTCACTTTCATTATGAAATTACAAACTATGAAAATAACTCAGTAAGTAAAAATACGTATAGGTACAGAATTAATATTATGTTTTACCGAATCCTGACTTAACAGTTATATACTGGTTGGAACTCATTTTCTAACTTTCGTTCAAACTTAGTCATCGCATTGCCGTTCAGGTTTTGTCATTTCATTATAGTTTAGACATAGCTATCTCATTGTCGTTCAGGCGTAATCATCTCATTTTTGTTTAAAGTTAGTCATCTTATTGTCGTTCAAGTTTTGTTATTATATATTTTTTGTCAATTGCAACATATTTATACACATACAAAAAGTCCTACCAATTTTATCATTATACAATTTTATTCTAATGTTTAAACATGTGTGGTCAAATATCATAATCATGTAATAAAATAGTTACTCGTCCACTGCTTGGTCAGTTAGGGAGAGTGAAATCAGGTATTACTTTGATTTGAGCTGATTTTTAAGGATTTTAAGATTCAAATCGTAGATTAGGTTTTGATTTTTAATTGATTTGACAATTTTAAAATTTAAATTTAGAATTTGAAACTCTAAACTATTATATTTATCCAATAGTAATTTTGAGTTATTACCAAGTTCATGTACAAATCATAAAAAAAAAACTTCAATAACGTAATCATTTGCTTGCATAATTGAGATGCAGAACAATAAGCTCCTTAATGGACCAGATCGAAACTAATCAAGCAATGGACAGTGTTGATAAGTATAGGTGAACTTTAATATAAAAATTTAATAATTTAAACTAAGAACGATGTTAGATTTATTTTCTAATCTTACTCTCTGTCACGTTTAACATTAATTTATGTAATTAATAATTTATTTTAATTATTTATAATTTATTATATTTATTGTACTGATTAATATTTATTAGTCAAAGTATAAAATTACAGAATAAATGTAACATAATTTTTAAACTAATCAAATTACTAAAAATGTTAATAAATGATCTAGTTAAATTTTTTTTTTAAATTATCCCTAAAAATGAGGTTGGTTTTATTATACAATTTTATATCTTAATTTTATTATTTTTGTGTTTACGTAATTTTTATTAATTAGTATAATAATTAAAATAAATAATAAATATATAGAGTAATATATTATTTAATTAATAAATTTCACAAAAATAAAATTACAAGTAAATTTATTATTGGAGGTGATTTATCCAGAGGCAATAAAGGTCCTCGAAAGGACGTGGGACGTGGGTATTAGGTAATTTCAGCTACAAGTTTATGACCACTCTTCCCTCTTGTGATCTCCCCTCACTCCCATGGCGTTTTGGTAGGGTGGAATTTGGAATTCACTGCCCTAATCTGGCTTCAGAATACTGGATCTTGACTTCCTGAAGCGATCAACCTCATCAGGTAATTGCTGATTGAACTGTTTTCTACTACTTCTATCGCTTATCGCTCTCCTTGATTTCCATTTTTGGTGGAAAGTTGTCGCCATTTATTTAGCAGTGAAGTTGTGTATTTGAGCCTGATATGGTGTTTTAGGGTTCCATAACTGATTCGTTCTTCCTGAAAACCACTACGCGGTCAGAAGCTGTCTTAGCGTTCAGGTCGCGATTTACTTGCACTGGAGATTCGTTAAGTTTAAGCTTCCACATTTCTGTTATTTCTTGTCGAGCATTAGACTGGCATTCGGATTTCTTTGACGGAAAATGAAGATTGATTCGACGCCTCAGTGAGATTTATGGCGCAGCATCACCGTCCCGCAGATCAAAAAATAAAATAAAAATGAAAGGAACATTGCTCTCGATTCCTTATTAGTTACACGCTCTCTCTTTCTCTTCATTTTTTTTTTCTCGTAGTGTTAGCCTGTTTCCTTGCTTATCTACATAGCGAGCTTGTGGTTTTGTAGATTCACCTCGTTTGCAGTAAATTTTTGGCACCGAACTTCTAGAAAGACTTTTCTCCTCATTATCTAGATATTGTGTGCTCCCTCTATCAACACACACTACCAAACCTTTTCCATCCTGCGACTGGCCTAGTCATTTCTGTAGTTTGTGAGAAAATCAATTCACTACTAACTGGTGAACTGATCTTTGGAGTACTTATAGTTCTCTAAAGTGGTCTGACTCAACATTGTATAGAAGGCTAACCAAGTTTCTCCCATGAATCTGATAAATTATTAAAGCATGGAATGTTTTACTGACTGGACAGCCATATTTTGCCTACATTGTTAGAGTATCATTGATGCATGATAAATAGAATGCTGAATTGATTAAGAATCCCCCATTGAATAATCTTTAGGTTCTTATGAATCGAGGATTGTGGAAGAATAATAACACTAAAATTGTGATAGTAACTTCACTCTTATTTAAGAAATTCATAGAGTCACAGAGGTTCCCCTCTATAATTAGGACACTCAATCACACACTCCTCCAGACCTTCCTGACCCTGGAATTTCCCTGATTTCTCCTCACAGAATACTCGATATCCCCTAACTATTTTTCCTCCCCTTTAACTACTAATTCCAGCTCATTAACTATCCAATAGTTACAATAACCACCCCAGGTAATGCTAACTATAACAACTATTTATTTAGGCACTCTATTATAGGTTAATGGTGGCCTATCAAATTTATATCACTATACATATTTTCATTTACTGTAAGCGATAAGCATGGAGAAGGACCTGAACTAAGGCACATGACATGCTACTTCAGTGGCATACACTCAGTCTATGTAGGTGTGCTGATGAGGAATGTGGAAATTAGTGTATTGCCTATAAAGAGAATAGACATTATATTAAGGTTCATGACGTTTAAAGGCAATTTAGGTTGTTATTTATCGCTTCCTTTTTATGCAGGTATTTTAGTATCTTTATTTGTTTGATTCTTGGCTAGGATATTTTCTTGACGTCCATAACTCGATCATGAGGTTATGCTGTTAAAGGGGATTGTTTATTGAATTGATATTACTCTCTCCCTTATATTTTCTCTCTTTAAGTCTCTCTCTGTTTTGTCTAGTTTTCCATAATTTTTTTATTTCTCCACTCATTATATTGTCTCTAACATTTTCTCTTCTAGCCCGCCTCAATTAATTTTTCACTTCAGATTATTTCTTGATCATATTTGACTTTCACATTAGATTAGTTCTTGACCATATTTCTCCTAACTGTGTCAAGTTTTTCTGTATGTGCATTCTAGATTCTTTGGGGCAATATCACTATTTTTGTGTTCAACAGAATGTGCATCTCTAAAAAGACAACTGAATCTGCAACTCTAAAAAGACAAGCTTTTTGAACAGGTTGCAGTTCCAGAGAGGCCAAATTCTCCGTTCTTTCTTGATTTGAGACTACTAGTCTTGAAGGACGTTTTCATAAAATGCAGAATCAGGAAGGTCCTCCAGCAGAAAAAGAAAAGGAGTTTGAATCATCCATGTCGACACCCGATTTTGATTGTTGGGAAAGTTTTGTGGATGACGATATTGTGCAGCAGCAATTGGCACTTCGGGCTGAGGAAGCTGAGAAAATCCCATTTGTTGGTGATAAGGCAAGTTACGGATTATGTTTTGATGTCACGCTGTTCATTTCATGCTTCTTTTTCTTCCACCGTATGCATGTATTTTTTATGGACTGGTTTGATGTTCTGAATTTTACTTGCTTTCCAATATTTTGGGAATTTCACTATTGTTCCTTTTCTGTTTCCTTCGTGCTTGTGGTTGTGATCTGTTTTACTATTTGAAGAAGTCTATGCATCAATATGATTGTCAGAATTGTTTTAGATTGTCTAAAATTCTTTCAAAACTAGAGAAAGGATGAAACCAATTACATTTTTAAGTTTTATTACTTATGCTCCTTTTTAGTTCTAACATCAAATTTATTTGTTTCAAAGCTACCTTTTTCTTCTTCACAAACAGCGGTTTTGGCATTTGACTTATTAAAAATTCTTGAAAACTTAGCTGAGTGACATTCGCTCATGAATTTTCCTTTAGCACAACTGCAGGAGCCACTTTCTACACTGGAAAATGAATATCAATCGGGCAGTCCTATTTTGCTAGAGAAAATAAAGGTTTCTATATTGCATTTGTTCTCTATCAATTCTCTAATAACACTGTTTTACTTGAAAATAAGTGTATGTAATTTGATTGCAGTTGTTGAGTAACCAATATAATGCTATTCGACGAACACGTGGAGATGGAAACTGTTTTTTCCGGAGCTTTATGTTTTCTTATTTTGTAAGTGTAAAGCTACTTACACCTGAAAGATTTGTGGTTATGTAATTTGGGTACTAATAAACCCAGGAAGAAATTATCTATCCTTCTGTCACTTATTTGACGCCTGCCACCTAATCAGGAACACATTTTGGAATTGCAAGATAGAGCTGAAGTTGAGCATATCAAGATTAAGGTTGAGCAATGTAGAAAAACACTTCAGAATCTGGGCTATGCTGAATTTACCTTTGAAGATTTTTTTGCGGTAAAACTTATTTGACCATATAATTAATGTTCTCGTACTATTAGTGAGCTTATATGATTCTTCACTTGACCTTAATGAATAGGGTGAGAAATAAACTGTATTTTTATGATCTAAAGTTTGATAATAGAATGCATGAGAAAGAGTGCTAAATGTTAGCAGATTAGAGTTTCTGTCATGTTTCTTACCAAAAAGCAAATTTTTTTTTATTAGGATTGGGCATGGAAAAGAGGTTAAACAACAATAAAAAAAGTTACCATATGTATTTTTTATAAGGCAATTGCTTGATTGAATATAACCAAGTATTTTTTTTTTACCTTGATTGAATAATTGTAGCTTAATTAAAGCTTTTCTTGCAGAAACTAACATTAGAAGTGAAAATCAATTTTTAACTTTAAAGAATTTATGTCATGAGACTAATCTTTTTGATCAATCATATCAAGGTGTGATTTGAGATTATATTATCCAAATTCAGTTGTAGCGAAGAGATTGACTATTGTGTGTGTGCACTTTATTTACATATTTTGTGATTCATTTTATGACTTGCCTTAGATCATAGTTCGTAATGGAGCTTTATTATTATCATTTCTTAAAATTGTGTTTCTCTAATTTCACGTGGATGGTTTTCAGCTATTTCTTGAGCAGCTGGAAAGCCTTCTTGCTGTAGAAAATGAAGCTTCTATAAGGTTGGTTTATGATTTGTTCAGATATTTTTTTCTAGGATATTGTTACAAGAATCAAGAATGCTTGTTTTCGTTTTAATGCATTTCTATGATGTACAGTCCTGAAGAGCTTTTATCCAGGAGCAGAGACCAATCAAGCTCGGACTACGGTAAGTGTCGTCATATATATCCTATTTGTGATTGATGTGCTTTTTGCGTACTGACAAATTTGGTAGGTTAGTTGTTATGTTTTTCAGATTTGTTACATCTGGTGAAATACAAAAGCGCGCAGAATTTTTTGGACCTTTTATCATGGGACTAACAAACGCAACTGTTGTGCAGGTTTGTGAAATTAGTGACGTTTTTATGCATTTTTTGTGAAACGTTTTTCAGCACTGCAGATATGATGTAACTCAAATGTTCAGAACATGTTGAGTTTTAAACGTAAAATTGTTCTCTTTTGAATTTAAACACTCTGCCTTGTTTTCAAAAAGTGGAAATTTGGAGCATGGATGGTTAGAGTTTTGTGATTTTTGATTTCCTTCTGTGACAGTTTTGCAATACGTCGGTAGAACCAATGGGAGAAGAGAGTGATCACGTCCATATCACTGCTATATCGGATGCATTGGGGGTGCCTATCCGCGTTGTGTACCTAGATCGAAGCTCTTGTGATTCCAGTGGTGGTGTCCGTGTGAATCACCATGATTTTATGCCTGCATCTGGCGATCTATCGGATGCTACTTCTTGCTCTGCAATGAAAGATCCGTTCATCACTTTGCTATACCGTCCAGGTCATTACGACATTCTCTACCCAAAGTGATATTTGGTTTGGTAAGCTAGTCATTTTGTGACATTTTTTGTTCTTGCTGAGGATGTAAAACTTCATACTTTCAAATGTGGATATTGCTCATCTCTTGCGTCTGCCTCTACTTGTCTCGTCTGTAGAGCTTTTTTTTTTTTTTTTTTTCCTAATTGGAAGACATCTTTACTTATGCCCTTTAAACCTTAGTTTTGATTACTTTAATACAATCTCCCTTTGATCATTATTGTCGATGAATTGTTGATTGTGAATTCTAATTTAATGGCCCGGGTAAAATGTGATATTATGACTTGCTTCAATTTATGATAACTGCTGTGATAATACAAGCACTAGTTTTTATTAAATTTTCAATTGATAATCATCGAGGTTTTTCAGATTTCAACAGACAGCAAATATAGTAAATTAAACTCAAATGGTATGAAATTTTAATTGGAATTTACCTTGCACTTGTATGGAACACCTTTAAAATTTTAATGTAAAATTCGCGATGGTTGGAAAGTTATGCACGAAATAATCGGGTGTGCTCAAAATTGTTAGGAAAATCGCTATGTTAGCTGAATATAGGTGAATTTCTAAACAACACAACTTTTGTTGTATAGTTTCATATGACTTGAAAATTTAATTCGAACTTATTTAAAAAATAGTTGAAAGACCATGAAAATTTTAAGGGGTAACTCGTTAAGGACGAAAAGTTATGTAGTCGAAATTGACTACTGGTCCACAAAGGTGATAAGTAAGCACTTCTCGGGTTTATAGTTTTTCCAATGGAAGAACCCTATAGCTAGCAATGATTGAGAGTTTTATATCTTTTTGTTATAGATTTGATCATCTAAGAAGACAGAAAAAATAGTGATAATAAGAGTTTCCAAAAAGATTCACAAATTTAGAAACAATGTGCATTGATGCGCTCGGATATGATGCACCGGCAACGAGGATTTGGAACTTTGATTTTTGGAAGATGAACTTCAATTTTCATTCAGCAAAAGATCCATGCTACAACAACTAAGAGAAGTTAAATACCTTCCATAATTACATTTAGGGTTCAGCTAAGAAAGATGATAAAAGGAGAATCTAAAAGGGTTGTACCATTCGGCCACCTAATTGGCCAAAAGTCTAACTTTTTCTCTTCCATGATCTTTGTACCTTCTCATCTTAAAATGCAGCTCTTTTTCCCTCCAAAACGTGTGCAGCCATGTATGCAAATGCAAACATAAAATAAACTAAAGAGTATTTGAAAGAAAAGTTTAGCAGGTGCTTGGTTACATCATTTGTCAAAAAGGAAAATAAATTCCTCTTTCAATAAGGTGTAGCCAAGAGTTTGCTCTCATTAATGAGTGTGGCTAAGGGTTGCTCCTAAATTAACACGTGAATAGACTTCTGCAAGTTTAGGGTGCTTGGTTCCCACTTCAAGTCTTCGATATAGTTTTCTCTTGCACAAGGAGCAAACTTGTTAGAAAAAAAGTTTGCCGAATGCAAGGCCTTTGCTCGGGATTGGGTCAAAAGTCCTTTTGGCATATCATTATTTCTGGGTGGTTGATGATTTGACTTCGAATCCGGGGGTTCACCATTCTCCAGGTCTCCTTCATCTCCAATGTACGGGGATAGGTCTTGGACATTAAAAGTGGCGGAGACTCCATATTCACTTGGAAACTCGAGCTTATAGGCATTATTATTGATCATTGCTAACACCTTGAATGGTCCATTGGCTCTTGGGAGAAGTTTGGATTTCCGTTGTTTGGGAAACCTTTCATTCCTTAAGTGTAGTCAAACTAAGTCCACCTCTTTGAAAACAATCTCCTTTCTTCCTCGGTTGGCATGTTTGGCATATATTTCGTTCTTCATTTGGATGGTTTTTCACCGTCTCATGCATGCTCTTGACTTGCTCGGCCTTACTTGCTCCCATAGGGTTTGTGAGGTCTTTCATTGGAAAAGATACAACATCCAACGGTGTGAGTGGATTGAAGTTGTACACTACCTCGAATAGAGTTATTTGAGTAGAGGAATGCACACTCCTATTACAAGCAAACTTGACATAGGGAATTTGGACATCTCAATCGGAGAGTTTCTTATCCACTATGCTACTCAACAAACTACCCAAGGTTCTATTGATAACTTTGATTTGGCCATCGGTTTGAGGATGAAACAAAGTACTAAAAAAGAAGTTTTATTCTCAACTTCTTCCATAAGGTCTTTCAAAAAGATATTAAAAACTTAGTGTCTCTATCTGACACGATAGATTTAGGAGCTTCATGCAAACAGACCACTTCCTTGAAAAACAATTCGGCTATGAGAATGGAGTCATCCTTCTTAGAGTAAGCTATTAAATGTGTCATCTTTAAAAATCGATATACAACCACCATAATTGATTCTTTAGCCTAGCGGTGCGAGGAAGTCCCAAAATAAAATTCATGTTAATTTTCACCCAAATATGACTCGGCACGAGCAATGACAAATAAAGTCTCTGAGGAAGTACTCGACTCTTGGCTTTCTTGCAAATAATACACTTTTCTAATACTCGATACACATCTTGTAGTAGAAGAGGCCAATAGAAGTGTTCTTTGATCATATTCAAAGTCTTTTTTTTTTCTCTAAAATGACTAAATAGTCTTTCCACCATGAGCTTCCTTGATTAGGGATTCTTGAATGTCCCCACTAGAAATATACAATTTACCCTCCTTGAAGAGGTATCCATCCACTATGTGGTAGTATCCTTCGACCTTGTCTTGACATTTAACATACAAAAGGCCGAGATCGTGGTCCTCAACATAGCTACTCTTTATCTAATCGAAATAAAAAAAACTTGGTTCTTAACTCGGTCAAATGAACGTACTGCCTAGATAAGGCGTCAACCACCACATTAATCTCACATTTCTTATACTTAATGATGTAAGGTATTGTTTAAGGATCTCTACTCATTTAGTATGCCTCATATTCAACTTGCCTGGGCTCTTTATGTGTTTGAGCGCTTGGTGATCGATGTGGATGATGAACTCCTTGGAAAGGAGATAATGTTGTCAAACTTCAAGAGTTCGAATAACAACAAAGAACTCCTTATCATAAGTTGAATATTTGAGAGTGGCTCCTTTAAGCTTCTCACTAAAATATGCAAGTGGCTTGTTCTCTTGTATGAGTAATGCTCCGATCTCCAATTCGGATGCATCACATTTGATCTTGAAAACTTTGTTAAAATCAGGGAGCATAAGAACATGTGCATGACATAATTTCTCTTTTATCGACTCAAAACTTTGTTGGCAACCTTGATCCATTGAAACTACTTTCCTTTTTTTTCCTGGTGCAATCCGTAATAGGCGCCATAATCAAACAAAAATCCTTGATGAACCTTCGATAGAATGATGCTAGTCTATGAAAACTTTGCACTTCCAAAATCCCCTTAGGGACCAGCTATTTCTTGATGGCTACTATTTTAGATTCATCCACTTCCATATCATCTTTTGTGACGATGAAGCCAAGAAAATACACCTTCTTTTGAGCGAAGGTATACTTTTTGAGATTTTCAAAAAGCCTGATGCTTCTAAGAGCTTCAAAGAGGATTCCAAGATACTCTATGTGTGATGTAAGGTCCGAACTATACATCATGTCGTTGAAGTAGACTACTATAAACTTTCCCCAAAACTCTTTGAATACGTGGTGCATGAGCCTCATAAAGGTGTTAGGTGCATTGGAAAGTCTGAAGGGCATCATTAGCCATTCAAATAGCCTATAGTTGGTCTTGAAAGCTGTCTTCCATTCATCCCTTTCTTTCATTCGAATTTGGTGGTAGCTATTTTTCAAGTCCACCTTAGAAAAATAAGACGTTCCACTAAACTCGTCTAACATATCTTCGAGCATTGGAATAGCAAAATGGTATTTGATGGTGATTTGGTTGATGGCTCGACTATCTACACACATTCTTATTGAGCTATTTTTCTTTGACACTAAAAGGGTATGCATGGCACACAGACTCATTGATTCCCAGATATAACCCTTCTCTAACAATTCTTCCACTTGACTTTGCAACTCTTTAGTTTCCTCCGTGATATGCCTCAAGGAACATTCACAAAACCCCGAGCTATGGCCATAACTTCGGCCACCCTCCTTACTAACATGTTGATTCATTTTGTAAGAAAAGCTCAATTTGAAGATTTGAAAATAAGAACCAAGTGGACTCAACTTGGAGGAGCCTTTCTTAGTCCTAATTGGGAACATCATCTCAGCATCACAAGTGCCACAGTAGGAGACACCACTCGGCCAAACTTGGTGATTGAAAGGGGAATCTGTCTTTACTTTTAACAAATAATGTAACCAAGAAACTCGTTTATTTCTTTGCATCAAAACATTTAGTTATTTTTATGTTTGCATGTTCATGGTAGGATTAGGGTTGCATTTAGGAGGGATAATATTTGAATTTTGGAGCACCTAGATCGTGGGAGAGAGAAGGTTGAAAGTACACATTGTACTCAGCCAACGAGGGCCGAGCACCTCTTTCCTTTTAGAGTCTTCTTCCTCCCCTTTTTGCATGCAAAACCCTAATGTAATTAGAGGAGGTATTTAACCTCATTTCATGGTTGGTAGCAGCCCACTTTTTTTAATTGAAAACCAGAGCATTTGTTGCTGCAACCTTGGAGTCCTTCGGCCTCAAGTTTCCACCATCCTCACGGTGAGTAATATCCGCGAGTGGTGAGTGTTCAAACAACCATTTTCGTGAGTGTAGTAGTTGTTGTTGTTAGTGTGCTCTTCCTACCATCTTAGCAGAAGGTAGATACCCTCAGTAAGGGTGCACAAGTTGTCATCCATAGCTCGTTGAAGAACTCTTCTTCCAAAGAGACTCAAAATCGAGAGGTGCAAATTTATCATCTTCTCGGACAAGCAACATTGATTCATCCCTCATTTTTCAACCACGACGATTCAACCCTTGAAACTTTTAAGACATTTTAGCCACACCCTTAGATAGTTCGTCTTAAAATTTCATGTTATTTGGAGTTTCGTAGCCAAAGATACACTCTATTGAAGTTAGTCCATTCTATGGTCATATAGTAGTTTTCCGAACTGACTGAGTAGACCCGATTGTTTCTAACACCGCCATCGGTTGTAGATCAATTTGATGCTCAATACTTCAAAGGGGTGGCAACCCTTGAGGTAGCTTTTCTGGGAATACATCTTGGTAGTTATGCAAGAGTGCTCGAATCTCCTTCGGGATTTCTCCCAACTCTTCAACTCTTTCTCGAAACATCAACAAAATAATAGGTCCTCCACCAAGAAAGGATTTCCTCAACTCTTTCTTTGACGTGAAAAGAGTGGAATTCAAGTTTCCTTCCCTCCTCAACACTTCATCCTTTACCACTTGCTCCGGTTTGAGTGGCCCAACTTGATCAATTTTCCCCTGAACTTGAATGAATAATAGTTGGAGTATCCATCATGGGACACCCTCTGATCGTATTGCTAAGGTCTTCTCAACAATAAGTGGCTAGCACTCATCGGTACTACATCACAAAGAACCTTGTCCTTATAACTCTCGATTGCAAAGTCAATACTCACTTGCTTGGTGATTTTGATATTCTCACAATCATTTAACCATATCAATTTGTAAGGGCTCGAATGTAGCCCTAATTTATCCATAAGGTCTCGATAAGTGACATTAGTGCAACTTTCCCCATTAATTAGAAGTGAGCACACCTTGTCTTAAATCAAGCAACGACTATGGAAAATATTCTCTCATTAGCAATCCTCAACATTAGCAATCCTCAACATTAACCTGTGATACGAGAACTCGATGGATAATCATTAAGAGTGGCTCATCTTGGGCATAGAAAACCTGCTCTTGAGACTCGAGTTCCTCATTAGGACCTTTCTCTTGTTCATCTTCACTGACTATTTCCCTGGTGCCTTTTCTAAGGACCATCCACCTTTCGTAGGCCAACTCTTGGCAAATGATTTCTTGTCATTCACCTTAGGTGGTGGCTTGAAGGAGCTCTTGGTTTTAGGAGGAAATTAATTGCCAACTCCTTTCCCTTTTCTGTTCACTTGCCTCTCAATCTTCTTATGAATCTAGCCATCACTTGCTTTTTGGGTAGTTCCAATCCACTCTTGATTTTGAGTGTCTCAAATTCGGTTAGATACTCTTCAAATTTTGCTTTTATAAACACAACTCTCGCTTGTAATGGCTAGGCATAAATCTTTTCCTCATCAAGGACTTTATGGTCTTCCATGTCAAAGTTGGATCATCCCCTTCACGCCTCATTTGTGCCTTCATGGTACTCACAGTGGTTAGAAAGTTATGCACGGAACAATTTAGTGTGCTCAAAATTGTTCAGAAAACTGATATGTTGGCCAAAAATGGGTGAACTTCTGGACGACATAACTTTTGCTGTGTAGCTCCAACTGACTTGAAAATTTAACACAAACTTACTTGAGAGATGATTGAAAGACCCTGAAAATTTCCAAAGCTAACGCGTTAAGAATGAAAAATTATGTAGTCGGAATTGGTTGCTGGTCTGCAAAGGTGTTAAGTAGGCACCTTTAGGGTTTATGAGTCTTCCAAGGGAAGAACACTCCAGCTAGCTATGGCTGAGAGTTTTGCAGCATTTTGCTATGGATTCTACCCTGTAATAAGACAAAGAAAATGGTGATAATAAGAGCTTCCAAGAAGACTTACAAACTTAGAAACAATGTGCACCGATGCGCTCGGATATGACTCACTGACAGCAAGGATTTGAAACTCCGATTTTTAGGAGATGTACTTCAATTTTTCATTCAACAAAAGATCCATGCTATAGCAGCTAAAAGAAGTTAAATACGTCCCCCAATTACATGTAGGGTTCAGTTCACAAAGAGGATGAAAGAAGTCTTTAAAAGTGTTGTACCATTCAGCCACCTCATTGGCTGAAAGTACAACTTTCTCTCTCCCATGATCCTTGTATCTTCTCCTCTTCAAATGTAGCTCATTTTCTCTCAAAAAAGTGTTGTCATGCATGCAAATGTAAACCTAAAATAAACGAAAGAGTATTTGAAAGAAAAGTTCAAGAGGTGCTCAGTTACATTATTCGTTAAAAAGAAAAACAAATTCCTCATCCAACAAGGTGTGGCTGAGAGTTTGCTTTCATCAATGGATGTGATCGATGGTTGCTTCTAAGTTAACACATGGATAGGCTTCTCCAAGTTTAGAGTGGTTGGTTCCCACTTCAAATTTTCAATATAAGAGCAAACTTGGGGTTTGGCTTGGGATCGGGTCTAAGGTCCTCTTGGCATATCATATTAACCACGTCATTTAAGATTGGTTTTAGTTTAATTGTATATTTCTAATTTTCTCATTTAAGTGCTTTGCTTTTAAAATGGTCATTTTGTCTATATCATCGGGTCAAGCCTGTAATTAATGGAATTAAAATTATCGTAAAAATTAAAATAAGTCATTACACTACGGAGATGGTGATAGACTAATATTTAAACTAATTTCGTTAATAAATTAATTCTTAAATTTCCATTTGTTAACAAATTCGGTCTTCTTGTTTATTTTTCTGTTAAAAGAAAGGAGTGGAAGTTTAGAAATAAGAGCGAGTGTTTGCAGTTGCTCCTAAAGGTTGTTTGCTGCAGTGCATTTTTGAAACAAAATCTATTTTTGGTGTTGGCCTATGTTGTAAGCTAGACCATGAGACACTTTTTTATTCTTCTATTTTTTGATGTCTGCCTTGAAATTTGGAAATTTAAAATTATTTAGTTTGGCTTAATATTTTTTAACCAGAACAAAATTAACTACCTTTTTTTCCCTCCTAGTTTGTATGGAGTTTGCTTTCTAATTGAAGCAAATTTTACATTTGCCTTTTAAATTCTAGTTTTGATTGTTTTACCAGTGAATTCTAATTCTAATCTTAATGGTTTGAGTGGCTAATTTTAACACCGAGAAAAACAGATAGTGTTGCTTGAGTGGTAGAATTAAAGATAAATTTAACAAATAAAATTGATAAGAGATGGACGTGAAAGTTAAAGTTGCCCTCGAGAAGCCCCATGCACAGTTTGGCTTGGTTTTGATTCAGTGTCGAACCGAACCGAACCAATTAGTTCTCGATTATGCTACCCAACATCAGAATCGAAGCGATCACTTGATGTAACGAATGAAATTGAGTTGAGATTTTGATTAATGGAATTAAAATGGGGCTAAAGTTCAAAAAAAATCTTTAAACTACGAGAGCATAGCAGTGAAAAATTAATTTTTAAATTAATTTCGTTAACAAATTAAATTTTAATTTATTCTACATTAACCAGCTCACCCTGTTCGTTCATTTTTTTCACTGCGAGTGGTTGACCGTAAATAAGAGCAAACATTCGTACACGTCTCCGCTTTCTTCTAGAGGTTGTTCACTCAAAAGCACTTTTTGAATTAAAGTTCATTTCCAAGTGTCCGTGAATGACTATTCAAAAAAAATTAATACAAAAGGATAATTATGAGAACTAATATTAAGTTGTGACCATAAAAATAATAAAATACATGTTCATAGTTTAATGTCAGAACATTGAGTGACAACATCAGTTAGAACATAACTGTTTTATTATTCCAGTTTTAATTTGAAAAATCTCAATCAGAGGTGAACAAAATCGACTCAGATAAAAGAAACAGATCAAAACTAACATATATGGTTTGGTTCTAATCGGTTTTACACATAAAAAAAATGAAATTTGATTTTCTTTATCAGAACCAAAGTTCTCGGTTCAGTTTTTGAATTTAATGTACAAAATCATTAAAATAGAACCGACTATTATAAACCTAATTTACTAACTCTATTTAGCTATTTTTTAATCTATCGATAGACGACAGTTTCTCTTTTCTCTCATAGTCGTTGTTTAGTCCTCGATAGTTGACGGATCATAGACGTCTTTCGATTGTTTTAGACACTACCTACGAAGGAGAAAGGTAAGCTGTAAGCTATTTGCTCTTTCAATTTCTACGTTTTTTTTTTAGGCAGATTAAAAAAAAAGAGAAATAGCGATTTTGTTTTTCTTTGTTAAGCTATCCTAAATGTGTAATTACTTCATCAGGGTAGTATACTTACAATGATTATGCATAAAGATCAATTTTATAGACTAGATAGTCAAAGTTATAGAACAAATTGGTGTTACTCATTGGACTTTAACTCTACCGTCACAAGCTGTTTACTAGTTTACACATTAAAGGACCGCCTCTGTTTACACTTGACAAATAGCCAAACCGCCCGCTCAGCTGCCGCTCAGCTCGTTACAGTTAGAATTCCTAATAACGTTATGCATATATGTACAATTATTTTGATGACTCGTTTGTATGCACGAGAAAAGCCCCCTGGGACGAACCTTCTAACAAGCAGGATAGAAGTTTACCACAAAGCCATCACCTATGCCATTAATGGGTTTCAATTGAGCGATTCCATGAGGTGGACTGAGCTCGCGAGCCAACCAGAGACCAAGTCAAACGAGCCAACCAACAGGCAAAGCTCGCGAGGCCGTCCCCTGCCCCCTTCGCCTTCTCTCTCTCCTTTTCTCTGGCAGCCATTGTTGTGCCTACTTTGGTTCAGAAATTGGTGGAATGGGAAAGCTGAGTTTTTGCAGAGCATTGGATTGCTTTCTTCTTTCTTCTGGTTTGACTTGTTTCTGCATAAGCTCCATTGAAGACGAAGATGGTGGAGTTGAGAGAAACCCATTGATAGAAGGAGAGAAAGGTCCAGTAGACCTTGGCGTTTCAGTTGAAGCCAAAGGTTTAGAGCTCTCTCTCTCTCTCCTTCCCTCTCTCTCTCTAGACTGGAGCATGCCGCCACACCCTCCGGTTTTGTAGCAGAGAGCAATGGTCATAAGACCATTGCGCGCTCTCTCTCTCTCTCTCTCTATAATCTCCCGAGTCCCCCAAAGGCCCCACTCCCCAGCAACGATCACAGGACTCCCCCTTCCATTTTCATAAATTCTCTTCCCCTCACTTTAATTTTTTTCTACTAAATCTCTTTCCAATCTCTTAAATTCATTTTTCAAATTACTTTCAATTAATTTCTCTCTCATTACAATATACTTTTTTTCTCATTCAACAAGATATATTTTAATTTTTTTACATATATTTATATAATTTTTAATTATAGTTATACTAACTAAATTTTTTTGCATTGATTTTTTTTAGGTTTCATATATGTGTAGTTGATCAATTCACACTACCTACAATCTTTTGTTAGAAATTAATTTTGTGGTACTTAATTTATTATTAACAATTTTATTTTATATTTAATTTTATTTGTTGTGGATACTCGCAATTATATTATTGATGATAATGATGATATAGAAGATATTAAATATTTAATTTCTACATTTTCTGTGGGACGATCATCCACTTTACTTAAAAAAAAAAGACATAAAACTTCGAATGTATGGAAACAGTTTGATTTAAAAGATGTTAAAATTGTGAGTAAAATAAAAACTAGAATTCAATATAAACACTGTGTTAAAAATTATACTTATATTTCTGGTAGCTCTGCTAGCATCATTGGTAGATATTTTAAAAAATATCACTTAAAGAGGAAACACGAGATTCAACACAATCTCAATTAAATGTTAGTGGTAGTGACGTTTTTATATATTCACAAAATAAAATGAGAGAAAAAATAACACAACTTGTAGCACAATTTGAGTTGTCTTTATCATTAACCAATAGTGAAGTATTTGAAAAATTTATGAAAGAATATTGTCCTGCTAGTTTTAAAGAAGTCCCTAAAAGTATTATGAGAAATGATATATTTAAAATGTTTATGGATATGAAAAATGAATTAATTATATTTTTTTTTCAAATGCTCATTCAATGTCTATTTGTTTTACTTTTGATTTATATAGTGCACGTAATGCTGTTAGTTATATAAATGTAATATCTTATTTTATTGATAAATCTTGACAATTAAATAAAAAAATTTTAAGATTTCGTAATTGTAAATATCCTCATTCTGGCAACATCATCTATAGATTTATTGTGATAATATTGCAAAAATATTCTATTGAAGATAAAATTTTTAGCATAACTATTAATAATGTTAGTATTAATGATGTTGCTATTTCTTAATTTAAGGATTATTTACAATTAGATGTTACTTGCGATTCTCTTTGTCACATGAGATGTGTGTGTCATATTTGAAATTTAGTTGTAAAGATGATATGTTATATATTTCACGTCATATTGAAGTAATTAGGTGCGCAATTTCTTATATTATTGGGTCTAATTCGAGACAACAAAAATAAAAAGATTTTTGTAGAGCTGTCTAACTTAAACAAAAAAAATTAAACATCGACGTAGATAATAGATGGAATTTAACTTATTTGATGTTGTAAAATGTTAGACCATATTGACAAGTTATTTGTGATTTTATTAATGATAAGACGTAAAGTATTAATCTTGATAAATCTAATTGTGATATTGCTAATATTTTTCTTGATTTTTTAAAACTTTTTTATGATGTTACAAATCAATATTATAGTATTTATTATCTCATTTCTAATATTATTCTTGTTATTTTTGTAGATTTAACATGTAATTTTGTAAAATATCGATAAATAGACGAATTTAGTAATATTTTTAATAAAATAAAAACAAAATTTAAAAATTATTAGCATAACATTCATCTTATTTTTTATTATGCACATCATGGATCATATATTTAAATTAAAAGCAGTATGTCTTATACTCAATAGGATTTCTACAAATTTATATACTGAACCATTAATTACTAGTGAT
The DNA here is from genome assembly GCA_022433055.1 of Begonia peltatifolia. Classification (NCBI taxonomy): domain Eukaryota; kingdom Viridiplantae; phylum Streptophyta; class Magnoliopsida; order Cucurbitales; family Begoniaceae; genus Begonia; species Begonia peltatifolia. Next base: position 24,820,282 of record CM039519.1, on the reverse strand, counting down.
GATATGACAAATGAAATTACTAATTTATATTATTCTTATGAATCAAAATATTTCAATATTAATTGTTATTACTCACGACTTCCACATAATGAAATTTATCCTAGTAGTAGTGGTGGTGGTAGTGATGGTGGTGGTGGTGGTTGTTTTAATCAACAGTGTAGTGTTTGTGATGTATAAAGTGAATTACAAGCTGTAAATTATTCTACTTCTTCTGCAAATGAAGTCAATATTTATTTTGAAGGTCGTTATCAATTTTTTCAAGATGGGAATTTTGATATTTTAGATTAATGGAAAAGACATTGTACCATATATCTTATTCTTTCTATAATGACACGTAATCTACTAACACCTCTTGTCTACTGTAGTATCAGAATCTACTTTTAGTGCAGGTGGGCGTGTTTATGATGAATGAAAAGGAAGACTTGCACCGGACCTTGTGGAGACGTTCATTTGTATAAAAAATTGGGCCGACGCCAAGATTAGAAATCAATAACGAGAAAATGAAATTCTTGAGGAGTTTTCACAGTTGGATGTTGAATACTTGAAACTTTTTTATTGAACTTCTTTTATAATTTGAAGTAATTTTTTTTTTTCAAATTTTTAATTTTCTTTCGAATTTGTAATTTTTTTTCAAATTGTAATTTCTTTTTATAAGTCAAAATATTTTTAATGATATTTATGTAATATTTTTTATTGGATAGTCTCAAATAATTTTTTTATTAGTACATTCAATTTTATATACCTTAATATAACTAGTTTTTAAATTAAATGAGTAAATATAGTTATCATACAATTATTAATACTTATTATAATTTTAAATGAAAATTTATAAAATTTAATATAAGTTGAAAATATTTATATACGCTCAGCTCGTTAGGCTCGATTTGTTAAGATTCGTTGAGCCGGCTCGGCTAGACTCATTTATCTCGTGGCTCACTAGCCAGCTCGAGTTGAAATTTTTTTAAGTTGACTCATTAAGTTCGGCTTGTTAGGCCTAGTAGGCTCGTTAGACTCGACTTTTTTAACTCGTTAGTTTTGGTAAACTGGACTACTTATGTCTCGACTTGACCGACTTGTTTATCATGTCTACCTCTGTTCTACTGTCCTTCAATAGAAAACTAAAGATCTCTAAAACCATGGCAAAATCTTCACTTCCAATTATATCTTTAAGAGTTACAATGATGAAATCATATAAATTTGAGAATTTTATATGCTTCATGGGCTTGATAATATTTTGATCCTTTATCAGGCTTGAACATTATTTGATCTTCTCTTTTAAGATTTGGTTGGTGGATATATTTTTTATCAATAGTTTTGATTTAGAGATTACTATTTTGTATCTATACGGCAATTATACAAATTGATTCCTTTTTGTAATTACAATTAAATAGATCTCGAAAGAATGAGGTTGTTGCTCTTTTCATTTGCTTTTGAAGATATCCATGTACAAAACTCTATATAAGTTATGTATAGCTATAGATTACTCATTTGACAAATATCAAATTTATCTAATTGAAAAATTGTAAGCTAGAGATGATATCATTTAATCTCCAAATTTAAATTATAATGGATTTTATCTGTTCTTTCATTTGCTTTGCTTGGGTCTAAACTTTAAAATATATGCTTTGTTTGGGTTGATTTATCTTTTTTTTAGATTGTTGTTTTTTGTTGGATTAACCTAATGATTGATTATCAATTTGATAAATTATTATATTTTATAGGATAGAAAGAGAAAGCACCAATGAAATTGTCGAGATTCCTTCTATTGTTAGTGTTCGTAAAGGAAGGATAAAAAAATATGTTGTTTAGGATCATTTTACTGTTGTTGAAAACGGTAATAATAACAAATAACAATTCTAGAGCTAAATGTAATCATTGTGGCAAAACATATGCATGTTATACACTGAAAAATGAGACATCAAGTTTGAAAAAATATATCCGTATTTGTGCAAAATTATTGGTAAATTTAGATGTGAAGCAAAATACTTGGGGCTTTCAGAATATGAATAATATAAGACAACAACTTTCGTGTTTTAGTGTTGCTATTTGTCGATAACTACTTGCGAAGATGATAATTACTGATGAATTGTCTTTGAAATTTATTGAAGAAGAAGATTTTAGAGCATATTCTCAATATCAGGAACCAAAGTTTTTCATATCTTCTAGATTTATTGTTGCTCGTGATATTTTAAATTTTTATGAAAAAGAATAAATGAAGTTGAAAGAGTACTTCAGAACAACATTGCAACGAGTATGTTTGACTATAGATACATGTACTTATATTCAAAATTTAAATTATATGGTTTTAACTGCTCATTATATTGATAGTGATTGGACCATGCATAAGAAGATTTTAAATTTTTATTTGATTTCTAATGATAAAGGTGAGACAATTGGTAGAAAAGTAGAAAGATGTTTGTTTGAATGAGAAATTGAGAATGTGTTGATTGTTACAATTGATAATGCTTCTTCCAATGATGTTGTAATTTCATATTTGATAAAAAATGTTCGAAATTGAAATGGTTTAGTCTTGAATAGAGAATACATGCATATGCGATGTTTTGCACACATATTGAAGTTATTTGTATGTGGTGGATTGAAAGATCATCAAGAGACTATTAGTAGAGTACATAGAGCAGTTAAGTATATTCGATCTTCACCTGCAAGGTTACAAAATTTTAAAAATTGTATTGATAATGTTAAGATCACATGGAAAAATAGTATTTCTATTGATTTGTCTACAAGATGGAATTCTATATATTTGATATGAGCAAGTGCTGAAAAATTTGAGAAATTTTTTGACTAGTTAATAGAAACCGATAGTAATTTTTTTGGTGATTTAAGTGAGAAAACACCTCCTACTATAACAGATTAAGCGAATATTAGAAAACTAGTTAAGTTTTTAAAAATTTTTTATGATACAATTGTGATTGTTTTAGCCTCTTTATATATTACTTCAAATATTTATTTTAGTGAAGTATGAAATTTGAAAATAGTTATTATGGAGTATGCTGAGTGTGACAATCCATTATTAAGAAAAATGACTATTGGAATTGTAGGAAAATTTGATAAGTACTGGGAAAGTTGTGAAAAGATTAATTTTTTGATGTACGTTGCACTTGTCTTAGATCCAAGATGTAAAATACAATTTTTTCAACATTGTTTTACCATGTTGGTTGACAATAATAAAACAACAAATTTAGTGAGCAAAGTATAAACTATGATTAACAGATTATATCTTCAATACAAATTTGATTTGGGGTTTGAAATGTCACAAGATTTGTCACGACTCGAATCACGAAACCAGGACCGCGAATACTTTTCATAAAAATTTGTAAGAAAGTGCTTGAAAAATACTTTACCTCTTTAAAAAGGACTAAAAGGGGCAAAATTTTATTTGCAAAACAATGTGGAAAAAGTTTGTGAAAATTCCTTAAAACTTTGTTTTTAAATACTATTCCATGAACAGTGCACATGGCCGATCGATCGTCTATGGCCTTGCGATCGATCGTCTATGGCCTTGCGATCGATCGGTAGTGCTCGGGTAAATGTCGCTCGTTGAGCTCAGGAAGGCGCGATTGATCGCTCAGTGTTGAGCAATTGATAAGCACCTTCTCTGGTGCCGATTCTGGAACCCAAGCAAGGGGCGATTGGTCGGCTATCTTAGCCGACCAATCGGCAGCACTCTGCCCTCGGTGGTGCACGCTTCCTTCAATTACGGATTGATTGATAGCTACGTTGCCTCTCCCCTTTTTTTTTCTTTTCTTTCAACCTTTCACTAAATTCCTATAATATTAATCCTTCAAACTCTTCCAAAAACTATCAAATTTTAGATTATCGACTTTCATAGGATTCGTTATAATAAACCATGAGTCATAAAATGCATAACGGAAGTCTTTAAAAAATAATAAACCATTAATCAAATACATTTTCCTAGCAAATCGTATTTAAGAAAAACATTTCCTTAGTTTCGAAAATATCAACACATCCTATTTACATCAAAACACCACTTCTAACCCTTAAGGTTTTTCAAATGAAACTACTCAAATTCATATGAAATCCGTACCAAAACATTAAGAGTACCCACGGGTCAAAAGTCGCCCTAATAACCACGATTATTTCCCATGAACGTACTCCCTCAACTGCGTCCATCATCCTAGTTGAGGCTCGAGATCCCCTCACCTATGAGCTCTTCACCTATATCACAAAGATCAAATTAATAAGTCTAACGTTCAACAAGTAATACATAATAAAAAGAATGTTCATACACATGTTATTCGTAAAACCATGTAGTTTTCGTGTTTTTCATTTCATTTCTTTAACTTAACATTAGTTATTGGGGGACTTATAAGGGAGTAGGTATATATCGTGGTCCCAGGCGTGAACAAGAAACGCAGTCCTTGGCGTGGACAAGAATCGTGGTCCTGGGCATGGACAACTTACCTTGAGTCCCGCCCCGCAAAAGAAGTATTTAATTACGTTTCGTATTCGTTCATTTCATTCCATTTTCTTTCTTATGTAAAACATATGCATAAAATCGTTTTCGTAGTCTTGTAAAATCATAGTGCATGAATGCATAAGGTATATATAATACGTGTAACGTAAACATGTAAACATTTCATATCCTCCAAGCAATGCATAAAGATCTATCCATAATCTTTCTAAAGCTTAACAGCCAACTTTACATAACCTAATAATAATAAACACCTAACTCTACCCATAACATACTTTTAAGTATCACCAATTTAGACCATGAAAATCATAAACCTCATAGCACCTTGTGACGTAGGCCGAATGACCAAACACATGCAACATTACTTACTTGGAGTCCTTAGCAATTTGTATGAAGTTTGATTACTTTCTTTGGTGATTTGCAAACCTATAACCTATGAATCAAACTATCAATATCCCTTTCAAAGAAAAACACAAACCAAAAGACTTAAACACCCAAAACAATTAACTTAACCAATTTCCAACAATATACGACTAATTTCAACCCTTATACATCAATTTTCAGACTTGGACAAAAATCTCTCCAAATTTCAAAATTTCATAATTTAGGCTACACTTATACTAATCCAATAATTCCAAAGACTATGGATCACTTAAAGAGTATTTTAACATACCAACTTCAATTATCAAATAAAATTCACTGATTAAACCCAAAAAATTGAGATTCAAAATGCCCTGCAAAAACACCATTCATGAACAATTGTGGCTATTTATGATATCTTTCTTCCATTTCAACACACCACCAAACATAATCTCAAAATTAAGCATTGAACAGATTGAGAAACGGTGAAATAAAACCCATTTTCGTGCATCATCTCAAAGGTTCATCATTCATCCAAAACTCAACAATAAATAACATTTCATCGATATTAACCCATAAATTTCATAACCCAAACCATAATTAAACTCTTCTTACCTTGAATTCTTGAGACGAGATGTCACACCCCGAGCGATCCATATGTTCCTGGTACGCTCACTACTATTATACACTATGACATCTAGAAACTCAATGTGAACTCACTCAATTTAACACCACTTTCATTTCCAAATCATATTCAAAAGAACATTTGTAAGTATAAAATTTTTTTGACTCGATTCGAAAACGACTCGCGTTCCAAAGAGGGAACACGTGATCCTCAATATAAGTACGCAGCGGAAAAAAGGACAATTTAAAAGAGTTTTAAGTTAAAACGACGAGACTTAAAATTCCAGAAATGAGCCCGACACACGCCCTACCCCTCTCGGGTCCGGCGCTGCGCGTCCGAGGCTCCGCGCCAAGCACCAAAGGCTCGGCGCTGCGCATCCCAACACCGCGCCGCGCACGCACACATCTCCACTTCAGCGCCACGTGCACCAACTCGACACTGCCGCGTCACGCGCACGCCCACAGCACCGCATGCCCCACGCACCTTACCTCTGCGCTGCACGTCCACGCGCACGCCCTCACCCGACCGCGCGACCCGCGCACACTCGTAGAGCTGCATGCTCCGCGTGCCTGAAGTCACGGCACGCTCCCGCGCACACCACCACTCCCTTCACGCCTCATCGCGCGCACTCCAAACTACTCCGTATCCTCTCGACTCCCCGACTTTTCTCCCAAAAATTCAGTAGAGTAACGGCTAAAAACTGGTTATCCCAAAACGTCTATCCTTGCACACAGTTCATCAGAAAATTCCAAAAGTATTCATCCATCAAACTATCCAAAGATCCCCGTAACAAAATCAAAGTTCAAAGACAACGAAATCCATCAACTACAAATGAAGAAAGTCCACAGTATAGAGCAATGACATACTCCAACATATAAAAGTACACATGCGTCTCCAAAACACCACAAACACTCTATACAATCCTGCATAACCGACGCATATACGAACTCATCTAACTACATAAATATCCCGACACAAAGCAAACAACCCGAGCAAATCTTACCACCACCTACCATCTCGACAGTTTGGGTCGCCCAAACAATCCGCCGTCGGGTACCTTAGTCACACATCATAAGCCTGACGCTCAGTAAGTAGTACGATATAAAAGTAAAAACTGATAATGCAATCCTATCACATGCAATCTCTACACTCAATTTCATGTTGTCACCATTCCGCAACGCGTTGTGCAGCCAAGCCAGGGTGAGGGTGAATCTCGTGTCAATCTACACCCTGACACGTCGTCATCGTCCTGGACTCCCCAGTAACGAGGCTCACAAGCCACCCACCCACACGACGGCCCAGCTGCCTCACTCTCCAAGCAAAATTCGCGATTGATGATGCATCGGCCCACTCTTTGAGCAGGATCCGCGGCACCACCATCCATCATTTTGCGACAACCCAACCGGCCCACTCCCCGAGCGGGATTCGCAACTGGTGATTCACTGACCCACTCCCCGAGCAGGATCCTCGGCGCCACTGTCCATCATCCTCACCGTCAACACATACACGCCGCGTGTCGGCCCACTCCCCGTGCGGAATCTGCAGTTGGTTACGCACCAGCCCACTCCCCGAGCGGGATTCGCGGTACCACCGCCACGCGTCTCACCACTAACTCAAAATATTCTCAAAACCATTTTCGTTCCCTTTTTTAAACCTGATGCATGTCAAACAATATGCACACACATCATAATCAACCACATAAATCCTAACGTTCTACGGTGTAGGCCCTCCTGGGCAAAATGCATGCATACACTACTTACCTGGTGTCCTAAGTTTTTCCCAGTGCACGTTTCTACCAACAATCTGGTTCAACCTAGACATAAACAATCCCTCATAAATCTACTCATCAAAATTCACTAAATATGCTAAAAATCACATCTCTCAACTAAATCCATGAAATTCCAGCTAAAATGGGTCACTAATTCTGTTCGGCCAAAAACCAGCTTAAACTTCAGACGCGCATAACTTTTGCGTCCGTTATCGTTATCGAACGATTTAAGAGGTTAAACGCTCCTTTAGGAATCTAGTTTAACATAGCAAAACAGATTTTAAAATGATAAACCACAGCTAGGTAAAAAAAAACACCAAAATCCGAATTTGCTCTTCACTCAAAAATTCCACATTTTCGGTTTTTCAACAAAACTCACTCAAAACTCATCTTACGAACTAAAATACTCCACACTAACATCACATGTCACGAATCCATTAAAAACGCTCCCTAATCTGACTCGGCCTAAAATCTGTCATAAACTTCCAATGCGCATAACTTTTGCGTCGGTTATCAGAATCAAACGATTCCAACAGCCAAACGTTCCTCTAACAATGTAATTAAACCCACTAAAACAGAATTTAAAACGAATAACCGAAGCTAGGCCGAAACAGCCAAAAATAGAACCTATTTTTATGCAAAAAAATCCAAATTTCAACTTCAACCGAATTTCCATAAATTTCTTCACCAAATAGCCACATTCCAATCAATTATACGTAAACTAACAACAATTTAAAGCTTCTCTATCATAAAATCCAAATGGCATCACAAAATCCTCTCGGTCCTCTCCTCCCGCTCGAACGTTTTCTATTCATTACACAAGCACTTCACACTAGTTCTTAAATCACCCAAACATTAAGCTCAAACCTCACAAAACTGAAAGAAAAACAAACATCACGCTCGACCTTCAAAATAGAGAGAGACAGAGGAATGCTCCTTACTCTCGGTTGGCTTTTGGGTGCAGAAAGATCGGGTCACAAGCTGCCTCCAGCACACACACCCTAGCTCCTAAAGCACCCCAAAACCCGAGTTCAACCATCGGGAAATTCGGAGGCCACCGAACTTCCCACACTCAGTCGACCGAAACCAAAACAGGCGAGGGGTTTACCTTCAGTTTTTCAGCACAGGAAAGTCGAGCCAGCACCTCCCCTCAGCTCGTCGGAGCTCCCTGCACACTGGCGTCACTCTCCTCGTCGGCGAAGATCGAACTTCAGCTCCTCCGATCGCCCTTTGCTCTCGGGTGCTCGAGCAGTGAGAAACCGAATGGCTTCTTCGTGAAGCCATTCGATTTTTCACACCCCTTCTCTCTTTTTTTTTTATATTAATAACTCAAATTACTAAATCGCCCTCACGTATTTTTGTTTCTTTGAACCTCCGTTATTTCGTGTCCCCTTGACTCTGAAACTTTGGAAATTCTTCTATGAATCAAATTCCGAGCTTCGTAAAATAAATTTTTCGCTAAAAAGAAAACTTTCTGAAAATTCTAACGGAAAAATAATTTAAATTCTGAAAATTTTCAAGTTATTACACGAGAAGGAGAGTTGCCGAGAGAGAGAGAGAGAGAGAGAGAGAGAGAGAGAGAGAGAGAGAGAGAAGAGAATCGTGGAGAGGAGAGAGTATTGGTGAAAGAGGGAGAACTGTGAAGGGGGAATAGTTTGTTTGGATACAATGAGGGAAAACTTCTTGAAGAAGCTTTAGACTTTAAATATCCTTAAATCCATTTAATTCCTCGCTTAAATTCCATTCCATAAACTCTAATTCTATGCATTTAAATCTCTCTCTTTGATTATTTTATTTTCCTAATCTAAAAAATTTTGATTTCTCAACTCCTTTAATTTTTATTCGATAAGACTTTAAAATCTCTCGAAAATTACATGCGTATAGCTAAATTACTCAGTAAATATTTGCAGGTGTTACAAGATTATTGTAGAACAAGTATTGCGATATCATCGTTCATAAAAAAAATTACTAGTTTTGTCCACAATAAGGTATATGAAATGTTTGGTAGCTCTCATAGTCAACTAGATAGTTTACGTAAGGGAATGAAAGTTAATCAATATTTATTTGAAGAAATAGAAAATTTTTCAAAAAATCAAGATCATTTGGCACGGTGGAAAGTGAATTCATTGAAATATTTAATATTAAGTAAAATTGCAAAATATATATTGGTTATTTCTATTTCCACAGTTCTTTCAGAGTCAATTTTTAGCAATGGAGGACGTATACTTGATTCTTTTCGTAGTTCTTTATCACCAAAGACTGTTGAGATAATTATTTGCACTCAAAGCTGGATTAATGAGGCAAAATATCATTTAAACAACTCTAATGATGTGGTGGATGAGTTTGACAAACGTGTGTTTCAAATTTTCTCCTATTTTTTTTTTACTAATTACTATATATTATATACTTATTTTAAAATTTATATTTTGTAGATTTTACATTAACAGATGGAGATAATGAACCAATTAAAATTTGAGAATAGTGAAAACATTCAATTTTTTTAATGTATGTTTGATTGCTTTCTACTTTATTTTTTATTTAATTATATTTTCATTAGTACTATATTTTTTTGCATCTTTTAGTGATGACGTATAATACTTTAAGGTTATTAGCACATTGTAGGTTTGTACCATCAATAAGTTCACTGGGTCATCTCGCATTTTGACCGTGGATGACACAGTTCAAGCTCCTGTCTGAGTCTCTATTTTTTAAACTTACAATTACAACTCTATAAATGGTGAGGAGAAAATTATTGTAATCTATAACTTCATTCAATAGCTTTTCTAGCAATTTCTTTCACGTTTCTGGGCTGTTCCATGATTTTGGTTAATGAGTTCAGATTACAATTTCTTAAACATGAATGTACACTTAGAAAACAGTAAATTTTTAATTTTTTTATGAAAAAAATTATTTTATATTGAAAAAAATTAGATCGAGACTAGAACCATAACCAAATTTTTGGTTCGATCCTAAAAATTATTTTATAGGTATTAATTCTAACAATTAAGAATTGAGATATATTAATGCAGTCCTAATCTCTTTTAAAATCGAACCGAATCGCATCATGATCACTCTAGTTCTGTCTTAGTTATGCTGAATATTGTTGTAGTTTATTAAGTTTGAATGGAAGTTGCTAATTTTATTCAAATGATTAAAAGGTGGGCCCATTGTTTAGTAATCCAGAAATTTAAGTTGGATAAAAAAAATATAAAAAGAGCTTGATTGGAGGAAGATTTGAAGCAAATAAATCTTGGAATTTAAATAGAAAGCTGAAAGAGAGAAAGATTGGAAAAAAGTTTTTAAATAGAAAAAATAAGTTGGAGAGACGTAGGATGGACATAAAACGAAAAGAGGAAAGAGAATTGCTGACGCGCGTATTTCGAGAAAAAGGAGGTCCTTCCTCTCTTATGTTCAATAAATAATGACTATTATATTCTCTCAATTTTTCAAATGCTTTTACATATTTTTAAGTGTTGTCTAATATCAAATACATTGAGTTTCATCAACTATGAACATTAAGAGTTACGTTGCCTTTAAATGTAACTTTGACATTGTTAAGACAATTCTCGATGTAACTTTCTTAGTAAAAATTTAACATACTTCACGGTCTTTCAGAATTTATTAATTAAATCTTCATATTTTTTTATCATCAATAAAAATAAAGTTCAACATGTGAACAAAACATCTAATATAAATGCATTCTTCATCTAAAATAAAGCATTTCTAACTTTACAAACTTTTAACCAAATATGAAGTAATAATTTCATTAGAAGAGACATTATCAACAATAATAGTAAAAACATTCTCAGTGACTCAATCAAGCAAAAATGTTTAAAGTAAGTTTCTAATTGTTTCTCTTTTATGATTATCAATGTGACAAAAATTCAAAATCTTTTTTGTTCATCTTCCAATCACTATTAATTTCACACAATTTATATTTTGACTCAAAGTTCAGGTATGTAGCGACTCAAAAATCGAGTTGCTGGTTTTCGGTCTGCTCTCTCTCTTTCTACTCTGATACCATAACGGTAGTGACCCAAAAACTCTCATGGATTCTCGTTACGCTCACTACTACTACTCCCACAAGTACTCTTGGAAAATTCGCGTAAAAATTTTAAACTTTGTTCCGTGACTTAAAACGACCTTTTGAAAACATTTGAAATCGTCGCAGCGGAAGACTTGACTAAAATTATTTTAAATAAAATTTGCGTTTTCTAAACATAAAAAAAATCACCTTCGGTCGACCCCTGTAAACACCGGTCGACACTTCCATTAATTTTTCACTACCAATCGACACTATGTTTCTTTCTGTCTACGTCAGTCGATCCCTGAGGTTGACACCCACGTCCATTCTACACTATCGATCGACACTTGTGTGCACCGGTCGACACTACATTTTTCTCTGTCCACATCGGTCGATCTTTGAGGTCAACATTCTTGTCCAATTTTATACTACCAGTCGACACTTACATGTATCGGTACATACTTTGTTTGGCTCTGCCTTCGCAGGTCGACCCTCGCAGTCGACACCTCCAATATACTGGTCGACATATACTAGGTTTAGTCGACCACTCAACCTATAGGTCGACACATTCGTCACAGAATTTTGCCTAAAAACCTTCAAACTTCCCAAAAACAATTGAACTTCGACCCAACGCTAAAAATCATACAACGTATACTTTTTCCTCAACTCAAAATCATTATTTACCTAAACAATACGACTATTAAAGTTTGAAATCCGTCTATACATCCAAATGACTCAAAACAACTTAAAACGACTCAAAACCATTTTGACTACACTTCAAAACCTATACCTATGCCCACCATGGTCAAAACGCCCTAACAGCCAGCCGGGTCGTCCACAAGCGCACTCCTCCAACCGCCTCTTAGTCTTGGCCTTACTTTGAGTACTCACCAACTATAGTGTCGTCACCTACATTACAGAATTCATCTATTAGCCTAATGCTAAGTAAGTAATGCATAAAAACATAGCATTGTAACAAACATATCCTAACATATGCAGTTTTTACAGTTTCGTCTATACTTTTGTTTTTGTCTCTTTCTTACATCTTCTTTATCTTCGAAGATATATTATATTATAAACTCTTGAATATGACACATTAATGGACATGAATTCGAGAATATGTTGTATGAAATGTTGTTTCGTATGCCTAATTGTTATATTGAGAATGATATTGCTCGAAGATATGCTTAGTTTGATGATTTGATAGATATATAAATATATATACTTTTATGATACGTTGTAGGTTATGATTAAATATAAAGAAGTTATGAATTGACATGATTGAATAGAAAGAACATATGAATTGACTCGAAGATATACTATGTTTTGTATCGTATGTTTATATATGAATCATGTATCATGAAAAAGAATTTATGTTAAGAAAGATTTAAAGAGGACAAAGAAAGAAAGAAAGACTAACAAAAAATATATATAAAAACACAGAAATATGGAGAAAATGACTGAATAAATGTAATTTTTATTGTGAGGCGGGATTACTAGTTGTTGTTCCGCAAAGACGGGATCATGAGGTGTCTTCTCACTTCTCTAGACTGAATTATCTCAAATAAGTGGACTATATATCAAAACTAAAACAAGAGTAAAAGAATTAGTGAAAAAGAATTGTCATAAGGTTGTTTTTACAAAAATTGTATTTGCAGACATTGTCATGAAAGTTTATGCATCTCTTATTAAGTGTTAAGTTCATAGTTTAAACTTTGTGATGTAAATGAAAAATTTTATGATGTTCACAAGGAATTTTATGATGTATACAACAAAACAAACGAATTAAAGATGCAGTCGAAGAACTGCTTTCATGGCAAGGTTATGTAATGTTAATAGAAATAACGATTCAGAGGCTATGAAGAGGAAACTTGCGTTTTATTTCTATATGAGTTGAAATGAATTTTATATCACTTATTATTTCATCATGTTTATAGATGAATTTGTTGAACGATTATTTAAAAATGTTGATTTGATTTTAATAAATACTTATTAATTTTAAAACTTACGCGGTATGTTTTCAATAAAATAATTTCAAAATTTAAGTGGACTTTAAAAAAAAACAGTAGAAACAGTGCATTTAAGGAGTTATAGTGTCACTGCGCTACTCATTAAAATTGTGGTTCTAGCTTCATTATTACACTAGCAACGTGGTGCTACACCTGCAAGCCTTGACTCCAGCATTGATTTCCAAGATCTAAATTTAATGAAGAATATTATTAACTTGTTAATTAATTGTAAAATCACTAATTCAATATTTTATTTAATAAAATGTAACAAACTTATTTAAATCAATAATGACATTGTTGTCTAAGTGTCTTTGTATAGGGGTGTGATAAGCAAATAATTCACAATTAATCAAGGCCATCAACCTTTTCGTTTTCATGATAAACAAGTAGTGGATATAGAAGTTCAAATACAATGATATCACTCTCTCAATACATAGAATCTCAAGTTTAGAAATAAGAGAGATTATCCTTTAGTTCAAAATTGAAAGCTCAAATGACAAAAAATGAACCGACAACACTTCAACAAAAATATCTCAATTAGTGAGTTCCACAACGACGACTGTTTGACTGTTTTTATTTATGAACACCCTTAAAATATTGGAGTTCAAGTCAACCACCTATATTAATCGGCCAACATTTTCATGACCATCGTAGTGATTCTTGAACTAGCCAGCTCAATCATCGATGTTTTTGGTCGATATCAATGCTTATGTCATAGTTAGAATTTTCAATTGCAGTTTATCATCGATATCTTGTGGTCTATTTTCCAAGTCAGCTCTACTAATCAATTGACCTCTTCATCATATTTCACAAATTTGATACTCTCAGAACAATTGCAATTTCTTTTTAGTCTACTTCTAGTAAACCTCTACATGACTCGGTTGACCTATTCAGCAATTCTTAAGAAAATTAGTGCTCTCGGGAGTTTTTTTTTTATTTTTATGATCCCCCATGTCAAACTGGTCAATCGCTCATCCACTTTTCTTCAATTGATTTCGTATAAGTCATAAGAACTTTATCATTAATTGGCAAGGACTCAACAAACATATTAAAATTTCAAATTACTCACTTTCAAAGGTATTTTCAATGAGAACAAAAATATATAATTCATCGTTAAACTATACACATAATAGTAATCAATATCAACTTAGAACTAATATGTTCAATAAGTATAATTATCACCAAACAAATAATCTTAATTCTTGTTAAGCTAATAATTTCTCCTTTTTTTATGATGACAAAATATTCTAAGTTGTTCATACTTCCCCTTCTTAGGACACAAAATTATTTTGATTTATAAAAATTATTTATCAACAAAATTTATTTCTCCCCTTCTGTTAAATACCTCTCCCACTTGGTTTACTCTTCCCCTTTGTTAAAACATTAGGTAGGAGACAAGAAGAGATTTCCTTGTATTCTCTCTCTTCTCATTGTCAATATAAAAATGAAAGCTTGCATGACACCAATTCGAGATATGCAAAAATTCTTTCTCATCCAATATCAAAGCAAATATAGTTTAGAGAAACATATAAATTGAATTTCGAGCACTATATCAGCAACCATTAGAGAAAAAATAAACAGATCTAAAATTTATTAGAGCAATTTTATAAAAGTTAAAAACTATCATGTGAGCAATAGAGATGAATTCGAAATCTTCAAAACAGTACTAGTTCAAATTCAAGCATAAATAGGTATATAAAGTCTATAGTCTCAAAAACATGACTATATACATGCGCAGATCGAGGGTTGTACTTTATATTAGCATAAAACATCTGAATGAGTTTTTCTCAGTACAAACCTTCTAAATTGCACATTTTATGAGGTCTCATTTCCTTGAAGTTATTTCTCAGCATTAAAAATGTATACTTGAAAATGAAATATTTTGAGAATAGATAATTGACCCATGCTTAAATCTTATTTATATCCATTTTTAAACTCCATGATCTTGAAAAACTTAGATGACCATTCCAATAAAGACAGAGGAAGAAAAGCACCACCACAAGACACACAAAACTTCTTATTTGTAGTGGTTTAGGATGAGGATGCTATGAGAGAATGAGTGTAACATTCGAAGTTATTATCGGCTAAATATTGTGTGTATAGTGATACATGAAATTATTATGGATAATTAAGTAAGATAAATTAACTGAATTATAGGAGAGTTTATAATTTTCATGGAATAAAAGAGGTGAAAACATAGAGAAAAGTGAGATAGTCACGTTGAAGATGATGTAAAGTGAATAACAAAGTTGAATAGTTAACTTTGTTAATAATTGAATGAAACTTAGCATTTAAAATTCAAGTTTTCATTGAGAAAAGAGGGGTGGAGTTAATGTTGAAAAGTCAAGGAATGAAGGAGATGACAATAAGGGAAAAGTTTAAGTGTTAAGGTTGAAAAGTCAACCTCATTGGTAAATTGAAGATGCATTTTACGATGGGAGACAAATAATAGAGCTACATGTAGTTATGATGTTTTATGAAAAGTTAAAAAGGTGGTCAACTCACCTTTAGTGTAAAATATCTCAAGTATTATTAAAAACTAACAAAATAACCTAAAGTTTTCCACCATTTTTAATTCACTTTCTCTTCTTCCTTTGCTGTGATTTTCATTTTAAACCCAAAGCTCTCATCTCTTTTAAAGTTAAGGTAAATTTTTGGCTCTTCTTTAAAGGTTTAAAAATCATTTTGAATTATATGTGATAATTTTGAGTTATTGAGGCATTATTGGATGTTGGGCATTGGTTTTAGTGTATGCAAGTTAGGGTTTTATATGCATAACTAAGTTGATTTTGTTAAGCTTTGAAGATGTTTGGTAAACCCTAACTTGATGTACGAAATTTTGAAGTTTAGTTGCTGGATTTTCTCTCTTTGGATACTTAATCATGCTATGAAAATATATTGATCGTTTATATGGAAAAAATTGATGTTTAGTCAAGTTTTTGGAAAGAAACTAAATTTTTGGGCTAATACAGAGCGGGTTCTGTTTTGGGTTGATTCGGCTAAGCAAATGATGTTGGTTTAATAAATGGATTTCAATATGAGAAATTAGACTCTTTAAGGGTTATGCAGCATCTTGAATCATCGAATTCAGACTTATATTCGATTTATTACGAATTTTTTAAGTTGGTTGAAAGTATGATAAAAACTGAAATTTAGAGTTATGTACAGGGTAGTTTCGGTTTTGTTAATTTCAGCTGTGATGTTGTCCTTGGTTTGATAAATGGTTTATGCCATTATAAACTAGACACATTAAGGATTGTATAGCATTTTGAATCGCCGAATTTGGACAAGTATTTGAATTGTTATGAATTTTGAAGTTGGACGATAAAATGGTAAATCCAAGAATTTTTTAAGAAAATGTATGAATTATGGTTAGTTGACGCATAAGTAATTTAATCGGATGCTTGAAATTAGTGAATGTGTTTATATGTATTTATTTTGATTATGTTATGGAATAGAAGTTAATGGATTTTGTTTGTAATTCAGATTTTAAAGGTTTTAAAAATTTTGTGTACGGATTGAGATAAGTTGTCTACGGATCCATGTAAGTAGTGTATGTATGTGCTTTGCCTTTGGGCTTACATCATAGGACACTAGATTTATAATTGTATGTTATTGTACGCTTTGATTATGTCATGCATCATAGTTTTAAAGGTACGAAAATGAAACAAAAAAAAATGAATTTCTCATGTTTTATGATGGCATAATTTGAAACGAAACATTAAGAATGAAATAATAAAAATGTAATAATAGACTATGTAAGGGTTGTTTAGCTATGGCCGTACCGAGAGATGGACCGCGAGGTTTGTCTCCTTTTTGCCCCTCTTTGTGTGAGTATGGTCGTCCCGTGACATGGACCGTGAAGTGTACCTACTCTTTTTAGAACGAGTTTAGCCGTCCCATGAGCTGTGTCTACTCAATCTAATACATAAAGAAACAGATAATAGAAAGAAAAAGAATGAATCAAACGAAAACGAAATGAGATGGTAAAAACTACATATGTTAGGATATGAGTTATCTAATCTGTTTTCATTTCATTATTACACTATTTACTAAGCATTAGGCTTATAGTTTGAATTCTATGATATAAGTGACGAAGAATTAACCGGTGAGATTTATGAGTAGGTGCAGGACTATGAGACAATTGAAGGAGTACGCTCATGCGACGATCAGGCCATTTGTTAGGACGATTTAACTCTAAGTATATGTATGTTTTGAAGCAAGAAATTGTAGATATATGTTTAGTTTTAAACTTTGGTAAATTTGTTTTGGTATAATATAAATTTTGAGATGGTTTGATGTAATTGATAAGTTTGTAATTTTAAATAGAAATGTTTTGTTAGTTTTCTGATGATTTGTTTGGTTCGGGTTCATAAAAATTTAAGTGTTATGCTACCCAAATTTTTTTTAAATAAAGAAGATGTTCAAAAATAAAGAACAGCCGATCGATCGACACTATGTTTTAGGTTGATGGATTCAAAGGATTTTGAAATGTGTTTTTTTTTAAGTAGAGGAGTAGGAGGAAGAGGATTAGTCGGTTGGGCAGTGAGTTTTTTTTTTTTTTAACTAGTAGTTTTGCTATACAGCTATATTTCATTTTTCTATTCAGATGGATATAACTAGTAGTTTTCACTGAGTCTCACCACCCAAATTCCACTGCTAAAATTTCCTGATTACGTTCTTGAATTCTTTTTCTTTGGCTGAATTTTATTCATATCAAGATGATTTTGGTTGTATGATTGGTGTAAGATTGTTGTTTCAGCTTGATTTTCTTCGTATTTCCGATTCTTAATTCTAACAGATCCATAAGTTATGTTGTTGTTTTTGGGGTCAATTTATGATGTCTTTGTTGGGATTTATGAGACTCTTGTACATTATTATGTTTTCCTTGGATAAGTATGCTTTGGAATTGATTCATGGGGAAAAGTACAAGTAACTTTCATTATTTTATGATTGTTTGTGTATAATTTCAACGATTTGAATGATGGATGAGGAATTGACGATCATAATTACTGTTTCTTACATGTGGAAATTTCTAAGTAGTATTTTTTTGGAGAGAAGCAAAATTCCTATGATTTGGGAAAAACAAAAAAAGTTGTTTTCATGCTAGAAAATGGTAGTTAGATAGAGGAAATACTGAAATGTTAATCTATTAATCGGTTATCTCTATTGTTTCTTTGAGATTCAGGAACATTTCTATTTTTGATACGATGATCTCCATTTTCTGGGGTTTTAATTGTCTGCCATCAAGTCACAAAGTTCATTTTTTTATGATAAATAAAACTAATAGTTTCCAACTTCCATTTGATGATAGGGATAACTAGTAGTTTCCTCCTTCCATTTACGAAAATGGTTATAGACTATTGAGATGATTTCTACCACTTTTAGTTACATTCTAACACTTGCTTACTCCTAATATGCCTCCTTTTGGAAAGCTTTTATAATGTTCAAAGTAGCACCTTCCATTTATTGAAATACACAATTTTTTTCTTTAATATTAGGATGGAAAGTACTACGAACGAGGACAAAAAAGAAGCAAAACATGTGAAAAATGAAATTATTTCATTAAAACATAACCAATTGACTTGGAAACTTACAATTAAGACATGGAACTTCAAACTTAAACAAACATGTAACTATTAATGAGAAATTGTTAAATACTTTAGACAACACATAAGACATTATTGTTTTGTAAAGAAGAGATAGTAGAAGAAAATTTAGTTGACTCTTTAATTGTGAAATCCTTTAGTGCAGAAAGATGTTCAGATAAGTTTGTTTGGATAATTGTGATTAATAAATTACCTTTTACTGTTGTTGTTGAAGAAAAAATATTATTGATTTTTTAAATGAGTTGAAACTAAAATTTATTGTTCTTTGTTGCAAAACTGTTGCGAATGATATTTTCAAAATCTACATGAAAAAAAAGAGTAATTTGAAAGTTTTATTTTCACAATTGAATAAAAAAATATGTTTAAGCACTGATAGATGGACGTCGATACAAAATATAAATTACACGGTGATGACTACTCATTTAATTGATGCAAGCTTAATTTTGCATCAGAAAATTATCAATTTTTATGTCATTGTTGATTATAAAGAATAAACTATTGCTATGATTATGAAAATATATTTATTGGATATGAAAATAGAAAGAGTTTTGACTGTTACAGCTGATAACACGTCTTCTAATGAAGTGAGTTTGACTCTTTTGGTTAAGAATATTAGAAACTAAAAAAGTTTGGTACTTGATGGAGAGTTTATGTATGTTAGATACTTTGCTCATATTGTATATTTGATTTATTGCAATGACCTAAAAGAGCATAATAATTCTATTATGAAGATTCGTAAAGATGAAATATATCAGGTATTCTTCTGTGAAGATGTATAAGTTCAAAGCATGTGTTGAAAGTGCAAAGATTACATATAAAAATAGCTTGTATCTTGATGTTTCAACTCAACGTACTTAATTTTGTACGCTGCTGAAAAGTTTAAAAAAACTTTTGCAAAATTAGGTGAATAAATATTCAATTCATATTTGAGTTTCATGAAGATGAAAATGTATGTGGTCCTCCCATTGATGAAGATTGGCGTGATGTTCCTGAATTTATAATATTGTTGAAAGTATTTTATGACGTAACGCTGAAAGTTTCGTCAACTTTACGTATTATTGTCAATTTATTTTTTTTTTTTAGAGTTTTTAAACTTCATAGAATTGTCAAAAAATGTGTTGCAAGTGATAACTTATTACTAAGAGCCACGACATTTTGTATACAAGTTAAGTATAAAAAGTATTAAAGAAATTTTAGCAAAGTCGATCACTTTATGTATGTAGCTATTGTTTTGAATCCACGATATAAATTAAAATTTGTGAGATATTGCCTAATGAAATTTCATGGATTTGATATAACTAACAAGTGGATAATGAAATTCTAATATACGATTAGAAAATTATATTCTGGCTACCAAGTGGATTCATCAACAAATAACCTACAAGAAGCTTCTAGACTTTGGTTGATGTTATTCATGATGTCGAGGATGATGATGTTATTCGTGACGTTGAGGATGATGACGAGTTTGAATCGACATTTTAAGCAGAATTGAACAATCAAGATGAGTTGCACAATAAAAATAAAGTAAAAAAATTATTTTTCAAACAAACTTGAGAATTTTTTAACGATATGAATGTATTGAGTTGGTTGAGGATGCATACTTCGAAATATTCAACTTTTGAGTGAGATAACACGACATGTGCTTGCTATTCCTATTTTTATAGTTTTCTCATAGTTGGTATTCAGCTATGGTTGACGAGTGTTACATTTTTTTTTAGACTTTTTTAGCTACAAAAAATGTAAAATGTCTCATTTGTGTTCAAAGTTGGATTCATGATTCAAACAGAATTACAAATATTTGCGAAATATTAAAACAAGTATCGCAGTTGGAAATATGTACAATTATTTATATTTTGTCGTATTTAATATTATTTCTTTATATATTATTCAATTTTTTTTTTCACATTTGGATGACATTATAGTAGAAACAAATAAAGAGTGATAGTTATACAAAATGGTAATGCTATGTAGATATGTTTTATGGATGATTATTTATGACTAAAAGTTGAACACGTTTATTGTTAAACTTTTTGTCACTTTAAAATGATAAATTGTTTTAGTGGTGATCTTTATTTCTAGTTGTTTATGATGAAAAATAGAGTGTTTTTTATGTCATTTTTTACAAATTGAGGATGGCGATCCTGCAAATTCAAGGTGTTTTCGGCTTCAATTTTTTAGTAAGTTCTTTTTTGTTGGAAAAACTTGGCCACTTTTTTATTGGAGTTTCCAAGTTTTTGGAGCTTTTTTCCTTTTCATATTCACTTTTATCCAAATATAGTATGTTTCTAATCACAGGGAAAGTTGTACCTGTTGTGTACATATTGCATTTATTTGATTTAGTTAGAATAGTTATTGTCTTTATTTTTAGTAAAACATATCTATGAACTTTAGAGAGTGATGTTGTCTTGAGGAAACTTATGGCAAATTAGAATGTTTTTGGCTTCATGGATGATGGTTGTTGTAGTAGCATTTCTAGATGTTGATTAGTTTGTTAATTATTGTTTATATTGAACAGTTATGCGTGTTTTGGGTGGGTTACTTCAATGAGCAAATCGAGCTAAAAATCATTGAAAATGGAACCAAAAATCTACTCAAAATCGAGTCAAAAAAATTGTCAAAATTGACCAAAAATCTACTGAGAAATTGACCTTGGAGCTTTGAAAATCGAGCCCATATTGAAAACCGACAGATCCCAAACTGAAAAAAAACCAAACCCAAATCAAAATAGAAAACCAAAAAATGAACAGAGGAGAACCAAAACTTGATCGAAAACCAAACAATTCCGCTCAGCTTTGTTTTGGTTTTGGTTTTCTTTACCCATAACCAAACTGTTAGGTTTGGTTTTCATTCTGTTCAAAATTAAACCAAACTTAACCGATTTCACTTTTAACATGTTACGTGACCTTAACATGTTAAATTAACTTTAATTAAATCTTTATAAATCGCCAATTGTATAAAAAATAATTAATAAATTATGATATTTTAATTGGTGGAGACATATCAACTCAGATAAGAAACAAAAACACCCTACCCTTTCTCTAGACCTTTCTTCTTGCCTTGGAATGAAACCTTGGTGGCTTTTGTCCTAGTTGAAATCCTAGTGGATCTTCTCTACATATGCGAAATCACTCACGAAATTCAATACTTTATTTATTCATAGCTTTAGATATAATAAAATTTATAAATAAAAAAATATTATTATATGAATCTAGTCAATCATTAAATTCCATAATATGATCTTTTATTCCTTAATAAATTTGTTTTCTTTGGCCTCGACCCAAACATATCCTATAATGTAAACTCATGCGTTTGACTCACCTCAAGATTGCAGTTCAAGGCAACTTGGACTGTCATTGGACGTTACTTAGCTCGGTCAACTAGCTTATACTCTCTTTCTCTCTCCAAAATTGGATATTATTGTAGCACAGACAAAATAGCCAGTTTGAATGGTTGATCATTTAGATAAGTTCATACCTAACAAGCAACAATTACTTTCAAAAACTTTGCATCCAAAGAGTTGTGACAAAAACATCTTCCCAACGTAATTTGGTAATGATTACATCTTTTGGGTACAAATTGATACTCCTTTTTATGGAAGGATTGACTTTAGTTCATAGATTAAAAATTATTAAACAAAATTCTTTAAGGCAAAAAAAAAAAGTGTCATTCATCAACTATTTA
This sequence comes from Begonia peltatifolia, assembly GCA_022433055.1. Classification (NCBI taxonomy): domain Eukaryota; kingdom Viridiplantae; phylum Streptophyta; class Magnoliopsida; order Cucurbitales; family Begoniaceae; genus Begonia; species Begonia peltatifolia. The sequence continues at coordinate 24,797,753 of CM039519.1, read as the reverse complement.
TATAAATTATGCGATTAATTAAATTTCTATATAAAAGAGAACTTTTTTTTACTAAGAGAATCTAATATCCTGCTAAATTTTGATTTGTATAATTATATGATAACAGCGATTTTGATCTTTCTTATATTAAATCGTTAGAAAGAACTATAAATTTTAGATTCTGACTTGAAATATGAAAAAAATGTAAACCCGTCATTTTTTTTATAAATCATGTTGAGATTGGAAGACGTGGAGCCGAGAATCAGCTAGTCGACAAGAGTAGGTGAATGTCTTGAATTCTTCCCAAGTGAAGGGTTTATAGAGGGCTTGCTCGTGAGGCAAGATCGTCTCCGGTAGGGCACATATCTTTGCATAAAGGGGTGGCGCTCCGAAGTAGACGACGGACATTCTCGGCTTGGAAGAGTTTGCCATTGCTCTATGCCTCACGCTTTTGAACTTCCCATTTGTCAAAGCCTTCGCATTTATAATAATCATGTGTCGACTCAAATGATCACCAATTATTTAATAATTAATTAATTATTTCTAACTATAACCAACCTGGAGTAAATCGCCGACCATGATGTAGAAGGCGGTGGGGTCAGCAGGAACGGGGACCCACAACCCATCGTGCAAGCATATTTGGAGGCCTTCTACGTCGTTGGATCGTAGGACGGTCACGATCTGAGGGTCAGAATGCTCCCCAAATCCGATTCTAGATGTATTTGGGGATGGTTGATGATGGAGATCCGAAAGTGGGCCATACTCTTTGATGTCAGTGAGTGATGGAGGGTAATGATTGATTCTGAGAAGGGAGTCGCTGTTGACGTCTGTGATTAGCTTACTGAAGGCGGACTTCTCAGCGGCCCATAGACCCTCGCACACTAGATCAAGAACTTCGCATGCTAATTCTTTGACTGCTTCAACGTAATCAGTCACAGTGGAACTGCACAAAAGGAAAAAGAAAAAGAAAAAGAAATAAAAAATTATTTATTAAATTGGACGTTGAAATTTGATTTCTTCCGTTGACTTTCTTAGACAAAAGCATTAGTCAACCCCACACGACACGAGGATGCATGAAAAGATTTCTCCGTACCCGTGTCCATTTTAACATGGACTCTAAGCAGAGATATAATAATAATAATTTATGAAAATAATAATTACGATCGACCCGTAAATTATCAAATAATACGTTGTTTATGTCAATAAATGAATGATACGTTAACAACACGTCACATGTCAAAATTTGTGCATGATTTTAGTGGCATACACATTATCCAAAGTCCATACGTTACCATTAACAAAAAACTTAGTTTCTGTTTGTTTCCCAAGAAATAATATATGGACCGTCTCGTAAAATTTTCTCAGGTCCCAAACGGGATTTTCCTCCATTTCTCATCAGTTTCTAGCTTCAATAATATAATTAAAAATAAAAAGAAAAAGAAGAGCAAGGTAAACGATGGTTTCTGTACCTAAATTTCAATGGATCGTTTGAAATTGCACTGGATATTTCAGAAATTTTGAGAGGATGAAGAAGAAGATACTCGAGCTCACCCACGTCCCCATTCAGGCCAATCTTTCTGCAACCATAACCAAACGGCGACGGAGCTCCGGGTCGGTTCTTATCAATGGCGGACTGAGAGAAGAAACCAACTCCTTCCTCTTCCAGCCTGTGAACGACCTCGTTTGGCACTCCATGGCTCACCACCTTGAAGAATCCATATTCTTCACAGGCTTTCACCACTAATTCTGAGAGCTTTGATCTGTCCATGGAAAGATCAACGGTTGGGATTCCTACTCCCTTCGTCTTCTTGCTTCGTATGGGAGTTGCAGACGATACCACCATTTTTGAAAAGTGGAAGAAGAAGAAAAAGGAGCTCGATCGTTATGCTTTATCAGTTTTAGAGGGTTCTGATTCATCCTCCCCTCCTCTATTTATATAGTAATACGTGGAGAGAGAGAGAGAGAGAGAGAGAGAGAGAGAGAGAGAGAGAGGTGATTTCTAGAAAAGAATGAAAAGAAGACTATGTAAGATATAATTAATAATTTCCTGAAGAATATAAAGATTAATACTGAAGGCACTAAGCTGTGTGAAGTAAACTGGATTAATTACGTGCGTGCAGTAACTATGAACCTTTTTGAGAAATTATCCCCCTTCCTTTTCAATTTAAATACGGGAGATGTTTTACCTAAACCAGAACTTTGTGTAATTTCGATCTTATTAGTCAATATCGTCCGTATTATGCCAGCATTTACATAATGTTATTTCATATTTGATTCAAAAATAAGTTTGAATCAAACTGAAATAAAAATTTTACTTATTAATCATTTAGTTATACTTTTTTCATACGGATTGAATCACCACATTTGCTGATATTGAATTATTTTTATCTTCGCAGTTTAGACTACTACAAAATGATCAATAAATTGTAAAACTTTTCTTTGTTGAAAAATTTGGTGTCGTGCTCAATTTTTTACGATTATAAACTCATAAAACAATGTATCATTTCATACTTGGAATAACATACAACTTTTCCGTAATATAGATTCTTATCTTAAACTTTGTACAAAAGAAATATTATAAATAATTATGATTAGTTTCCGAGATATAACATTTCACTAATTACGCAGAGTAAGGTGACAACTTATATCTTAACGAATGATCTCAAAAATCCTTTATTAAAAGAATATTTTTTAACCTGAAAGATTCGAAAATATGCAATCAAAAGAACTCGCAATTTTAGGAGTTTTATTAAATAAAAAAGACAAAATATACCATAGAAGAATTCATCCTAACCATGCTATAACATTTTGGGATAAAGTGCATAGTAGTCCCTAAACTCATAATAATTAGATTTTTTAATTTTTTTCTTAGAAAATAAGTCTACGAAGTTGGAGGTTTTAACATTAAAGTCAACGTGGTTGGATTGTCATTAAATACAATCAATTTTTTTTTTTTTTTTTTAATGCTGTGTCTTTTATCTTCTCCACGGGATGATTTCTAAACAGAAGAACTTGCGACTTTGGCGAAAAGCCATGTTTTTAGAGGAGATTTTTGTCCTTCGGAGCACTGTATCGGCGCGAAAATCTCCTATTCTAATCGTTTCCTTACCAAAATCGCAACATTTTGGCTGTGAAAAATGCCCATAAAAAAAAAAAAGTTGAAAAGATCACGTGAAAATAACATGACTGACAAGGATATAATTGCAAACGCTACCAATTTGAGAGACTTATTTTTCTAAAAAAAAAAACTTGAAAATCTTGATTTTCATTTCTAAGTTTAAAATCAATTACTCTGATTTATAAAGAAAAAAGGTAAATGAAGTAAATAAATCTGAAAAGAAAAAAATCCTCGGTAAAATAAGCTTTTGGAGAATATTTCAAATGAATTAACTCTTTTATAAAATATCATTTCAAGTCTCGGAAGCGCGTGAGGAATTAGACGTAATATAAAAAGAATGGACAAGTGGACAACGTTGTAAATAGGCTGGTTCTGTTTTGTCGACATTTCATTTGGATTCTACCGACGACAAGCGTGTAGGCTGAAACTATTTACTGGGCTTATTTTTTCAAAACGACGCGTTTCGCTGACTTTTTCTTTACTTTGACTCCTCGTTCTCTTTCTTCTTTATAGCTTTTATTATATTTTATTTCAAATCAAATTCTATTTTATCTGGTTGGGATATGGTTCGATATAATTAAGGAACTAAATTATGGATATTTTTAAGAATATATTGTGGGAGTGGTTGAATTTCAATAGTACATAATTTATTTATTTTGTAGTTTTGACTTTAAATTAAGTTTAATCCGAACGAAAAAATCTCTTACGATCGCGATCATTTTTATCCGTTTTGATTTTCTCGTAAACTCTTTTGTTATTTTTACCTTACGACGTTGTCTATGATATTCACGAAACATTTTAGGGACTATCTAGGAAGAATATGTTTAAATAGTTTATTTGTTTCTCTTGCCATAATAATATTACTTTAAATATTTATTTTTCTAATGTGTTAATGATTGTTTATGGATTATTCTATTTTTAAATTAAATTTTTTGCTACATCCCCCAGTATGCGCCTGTTCTTTCTTCTTGTTTTGTTTGAAAATTTCTATGGCCGATCAAGAAACTAGGTAACATCTTTGTAGCTTAGTAATTACCACATAATACGGCCAAAGAAGTTGTCTGAACAGTTAATTGTCAAACTTTGTCTAGTTTTAAAAACACAAAAAAAGCCAGAAAAATTATTGAAAAAACAACCATAACCCACACTTTTGTTGTTGGTAGTTAAAGATGCATGCAAAAAGTAACAGGAACAACAAATGTTTCATATGAAACATAAACTATATAATATATGTTTCGCTCATAGAAGTTGTGTATAAAATATTGACGAATCAAGCATAGACTTGGGTGATAGATGCAAACTTATGATTAATATTTTCCGATGTAACAAACATTTGCAATTGTAGCGTGTGCAATTATGCTGTCTACCCAGGTTGGCCGATGGAGAATATGTCTTGACTTCTGCACCAGCTTCCTTATTTTCTTCTCCACCCTTTTTTGTTTAGCTAATGTCGTCTTTCCTAATTTAAAGGGAAGCATAAATCTAGAAGAACTCGTTGGCATTGGGTTTGCAGGTTGAACAAGTAATATTTAAACTTAAAAACTTACATATAAAAACTATTTTATTATCTAATCAATAACTAGTGTAGCTCGAGTAACATGCATATGGCTAGGTTCCTGCAAGAACTGATACGATAGTAAAGATGACAAACAAATCGATCGACAGAGGTGAGTTTGAAAAAATCTAACTCGCTAAACCTAGATAGTTAAACGAGTTGAGTTTAGAGAGTCGTGATTAGCCAATGTAAACAAAATACCGATAAAAATAATAAAGAAAATAAATTAGAATGATTTCAATTATTATTTTATGTTTTCTCAATTTTACTGAATTTAAAACTTTCATATTCAAATAAGGTTAGCTTTTTTGTCATGCTTATTTTATTACTTATAATAGCCCAATTTCCTTATTATGTTATTTCTCTTATTTAAATTAATGTTACTGATGTATTTTATTAATATCAGCCATAATTCAATAAAATGTATGCCATAGTTTTTGTTGTATCAGAAGCTCTTAAAAAAACAAAACACTAAAAAATTTATTAACGATTGCATTATCTTTCACTCTTATCTCTCTTGCCCTACTTTTTTCTATCTAGATTTGCAAATTTGATTTCCCTTTGACATTGGAGAAACCTCATCCACAATCTGATTCCCACTAGTGTAATGTTTCTTAATTTGAATTGCACTCCAGGCAATTTTGCTTTTAAATTTTATCCAAAATGGATTATATTAAATTGAGAAGAGAACTCTATTTGTAAATCATTATTTTTTTAAGAGATTTAAGATTATGAAAATCATCTGCCATGGTATGAATTCTCACAATTATATAACTTTGGGTCGTCCTTGTATTCACAAGTCGAGTTGCCACACACACACACACTCTCGTAAGGGCTTGACGTAACTCGAGATTTTAATTCACATATAATTTGTGGAGTATCAGTTTAAGTAGTATAATATTGTTTGTTTTAGATTGAAGCATGCATGATTTTATTTTACATTTATTAGGGGTGGGTAGAACTGACTTGGACTCGCATATATGCATGACCCGCATAATTCTATTTGGTTAGGGATAGTTCTGGGAGTGTGAGGAACCAACCATGGTTTGGGTATGGGTACCCAACCATATAGCAGATAGATTTTAAAATAAGTTAGGAGACAAACTCTACTTACAAAGAACATTCATCTCTACTTTTCCATAGCAATACGAGATTTTGTACTTTTTTTTTGTATGAGTTGGGCCCCTCACTGTGGAAACCGACAATTATAAATAAGTAGCAAAAGTTTAATATTTTCCTTAAATGCAAAATTTGATTACCAATTGAAAGATTGTCGGTGAGCTTTGATCAGACGAGCCGAATACAATCCAAAAGCATATTTTTCCGCTGAAAACCTAACCCCCTTGTTACATCACTCAGAGACGCACAAACGTGAGAGAAATGGTTTTGAAAAGTGAACCTTATTCAAAACTACAATAAATCAATAATTTGGTCTTCTTAAGGAATATTCTTAAGTGAATTGAACTTCTTGTTGGTTTGCACTATTTCTATAAAAATTCTTATTGCTATCTGCAAATTCAATGTATATCGAAAATTCTTTCAGAAGCACCTTGTATAGGAGTATTGGTGCTTTGGATTATAGAGCAATCAGAGGGAATAGTCAAGGGTATGTCTTGATTTAACTAAATTTGTCGTTCATTTCAGATTTTGAGTTTGAAACATGAAGTTGAAATTTAAATCAAAGTTTTGGAATTAGTAGTAATTTTTTGTACGAATAGAGATAATTTAAGTGAAGATTGGATAAAAACTAGTCAAAATCAAGAAATAAGCAAGAGATTGGGTTTTCAATCGTCAAATCGGCTGACTAAAAGTTCGATTGGCTTGTCTAACAGGTTGACTAAGCTTTCATGTTTAGTCCACTACTTCTGTGATTGATCAAACTTTTAACTGTGATCAATCAATTACTACTTCTTGTAGTAACATATTTTTATTACTTACCAAAGTACATAGATGATTTTGAAACTTGTCTTACTGAGATCTTGGAACCTGTTTTGGGTAACTATTTTTATCCTCATAGTTTGATTCATAGATTTTCTTGATATATACACCCTTATATTTTAAACAACTTACCTAAATTGACTTGCCGTTTCAAGTCATAGTTAATGAGGAATGGAGCAGTTAAACTCATGATTGAATGTGACTTTTCTTTAGTTTAAAGTTCTTTATCTTTAAGAGTATTTACCTTGGTTAGACATTACTATTATTTTGGTTTATTTCTCTCAACTATTTGTGATGTTACTGTTAAACTTGCTTGATGGTCCCCCTATTTCGAGTCTACCTCTTTATTTTTATTTGACTTTATAAGGCTTATGCCGTAAGTTTATTTAATTCTATTGAGAGTTAGAGTGTTTGATGTCCCCATTTATGATAGATTCTTTTTTGCATCGCAAGGCTCTTTCGAGTTGGGACAAAAGTTTATGGCATCTAAACCATGTTCAAAATCTTGAAAGTGACATCACTTAGATAGCGATCGTCGGCAAAGAGATCTTGTCATACACAGATTATGGGAGACGTCATCATCGACAAGTAGAGATTGTCATATTTGGATTCTAGGAAGAGTTATCATCAACAAAGGGATCTTGTTGTGTTCAGATTTCGAGAGAGATCGATTTCAAGACGAAGGGAACTCACAAAAACAGATTAACTGGTAAGTTAGGAAGAGAAAAAAGAGTCTTACTTTGTATTAGACCGGATGTCTTGTAACTTTGTGAATTCAGAGAATTGTTTTTAATTCTGAGCGTGGCCCTGCAGACGTAGTCAATTGCCGAACTGCGTTACCAACCTCCAGTTGATTTTTGGTGATCCCTATGCATGGCAGAATTCACTCTTATTCATAACAATAGTGACATGTGTTACCTTTGTGATTTTAAAATTACAAATAATAACAAATTTAATCGTTACTCTAAAAGAAAATATTTTGAGAAATATATATTTTTAGAAAATGTAAACAATTTACATTAATAAAAAATATTAGATTTAGATTATAGAAGAGTAATAAAAATACATTTTTGAGAAACGCTTTTACTCAGGTACTTCTATATGATCTTAACAACCTTAACTCAGAAACAAGTATTTTTTGAAAACTTTGAAACCGTCGAGTCTTCTCTAAAGGTCTTTACACTTAAATTTCCAGATGTGTGGGCGTCCAACTTACGAGAAAAACATACTCTAATATTTGTTGAGAGATGTTTTTCTCAACACATGAGACGTCTCTCTTCGATTTTAGAAAACGTTTTTCTAAAACCGAATATGGAAATGTCACATTTTTTCTCTCAAATGGATTATATCTTATTTTGAAAAGCTTTGTAGAAAAATAGTATTTTTTTTTTATTTATAGATCTATTAAAAAATAATTTTAAAAAACTAATTAAATCTAATCAGATCAGTTTTTCCAGATCTACGAAAAAAACTTACCTAATCAAATCGTATCTAATCAGATATTCAGATCTAAAATAAATATTATCTAATCAAATATCATCTTATCAGATTTTTCAGATCCACCTTCTAAATCAAATTTAAATAATGTATTCTTAAAATAATTTTTATCTAATCAAATCTCATATGATTAGATTTTCCAAATATAATTTAAATCCTTTAAAATAATATCATATAATGAGACATTTAACTTTGAATTCAAAATATAAAAACTATTTATATATTTTGAATCATTTGAGTGTTTATAAATTATTAATCATTTATATATTTATTCTTATAACGTGAAAATTAAATAGTGATATAAGATGAGAGAGGGACCGATGGACTTATAGTCATAAACTCCAATAATTTTTGTTAATTAATATAAACTCTTTATATTAATTAACGCAATTATTAACTCTAAACTAATTCTACTAAATACATAGAGTTTCACTCTTAGAACTATATAATATATTTACTCAAAGTAATATCTATTGATATAGTCATTACATATGTATTAATCCTCCATTAAGATTCGTAATAGAGGTAAGTATAAGATCTGTTAACCTCTCATATTACATCTTTATCCTTTATTACCATTAGCTCTTAATTAAATAATTAATTCATAACAATAATGAATTGCGTACTAATTGTTCAATCTCTGAACTAACAAAGAAGAGAATATTGTATTATGGATTTCATTATATCAATGTTAGCATTCCCAGCTACTCTTTTAATTTATTCCCAAAATACAAGGTTTATGTAATGTAACTCATACAAAACTATACCGAGTAAATCAAAAAATAAATTAAAATAAAATAAGAGTCTACTAAATACAATGAATTAAAATCATACATCTATGACCATCATTATGATAAAATTAATTGTTCTTTATTTAACGGATATTATAAGAACAATATAATTTCATCTAGTTCAGTCATATATAATCATATTATATAAAATACAATCACTTTATGTCACTATATATATAGTCGAGATATGACTATACGTTCTCAACAAAGTGAACTGTATTTATGACTTTATTAATTTGAACATTTTATACTTCAAATATAAGTCACAAACAATGTGATTATTTATGACATTTGCTTGTTGGGCATATTATTCCCAACACCTCATGTCTCTTTACTTTGTGCATTTTATTATTGTCCATTATCGCGTTTATTATCGGTGTCTCAACTAGTGTTTCACGATAACGTGTAACTAATCACATTCTTTTAAATAGAGAATGCTTAATAGCAGTAACCGAAACTCTTAGAAAATAATCCAAAGAACTCGTGTCCTTCACAGCATACTGTGAGATGGTAGATGAGTCACTAGAGCATCAAAATATGTAACATTATTTCATCTCAAAACAATATCATCAACGTAGACTAATAAAATAGCACAGATGGAGGACTTGTAGAAAAACATTGATGTATCAGCCTGTGAAGCAACAAAGACAAAATGTAGTAGAGCCGTATGTAATTTCATATGCCATGCCCATGGAGATTATTTTATAGACAAATGGCTTTTCGTAACTTATAGATATGAGTGGGAGCAGACTTATCAATGAAGCCCTAAGATTGTGCCATAAAGACGGTTTCGTTTAAGTCTCCATGCAAAAATGCATTCGAGACATCAAGTTGTCGTAAGCACCAGTCTATCAAAAAAACAAGAGAAAGTACAAGTCTAATAGTAGATGGTTTAACCACAAGACTGAATGTTTCAAAGTAGTCAATACCTTCAATTTGGTTAAACCCCTTCGCGACTAAACGTGCATTGTATCGAGCTACAGAACCATCCAAATTTTGATCCAATTTAAATACCCATTTGCAACCAACTATAGTTGTATTTGATCATCTTTTACTTCACTAAGATGAGCTGCGACATTAAGTAAGAACACTCTTCTCAAATATTTAAAAGAGAGTTTTTTTCAAATAGACCAATCAATATTTTTTGTTACTAAATTATGGTATCCAATGTGGCGGTCACTCTGTTAAGATAAGGACGACTCAATATTTTGTTTATTGTGAGAGTTCAACTCATATTAGAAGAGGTGCATAATTCCACATCGATTGAAATAATGAAAATTGAGTGATTTATAAACAGAGTTTTCCTCCCTACCCCAAGAATAAATTCGTGCAGGTTATAGTGTAAAGCGGACAATATTATATGAAAGCACCAATGGATTCCTCACAAAAAGTAATATTTTTCTAATCGCAACAAAAGAGAGCGGAGTTATTTCTTTTCCTGCCATAAATGCCTACTACGTTCTAATCATTATAACTAAAACATATTGTAAGGCATTTTATGTGATATATTATGCCTGATTATACAGAAATTTATTTATTCTTTCCCATTTTTGAATTTTATTATAATGAATTCTCTTTCATTTTGCAACCTCCACCAACAAAAATAACGCTCCGCCACATGTTCAAGCTTTTTAGGTACCAATTTAGATGAGTGGCGAATGTGAAAGCGTGATTAAAGCAACATCACCTGGTCTCGAAATCTATCAAGTTCACCTCTTTCACTCTACTATCATAGCTTATTATTAGCAAAATCCTTAACTCTACGAACAATATTTCGTAAAATAATTTTTAGGTAATTATTTGAGCAGTTGATATTTTTTAACGATCTATAATTTCAATATATTATTTTAGATAAAGATATTATGTGTCACATAACCACACGTAGAACTTTATATTTTAGATGTTTAATTGTTTTTGTTTCATGAAAATCAAATATTCAAAGGCATGGGAAGGGGAGACAATAAAGCCATATATTATGGCATGTAAGCCCTACTTTATCAAACCCCAGCAATATTGGGACCATTCTATGTTTTCGTTTATTCCTATGAACAAGCTGGCTTAGCATACAGTTGAAGTGACAAGATATGATCATTATTATTATCATCCAAAGAAGATCCATAGTTTTGGTTGGAACAAAGTTAGTTTTATGTTACAAAGCAAAAATAAAATGCATTATAATTCTATTTTTGAGCCTCCCAAACTTCTGTTTCTTAGTTATTTGTTCTTGATTTATTAAAAAAAAATTGCGTATGATTTACAACGATTTGTCAAAGACTTGAGCTGTTTTAAGTTATTATTCAACGCTTCAAAATCAACTTTGATCCGAGTAAGTACGAGTATACCTAGAAAGAGTAAATTTCATCATCATTCATTCCCTAATGCCATTATTTTAGCTACTTGTAAATATTAAGCCTTAGAGTTTTTGTGGAGTTTGTTCATAATGTAATATCGTCTATTTTGAACAGAGTTTACACGAATTTGTTTTTAAGTTGGTCTAAAACACATAGTACTAAGTATGGATGAAAACTCTACTAACAAACTGTTCACTTTCTATTTAGTCAAGCGATTTAGAATTATGCATCCCACCGATATAAACTTGATCATCTAAATCAACAGAATATTAAGTCGTCTTGACTTCATAAGGCAATTTGTCACATCTTTGCATCTCTAATTTTATCTTATTGTGTAGCTGAAAAACTCATTGTGCGATATAGTTGAGTACCTAAATAACTAATAGTTTCCAACTTTACAGTGGAAGCGGAGGAATCGAGCTCATTAAGGATCTAACATGATCTCAAAAACTTCCTTCTAGTAATTATTTATTTTATTAATATTAGTTGTCAACAGAAAGTTCCTTGATCAAAGTAAATGAGTTTTTCATAATCTAAAAAAAAAATATATACAAGAATAATAAAAAAATTCGATGCCTCGTGTCGACTTCATAAGAAGTGACCCATAATCAACAAAGAAAAAGAACAAGAACAAGAACAAGGAAACCTACTTTTCCAAAGAGGATGTCTTCTCAAACGTCGATAATCTTATTTATATTTACATGTTCAAGCTGGACACGTACAGTAGTTTTATGATACAGTTAATTAATTAATGCATACTTGAAAATAATATGAAGACGAAGAGGCCGGCTAAGTAAAAAGCATTGAGGAAGGCAAATATTTGCATGATGGGTTAGCTAATCTTCTATTTCAATGTGGCATCATTAAGGATGTTTTGGGCTGCAGGCATGTAGCCAAGGCAACTGCCCAGTGCATAAATTGGTACGCATTATTAGTAATTGATCATTAATTATGTGAAAAAGAGTAATCTTGTAATTAATGGTTATTTTGAAGGAGAAGCATTACATCAAATAATTGAAAGAGAAGCAATAATTGTTCGTCTCATCAAATCATTCCAAACCAAGATAAACCAAAAGAGTTCAAAAGAAAGAAGGGGGGGCCTGCGGGGGTTTCTCTTTTTCAAATTGTTCATATCATATCATAGAACGCAAATTTAGCTGTCTCCTGGTCAAATCTCAAATTTATTCATTTTTAGTTATGTGAGTAACGTGTATACTTAGGCTTTATACTTAGGAGTAAGTGACTATAGATATTTTTTAAACAATTTATTTGAGTAAAACTGCTTCTATATTTTGGGTCGTTAACAAAAGTAATTGTTTGTGTGATAATATTCGTCAAATGTCTCATTTTTTTTTTTTCAATAATTATTTTAACCTGTCATCATTACCTTCGTTCACTCTATTTCACACAAATTTGATATCATGCTTGATTATAAAGACAAAAAAACAATCTAACTAAGATTTGTGTTTAAAATCAAGGGTAGAAATTCAAAGGGTGCACAAACTCAAGCAAGTCAAAATAAGTATGATAGGTTAAAATTGTCATCACGTACGAAAAACGTGAAATATTTAATAAAATTTGTCATGGGTGTGACCACTTTGCTAAGGCCTCAGAGCAGAGCTTATTTTGCTCAAAAAAATTGTTTAAAGTTCGTGTTATCACTCACTCCTAAGTTATAACGTAGATTTATTGTTAAAATTATAATATTAACAAGTTAATAACCAAATGTTGATTTGAGTATTAATCTATCCAGTATTTTTGAAACACAAAGATATTGATTTGAAATATTTTATTGAAAACCCGATCAAAATCAGTTAGTTGTGATGACCGGACGGATATAAGAATAATTGTACAATCCCGCATTATTTAAGATAAATATTTAAGAAAAGTTCACCTCTCAACTTATCTTAACACATTGTTGGGTAAAACTATAAAATAAAGTAATATGAATTTCGATCCAAAAAAAATAATATCGCGTTGAGTAGCGAGAAGATGAGGTTTTACAATAATTATTATTAGATTATTAAATCATTTAGATGTCATTAGTTATCTCATTTACAATTTTCAAAGGCTATGAATCTTGGTGGAATAAAAATCAAAGCACTTGCAACAATTGTTTTCGTGGCCCAAATTTTAAATATTTAAGACCTTGAAATAAAAATAGATTCGCAATTTCACGTTGAAAATTAATTATTAATGTAGAAAAAAATAATTATAGAATATTGAGAGGAAACAAAATTTGTGAAAACTTCATCTCAATTTTTTATTTGTTCATTACTCGTTTTATTTAATAAATCTAAGAAATTGGCAAGACGGACAAAAAACTAATATTAAGATCTATTATTTTTATAAATAAATAAATAAATAAAATGACTCATTTTTTGTGTTTACCAAAGTCAAATAGTTTGGTCATTTCTTAATTTTCGTAATTAAAAAAACCTCTTAAACATGCGATAAATTAAAGTTAGATCGACATAAAATTTATATCATAAACACTATACATTTATCAATAGGTTTCTAAGACTCAAAAATCTGTCTGAACTCATAATTATAATATCAACTAATCTTGGATAGTAGGAAACAATCGCACTAAAAAAATGACCTTAAAATACGACGAGGTCCACCAGTTTAACGGCGGTCGACCAAGCATACGTTCAGGTTGACCATTGCAACGAACACGGATTCCTCACAAGCTTAAACTAATCGGCACAAATCAATATTAAACCAATTCACACTAAGTCGATAATGTTAATGGTCTGAAACTCTTGAAAAAATGCTAATGAAGAAGTTTCTAAACAAACAGGCACCATTTAAGGAGAGAAACCTACACCAAAAAATAGTAACTGCTACCATTGAGAATTTAGTAGAAATTAATTCGTTGATTAATTATTTAATAAAATTATCTTTTTCTATAAAGGCTCAACCGCACCCAAACAACATGGCTTAGATTTTTTGTTTTTCAACTATTTTCGCGTGTTGAAGGTTGGGATGACAAGTAATTCGTCTTGACATTTATTTTGTATTCACGACCCGAAAACATTGAAAAAAAACCAAAACAAAAGTCACATGTCGTGTATCATCATTTAGCGTCGCCCAATAATTCATGGAAGAGATGAGAATTCAAGTGTCAATTAGGGTAGAAAGACTAGAAGATGTGAGCCGAAAGGCAAAGCTGGCGGTGCAAAATGGAAACAAAAAAAGTTCATCATCTGCATCTTTTACTAAACAAACAAAACTGTCAAAATAAGCCATGTTACCTGCTTCAAAACTCGTTATGATTGGATTATTATGATCGGAGAAGAAATTACCGACATACGATTTAATTGCGACTTTAATTTTATTCTATCGAAGATAATGTTTACTAAATACTGTTATTAAAAGATACAAGTTAAGAGCTGAATCTTATATTAAGTCTTTGGCCACTATTTATGAGCAAAAGAAACTACTACAAATGTTTGCGAACTATCCATATAAATGTTCATACTTAATTCTGACTCTAGGTCACAAAATCGAATTCTTCAACCCTCATTCTACCAATCAAACTACAACTGAAAGTTACCCAAAATGGTCGTGGGCTTGCACAGGAGGGATACGCAGAAATGAAGGGATGAAGTTAAGTGGGAGAAGATTTAGAACCTAAAACGGATGGTAAGAACACGTAGAGAAAAAAAGGTCTTACAAGGTCAAGAAAACGACCAATAAAGTTCACAATGGGATATTACGAGTAGCCGTAGCGATTAACTGTGGCTGCTGGTGGCATTATAATACAATAAGCTCAGGTAGGGATAGCACCCGGCGAAGGTAGGATCTTCAATCGTATCCACTATTAGTTTCTAGTTTTCTTATTGCTGGACTTGTAATTATCACGAAGAAGGCTGGCCTTTAGCTGATTGTTCAAAAAACCTACGAAGAAAATAAATAAAAATACAAAATTCAGAACCAGAATGTTAGATGAACATCTATCTTTCCGGAAGTCAAGATATAAGATTGAAGAAAATAGAGTTGTAAATCAAAAACTTAACCGGATTTCCTACATCAGCTTGTAGATCATATGGAGAGAGAGAGAGAGAGAGAGAGAGAGAGAGAGAGAGAGAGAGGCTGTTGTTGCTTAAAAGCATGCAATCAATGGAATCATGATAATTCAGGAACTGACTGGATAAATTATTATGTTAACCTCGTTAGATGAACGACGCGTGTTCGCAGCTATCGAAGCACAAACTTTTATTTTGCCATTTTTTAAAAACTAAAAAGAAAATTGTTAATGATTAGAATCAGAAAGGTGGGACAATATGTTCATATTGTCGTTTATCATTGTAAATTTTATGTTTAACTTAATTATAATAACGAGAATTTATAGAAAATTAATGAGAATTACCGAAGAAACAGCAGCAAATATTTTGACGAAGAAGAAAAAGGGAGGACTTGATTCACCGTTACCCGATTTATTTAATCATTGGTCAACTATTTTACTATCTTATAAACGATCACTTGTCACGTTCCAAATAAGACTCGAGATAGAACGTGTAATATTTATTAAAAAAAAAAAATTCTATTTCAGTTAGTGTTGTTAATTTCTATTTCAAAAACTCAAGAATTTACGCACATATCTTCTCTGTTGGAAGGAACCAAATTGAGCTGTATTAGGCATGAATTTGGTAGAAGAAAAAGTCAAACTTTGAGGGGTTGATCAGCTACTCCAGGGGATTTGAAAATCGTCAGATTTAGGTATAAAAATCCAATTTTTTGACTCTGTTTTCGGCTTGAATTTTCATGATTAGAAGTTGGTTTTTTGGACAGATTCAAAGCTCAATTTCAGACCTTGGATTTGATTTCGCCGAACTCGTGGACAGAGTCCAGCGATTTTACAATAAAATCACAGACAACATCGTCGTTGCTTCTGCGCAATGAATGAGCGAGTCGCGATTAGTTAAACCGTTGCTTCTGTATCGTGTCTTTAGACGTAAAATCTTAAATTTGATTAATTGTGATTTTTCTTATGGTTGAGTATTGTTGTTGTCATTTCAAATGCATATGATTTGATGTGCTTAGACTCCGTGTGCTTTTATTTATTTATTATATATATATATATATATAGACTTATCTTAATTGACGGATATCTTTTGTATGTTTTTTAAAAAAGAATTTATGAATATTGAAAATAAAATTTAATTTTATTGATTTTAGTCGACTTATCCTAAATAACTCTCCTTTTTAAGATTTAAGGAAAACATCTTTTAGTTGCCAACTCAAGAGTAGACTCGGCGTGCAGATTTTTCTATTATATTATTTCCCAAAAATTGATTTTTATTTGAGGTGTTAGACTTTAATAGAACTTGTAAACTGTTAATTTATTTAAAAAAATTTTGACACATTCATTTTAAACTTATATTATCATTTTATCTAGACGTTATTTGTTGGACTTGTTAGTCCATTGTTTTGGGTCCTGTGTTTTATTTATATTTTAAAGTCTTTTGTTGCCTCATTAAATATTTAAGATCAATGGTCATGCGACTCGACCCTTTTATTTTTCATGACACTAGTTTTCTAGTCTTTATTGTGCAAACAAGGGAAAAGGCACGAGCTTAGCTTGACAAGGCTTGATTACTAATAAAAGAACTCAAGCCAACTCGTAGTCCTTTGTTTGGTTTCATCGATTGGTTATGCTCCTTATAGAAGTTGTAAATATTCTTGCAACAACTTAAAGTATCATGCAGGAAGATCTCTAGTTTAGTAACCTTTTTTATAAACATTAGCTTTGTATTTTATGATTTGGGGTGGGTTTGAAACTAGGGTTAGCTCGGATTTTGTGACATGCATTCCTTCAATTTGAATCTAATCATTTTTCGCACTCAAAATAGCGAACGGGACTGTGATAGATGTTTCTTCTCTATTAAAAACCCATTACAATTCATACATGGGTGACAATATGAATGAATTGGAATCAAATTGATTAATATGTGTAGTTTCGGTTTGGTTTTATTCATTCTAGTTAAATTTAAGTCAACAATGTAAAATCTAATGGTGTATAATTTAAACTGATCAAAGTGTAAAAGTAATGAAATATACTAGGCAATGATAAACAATAAAATGACAGGGAAGGGAAGAACATTTAGGGAGACAAGATAAAGTTTTGACGACGAGAGAAAAATAAAGTGATGAGACTTTTGTACGATCAATGTTGAGCAATCGCTTGGAAAAAGTGAAAATAATTAATAAATAAGTAGAGTTCTTATCACAGATCGACAAGATGAATTTTGTGGTAAGTCGAGAGAAAGAATTTGTGTTTTACTGCCGATTTTCTCATGCAACCACGGTATTGTCTTTAAGTAATAATGATTTTAAAAATAAGAGATTGTTCCATAAAGAATTATCTAATCAATTCTCTTAATTAGTAAAATTTATCGCCTTAAACGTATTTAATCAACAAAATTGAATTTTGATATTCTCTTAATTAGTAAAATTTTGTATTTTTATTTTTTGAACTGAAATTCTACTACCGCAATTATATAAAAACCTAGGTTTAAGTTTCCCTACGTTATTTTCTCTAATTTTATTTGTCTCTCGTTATTTAGTTTCTCGCCCTAAATAAAAGTCAAAGATTAAATATTTTCACAAAATACATCTGATAATTATCCATATCCCTGTTAAAAGCCAAAGTAAGAACAACGTATAAAAATAAACAAAAACTATATTAAATCAGGTTTCATGAAAGGAAATAATGTTACGGTGTAGTAGCCAATATAGACAACAGTGACTTTATGCAAGTAATGTTGTAGCATTATGTTCAAATTCAATTTAGAGCATTGCAATTTTATTCGCCTAGGTTCCGAGAGTGCTGCAGTAGTAAGACGATAGTATTTTGGAGCTAAGCCTCGAGTCCTTTTCGCAAATTATTTTCTTCTTGAACGCAATGGTGGTGGCTTTATGTTGTCGTGGCGCTCATCGTCGAGTTGAGGCTTCTTTAAATTTTTAATGTCATGGCGCTATTTCATCGATGAGAGCTTTGCACTTTTTCCTCGCTGTACTTGCAATATTATTTTCATTTGTCCTTGTACATAAAACAAAAGTAAGAAAATAAACCAATAAAATGCACTAAATTAAAGACTTTAATTCTCTTAGAACTGTCAAATATAATGCAACGATATGATGTTTCAATTGAGATGGACAATGCCTTATTTTTATGGGAGGGGGCTCCACATGTAACGATTTGGAGGCAAGCTATCAGAATACCAGGTCAGGCGACCTGCTCTTCGGAGAAGACCCGATCACTCAATCGGAGGGTTGGTTCGCAACGAAAAGACTTGAACTTTTAGTCAAAAGTTATATCCACACAATAACTACAAATATAATAGTATGATAAAGAAAATAGCAGTTCAATAAGATTTACAAGTTTATATCCAAAACTGATAAATTATTACAAATCCAACTAAAGTTAAGTTCTCACCAGAAATTTCATTCAAATGCATAAAAAAATAAGTAAAACTGACAGCTTCTAAGCTCCAGCTATTTATTGTTTTTGTTCTTTTCTAGAAAGAGGAGAGGGTCACTTGAGCGAATGACTAACTCAATAAAAACGCTATATTAAATGCATGTAGAACTTTTTTATATTTTCTTTCAAAATATGATGAGATAACAATGAACATTTACGAACAATCTGTATGAACGACAATAAATAACAAATAATAATACTCTGATCAATTTTAGGAATTCAAAACTCAAAGAGCGCGTCATCACTGCTATATTACTCATTTCATGATGCGCATATAATGTCGGATCGTTTTTACCTGAGGGGGGGAGGAGATTAGATTTTTGCTTTTATAAAACTTAGTAATTGTGATCACTAACAAATTAATAAGTTCGCACTTAGATGTATTGACTGATTGTCAGGATAATTTTGATAGGAGGAATGTAATCAACAGCAAATAAGAGTAAAAATAAAGAAACGACGCCGAAATTGTTTACGTAGTTCGGCCAACCTTGCCCGTCCGCAGTTCAAGGACTCCCCTAGAAGATTCTTTCCTTCTCTTCCGATAAAATCTTTTATTGAACTTCACGGACGTCAATCAACTGCCTTTACACCTTTCTCTTTGGGATTCACCCTTTTACAACATTCTAATACAAGGTTGAGTTGAAACTCAAAATGCACTCTCTCAATACTGTAATCTCAAGTTTTTTTTGGTTTAAGAGGTGTATGAAGGATTAAGAAATTAAAGCTCTTTGAAGTTGAGAGAATTTTTCAGTGGATGCTTGATTGTTGTTTTTTTAAAAATATTCATTCTTCAATTTATAATCCTTCTGACTTCTGCCTACGATCGGTCGACCTATCTTAAAAACGGTTGACACATTGTTACCGTTGTACATATATAGAAGACCGTTGTAAGCCATTTCGGTCGACCTCTTTGAGTTTCGGTCGACAATTTGTGATCGTTGGTGTTCGTTGATAGACGTTGTAAATAATGTTGGTCGATCTTTTGTTCTTTTCTGAATTCATCTGTCGACACATTGATATACCGGTCGACACTTGCTTTGTCTCTGTCTTGCATCGGTCGTTCTTTATGGTCGACACATCAATTGCTTCTGGATATATCGGTCGACAATTCAAATGGTTTTGTTTCCATCGGTCGATCCCTTTGGTCGACACTTTAATTGATTCTGGATAGATCGGTCGAGACTTTCAAGATCCGGTCGACACGTCAGATGGTTCTGTTTCCATCGGTCGATCCTTCTGGTCGACACTTTCCAGGCTCAATCGACATCTTCACGTTCCGGTCGACACTTTGAAACTGTATTTCTTCGTTTATACTACCATCAACTTGATAATAGTTTATTAGTACTTTTTCATGGACATTTTCAATTAATAAAAACAATAAGTAATTTTAAACATTCATCAACTATGTTAACCTTAAATACATTTTATTAAAACATCATAAAAAACTTATTAATCTTAAACACATTTTAAGTTAACATATAAGACTACTTTCACGCAGTAGAAGGTGTACTAAGATGTATTCTTAATACTTTGACACCGAGACTATTCAAAGTATCACGATGATCAATCATCTATCACAAAAATAATAAAATCATGCATCAATGGTAAAGTGTAAATCATACATATATATACACGTAAAAGAATGACATGCTGGAAACCACACCCCGTCAAGTTTTCATGGGTGATAGCTCACCAAAATATGATTTTCTTAAAAATCATACAATTTAGTGCAAATAATATAAAACACGTACCTTTACATCGAACGTCCTTCTTCCAACTAAAGGCGCAACCTCAACAATTGGGTCAAAGTCCTCAAAGTCGTCTCAGGCTAACATAAAATCGAATTTAAGATTATCCACCTTAATATTAAGAGGAGACACTAGAATTGGTCATAAAAAGAGGCTAGGAACTAAATCCTTAACATTATAAATAATCGCGAACTTCCTTTAAAAATAAATTGTGCGGTCGACACTTTATGAGGGATGGTCGACACTATAAGTGAAGGACGATCCACCACTCGACACTTAGAACAATCAGGTTAGCCACGTCGACATTTTCTTTAAGCGGTTGACACTTAGAAGCACTTAGGTTTAGTCATTAAATGGCCTAGCGGTCGGCCCTTTATCCACAAGTGTTGACACTTAGAACAATCCGGTTAGTCATCAAATGCCCAAACTGTCGACACTTCATCCACAAGTGTCAACAGTTGCTTAGTCGACACTTTTCTTGAAGTATCGACACCTAAAACTCTCAGATTTCAATTCATTTACCATACAGGTTGACACTTACAGCTCTATGTTCTTAGTGCAGGGCTTGAAGTATCAACCGACTATCTACAGTGGTCAATACTTGGGCAATTTCCAGCGACAGAAAGTCATGAAAAATGCCTCCATTGCCTTTTCTCACTTCCAAACAACACAAAATTAAATAAAACCTAAACCTACTTCATAAGACCAAACACAACTCTCATGTTCAAGTTTCCAAACTCAAATCTAGTTTCCATCCAAATATGTAAACACGAAAAACAAAAGGAGAACGGCCTGTTCTAGAAGTCTTCCTTCACAAACATTGCTCCTGGAAGCCTTATGAACGTTCCTTTAGCTTCGGATTTGAAGACTCGCACAAGACGAAATCGCTTTCCTCCTCTCACTCTCTTGTGGCAGCCCCTATGCCCAAACACTAAACTAAATAAAATTTCTTTATTTGCATTTTAACCCTATCATTTAACATATTTATAAATTACATTCCAACTTAACATTAGACAAAGTATTTGAAAATATCAGTTTCTTACACCACACCTTTAAATAACAACACTACATCACTTTCTTAATTGTAGATATATTGTCTTATATGTTTAATCTTCAACACCGACGTTCAAATCATAAACATGAATAAACTATACACGTAACTAATTTTTCTCACAATGTTATATTATAGTGTTTGTTTGCAGAGTCCCTCAATTCTCCTGTTACAATATTGTCTGTTTTGAGATAAAATTTTTATAAATTTATTTTTGAAGTTGACCAAAAATGCGGTTTACTAAGTAGAGAGAAGAAATATACTCGTAAACAATTTAATTTTCACTCTGCTAAACAATGTAGGACCTTACATTCCTACTTGTTTGAGATGAGTCATCACAATCAATAGATATTGGATCGTTTTTACATTCACACAACGAATTATCACAGTTATATTATAGTGTCGGCTAATGTTAGAAAATTCAAAGTTGTATATATGTATGTACGTATTTACTTACGTGCCTTTGAAGGCAAAGTGTTGGAGGTCGGCTCTATTTGGCCCAGAGCATTTATTCCATATAACAAAAAAGCTATAGGGTCACGTTACTCTAACATCTTCTTTTAAAACTCTAAATTTAAAGCTTTAAATGAGGTACAGCTCCATCAATTTCCTGAGGAGTTCTAGGAAACAAGAAGTATACCAGAATTACTAAACAAAAAGTACATTTTAACATCTGAAATGGCAGGTATCCATTAATTTTTGTTGGTGGCCAAATTAATTGACCTTGTTCTTGAGAAAGTTGCAGTTACTTTCATCAAATTGTCTAGCACATTTTTTGGTAACTGATACATTTATATGTGTCGTTGCAGGGTAGGGTTGTTCAGCTGCTACCCTTGTAACATTAAATAGTATTAAATGTGATCTTCTCAAGAACGTATCCTCCCTCACTATCACGTTACTAATGACTATATCACACACATATTTTGGTGAACATGGCATCTCGGTCCAGTTACGTCGCGCCAAACTTCAAATTATTAAAGTAATACATTAATATTTGGCGATGCATTTCAATCGATTTTTAGAGAAAAATAGATTATTTAGTGAATTCATCTTGCTCTGCTTAGCACGTAAAATGAGAGTTGTCCGATGAATTCGTCTTAAAGAAACATTATAATTGATGAGATATTATTATATTTTACGACGAGGATAGCTTTTGATGCCTAGGACGTATCGATAGTAGGTTTGCAAGGTTTAAAAATCGATTAATAATTATTGATGTACTTTTTGAAACTTTACTGATAATTTAAGTTATTAATTTAAATTTAATAATGTAGATTTAATCTACTTAGATAAAATAAATTATTAATTTGAAATTTAAGAATGTAGATTTAATCGAGTCAGATAAAATAGATTACTGATAGTATTTGATTAAATGTAAGCCAGTATATTGGTGTAATGTTGTATCATAATTTTGTGGAAAAAAAAACAAAAAAAGATACGATTAACCAATTAATATAAAATTCAGACAACGCCGTGACTCTACTACAAAATTTTGTTATATTCTAAAAAGGGAAATAACATTAAAAACGATGAGAACATTAACAAAATCAATTTAAAATACGTTGATTAACAAAATAGTTTTTACTATGCTTTTGTTAGAAAACAATTGTCGGCGGGAGACCGCTCGTCGGGAGACTCCCAATCTCTCTTTTTTACTTTAAAATAACGAAAGGTGGGAGTACGTTCTTGATTCGCGAATTCTTAATCTCTCTTTTTTATATTAAAATAACAAAGTCCAAGAGCCTGCCCTTGATTTACGGGATCTTGTGGTAGGCTCCCGTTTAAATTTGTTGACGAAAACCGGTGAGGGTTCGTTTGTTAACCAAAACATAATTTAAGAGATTTTGTCAATTAACATACTTTGAAAATAAATATCATGTAAAATAAAAATAACATATTTGTACCATTTCAAGTGAGAATTTCATTTAATTTAATTTTTGGTCATAATTAAACAACCAAGTAATAAAAAAAAAATGTTAACTTTATCTATTAATTTTATGCTATATTTGAACCTTATAACATAGAGCTTACAAGTTAATATGAATAGTTAACATAAAATATAAATAATTAAAATAAAGTATTAATTGTATCAATTAATTAGTATAAAATTAGAAATAAAGTTAATATTATTAGTATTTTTACTTTTGAAGAAAAAATTATTTGCAGTAGAAAATAAATATACATATAATAACTTATTAATAAAATTAAAGGCAATATATTTTAACAAATATAAAATAAGTCATTTGTTCACTAATGTAATATTTAGTATAATTAACAATAAAAATCTTAAACTATGAGGTAATAAGCAAAATTAACCTTAAACTATTTTGCTAACAAAACAAATCATAAACTATCAGTTTGTTAACAAAATAAAACTCAATGGGCTTTTGTCCTCGAAAACGGGAACGGGTTCCCAATGAGAGTTTCCAAAATATTAGTAGTTTAGAACAATACTAAATTTTCTTAAAATTTGTACCACATATCCACCCTATCATGGAAAAAATGATAATTTTTGTAATTTTTTAACACTTTCACGATTTTTTTATAATTTTTTACATTTATTTTACAAAATAATTTATTAAAATTACGTATTTCATTAAAAAACTATGAAACTTTCCTACGAGTCTCTGCTTACACTTCTAATTTGAGTTGCAAAATGGCTAGCAAAAAGAAATTAACATACACGGATCCAAAAAATTATAAAACTTTAAAAATAGACTTTAATTATACCTCATATTATTCATATATTTGTCATTTTGACGAAAATTAAAATTGCAATAGAAAATAAACATTTGTTTTCTCAAAATATATAATCATTAGTAATAATTTTAAAGGTAAAAATCAATTTAAATATCAAAGTATGAGATTTTTTTTTTAAATACTCCATAAACTAAAACCTTAAACTATCTGCCTATATAAAATGAACGGCCCTCTATTATCTCAAATGGCTACATGGCACTGGACATATTGGGCCTAGGCTGGGGGTAGGTGGTGACAGCTCCCGTTCCACTTGCACTGCACGTAAAACTGGAATGGGAGGCTGTTTTGGAGCGGTGACTCCTCATTCCAGATTATTGTTCTCAATTATTGTCTTTGAGAACGAGAGGCCGATCTCCGACATTATATAAAGAAACAATCCTCCATTCTCAATCCCTACTAGTGAAAATTCTAAAACCGCTACACTATTTTCTTGCTCCCACAAATTTTCTTTGTATTAGAGACGTTGATGGATTCTGATTTAAGTAAATCGGTTGATGTAGACGAGAAAACAAATTGTGATGCTAATATAGACTGGTATTCGAACGCCACTCTCATATATGGTGATCTTCAAGCATTCGATCACTTAGAAAATAATAAAGAAATAGAGATACATTTGACCTCAAAAACTCTAGAAGATGAGTTTCGAACACCGGTCAAATAGGAGCATGATAAGATGAAAAACATATCGGTAAAGGAAAAAAATTTGATAAGATTTTATTTGGGAAAAAATATAATTCTTTAAAGGCACTTAGAGAAGAAATAGTATAATATGTGTTGAATAATAGTTATGATATCAAATTCATTAAAAGTGAATCTCGGATATTCACGACAGTGTGTGAAGACATGTAATTGGTGACTGCAGGGTTCGAAGAGGCAAAATGAATTTATGTTTCAAACAAAGAGTTTCACTGATTCTCACAACTGTGTAAGAAAAATTGAGAATCAACATGTTAAGGCAAAATGAGTGGCAAATCATTATTTGAATAGGTTCAAAAGTCAACTTACGTGAGAAATTTCTTCCATTATCGAGACAGTGAAAAAAGATTTGAATGTCAACATTACACCAACTCTTATCAGAAGAGTAAAAAGCGAAGCTCAAAAACTTAATTAAAGGAAGGACGACAAAAAATACGAGCTATTGTGGTCGTACGCAGAAGAAATTTGTAGATCAAATCTGGGTAGTACATTGAGCCTACAAACTTATTTGGTGGGCTCTATCGATAATGTAACACCCGAAAAATTTCAATTAATTCAATTTTTCAGAATTTCGTATCGGTCAACGACGAGGTTCGAGTCGAAATTGAGATCGAAAAGTTTGTAACGTTAGGTAAATGATTATTTCAGGATTAATGGTGAAGGAGAAATTTTAAGATTTTATCTGAGTACCGACCGTATAGTAGATTTATCGAATGAGTGAAGTATTAAGGGTGAAATAATAATTAATAATAATAATGATTATTATTATTATATAAAATAAAATTTTAAAACAGAGAAGAGGAAAATCTCTTCCTCTGTGCTTTCTCCAGCAAACCCTACCCTCCTCCTCCCCCAAATCTCTCGTTTCTCTTCCACCACGCACGATCAACGCCCTTCTCCAGCAAACTCGGCTAATTTCTTCTCCATTTCCTCATATTACGGTATGTTTTAGCTAGTTCTCAGTATATAGTTAGTGTGTTGGTTGTTTTAGCAATAAAAACGGAGTTAGCTAAGGTATCGGGGCATTCGGTGAAAATTTAAGAGAGAAATTTAGTGTAGAGTTGATTTTGACCAGCATGTTGGTGTTTAATCTAGAAATAGGAGTAGATTACGTGGTTTTATGGGAAATATCGAGCGTTTGGAAAGTCGAATGCTCAGATTGTAGAACGGTTTCTGTTCGGCCACATTCGGCCAAGTTGTGGAGGTCTAATTAGGGAATGGATGAAACCGTTAGAAACTAGATGTCATGAGGAATCTGTAGCATTTTGAATCATTCGAATAGGACGAGTATTGGATAGGTTAGGCAATTTCGAAATTAGTCGAAATTTGTGTAGAATGTTGGGAGTTTAGTTAGATGGGTTGATAGAGGGTGTTTCCTTAGAAATTGTGGATTTCATGGACTGTAAATTTGATAGTTATGTAATTTATAGGTTTTCCAGTAAGCAAGCGAAATACGAGGTTCATATACGAGTGCTAAGGACGCCAGGTAAGTAGTGTAGTAGGAGTTTTGCCTTCGAGCCTACATCACAGTTCAGTAGGTTGCATGACACGTTTATTTTATGTTACGTTTTGTAATATGCATCATGGTTTTAAATTACGAAACAAAACGAAAATGAATTTTCATGTTTTTACAAAGTGAAACAGTAGGATGAGATGAAATAAATAAAATGAGAAGATACATAAGAAGATAATAAAGATGGGGTTGAGTAATCTTGTCCCGAGAGGTGGACCGCGAAGTGTATCACTCTTCCTCCGCTTTACGTGGTGACCTTGTCCAGTGAGGTGGACCGCGAGATGTGCCACTTTACTAGGTTGAGTTTGGCCTTGTTCAGTGAGGTGGACCGTGAGGTGTGTCATCTCGATCTATCACGTAAAGAAGAACCCAGCAGTAAGAAGATAAAAAAGATGTAAGAAAGAGACGAAAATGAAAGTAGAGACGAAACTGTAGAAACTGCATATGTTAGGATGTGAATGTTTTTCAATGTTTAAGTTTATATGCATTGCTTACTTAGCATTAAGCTAATAGTTGAGTTCTGTGATGTAGGTGACGACGCAGCAGCTAGTGAGTATCCCGAGCATGCTTAGAACTAGGAGACAGTTGGAGGAGAACGCTCGTGGGACGACTGAGTCAGCTGTTGAGGCGTTTTGACTATGACGGGTGTAAGTACGGGTAGTGAGGTATTTTAAGTCGTACTTAGTCATTTTGATGTAAATGCGATATTTGAATTTGAGTTAAGTATTTTGGCGTGCGTAACAGGTTTGTAAATTGAGTCGAGAAGTGGATTTATGGGTTTTAAACGTTTAGTCAAAATTCGTGTTGTTTTGTTGAATTTTGTTAAAGTTTCTAAGTGCAAAGTGTCGACCGAAGTCCAGAGGTGTCGACCGGTCAGTGTAAAATAGAGGGTGAGTGTCGACCGCGAGGCTCGACCTATGCAAGGCAGAGCCGAGGTAGGTGTCGACCCTTGATTACGAGTGTCGACCGGTCTATGTAAAATGGGCAGTGGTGTCGACCGCGAGGGTCGACTTGCGCGGACAGAGAGGATCAATGTATCGACCCCTCTTTAAAATAGTGGTAGAAGTGTTGACCGGTGTCCCCAGTGTCGACCGATGAAAAGACCCGAGAGATATGTAGTGTCGACCGGTGTTTGCTAGTGTCGACTGATGAAAACCCAAGACAATTTAAGTGTCGACCGGCTCTTGCAGGTGTCGACCGGTCTCTTTATTTTTGAGTTTTAAAAGTGAAGTTATTTAAACCGATTTCAAACGAAGTTTTCGCTGCAGTATTTATATGTATTTCCTTTAGAAAACGTTTTGAAAAAAAAAAGAGTCGTTTTGAGTCGAAAAATAAAGCTTCCCAATTTCTAAGAAATATTTAGTAGAGGTTATGAGGGATAGTAACGAGTAGTAGTTGATAGCGAACCGAGAATCACGGAAGATTTTCGGGGCGTTACAGATAATGACTCATGCGTATTCGAAAGAATGTATATGTGTATGATTGTTTGCAATGCCGGTTTGTTACAGTGTGGTAGACCTACTATCTGTTTGGATGTTGTCATCTAAAGGGCTCGTGTCCCAACTAATTACTGACAACAATCAGTATGCATTTTTTTCGATTCTCAGGTGTGAACTGAAATTAAATAATTTATGCGAGTCATTCAATGCAGTTCTATTACCATTATAATACTCAGAATACCTAATTCCCATTTTTCTTTTAAATTCATTTTTTTTAATTTGAAACCCTAATTTGAAAATTCTAAAATTTTTTCCAAATTTTAAAAAATTTTCAAAGCTTTAAATTAAATCATTAAATATGCGGAAGCTTTAAAACAAACTTCAAAAATTGAATAACTTGCACAAAATTGAAAATAAATGCCACAAACAACCTTCAAATATTGAATAACTTAATCAAAATTGAAAATAAATGCCATATTAAAATTATTCATAAAACCTTATCAAGAAATTCAACATATAAAATATCGTCGAAAATCAAAGCATACTAAATTTAAATTCGTTTACTTAGATCCAAACACATCTTCTTCTGTATGTTTACTTGTCTTTGAAAAGTTCTCGATCATTGTCATTTTTTTTTCAGATAAAAGTTAACATGTATCACAAAACTACCATTATAAGAATAACTCAGTAAGCAAAAACGCGTGGAAAATTAACATTATTTTTATCGAATCTTCACTTAATAGTTACATACTGATTCACAACTTATTTTTCAATTTTCGTTCAGATTTAGTTATTTTCATTGTCGTTCAGGTTTTGTCATCTCATTTTCGTTGAGTTATTGCCATCTCATTGTCGTTCATACGTAACCATCTCATTTTCGTTCAAGTTAATTCATTTCATTGTCGTTCAGGCTTTGCTATTACATATTTTCTGTCAATTCCATCATATTCATAGACATACAAAATATCCTACAAATTTTATCTTTATACAATTCTATATCAATGCCTAAATATGCATGATCAAATATTGGAATCATATAATAAAATAATTATAAGAAAATAACATAAATTTTGTGATATATGGTCGTAGCCAAAACGTTGAAAACTTAGTGTTTCATTTACCTGCATCCCGAGAGTTTAGTTTTATCAAGATTTTTCTAAGATTCTAAATAATATCATGTCTAAATAAAATATTTGGTATTAAATTTCTACTGAAATAAATCCAATTTCTAAAAGATTGTTGGCAAAATTTCTTACATGTACACTTGGTTGGATATGTTTGAATTTGATCGATTCATACAACTTTCAGGATTTTTCTTGCCTAAATAAGATATTCGTTATTAATTTTTCACTTTAATAAATTCATCTTAAAAAGATTTAGACAGAAAGTCCTTCCTGATTTATTCTTAGATTTATTCAGAAGGATTCAGTCGTTTCTGAGGGATCAGAAGTCATTTTTTATTTATTGTTTTCTTTTTTTATTCAAATAAAACTAAAACAGGCAGAATTTCATTGATTTAATTTTGGATTACATGATAGATAGATTTTGATACTATACTATCGGACAAAACATACAAATCAACAATTCGTAATTGAATCTGAAAGGTTGTGAATTAATATATTTACTTTTATTAGATTCACTTCATTTTTTATATAAAAAATAGTATTTCAAAATTATGTATTTTGAAATAATTCTAGACATTATTAATATTTGTTTTTATTTTTTCAATTATTAATATATTTTTAATTAAAGAGTATATTTATATAAAATATGAAATAGAAAAGCATTTATGGAATAGAAAAGTATTTCATGAGTACTTCGGCTGACATGAAATTTGTGGTTGGTAGTAAAATATCGATTTTCTTGTTGAAACTTAATTTGATCTTCATAAATTTCTCACGATATATTCTTAGGAAATTTTTTTATAGCATCTATAACTGCTTCTAGTTTAGGTGGACAACCAGACAAATAGACATCCACATGAATTAACTTATCAACTCCGCGAACAGTACTATAAGAATCAGTATTGAACTTCCCACTTGTAATTGCACAGGCTCCCATAGCAATAATATATTTTGGTTCAAGCATTTGTTTATATAATCTTACTAGGGAAAGAACCATTTTCATTGTGACTGTACCTGCTATTAAAATTAAGTCCGCTTGTATGGGACTAGATCTTGGTACCAATCCATAACAATCAAAGTCTAATCAGTCAAATTTGACTGTCCAAAAGCAATCTAGTTCGGTCTTGGTGATTCTAGTTGAAATTGGGTCGGGTCCGACTTAGTTGGCATGAATCTAGTTTGGCTAGATTGGTCCGGTTCAGCTGGGCCGATTCAGTTGGCTGGACCAGTTCAGCTGGACCGTCTTTTAAACTAGGTCAGGTTCTTTAAAAAAACTTGAGCTCTTTCTTCTTTCTCTTCTTCTTCGCGATTCCTTCATGTTCTTCGTCGTGCTCACCCAAACACCAGAGAGGTTATCCTCGATGGTGATGATAACTTTGACCGAGAGTAGCATCCTTTCATAGCTTGGCCACTCGAGTTGGAATTGTTGCCTTTGGAACTCTAGCTGGGTCTAGAAGCCGGGTAATAGTCAGAGACTGAGAAAGAGGTAAGACTCTTCTCTAAAAGAGAATGAGAGAGAGAGCTCATGTGTGTTCTTCCCCTTCACCGAGGCTATCTATTTATAGGAGAATTTCTTAACAATCGGATTTTCAGAGCTAAACATTAGCCTTCATCTATACTGTAAATCAGATTCCTAATTCGATTTTCAGATGGTTCTAAGTGTAACAGAAGGTTGATTCGAGAAATCCAACGGCAATCGAATTTTCAGAGCTGAACATCAACCTTCATCTCCAGATTTCTAATCAGATTTTCAAATGGTTCTGAGAGTAACAGAGGGTTGAATCGGGCTTCCTCTGGTTTTTTAGAGATTTTTAGGGCTAAAATCTTGGATTATGTTTGATTTGGGAATTTCAAATTTGAATTTTTAATTTAGAAATCCTAATTTGTTACAACCAGTCAATGACAACCTTATTTTGACCATATTCGAAACGATCTAAAAATGTTTAATGACTAAGATTGTGAAAAAATATGAGAAATTAGTCTTCTCAATAGAAGTCTTGTATCTCCATATAAGAAAAAAAACTTGTGAAGCTAGAATGTGCAGTTTGAAATTGGAGTGCTATATTTGCGGGAACTCCAAGATTTGAGATCAGCAATGATAACGAATAATATTTTGTCGACATGAATGTATGTGTGTGCAATTGTTACAGGTGAGAATTTACTAGAATCTCGTGTGTCCATTTCATTCATTGTTTTCATTTCATGATACTAGCATCAAAAAATTTCATTTATCAATACTATCATCGAGCAACTTATCTGCAGATGTACTCAAATTTCATTTGTCTCCTTATTGGCCAACACATATGTGGCCGCCCGTAGAAAATATGAACAAAATTCTTCTGCCTAGAAGAAAGCGCTAACTTGGTAAGCCGAAGAAGAAAAGAGTGCGAGATGTGAATAAGCTGCCAACGTTCGACAATTACTAGGAAAAACTCAATGATGTCGTGTTGTATATGTCGGCGTAGAGGCATAATAGTCGCACTTGTCCTGATAGAGGATCCACTTCAGACGCTGTCTCTGCTTCTACTTTACAAGACACATTTATGAGTTTTCACACATTATACTGGGCACACGTACATTTCAACACATTTCACTCATAAATCAACTATTATTATTTTGTAATATAGTTTTCTTTTGGTGTAGGAATCTTCTACACACGGCTATAGACGAAGAAATATTTGACTATTTAGGCTATAATTTATGTATTTATTAAAATATATAATCTATATATTTATTGTAATTTGAATTTACAAATTTATTATAATCTGTAATGTATGTATATATTATAATGTATAATTTAGTGAAATAAAATTGAAAAATTGAGCAGACTTCTTTTGTTTTATGACTCTCACATGGCTAGTTTCAAATAATTCATGCATATTCAAATCACAATTTTATAACTAACAACCAGTTCCAGATAAACCAAAATATAATCATAACATAAAGTATAACTATATATCACATAGTATAAACTAATTGCAAAGTATAAAATAAATTAGAATCATACTACTCATAGCATAAACTAAATTATAAATATAAAGTAAAGTACATAAAATAAAGTATAAAACATAAACTAAACTATGATGGGAGATCAATGTCATCATTCGTCATCTAATCCACGAAGGTTTGCCTAAGATCTCTTCGGGACTCCATTAACTCTTTGTCGGATCCCATTAGCTCTCTCTAAGATCCCATAAGCTCTCTTTGTGTCACTGTGAACTCCTCGACTCTGCCTACGAGGAACTTTATTCTCTGCTGCATCTTATCTATCTACTGTCTATCTGGAAGACAATATCCACGCTGTGGCGTTCTTCATAGGAACATCCCGAGAGGTGGAATCCCTATGATCTTCCTTGAACTCTTAAGTTTCGTCTCCTTCACTAGACCCATTCAAATCAAATAAATTCTGTCAAATACATTGACGGATTTTCAGTTCTCTCTACTCTCCAATCGAAAGTTGGATCCGAACTCGCTCGACGATCTTCTGAATCGGCGTGCCATATGGCAGATTATTGTTGTATATCTTACTGATCTCATGCATGTGACTTAAAATCACGAAGTTAAAGTCGAACATCTTGCAATTGTAAAACTTCTTCATCACATACATCTTACGAGATCTTTATGTCCATCATAAGATAGAATGGTATGGGTTATCAAATTGTGAATAATCAGAGCTCTGACGTTCAAATCTCTGGATCTTGGCTTTACGAACCCTCCGATATTGGGATTTTGATGAATTCCCCTAAGAAAATCAAGTTTCTCGACCATTCTGTAAACTCATAGTCTCGAGAAGCATGGTAGTATATCTTCACCCCTTCGCCGACAAATCCGAGCAATTCATTGACCATATTTAGAGATATAATAATATACGTATCAAGGATATACGTCTTCAACCGCCCAAGCCTCCCGATAGAGGTCAACTTCGCATGAAACAAACAAACAATCATATCGCATCTATCGCCCCTCATTGCAAACACCACGTGTAAGGTGATTCTGTCAAATATCGCCTTAATCTTTAAAGACTCCCAATCTCTAAAGTTGACGGTTTTCTAATGAATAATTGAGCGGTTTAATATACTCTCCTCAAACTGCTCTTGACATGTTTGGTTTAAAAATTCAATCGACAAATACCCAGTTGGTGGTGGCGGCGCTTGTCCTAGAGGATCTTGTGGCCACGGTGCCCGGTTTGTCGAACCCCCTTACAATGTCGATGGCGATTTGCTGGAGCATAATCAGTTAGGCCACCTTGTGACAGACTTGCTTGTGACGGCAGCCTTTCATTTAATGATCAATTTGAAGGTCATTTTAGGAAAATTTGGCGATTTAGGTTGAACTATGGATTTGGTGGTTTGGGCGATTTATGGCTCGTTTTTGTGGGATTTTTGGATAATATTTGTAGAAAATAATTAGAGATTGAAATCAACAAGGTGAGAACGTGAAATGGTCGAATTTTAGGTTGTAATCGCAGGTGGCCAAAAGAAAAATACAATTTTCTGAAGGTGGAGGGTAGAAAGGGGGGTCGATCTTTTATATAATTTCGGGAATCGACCCCGTTCTCAGCCCTAATTTTGATAATGAAGGTCACTACTCCAGAACGGTCCTCCGTTCTCTTGAGCTTTTTCCGAACAAGGGGTCGTTCCTGGGCAAGAACTCCCCTGTTCAAGATTCTTGTAGAACGGGGTCTCCATTCTTTTCATCGAACCCCCAGCCCAACGTGTACAGTGCCACGTAGGCACTGGAGAGAATTGGGGGCCGTTCATTTTAGATCGACCTCCCATTCTCGGCATAAATAATTAACGAGGGGTAACCAGAGGGTGATCGGTCACCCGATAAAATTTGATTTGTTACATTTAAGATAATTTAAAATTTTAATTGTTAGAGATTTTAATTTATGGGTAATTTAAAAATTTAAATTGATTTTTAACGGAGTTTTAAAAGCAATATATTTTAAGAAATACAAAATGTCATTTATTCGCTGACAAAAAGTGGAACCCAAAGCAGCCCTAAACCCTAACGCTCTGTCCGAATAGACTGCAACTCTGCAATTAAAGGAACGGAGATCGGAGATTCTAACGAAGAAATCGCATTTTTCACGTAGAATCTCTTGGAAGCAACATGAAACTAAAACCTAGAAAAAATATTTACCAGAAAATCAAACTCAACAACTTCTGAGAAAACTCGTTCTTTGAGACGACTCAGATGGTGGGTCATAGACGATGAACCATTGGACGAATAATCGCATTGGTTCCGTCTTACGTGAAGCTCAGCCATTGTTCATTTGCTGGGACATGATGAAAAGTATATTATACAATATATGGTGCAACGTAGGTTTTTTTAACCCTAAAATACCGCTGTGGTGTATTTATTATGGTGGGAAGTCTTCTTTTTGGTAGGGGAAAAGTTGTCGAACGTCAGCATGGGATCAAAGTTAATTGCTTTGTGGATTTTTATGAGCCTGTTTTGTAGTTTTATCCAGGAAACGAGAAGAAACGATTCAATTTTTTTTGTATAATATATGATAATAAAAGTAACGGTCTGACTTGTCTGACTTCTGTTTCGGTTTCTTGCTTAAAATGTGATAAAGATGGAGGATTTTGCAGATTATCACTGATGAAACTGATTAAATAATCTGCCTTCTTCAACTAGTCACGTTAAACATCTTTCAACTGTGACACCTTGTCTTCATTGAAGTTGACCTCCCCAGTACATCATATTTTTGTTCATGACCTCTCTCTCTCTCTCTCTCTCTCTCTAATATTTTGTGTTCATTGTGGGGTTTTGTTAACCAAGTGGGGAAATTTGTGCTTGTTTGTTTTTACCTTTTCTATCTGTCAATTCGTTCTAATGCCTGTTTCTGTGATACCATTTCTTAAAAATTACCGCGGTAAACTTCCATAACTGGACTTGCACCCTTTCAGTTTCTTCCCTCTACTTTTGGACTTTGAGTTTTGTGTTTGTATTCTTGTTTCTCTTTCCTCGTTTGCTAATATAAAGATCTGGTTATATGTCTCCAAGTCTACTATTTTTCCATCTCCTCTTTGGTTTGTTACAATCTTCCTGGTTTTTTTTTCATGATTTTAATTTCAGATGGTTTTTAACTTCTGCTCCCTACTTTTCCTGTTTGTGTAGACTGAGGATTGCCTGTTCATAAAATACTTTCGGACAATATAATAAAGAATGCTGATTTCATTGGTACTCATGTTAATTCCTTGAGATATTGATCCTATGAATTATGTTTTGCAGGTTTGACAACAAAGGAGAATGCAGATGTTCTCAGTTAAGGTCGAGGATGGAAGAGAAGGGCAAAACGACAAACCCTCGATCGGTCCAGTTTATCGTAATGTAATCTCTGAAAATGATTTCCCTCCCCCTTATCAAGATTTGCACACAGCTTGGGATCTCTTCAGGTAATTAAAGGAGAGAACAAGGTCTTGGTTACTCACATATTATCAAATTTTCTGAGTTATATATAATGAGGTAGACCTCATTCGGATTTCGAAACTCGGATAAGTCATTATAACTCACTATTTTGAAGAAAATAATCAGCAGAATGTATGAAGGTTGCAGGTACACTTCGTTTAATACTGATTCACTTCATTGCATGCCGAAAATATATGATTTCGATAGAGCTTAATTGGATTGTATTAAGCATCAAACGGAAGCATTTTGGGTCAAAATTTAGCGTAGGTGGATTAAAGATAAGCATTTTCACAAGGTCATTTAATTGATAAGTAGAACATCTTCTGTTACAGTGTATCAGCACAGAAGAAACCTGGAAATAAGATGCTTGGATGGAGAAAAGTTGTGAATGATATGGTCTGGCAACTTCTATGAACGAAATGCAATTTCAAGTATTCATAGTATCTTCGTTGCTACTTTAATTTCTACTTTGCGACGCGATAAATATTGATTTCATTAATTGCACTGATCAATATTTGATACGTCAGAAAGTAAAAATATATACAGTAAGAATATAGTATAAACATAGTATTAGTTTATTTTGATTTCTCTTGAAAACTTCTTTGCTCTTTAGCTCGGGCCATATGTCTGGAAGACATACAAGGACGTTTACGATGAAATTCTTCTCGTCGGTTCTGCTTTACGAGCATCTCGCGCTGAACCTGTAAGTATTAAGGCTCATTTGAAAGAGTTTCTGATTTTAAAACATCCTTAAAAACTAGATATTAGCCATATTTATCTCTTTTTTTTTGTAAATTTAATTGCAGGGATGTCGGATTGGGATTTATGGAGCGAATTGTCCCGAATGGATTGTAGCGATGGAGGTCTGTTTCTGACGCGTTTTTGCTTATATTGTTGAGTTTTTTCAAACAGCTAAGAAGATATTGAAATTTGCGTAGGCTTGCAACTCTCGTAGTTTGGTTTGTGTTCCTCTTTACGACACTCTTGGTAAGTTTTGTTCCAACTTATGTATATATTATCATTATCAGTAGGAGAAAGCATAAGCTCTCATGGTACTTCAGTTTTCTTTGCTCCCTGCACCTTGTTCTATGCCAACTAACGAGATGACAGACGTTTGTTTAACAAAATGTTCGGATTTAATCTTTCTTTCTTCCCCAAAACCTTTCAGTAAGAACAAAATTATATCTCTCAGTCTCGATAATGAAAGCGGACCATAAACTTTTGATTTCCATAATTTCATAATACCTATTTTGTTCATCACAAAATAAGATAATTATACGTTGTTGTTAAGAAAATATAAATGATTAAAATATCATTAACCTACTAGCTTAAGCTTTTGATATATTTAATCACTTATCATGGTATCAAAGACAGAGGTTTCAAATTCGAATATGACAAAATTAGAAATTAATCCCATTAAAAAAATTTATATGTAAGAACCAATAAAAAGATTAGACTACGTGCAAGAGAAAATGTTAAAAAAATATAAATGATAAAATTAATGTTGACCCACTAGCTTAAACTTTTGAAATTGTTGATATTTTGTCACTTGTATCTACACATTAAGGCTCGATGCATATCTGATATCATTCTTATATTCTAAGTCAGACAACATAATCCATATTTAACTACGTTTAATGATATGTAATATATATTACGTCACAACCTGGAGGTGAGTCTAGACAAAAATGGCGAGTCGACTGACTTAGTCTTTAAAGAGGATAAGATCGCCCAGCTTAAGGCTCAGATGATAGAAGAAGACTTATACAAACCTTAATTTAAAATAGTCCTCACCAAAAAACAAAAAAATGACTCAAATTAAAATATAGAAGGAAACTGGGTAAACGTCTCCTCCCTACCACTACTAACCACTTTTATCCTTGTCTGAAAGGGGAGGAGGTCGTTGGGGTGAGTGACTAAGTCAGTAGAAAACTTACACTAAATACAATGCATATAAAATTCGTTTTTATCTTTTATCTCAAATCATGATCAAAATGTAGAAATATATTTCTTTTTAAAGAAATTTCTTTCATTCATTTGAAGAACATGATCCACGAGCAACTGATGAGACAATATTCAAAATATTGTGGTATACATAAACAACTATATCAAAATAAGTTATCATCGTATTTCAATTCAAAAATCAATCCTAATTAAGAAGGAGGGTATAATGCCGGAATTTCTAAATTTCCAATTTTAAAACCTTAACTTGAAAATCCTAAATTTTTCTCATAATTTAACTTATCAAATAAGATTTAATTTCAAGCATTATAACCTTACTTTAAAATATTTGAAATTTTAAATGAATTCATTAAATGTGGAGAAGCTTTTTAAAACGATTTTCAAGCGTTAAATAGCTTAGACAAAACTTAAATAATTGTTGAATTGAAACAATTAATAAAATGTTATTAGCGATAGAGTCAACATAAATTGTACCATCTCATTTTCGTTTAAGTTTAGTCAACTCATTGTCGTTCAAATTTTGCTATCACATAATTTTCATCAATTCCATCATATTCATACACATACAAAATGTCCTACCAATTTTATCTTCATACAATTCTAAGTCAATACCTAAACATGCGTGATCAATTATTGGAATCATGTAATAAAATAATTATAAGAAAATAACATAGATTTTGTGACGTTGGGTCGTAGCAAAAACGTTGAAAACTTAATGTTTCACTTACCTGGATTTTGAGAGTTGAAAATTATCTGAACTTTTTCAAGATTTCAAATAATATCTTACCTGAATAAAATACTTGGTATTAAATTCCTACTTAAATAAATTCAATTTTCAAAAGAATGTAAGAAAAATTTCTTACGTGTATACTTGGTTTGAATAGGGTCGAATTGGATTGATTCGGACGACTTCTGAAATTTTTCCTGTCTAAATAAAATATTCGGTATTAATTTTCAACTTTAATAAATCCATTTCAAAAGGATTTAGACAGAAATTTTTTACCGGTTCATTTTTAGATCGATTGGATTGGATTGGATCGTTTCAGATGTCTTTTGGACGAATTTGACTGTCCGAAAGCAATCTGGTTTGGTCTAGGCAATTCTGGTTGAAAATTGGTTAGGGTCCAGTTTAGTTGGACCAAATCTATTTCGGTTGGACTGTTTCAGGTTCAGTTGGGCAGGTTCGATTTGCTAAACCGATTTGGTTGGGCTGTCCTTTAATGAATTGGTTCAGGTTTAAAAAAAAAAAATTAAACCCTTCTTCTTTCTCCCTTCTCCTCCTTCGTGTTTTGCTCTCATTGTGTACTCCATAGCACTCGGAGGGTGATTCTCAAGGAACGACGACAGCTCTACCAAGAGCAGCTTGTTAGAGCTCTGCCACTCGAGTAGAGCTTGTGGCTACCACTGGGCGGCACTCGGAGGTCAGAGGTCGAAGATAAGTCCTCAGAGAGAGATTCCTAAGGGTAGTCGAGGGAAAGTTTAAGTGTGTTCTTTGCCATCACTGATCCCCTCAATTTATAGGGGGGGTTTCTCAATCACTATCCACCAAAATCTGAGTTCCACTCTGATTTTCAATTCTAGAAATCTGATTGCAATCGAATTTTGCTGCACATCCTCTTTCATACAGACTAAAAATCTAATTGCCAATTGGATATTTAGAAGCTCTGAGGAAACAACTAACAGAAAATTCGATTCCCAATCGAATTTTCAGATGGTTTAGATTGCAACTGAGAATTGAATCAGATTTTACTCTGTTTTTTGATAAATTTAAGGCTAAATCTTATATTAGGTTTGATTTGAGATTTTAAATTTTAAATTTAGAAACCTTAAAGTGTTATAATCTCCCCTCCTTAGAATAAATTTCGTTCCCAAAATTTAAATTGTTACCTGAAAAGCTCCGGATAGGCCTACCTCATGTGCTCTTCTCTTTTCTAAGTTGCTTTTTTAATATTTCATTTTCTCCATAGTACTCTGACAAGCGAGACTTTTTTATTCTTTAGTTCCCTTTCTTCTGACTCTAGAATTTGAATCAGTCTTTCTTCATATGATAGATCGAGATTGATTGCAAAATCTAAGGATCTTCTTGGTAAAACATGCGAAGAATCTGAAACATACTTCTTCAACATCGAGACATGAAATATATTGTGCACGTACTTGAATGAATCCTGCAAATTCAACTGATGAACGACTTCTCCCACTCTTCTTGACATTTCAAATGGGCCTATAAATCTTAGGCTCCACTTTCCTTTCTTTCCAAAGCACATCATACTTCTCATTGGCGAGATTTTCAAGAAAACCTGATCCTTTACTGCAAACTCCAATTTCTTTATTCTCCAATCAGCATAACTTTTCTGTCTACTTTGGGCCGTAAGAATTCTTTTCTAGATTAATGCAAAAATCTTGGCAATCTGTCTTATAATATCTAGCCCAACAAGTATTCCTTCACCCACTTCATCCCAATGCACAAAAGATCTGCACTTTTTGTCTTATAAAGTTTCATAATGTGTCATTCCAATCGGAACTTCATAACTATTGTTATAGGTGAACTCCACAAATGACGAGTTTTTACTCCAATTCCCTTAGAAATCAATAGCACAAGCCTGTAACATATTCTCTAGGGTTTGTATTGTCATTTCCAATTGTCCATCTGTTTGTAAGTGAAAAATTATATTGCAGTTTAACTAAGTACCCATAGCATTCTGTATACTTATCCAAAATTTAGAGGTAAAACATGTATCTCGATTAGATACAATAGAAAATGGACGTACCATGAAGTCTGACAATCTCTTGAACATAAAGTCGAGCATACTGATCCATAGTATATATAGTTCTTATAAGGAGAAAATATACCGATTTGGTAAGTCGATCAACTATAACCCAAATAGAGTCGTGACCCTTAACTGTCTTAGAAAGTTGCACCACAAAGTCCATAATAATGTGCTCCCACTTCCATTGAATTATCATGAGTGGTTGTAATGGACCAACAGGTCGTTGATGTCCACTTTGACTCATTGACAATTGAGACATTTTTTGACTAATTTAGCTACATCCACTTTCAATCCACACCACCAGTAATGCTGCTTCAAATCTCGATACATTTTGGTTAAACCAGAATGTACCGAGTAGGGGTTTGAGTGTGCCTCTTTCAATATAGCCTTTTTTAATCCAGTATCTTCGAGCATGAATCATCTCTTTTTGAACTGGATAATTCCATCATCCGATATAGAGAATTCAAACACTTTTCAGCCTCTAATTCATTTTTCACTTTGCAAATAAATGCATCACTACGTTGTTTATCATTTATTTGTTACAAGGAAACTTGGCTGAAACGTCAAAGTAGACAATTTTTTCAATATTCTAACAGTACAATTTCGATATCAAATTTATGCATCTCCTTAGTCAACTTTTCTGGAATCCGCCACAAAGATGAAACTTTTGACGATGCGTTTGTATTTAACGTGTCAGCTACAACATTAGTTTTGCCAGAATGGTAAATGATGTCGCAGTCATAGTCTTTTACTAATTCAAACTATTTGTATTATCTCATATTCAGATCATTCTAAGATAGAAAATACTTCAGATTTTTATGATCAGTATAAATTTCACATTTCTCTCCATAAATATAGTGTCTCCAAATTTTCAATGCATAAACCACTGCTGCAAATAATATCAAATCTGAATAAAATACTTGATATTAAATTCTTATTTAAATAAATAAAATTTCAAAAGAATGTGACCAGAATTTCTAACCTGTATACTTGGGTTAGATAAGGTTGAATTGGATTGATTTGGACAATTTTTGGGATTTTTCCTGCCTAAATAAAATATTTGGTTTTAATTTCTCATTTCAATAAATTCATTTTAAAAGGATTTAGACAGAAATTTCTTCTCAGTTTATTCTTAGATTGGTTTGGTTGGATTAGATCATTTCAAATGACGTTTTTGTAGAATTTGACGGTCCGGAAGCAATCTGGTTCGATCAGGGCGATTCTGGTTGAAACTGGGTTCGGGTTTGGTTCAGTTGGATTGAATCTAGTTCGATTGGACTGATTCTAGTTCAGCTGGGCCGATTTGGTTTGCTAGACCGGTTCGATTGGACCGCCCTTTAATGAATCGGTTTAGGTTAAAAAACAAAAATTTAAACCCTTCTGCTTTCTCCCTCCTCCTTTGTGTTTTGTTCTTGTTGTGTACTTCATAGCACCTGAGAAAATGATTCTCCAAGAATTATGGCAACTCGACCGAGAGCTGGTTGTCGAAGCTCGACCGCTCGAGTGGAGCTTGTGGCTGCGATTGTGTGGCCCTTGGAGACCGGTTGTTGAAGGTAAGTCATCTGAGAGAGAGAGAGAGAGAGAGAGAGAGCTTTCGTAGTGTAGTCGAGGGAAAGCTCTGGTGTGTTTTTCACCATTACCGAGCCTCTAAATTTATAAGGAAGGTTTCTCAACTACCATCCTCCAAAATCCAAGTTCCACTCTGATTTTCAATTCTGGAAATTCGATTGTAATCTGATTTCATTTTTGAAAATCCAATTGCAATCGGATTTTCAGAGCTGCACATCCTCCTTTGTCCAGACTGAAAATCTTATTCCCAATTAGACTTTTAGAGGCTCTGAGGCCACAGCTACCATAAAATTCGATTCCCAATCGAATTTTCAAATGGTTCAAATTGCAACTGAGAATGGAATCAGATTTTACTCTAATTTTTTAGAAATTTAGAGCTAAATCTTATATTAGGTTTGATTTGGGATTTCGAATTTTCAATTTTCAATTTAGAAACCCTAAATTGTTACAGAGGGTTACTCTAAAATCTATCTGATGCATCATCAGAGAAAGACAACAATCTTACGATTCAGCAATGCCTCATGAGCCAAAAATTTAATAAAAGTAACGGTAATTCAAAAATCTAGCAGCATCACCCGGGTTTTCAGCAAACAATAGTCAGCGAAGACACAACTCGTAAAATTATAATCAACAAATATACTATTATCAAGTTTAAGGATTCAAAACCCAAGGAGTGTGTCATCACCACTCTATTGCTCATTTCTGCAATATGCAAACAAAATATTTTCACACAGTAGATGTGCTAGGATAGTGTCATGATACTTTGATACCAAAATCGTTCAAAACATCAAGAGAATTCATCCTCCAGTATATAACACATTAAGAAATAAATTATCATGCACTAATGGGTGCAAAACATGCGTATATATATATGTAAAGAATTGAGATGTTGGCGACCATTACCCGTCAAGTTTTCCATAGGTGACAACTCACCGAAATAAGATTTTGAAAACTATGCAATGCAATGTAAAATAATTTAAAATCCATACCTCGACGATGATCACTATTCTTAACAACTGAAACGACACTCTATAAAATAGACACGAAATCTAAGAAGTCGTTTGAACATATCACAAACCATGGTCAGGAATATCTCTTTCAAACAAAAGAAATATATGGATGAGACACATACTGATAATAGAAACCCAAACAAAAAAAAGACGATGTCGCGAAATTCAGTGGGATGAAAAAATTATCTTTAAATATATTACTATACAGCATTCGGACTCTACAACGGTCGACCCTTTAAGGCATGGGTGGACCCTTGTTCATTGTTATTTGAACAGGGGTCGACAACTTCAGCAAGGGTCGGCCCTCGTTCTATTCTATTTTAGCAAGGGCTGACCCTTGCTTGAATCTGTCTGCACCCTTTGGACAAGGGTCATTCCTTGCTTTGCGTTACCCAAGCATGAGTTATCCTTCCTTGGCTCTGAACTTAATAGACGCCTTAAGGCAAGTGTTGACCTTTGCGACGATTCCAACGAAGGAAAGTCACAAGACTTTCTCTCCCATCACAATTTTTTAACTTTAATCGGTC
Organism: Begonia peltatifolia; assembly: GCA_022433055.1. Taxonomy (NCBI): domain Eukaryota; kingdom Viridiplantae; phylum Streptophyta; class Magnoliopsida; order Cucurbitales; family Begoniaceae; genus Begonia; species Begonia peltatifolia. Next base: position 24,754,448 of record CM039519.1, on the reverse strand, counting down.
TGCAAACCAATATAACTCTAAATTTACTTAAATATCACAAAATACCTAAAGAATTCGAGTTTTCAAGCACGAATCCAAAAACCAACATATGAAACTTACCTTTGAATGTCAATGATGAAACTTGAAGATTCACCACTCTATTGCACGATATAGATGACCAACACCCTCAGCTCGCTCTCTCTCTCTCTCGCTCTCTCAAAGGGCAAGAAAGTAGGGTTTCTCCCTTTAATAAATTTTAATTTATTTTACCTAATATAAATAAAAATTATTTATATAAAATAAAATTTCTTTAAAATCTCATTCGACAAATTCCAAACGTTTTCAACCTTCAATAGGAGGCAACGGCAATTTATCTAACACAATTTTCTTAGGTTTTAACCAATAGTAACTCTCCCACTTAGTGATTTGACCAAAAGATCCTATGTTCCCTAGCGCATACGAATCACAATAATCTGAGTCAACACACAATATTTTGACCACGAATAATGAGATAATTTCACTCAAAAAATAATTCATATAAAAATGGTGGGTTTTACACGGGATTTAATATACGTATGTCCATCAATATAATAAATTATATCTACACGGACTTTATCATCTAATAATTCTTGAATCTTGTTTACTCAAGTGGGTGTACTCTCTGTAGTTTTTTCTTTGATATGAACAAGAAACAGCACTTCTCAAGAATTAGTTATTTGCAGGACCAGGAGCCGTAAATTACATCATTGATCATGCTGAGGTTGATTATGTTTTTGTCCAAGATACAAAAGTGAAAGAAGTAAGGGCCAAATCACACAAAATTTTGATAAAATAGTGTACTCAGTTTAAAGCTATAGACAATGTGATTTGCCATATACTTTTGGTTGCAGTTGTTAAATCCTGACTGCAAATCAGCTCGGCGGTTGAAAAGTGAGAGCAATGCGATAAACCTGGTTTTGATGCAAACACATAAGAATTTAAAGCATTTTACTGAGTCTATTTCTTGTTCTAGTTGTTGTATGCTTCAGTATGATGACCAGGGAAGACAAGAACACGGCTACAGGCATTGGGATCAAACCATTTTCATGGGATGAGTTTCTGCAGCTGGTTCGTTTTCTGATTGTTAAAGAGTTTAGTGAATCGATAGCTTCATAACCATCTTTTGATTGCTTTGAGGGCAATAATTTTTTGCCAGGGAAAGGAAAATCCATCCGAGATATCTCCTCCTCAGGCTTCCAATATCAGCACAATTATGTACACAAGTGGCACCAGCGGAAATCCGAAGGGTGTCGTATTAACACACGAAAACATCGTATATTTCGTAAGAGGAATGGATCTGTTCATGGAACAATTCGAAGACAAGGTACGAGGAGAAGATGTCTATCTTTGTCCCTTCATGTTCATTCGGCTAAGTTGCTTTTCTTATTTACTTTACAATTGTTTGATAGATGACGGAAGATGATGTGTATCTATCTTTCCTGCCTCTTGCTCATGTTCTTGATCGCATGATCGAAGAGTATTTCTTTTCTAAAGGAGCTTCTGTCGGCTACTATCACGGGGTGAGCTAATGGAATGATCTATTTTCTTCGTCTCGGATTTTGCTATATCGGCCTATCGATATATTCTTAAATACGTATTGCCTTGATATGTTTTGCAGGATCTGAATGCAATCCGAGATGATCTAATGGAGTTAAAACCAACCCTCTTTGCCGGTGTACCTCGAGTTTTCGAAAAGGTTCACGATGGTAGGGAAAGTCGCCGGAGTTTTCGAAAAGCTGTAATTGTTAATCTCCATTTCACAGAGAGTGTAATTTTATTTCAGGTATAAAGCAAGCTGTCCAAGAACTAAATCCCATACGAAGAACCGTATTTGACATGCTCTACCGACAGTACGTTAGTTGGTAAAGTTAGTAATATTCTCTCCAATTCTATGTTTTGATGCACATTCCACCATTGCAGCAAACTATCTTGGATGAACAAGAATTATAAACAGAAAAATGCATCTCCTTTAGCAGATCTCTTGGCCTTCAGGAAGGTTAGTCTCTCTCTCTCTCTCACTCCTCTCTCTCTCTCTCTCTAGTGAAAATTTACGAATGTCATGTTCATTTTGGTAGGTGAAAGCTAGATTAGGCGGACGAATCCGACTAATAATCTCTGGAGGTGCACCCTTGAGCGCACAAGTCGAAGAATTCCTTCGTGTTACATGTGGTGCATTTCTTGTCCAAGCCTATGGTAAAAAAAAATGCTCTCATCCGGTCGCAATTCTGATTATAAATTCCTTCCGATAAAATTAACTTTAACTTTTGTTAAGAAAAGTATAAATGATTAAGTTATTCATCAACTTACAAACTTAAATTTTTGAGATTATTAATAATTTATCAATTTTCTTTGATTGATTTCATTGATTCTTGGTATTTCAGGAATGACAGAAACTTGCGGGGCAATTACCAGTGGATTGCCGGATGAGATGAGCATGATCGGGACGGTTGGTGTTGTTTTACCATTCAATGAGCTTCGCCTTGAAGAGGTGGTGGAAATGGGCTACAATCCCATAGGTGATCGCCCATGCGGAGAAATATGTGTTAGAGGGAAGCCTGTGTTTAATGGCTACTACAAGGATCCTGAATTGACTAGTGAATCTTTCAAAGATGGCTGGTTTCATACAGGTTACTAACATTAACACATGATTTCTTTCTTTTTCTCTTATCTAAATCATATTTTCCTTGTTCTTCATCGCTGCAGGTGACATTGGAGAAGTGCTTCCAAATGGAATTATTAAGATCATTGATAGGAAGAAGAATCTGATAAAACTCTCTCAGGGAGAATATGTAGCACTCGAGTACTTGGAAAATGTGTATTGCGTCAATCCTATCATCGAAGATGTGAGCTCGTTTAGAATTGTTCATCGTACAAAACTTTTGATTTTACGCTCACATTGATTTTCTTTTTTCTTTGTCGAATTTAAGATATGGGTCTATGGAAGCAGCTTCAAATCTATGCTTGTTGCAGTGGTAGTGCTACAAGAAGAAAACACCATGAAATGGGCATGTTCAAATGGTCATATAAGTTCATTTTCGGAACTTTGCTCTCTTGATCAGCTAAGAAAGTATGTTTTATCAGAGCTCAAGTCCATAGCTGAGAGAAACAAGGTGTGTCAACTTTCGACCCATTGTTTTCTTTTCAGGATCTAAATTTCTAAGTAAAGGGTCTGATCCGAAAATTCGATTCCTCATTTCAGCTCAGAGGTTTTGAACATATCAAGGGAGTAGTTCTGGAATCGAGACCTTTTGACATGGAACGCAATTTAGTCACACCCACGTTGAAGAAGAGAAGAAAAAACTTGTTTGAATACTACGAGGTAAACAAACTTGTCTTTTGACTTTTAAATGGAGTGTAATGACAATAGACTGCGTCGCTTCTCACTCGTTTATGTTACGCAGGCAAAAATCGATGCACTCTTTCGGGATTCCAAAGTTTGACAAGACAAAAGGCAAGCTTGGATAGTCATAACATGTCTTTGTTTCTCCTTTGCCATTTATAGGCTTACTGTTGTTTTTTCTTTCTTTGATTTGTATTTTGTTCCATATAGTTGGACTGATTGGATGGTGCCAAATCCTTGTTATCAGATTTTCGTAGTAACTCAATCGACATTCATAAAAATTTACAGCTTGATGAATATGTAAATTGGGTTGTGGGATGACTAAAAGGCTTGATAACAACCTCTTCCGACGCGCTAAACGTGTTGAGAATTTAGGCACAAAAGTTTGGAACTTGGAGGTGCATCCTGGAAAATAATCGAATATCAACCATGGGAATAGAATGAATCCCATACCCAATTTTTTTCAGCCTAAATAATCTTCCTCTTCCCGGTGACGAGGCATTACAGCGAGCTTACTCACGAAACTCTTGAAGCAGCCCGAGAACAGGACTCTTACCGTCAACCTATGACTGTCATTCAAAGTATGGTTGACATCATAAGATGAGCCAACCAGCTGCAGTTAACTCCTGCAATGACTCCCTCGCCATTGCAGGCGAACACAATAGTTCAAACCCATTTACTGATTACAAACCTTCATAGGAAATGATACGGGTGAAGATGAAAAGGATGATAGGAAAACCAACAAACAATTAATCACCTGTTTCCAATTGGGTAATGAACCTGCATTTTTTGTTTAGATTGCAGAAAAGTATCCATTAAATTGAGCTACAAGACAAAATGCATCAATATATTCAATCACAGACTAAGCAGGTATGCTGGACTTCAAACATATAATCTAATTGCAAATCCCAAAAATGATATGTATGCGCAAGATAGTGTTGTTCTTCACATAAACCAACCTTCAAGAACAGTACATTGAAATTCTAAAACCTTGAGTAGTTTGCTGCTTCAATAGACTACAAAAGAGATGCGATTCACATCAAGTTCTGAAGAAACAAAGCCATCAAGCTAAAACAGAACACATAACCCGCGCACTCATGAATTCATTTTTGCCATTCATAACCATAATCAACATACTTACCTTGATTAGGTGCTCCTCAGTGCATTATACTCGACTCAGATCAGGAATCCTGAAAATTTTTGGATTAAAATTAAAGCTAAAGCTAAACAAGCAGAAGAAAATTTACAAACCTAGAAGAACTCCTCCAAAGTTTGGTCATTCTTTAGTGATCAAACTCCTATGAAGATCATAAAACTTGAACAGTTTTACTGGACAGTTGATAAAAGATTGGTCCAGCTTGGCCAATATAAACTAATGATCTTTCATCTCAAGGCCCCAAAATTGAGTGTTCTTATTGCATTAGGAGATTATGCATTGTAGTTCTACTGTGTCAAATCAAGAGAAAGTGACAAGTTGCTGCAATTTGTCTGAAGAGTAAGGACTACTCACCAAGTACACTTTCAGTATTACAACTTAATATCGATTGTAAGCTTTCCCATAACCGTCGCGCCTCTGTCGCTGAAAGTCACCAAAAATTTCATGAGGTCTTGAAGAATAATTTTCCACCTGATTAGGATACCTGTTCCTTGAATCCATGGCTATATGTGGCCCATCATAATGTGAATTGGAAGCAGATCCATCAAATTCAGAGTAATTTTGGTGTTTGTAGTCAGAAAAGCTTGATGGCATTTCCTGACGTGCCTGTTGCTGAAACCGTTGGCTATCAAATCGAAGAAACTCATCCCACTGTTTTGAATGTGTACCCCTCAAGACAGCCAATTTCTTCATGTAGTTTTCTCTCATCTCCCTTACAGTCTTTTTGGACATCAGACCAAAGCGAAACAGCAAAAGCTCAATCAATACAACAAACCATTCAAAATTTGGGTACATTTAGGTTAATTAAATTAAGGGAAAAGAAGAAAAATGTCTGTAATGGCCAAATGCATTGAGGACCACTTGAAGTTTAACCAACAGTAAATTACAAGCCTTACCTCTCGATGCTTATAATTTTCATCATCTTCTTCTTTATCACGAGTCCTTCCAAGTTCCATTGCCTCCCTTTTATACTCCAACTCTAATTCTTCAAGTGTTTGAGAAAGGCCAAGGTTATCAGGTGGACGACTCAATTGCAAATCAGATCCCCTTTTATCACTATCCCATCCATCAGTTCTACCATAAGCAGTCTGGCTCTGATTATTATCATATGAACCTATCATGTTGCCTGTATAGGTAGGACGCGCTGGAGATTTTGAATGGGTTGGATGACCTCTAGCTCTGTCATTACCGTAAGCTTCATAAAATGAAGAGTATGTTAAACTGAGTGGCTAATATTGTAGCTTTGATTCAATAAACAATCTTACAATTGACAAAGGGAAACCACTCGTGGCAATCTGTTCAACTAAGACCCTCTAGCAGAACAGAACTTACCTCTTGCTACAAAAAATATAAGCAACAAGCAACGTAATTACAAATACAGACATCTGCATTTACGGAGAAAGTCTTCTTAAAAGAATATTAAAAACAAGCTGCAAAACTACGGTGCACATTTAACAGCTTTCTATGGATGCCATACCATACCCTATAGTGTCCCTACCTTGTGGAGAACCCCTTGAACTTTTCTTCATACTGTCTCGCAAACGATTTTCTACAACCTTATCGTGGCGGTTTAACCTAGGCTGTAATGGTGATGCGTTTCGAGGACCTGACTGAGATCTTTGTGATTCTGAACGTTGCAACCGTGAGGCAATGGGACTTCTCTCTGGCGACCTAGATCTGGTTACATGAGAACTAGAAGAACCTCTTTGATCACCAGCCTCTTTTATCACCCTGTGCACAGCATCCACACCTTTTGCCAAAACTAATCTGTCCTTGCCACTGACAATGAGAAATTTTTCATCCATCTTTATTTTACAACCTACATCCTTTTCAATCTTCTGTATCACTCTCTCTGTGAAAAGTGATCTCACGTGCTGGTCTCGAGCTGGTACCCTTTCAAAGAAATCTTGAGACTTGCGGTTTGCTCCAAGAGTGGAGGGACAACCCTTCAAAATGATTTAGGTTAGCATTAAATCAGAATTCACGATGAAAACCAGTATGTAATAAGGTAACTAATAATTGGAAAATTAGCAATAAAATAAGGAGATACAAAAGGAAAAAACAAACAATTTTCAAATTTCAAGACAAAATGAACATTTCCTATCCGACAAGTGCAACAGGCAAACTTGACATTCAACACAGAATTTGAATGAACTACCTCTGAAAAATGAAACGATACAGGTGCCAAAAAATGGATGAAAAGAAGAAAAATCAGTTTCTGCTAAGTTCAGAGGAAGGAGAGTATTTCAACTCAAAATGGCAATAACCATGTAAATGGTAAGGAATGAAGCGGATTTGACAATACCCTGGTAAAGTGAATAAAACCATTGATATACCTGAGTGAAATGACCGGATTCCCCACATATTTTGCAGATCATTTCTTCTTCTTTCCTCTTCTTCCAGTTCCTTTCTGTAGCTTTCGATTTAGCTTCCCAGACCTTAGCTTCTCGGCTAGTAAAATCAGTTGGAACTGCATTTGGATCACGAAGCTCATCTTCCTCATCAGATCCTGCATGAGATCTCTTATTGGAGTTTACCTTTCCTTGTTGTGTATTGGCAGTGGTTGAGCCTGGAGGACCAGTGTACTCTTTGTAAAGGTCGCTAAAGTCGTCGTCCATGTCTGCATCTGGAGTGTTTGCCATCTAAATAGAATGCAATTAAATTTGATGTCTTGTATTCACAAACATTAAAGATTAAACCAATATCTACTAAAGGGATCCAATATGGAGAAAAATGCCAGCTGAAGCACATGAAAAAACATCAATAATATTGGAATAAGAAAGTAAAAAAATTCAATTCAGAGGAAATGAGTACAGCAGAAATTTTGTGAAATCCTATAGGTAATGATGAGGTACAGATTTCTGCAAACATTAAGAATCATAAGAGTTTAAGACACATTTCAACTTCAAAACAGACGGCAGCTACCTAGTTTATGGGTGTCTGTAGATGAACACTCAGATTATCAAGTGGCCTGCTAACGGGTTTGCCAAATAACGAAATTTTGACTTGTATTTCTATTTAGTTATACTAAATCTATGATCAGCCTTCTAAGTTACATCTAGCCGTGTCACTCGTTTATTAGACTAATGTTTTGACCACTTTATATAAAAATGAGTAAATTGTACCAGTAAACAAGTAACATCTCGCAGTATAATTTGAGAATGTGACTCTATCAGTAATCAAAAAGATATGAACAAGATGCTATAAGAGGAGAAAAGGTAAACATAGTGAAGAAACAAAAACAAAAAAAAAATTATTCAACTTAACCAGCTACCACCTCCTTCAACCCTAATATTGACGTAAATGTACAACCAAAATACATTCGGTTAAAATTGATTATAACATTCTTTCCCACCCTCAGAACTTCCTACTCGAGGAAACCAATAAGCTGTACATAATGAAGCAATACCAAATTTAGTGGGAAAATTACAGGGTTCTCAATAGCTACTTTCAATTAATTTCAGAGAGCATTAAGCAAGTTTGAAATTGAACGAATTGAAAGTCACAAAAATAAATAGACGCAGCAAAAGGAAATGTCACCTGGAAAGGTGCAGCGACCGTGAGAGAGATGAAGAAGAAGGAAAAATTAGGGCTGGGGTTTTTCGCTGCGATTTTATTCTAGTTTTCTTTATTTACGTTTATTCCCCATCTGCTTCCTATATTCCCATCCACCCTAAGTCTCGACAATGTCGTCCCTATCACTTTGGAAATAGCAATATAGCCCCTGGTAGATATGAATATTTGTCAAAAAGTTACTATTATTTTCAAAAATGAAAATATAATTTAGACCGCAACATTCGACCACAAAGTCATTTATATATTTGAGATTATATTTTAAATTACTTTTTCTGACAATTAAATTTTTTTATTAATTTATCTTTTAAATTTATCGCGTGCATATTATCTTTTTCACTTATAAAGTATTTTAATCTGATTTGTAATTTTTCTAATAAAGGATCTTGTTTTTTTTTTTTAAAAAGATATTTAAAATATAATTTGTAAGTTGACGTAAATATTAAAATCTAAATTATATTTTTACCTTATTTATCAAACTTAGTTATAATATCAGTAATTGCATTGTTATGATGATCATCTTTGACTGTTAGTTGATAATTAGTTTGATGTTTTAAAATCATGCTTTGGCTTTTATTGTAGAATCCAGATATAAATGCAATGAGCACAACTCTTCATGCAAGAAAAGTCAATTGATAAGAATTGAACTGTTTTTATTACTTGGGACGTAAAAAAAATGATAAAGTCGACAAGAACTCTCAACTATGGGGTCCTAACAGCTTGGCCATTAAACTAGTTTGCTGAATGAAATGAACATGTTTGGGAAGTGATCTTCCCATTGGGTGTGGTATGCTTGAGAATAGTTCCAAATCAGCAAATTCTTTAGAACCTGCGACAATATTAGCGTAAAAGTTCCTTCTAAAATTTTAGGGGTTATGATTGAATCTTATACTGAGATTAGAAATCCAACTCGGCACAAGACGACAAATGATTGCGAATCTTTGCTTAAGCGTGTAGCATTGAGGTGACGAAGAAAATTTTCATAAAACCCAACTATGCGGTTGACTAGAAGGGAACCGCTGTATAATGAAAAATAGGGTGGTCAACCAAAGCTAGACTCTAGTCAATCGGACACTTTCTCGTAATCGATTGCTCCACCAACCGCATTTGATCTGAATTTAACACGCAATCAGCCAGTTGACCAAACTACTCAAGGAGTCGACTTGTCCACTAGATAGGCATCATGTCAATCCACACAATTTTTCAGTATCGAGGCTGAAAAAATATAACATTTTCACTAATTTTCATCAACAATCTACATTAAACCTAACATAACTCACTAATCTACCAATATAAATCGAAAACAATGAAATATTTCAAGTTTTGAATCTCAATCTCAAAGTTTGATTCTAACGAAACTAATGAAAAAGATATTAAAAATTGATATACCCTCGAAGTTCTTTAATAAAATCGAAGATCATGATATGATGCGAATCAAAGTGTAATCAAGCTCGAATTAAAGGATAATGATCAATGTCAAATATAGGAGGCTCAATAACAAGATCAATTATAAAATAAAAAGTAGATAAAGCAATACATTGTTTGATTTTAGAAATTCTAGAGAAAAGATCAATCCAAAATGAGCTCAAACCAACAAATTTGCTAAGTGATGATGAAGCCCTGTTGGAGGAGAAAGATGCATGAAGAATTATGTGGCATGGAAGTAGGTGCGCACCTGCAAATTTGAATAAAATTTGATCCCCAAGAAAGTCCAAGTTTCTTCATCTTAATTTGTTAAGCATTTGTTTCCAAATCTTTGGAGGTGGGTGTGCACGAGGTGGGTGTGCACAAACCCTACCTGATCCCCAAGAAAGACCGAACTTCTTTTTCTTATTTTGTTAAGTAAGCTGTAATACTCCAGAAATTTCGAATTTTAATTTTGAATTTTCAGAATTTTTAATTTAATCCCGGTCGGAGTTTTGAGAAATATTTCAACGGGAAAGATTTAAATTATAAGGCTCGAGGCCTACTTTTGCGATTGGTTTTCAGAATTTAAAGTTGGGAGGTCGAGAAATTAACGAAATTTCGAACGATTGAAGCACGTGAGGACAATTTGGTAATTTGTAATTTTAAAAACAAAAAAAAAAAAAAAAAAAATTTAATATAACAACCGAATGGCTTGCGGGAGGAAGCCATTCGGGTGTTACTCCTTGGTGCCGAGAGAGCCGAGAGGGAGAGGCAGGAGAGGGGAGAGCTTCGAGCTCCGACGACGGCCGACGACCGGAGGAGAAAAATTGCGGCAGTCGACGTGGATAAGGGGCTCCGACAAGCCGGGAACGACGTGTAGCTCAGCCATTCCCGTGCTGAAGACCCAAGGTAAACTGCCCTACTCCTTTTCGTTTTTCCGCCAGCAAGTGGGAAGTTCGGTTACTTCCGAACTCTCGCCTGGTTTGAGCTCGGTTCTTGGTGTGAGGAGGCTGGGGTGGGCGCGCTAGGGGCTTGGCATTCCGCCCCAAACCCGACCGAGGACAGGTGGGAATATCCCCTGTTCCTCCTCTAATTGTGGTGGCCAAAGATGTAGGCTACCTGTGTTCCTGCCTCGGCTTGTTGTGCCATGGTATGGAGGAGTTGCAGTAAGGAAAAGGGGGAGGGGGGAAGGCACCGGTGGTGCCCTGGTTTCGAGAAGGAAACCAGGGAGAGTTCTGCTGCCATTCGAGCTTTCTGATCGAAAAGCTTCGAAATTGTTATGAGTTATGCATATTGGACTGTAATGTGGTTGCTTGGTGAAGGAATTTGCGAAGTTGGATTGAAGTTAAATTTTCGGCTATTTTTAGGATAGAAGCAGATTCTGTTTTTGGCCGTTTCGGCCTAGTTTCAGTTGATCATTTCAAATTCTGTCCTTGTGGGTTAAAATAGGTTGTTAGAAGAACGTGTGGCCACTGGAATCATTCGATTCCGATATCCGACGCAAAAGTTATGCGCGTCGGAAGTTTATGTCGGATTTTGGTCGACCCGACCTGTGGAGCTGGTAGGTGGTGGCCTGGTTGGTTTGCGGGTTTTTCCTTCTTTTGTGGTGATTATGTACAATGGATGAGATGTGTTGTTGTATATGCGTCAGCGTATAGGTATATGGAGTGCGTGTGATTTTGGTGACGTACGCAGATATTTTTCATGTTAGAGTATGATATTACTCTATACTAGATACTTTCTTCATTTGTATTTGATGGATTTTCGTCGTCTTTTTACTCTGATTTGGTTATGGTGATTTCTCTGGATGATGGATAGATAAACATTGTTGGATTATGGTGAATTGTGTGCAGAGTTTAAATTTTTGGGATAGTCAGTTTGTAGCCGTTACTCTGCCAAAATTTTGAGAGAGAGGTTGGAAGTCAAGGAGATAATAAATAGGTTGAGGTGTGAACAGTAAATGCTAGAAAAAAGTAGATGAGCGTGGAAGTGCGGCGTGATCGCAGGTGCGCGGGGCACGCGGCCCTGTGGGTGCACACGGGTCATGCGGCGCTGGGTGATGGCGTGCGCACGGACGTGCTGTACAGAGACAGGGTGCGTGGGGCACGCGGCGCTGTGAGCGTGCGCGAGATACAGTGACGTTGGGTTGGCACGTGCGGCACCGCGAGGGTGTATGCGGGGTGTCGGAGTGGGGACGTGAGTGCTTGGAACCGGACTGGGTAGTTCGTGGGGTGCGTGGGAGTTTTTCATAGGATTTCAAGTTTTACCGTTTTATCTCAAATTGTTTTAAATGGTTTTCTTTACCGCTGCGTAGTTTTATGTTGAGGACTTCGTGTTTCCTCTTCGGGACGCGAGTTGTTTTTCGAATCGAGTCGAAAAATTTTCATATTCACAAATGTTCTTTTGAAATTGATTTGAAAACGAAAGGGGTATTGAATTGAGTTAGTTATGTCAAGTGTTAGTGTGTGTCTGTGTAGTGTGTAGATGCACTGTAGCGTACCGGGAACGTGTGGGTTCTCGGGGTGTTACAGTTATGGTATCAGAGCCACGGGGTCGACGTCGTTCAGAGGATTACCTAACACCGCCAGCCGCTGCACGGGAGCACTCCACCAACTGTAAGTGTTTAAATTTGAATTTTATCGTAGTACTAATGTGAGCTTTATATTTATGTGAAAGGTAGAAAATGTCAGGAGAGGCGAAAGGTAGAGGTAGAGGGCGGCCACGACGAGAGGCGCCTCCTAGAGCTGTTGGCGACATGGATGATACCGTCCGGCAGCTTACCGAGTTGGTCCACCGTCAGTCTCAGCAGTTGGAGAGGTTTATGAGCAGGGACGATCATGGTCAATCTAGCGCCCAGCGTTCGTCCGACAGAGGGGGTGACAGACTGCACAGACTTAGACCTCCGACCTTTGACGGATCATCTCCGGATCCTCTCAGTGCTGAGGAGTGGATACGGAGTATGGAGAGGATGATGAGTTTTGCCAAGGTAGAGGAGCAGGACAGAGTTTCTAGTGCGGCGTTCTATCTTGCCAAGGACGCGAGCCATTGGTGGGATACTGTGGTGGCCACGAGAGATGTGGGGGCCATGACCTGGGAGGAGTTCAGGTCAGTGTTTTTCGGCAAATATTTCAGTCATTCAGTCAGGTCGCAGAAGATGGTGGAGTTTGCACAGTTGAAGCAGACCGACACTGTGGCTGAGTATGTGCGGCAGTTTGAGGCCTTGTCGAGGTTTGCAGGACATTTGGTGAGCCTCGATGAGAATAAGGTACATCAGTTCGTGTAGGGCCTGAAGCCGGATATTTATATGGGCATGCGGATTGCGGGGACCCGGGGCATGCCATACGAGGAGGTGGTGGCGAACGCCCTTGACATTGAGGAGGCTCGGGCGAAGCTTCCTAGTTATCGGGAGGTACCCAGAGAGCAGCCTCGCAGATCATTCAGAGAGTCGCTGCCACAGGCCAGCGGGGAGGTGTCCGTGCAGAGAGGCCTGAAGAGGCCTAGCGACAGTTCTAGTAGTCAAGGGAGCACTAAGAGGCCGCAGGGGTCGGGGTAGTTTTCAGTGTGCCCGAAATGTCAGAGGAGTCACCCGGGCGAGTGCAGGCCGGGCCCAGTGAGGTGTTACAACTGTGGCGAGGTGGGCCACATGTCCAGAGAGTGTCAGAAGCCGCGTCAGAACCGCTGTTCCAACTGTAATGAGGTGGGACACTTTGCCAGCAAATGCCCAGTGGCGAGTAGGTCGTCCGCCAGGGTTACACCGAGAGTCTTTGCCCTGTTTGAGCCAGATGATGCTGCCCAGCCATCAGTCATAGCAGGTAACATTTTTGTTTCTGGTGTGGCGGCTTATACTTTGATTGATATGGGCGCTACGCACTCGTTTGTGTCGACGAGCTTTGTGGTTAAGGCCAACTTAGAGTTCAGCCCCGCCGAGCGACACTATGATGTGACCTTGCCATCCGGGGAGCATTTGTATTCAGAACAGGTGGTGCGAGGCAATATTGTGACAGTAGGGAGGAAGTAATTATATGCCCAGCTAGTCATTCTCCATATGAGTGGTTATGAGGTGATCTTGGAAATGGACTGGCTGTTCAGACATCATGCGGAGATTGACTGCAGGACCAGAGAGGTTCATTTCCGGCCCCCAGGCGGGGAGAGCTACACCTTTAAAGCAGGTAAGGGTCTTGCCAGGATTTCTGCTATACTTTCTCGTCAAGCACCATGGGTGTTGGGCATGGGTTGCCAGGGAGTTTTTGCAAGTGTTGAGGATGCCCAGTCACCGGGCGATGCTCGGATACAGGATATTCTTATTGTGCAGGAGTTCCCGGAGGTGTTCCGTGATGAATTGCTGAGGTTGCCCCCTGACAGGGAGATTGAATTCGAGATAGATGTTTTCCCAGTTGCCGAGCCGGTGTGCAAGAACCCCTACATATTAGCACCTACAGAACTTAAGGAGCTGAAAGCTCAGTTGGAGGAGCTGACAGATAAGGGATTTATACGCCCTGGGGAGCGCCAGTTCTATTTGTCAAGAAGAAGGACGGGTCCCTACGCATGTGTATTGATTACCGGGAGCTGAATAAGTTGACGGTGAAGAACAGGTATCCATTGCCAAGGATTGACAATTTGTTTGATCAGCTGCAGGGTGCCCGTGTGTTTTCTAAGATCGACCTGAGGTCCGGCTATCATCAGTTAAAGGTGAAGGAGAGAGATGTACCGAAGACGGCCTTCAGGACGAGGTACGGGCATTTCGAGTTCCTGGTTATGTCTTTTGGGCTGACCAATGCCCCTGCAGCATTCATGGATCTGATGCACCGGGTGTTCAGGGAGTACCTGGACAAGTTTGTGATCGTGTTTATCGACGACATTCTGATCTACTCGCAAAGTGAGGAGGAGCACAGGGAGCACCTGAGGATTGTACTGACTATTTTGAGCCAGCATCAGTTGTATGCTAAGTTCTCAAAGTGCGAGTTTTGGTTGGACAGGATTCACTTCTTGGGGCATGTGATCTCCTCTGAGGGTATTTCAGTTGATCCGGGGAAGGTTCAGACTGTAAAGGAGTGGGCGAGACCGACTAGTGCTAGCGAGATACGCAGTTTTCTGGGGTTGGCTGGATATTATCGGAGATTCATTGAGGGTTTCTCTAAGATCTCGGCCCCTTTGACCCAGCTGACCAGGAAGAATGCAAAGTATGAATGGACCGACAGGTGTGAGGACAGCTTCCAGACATTGAAGCAGAGGTTGACTATGGCTCATGTACTGACGCTGCCTGTGGAAGGAGAGAAGTTCTGCATTTATTGCGATGCCTCCAGGATCGGTTCGGGGTGTGTTTTGATGCAGAGTGGGAGAGTCATTGCCTATGCTTCTAGGCAGTTGAATGCTTACGAGCAGAATTATCCCACTCACGACTTGGAGCTGGCGGCGGTTGTATTTGCACTCAAGATTTGGAGGCATTATCTGTATGGGCAGCAGTGCGAAATTTACTCGGACCATTAGAGCTTGAGGTACATTTTCACGCAGAAGGAGCTGAATTTGAGACAGAGGAGATGGCTCGAGCTGGTCAAGGACTACGATGTGGAGATCAGGTACCACTCG
Source organism: Begonia peltatifolia (assembly GCA_022433055.1). NCBI lineage: Eukaryota > Viridiplantae > Streptophyta > Magnoliopsida > Cucurbitales > Begoniaceae > Begonia > Begonia peltatifolia. The sequence goes on along the minus strand of CM039519.1, from coordinate 24,739,368 downwards.
GGGAAGGCGAATGTGGTGGCGGATGCCTTGAGTAGGGTGACAGTCTCAACTCCTGCCATGATGACGGTACAGCCTGTTGAGTTAGTGACAGAGATGCAGAGTTTTGGTCTGGAGGTAGTTTCTGATCTGGCAGCCACCCTTTCTGCCTTGTCGTTGAGGCCGACCATTCTGGACAGGATCAGGCAGACTCAGGAGGCTGATCCTGAGTGTAGCGAGCTGAAGGCGAGTATGGAGGCCAGACCTGATTCTGAGTTCAGCTATTCAGAGGACCGGATTCTGAAGTTTCGGGATAGGTGGTACGTCCCGAAGGATGAAGAGTTGAGGAGGGATATATTATTAGAGGCTCATTCATCTTCTTTCTCTGTGCATCCGGGAAGCACTAAGATGTACAGAAACTTGAAGCAGCACTATTGGTGGCCTAACATGAAACGAGCAGTGGCTGAGTATGTTGAGGCCTGCGTAGTCTACCAGCAGGTGAAGGCGGAGCATCAGCGACCGTCTGGGATGCTCCAACCATTACCTATACCGGAGTGGAAGTGGGAGCGAATCACCATGGATTTTGTGGTGGGGCTACCGAGGACTACCAAGGGCCATGACGCGATTTGGGTGATTATGGACAGGTTGACGAAGTCGTCTCACTTTTTGCCTGTGAGGATGACTTATACGATGGATCAGTTTGCCCAGTTGTATGTTCAGGAAATAGTCAGACTCCATGGGATTCCGGTGTCGATTGTTTCAGACCGAGACCCCAAGTTCACGTCTAAGTTTTGGAGGAGTCTGCATAAGGCTATGGGCACCAGATTGGATTTCAGTACGGCTTTTCATCCTCAGACCGATGGGCAGTCGGAGCGGACTATACAGATTCTGGAGGATATGCTCAGGGCTTGTGTGTTGGAGTTTCAGGTGACTTGGAGCAAGTTTTTGCCGCTAGTGGAGTTCTCGTATAATAACAGTTTTCAGTCCACCATTGGTATGGCACCATACGAGGCCCTCTATGGAAGGAAGTGCAGGTCGCCATTATATTGGGATGAGGTTGGGGAGACCCGATTGATAGGCCCTGAGATTTTGCAGCAGACTGTCGACAAGATTTCTGTGATACGGAAGAGAATTGAAGCGGCCCATAGTCGACAAAAGAGTTATGCTGATCAGAGACGCCGAGAGTTGGAGTTTAATGAGGGCGATGAGGTTTTTCTGAAGGTCTCGCCATTCAAGGGAGTGGTAAGGTTTGGAAAGCGGGGGAAACTCAACCCTCGGTTTGTGGGACCATTCTCGATTGTCAAGCGGATTGGGAGAACTGCATATCAGCTTCAGTTGCCTGCGTCGATGAATGCCGTCCATGATGTTTTTTATGTCTCGATGCTGAGGAAGTGTATGCGCGATCCCTCTCAGGTAGTGCCACAACAGGAAATAGAGATCCAGCCGACGCTGTCGTACGAGGAAAAGCCAGTGAGGATCTTAGAATCAGCTGTGAAGGTGCTGCGCAACAAGGAGATTCCGCTGGTCAAGGTGATGTGGCGCAACCATGGTGTAGAGGAGACTACTTGGGAGCGGCGTGATGACATGGAGCGGCAGTATCCCAGCTTATTCGGTACGTAAATTTTGGGGACAAAATTCTTATAAGGTGGGGGGATGTAATAACCCAGAAATTTTGAATTTTAATTTCTAATTTTCTGAATTTTTAATTTAATCCCGGTCGGAGTTTTGAGAAATATTTCAACGAGAAATATTTAAATTATAAGGCTCGAGGCCTACTTTTGCGATTGGTTTTCGGAATTTAAAGTCGGGAGGTCGAGAAATTAACGAAATTTCGAACGATTGAAGCACGTGAGGACAATTTGGTAATTTGTAATTTTAAAAACAAAAAAAAAAGAAATTTTTAATATAACAACCGAATGGCTTCGGGAGGAAGCCATTCGGGTGTTACTCCTTGGTGCCGAGAGAGCCGAGAGGGAGACCCAGGAGAGGGGAGAGCTTCGAGCTCCGACGACGGCCGACGACCGGAGGAGAAAAATTGCGGCAGTCGACGTGGATAAGGGGCTCCGACAAGCCGGGAACGACGTGTAGCTCAGCCATTCCCGTGTCGAAGACCCAAGGTAAAGTGCCCTACTCCTTTTCGTTTTTCCGCCAGCAAGTGGGAAGTTCGGTTACTTCCGAACTCTCGCCTGGTTTGAGCTCGGTTCTTGGTGTGAGGAGGCTGGGGTGGGCGCGCTAGGGGCTTGGCATTCCGCCCCAAACCCGACCGAGGACAGGTGGGAATGTCCCCTGTTCCTCCTCTAATTGTGGTGGCCGAAGATGTAGGCTACCTGTGTTCCTGCCTCGGCTTGTTGTGCCATGGTATGGAGGAGTTGCAGCAAGGAAAAAGGGGAGGGGGGAAGGCACCGGTGGTGCCCTGGTTTCGAGAAGGAAACCAGGGAGAGTTCTGCTGCCATTCGAGCTTTCTGATCGAAAAGCTTCGAAATTGTTATGAGTTATGCATATTGGACTGTAATGTGGCTGCTTGGTGAAGGAATTTGCGAAGTTGGATCGAAGTTAAATTTTCGGCTATTTTTAGGATAGAAGCAGATTCTGTTTTTGGCCGTTTCGGCCTAGTTTCAGTTGATCATTTCAAATTCTGTCTTTGTGGGTTAAAATAGATTGTTAGAAGAACGTGTGGCCACTGAAATCGTTCGATTCCGATATCGGACGCAAAAGTTATGCGCGTCGGAAGTTTATATCAGATTTTGGTCCAAGTCAAATTAGTGACCCTTTTTCGTGGAATTTCAACGTGTGATAGTGACATGTCTATTTTTGGTGCGAAAAAGCTGAATCGAGTGAGTTTTGGTTAAAGAAAATCAAAGGTTGGAATTTTATAAAAAAAATGACAGATTCGGTTCTTAGAGTTTTTCACCTGCCTACGGCTTATCGTTTTAAAATCCGTCTTGGAATGTTAAACTAGGTTCCTAAGGGGACGTTTGGCCACTTGAATCGTTCGATTCCGTTGACGAACGCAAAAGTTATGCGCATCCGAACGTTGGGCTGGTTTTCTTAGTTGAAATTTCATGAGTGTAGTTAGAGAAGGTTGATTTTTTTAGCTAATTGGTGAATGTTGAGATAAATACTGATGAGAAATTAGTTGTGTTTTAGGTTGAGGCTCTATTTTGGTGAAGCTGTGCGTCGAGCGAGCTTAGGACGTCAGGTAAGTAGTGTATGCATGTGTTTTGCCCAAGTGGGCCTACACTGTAGAACTTTAGGGTTTATGTGATTGATTGTGGTGTGCGTGCGTATTGTTTGACATGCATCATATTTTTAAAAACGGGAACGAAAATGATTTTTAGCATGTTTTGATGTATGAGGTGAGACGTGTGGCGGTGGTACCGCGGATCCCGCTAGTGTGCGGGCCGGTGCTTCACCAGTCGCGGATCCTACTCGAGGGGTGGGCCGGCTGGGCCGTCATGCGGCGTGAATGTGTTGACGGTGAAGATATGGGCAGTGGTACCGCGGATCCTACTAGTGTGTGGGCCGGTGCAACACCAGCCGCGGATCCTACTCGAGGGGTGGGCCGGCTGGGCTGTCGCGAAACGTGTGTGTGTGGCAACTGTGGCCCCGTGCTGGGGAGGCTGGGACGGGGGCGACGTGTCAGGATGTAGAGTGGCGCGAGGTACACCCTTACCCTGATGTGGTTGCCGTGTGGTGATGCGTGTGTGTAGCATGTGGGCCTCGTTGCTGGGGAGTCTGGGACGGTGGCGACGTGTCAGGGTGTAGGGTGGCGTGAGGTTCCTCCTTACCCTGGTGCGACTGCACTACGCGTCACAGATGTGACAACGTGAGTGTGAGTGTAGAGACTGCATGATAGGATTGTATTGTCGGTTTTTACTTTCATATCGCATTACTTACTGAGCGTTACGCTTATGTTGTGTGTTCTGTGGTGTAGGTGCTGACGACACTGCTGGTGAGCCTCGAGAGCCTAGTCCAGATGCGTAGTATGGTTGACGGCGTGCACCCGAGGCACCGGATGGCGGACTTTTGTTAGGGTGACCCGACCCGTGGAGCTGGTAGGTGGTGGCCTGGTTGGTTTGCGAGTTTTTCCTTCTTTTGTGGTGATTACGTACAGTGGATGAGATGTGTTGTTGTATATGCGTCAGCGTATAGGTATATGGAGTGCGTGTGATTTTGGTGACGTACGCAGATATTTTTCAAGTTAGAGTATGATATTACTTTATACTGGAGACTTTCTTCATGTGTATTTGATGGATTTTTGTCGTCTTTTTACTCTGATTTGGTTATGGTGATTTCTCTGAATGATGGATAGATAAACATTGTTGGATTATGGTGAATTGTGTACAGGGTTTAAATTTTTGAGATAGTCAGTTTTTAGCCGTTACTCTGCCGAAATTTCGAGAGAGAGGTTGGGAGTCGAGGAGATAAGAAATAGGTTGAGGTGTGAACAGTAAATGCTAGAAAAAGGTAGATGAGCGTGGAAGTGCGGCGTGATCGCAGGTGCGCGGGGCACGCGGCCCTGCGGGTGCACACGGGTCATGCGGCGCTGGGTGAGGGCGTGCGCACGGACGTGCTGTACAGAGACAGGGTGCGTGGGGCACGCGGCGCTGTGAGCGTGCGCGAGATATAGTGATGTTGGGTTGGCACGTGCGGCACCGCGAGGGTGTATGCGGGGTGTCGGAGTGGGGACGTGAGTGCTTGGAACCGGACTGGGTAGTTCGTGGGGTGCGTGGGAGTTTTTCATAGGATTTCAAGTTTTACCGTTTTATTTCAAATTTTTTTAAATGGTTTTCTTTACCGCTGCGTAGTTTTATGTTGAGGACTTCGTGTTTCCTCTTCGGGACGCGAGTTATTTTTCGAATCGAGTCAAAAAATTTTCATACTCACAAATGTTCTTTTGAAATTGATTTGAAAACGAAAGGGGTATTGAATTGAGTTAGTTATGTCAAGTGTTAGTGTGTGTGTGTGTAGTGTGTAGATGCACTGTAGCGCACCGGGAACGTGTGGGTTCTCGCGGTGTTACATAGGCTAAGTTTCTAATAATTTAAAAAATTTCGAATCTTAGATTTAATTTATGAAATTTAAATTAAATCTCGGTTGGAGTTTTCGGGAAGCTTTTGGTGAAAAATTTATTTTCGAAGCTCGGGAATTAATTCGTAGAAACATTTATGAAATTTTAAAGTCGGGAGAATGCGAATTTAATGAAGTTACGAACGGTTAAAACACATGAGAGCGTTTTGGTAAATTTTAATTGTTTAATTTAATTTAATTTTTTTTTTTAAATAACCAAATGGCTTCGAAGTGAAGCCATTCGGCTGCTGAACACCGAGAGGGCGAGAGAGAGACCTAGAGGGAGAGCGGGAACTAGAGAGTGAGCGGCCGACGATCGACGACGGAGAGTGACGCCGATGTGCCGAGAGTTCCGACGAGCTGAGTGGAGGTGTGGGTGCAGTTTTTCCCGAGCTGAAAACCAAAGATAAGCTCTCTGTTCCAGTGTAGTTCGGCCGAGCTTGGTGCTCGATTTTTCTCTCCGATTTTGATGAAAATTGTAGAGTGTTGTGTCAGGTGTGGAGGGTCTGCGTGTGTGAGAGTATTGTGGGCCGAAAATGTCCGAGTGAGAGGAGAAGCCCAAGGGGGGAGGTTGAGCCAAAACTCGGGTTGGTGCTCGAATTTTTGATTTCTGAGTTGATTATGCTTAAATGAGTGAAATGTGGCTGATTGTATATAGAAATTTATAGAATTGAATTGAAGTCAAAATCCGGATTTTGTTTTGTGTAGAAACAGATTCTGTTTTTGGAGGTTTCGGCCTAGCTTCGATTATTCATTTTAAATTCTGTTTTAGTAGTTAAATTAGGTTGTTAGTGGAACATTTGGCCGCTGGAATCGTTCGATTCCGATGTCCGACGTAGAGTCGAGTGGGGGCGTGCGGTGCTGTGTCGGGCTCACGTACAGAGCGTGCGGCGCTGTTGCTGCTGTGGTGCGCGCGGGGTGCAGTGGGCACACAGCGCCGGACCCGAGAAGCGTGCAGGGTGTGTGTCAGACTCTTTCCCAGAATTTCAAGTCTCGTCGTTTTAATTTAAAACTCTTTTAAATTATCATTTTCCTCGCGCCAAACTAACTAACATAGAGCTGAGAGCTTTGTGTCCCCAGGTCTATGATTGTCTCTTGCAATCTCTCTCGCTTTTCTTCTTTGTCCCTTTGTGATGTGCTTGTCATCTCCAATCTCTGGTGCAACTATTCGAGCTCTCACGCAAAGCTTTGCACATAGATGTCTCTAAACATGAGCTCAATTGCACATAGATGTCTCTAGACCAGACACAAGATTTTATTGTTTCGTAAAAAAGATATTGTAGTCTTGTTAAGCTTGTTTGAATCATTATAATTGATGAATAACATTTTAGTTATGTTGAAGGAGAATGTTTTATAGAACTATTAAATGAGTTAAAATCAAAACTTATTGTTTATGGTCGCAAAATTATTGCGAAAGATATTTTTAACCTCTATACACAAGACAAAAGTAGATTGAAGATTTTTTTCCCAAATGGTTTGGAAAAGTACATTTAACTGATACATTGATGTGTATATAGAATATCAATTATACGACTTTTTAACTACTTTTTTTGTTTGATGCAAGTTGGATTTTGCATAAAAAGATTATCAATATTTGTGTCATTACTGATCATAAAAAAAAAAGTATTGCGATGAAATTTTTTTTTTTTGGATTGGGAAATAGAGAAAGCTTTTACTGTCACAATTGATAAACATTTCTTCTAATGATGTTGCTTTCTCACATTTGGTTAAAAGTATTAAAAATTGAAAAAGTGTTAGATGGAGAGTTTGTACATATTAGATATTTTGCTTATATTATAAATTTAATTGTTTACAATAGGTTAAAAGAGCACAATAATTTTATTTCAAAAATTTTTAAACCCATGGAATACGCCAAGTCTTCTCCTTCTAGAATACAAAAATTTAAAACACATGTTAAAAGTGCAATTTTTATATGCAGAAGTGTCATGTGTCTTGATGTTTCAACTTAATAGCCCTCAACAAAAATATTTGATTTTTTTGTTTGCAAAATCAAGTGAATATGACAATCAATTTATGTATGAACTTCTTGAAGATGAGAATGTAAGTTATCCTTCTACTAATGAAGATTGGTGCCTCATTCGTGAATTCATAGAGTTATCAGGAAATTCTCTACAAGCGATACTCATCACTAAGATCCATAGTATACAAATTAAGTATGAAAAATATAACGCCCTGAAATTTTTCGTTAAAATAATTTTCAGATTTACGTATCGGTAGACGGCGGAGTTTTAATTGGAATCAAGAGATGACAATTTATATTGTTCAGTAAAAGATTATTTTGAAGATAATGTAGAAGAGAAAATTATAAAATTCCAACTAAAAACGAAATGATTGACTGTTTAACAAAAAAATTAAAAGTTAAGAGCGATTTAGTAATTAAATTATTATTATTATTTATATTATAAATTAAATTAAAAAAAAAAAAGAAAAAAAAACTCCTCTCCACACCCACAGCATCACCCTTCCTCTCCTCCTTATTTCTTCTCTCCCCGCGTAAGTCCTCTGTTTTTGTTTTTTTTTTCTCCCCCTTTCTTCTTTCATTTTTTTCTCAGTTTTATACAAAAAAGGAACCCGAACCACCATTTTCTCCTCTGCCGAAGAACGCAGCTCCCTCTCCTCTTCGTCTTTCGTCTCTGTCCCGCGTGGAACACGGCTCTCTCTTCGATTTCGGTAAGTGTTCTCTTCTTTTTCTGGTTTTGGCTAAGAAAATCTAGGGTTTCAGATATGCCAATACTTGAATTATTTTAGATTGTCCTCAAATAAGTTAAAATGTAATAGATTGGTAAAAATAAAGTGAGTTTGCTGAAGTTTGGAAAAAAAGGGAGGGATTTTTTTACAGGGCAGCTCGGTTTTGGTATTTTTCACCTAAGCTCCGGTTGTTCATTTTAAAAACTGTTATAGTATGTTGAATTAGATACTTTAAGGAAACTTTTGGCTTTGGAATCGAGTTGTTTCGATAATCGTAAAGGAAGTTATGAATTTTCAAAGCTTGATGAAAAAAATCTGTGAAGTGAGTTCAGACAGATTCTGTTTTCGATTTTTCTGCTATCTAATGACTTTGCTTTTTATAAGTGAATTTAGCCATGTTACAGTAGACATCCTTAGGGTTTTATAGCACTTTGAATCATCAAATTTGGATAACTATACGATTTGTTATGGATTTCCAAACTTTGAAAAAAAAAATCTGTGAAGAGGTTCGGGCAGCTCCAGTTTTCGAATTTCTGCTACTTATCGAGTCTGGTTTTCTGCAAATGGATGAAACCACATCAAAGTGGACATAATTAGGGTTACGTAGCATCTTGAATCGTTGAAATCGAGTAAGGATTGAATGAGTTATGAATTTTAGAAGTTATTGTGCAAAAACTGGAAAATTTCAATGGGCAGTTCGGTTTTGATGTTTCTGCCATTGATTGTGCTTTGATTTTGGAAAATGGATTTCACCAGCATAAACTAGACCTTATAAGGTTTCCAAAACATGTCGAATCATTGAATTTGACCAAATATACGATTTGATATGAATTTTCAAAGTGGAATGAAAAACTGTGAAACGATTTCCAGGCAGATTCGATTTTTGATTTTTTGCTATTAATTGAGTTTGATTTTTGACAAATGGATTTCACCATGTTGAAATAGACTCGCTTAGGAGCCCTTAGCATTTTAAATCATTAAAGTCGGACTTATATTCAGTTTGTTGTGAATTTTTGAAGTTGGACAAGATTTATGACAAATTTCAAAAGTTGTGTTGTGATAGTTTCAATTTTAATTCCTTGATATTGAGTTATTTGGTTGAAATTGATTGAAGTGTTAAATTGTTAGGGTGGTTGATTGAGGTTGTGTGGATGATGACCTACCCTTGAGATAATTATTTGAATTGGATTTCAATTTTTAGATTGTGCATTATAGAATGATAGGTGTTTGGAGATAGAGGTTATATGCACATGTTTTGAGTTCTATTATGTTTGGATATTGAATATTAGGTGGTGTTCATGCTGGTTGATGGATGTTAAGAGAATAGGTTAGCTTAGTTGTTGATTTGGAAGTTAAGTGCATAGAGTTACACTTGATGATCTTGTGGTTGTTTATTTAGTGTTTAAAAATAGAAATTTGTGGATTTGGTTATATGTAATGGTTGTGAATTAGAATTGTAAATCGTGAATGATAACTTATAACTTTATGCTTTAGAATTTCAGGAAAACGGAATCGATCGGGTTGGATCGAGCGAGCTTAGGACGCCAGGTAAGTAGTGTGTGCATGTGTTTTGCCCAAGTGGGTCTACATTGTAGAACTTTAGGGTTTATGTGATTGATTGTGGTGTGCGTGCGTATTGTTTGACATGCATCATATTTTAAAAAAAAAAACGTGAACGAAAATGATTTTTAGCATGTTTTGATGTATGAGGTGAGACGTGTGGCGGTGGTACCGCGGATCCTGCTAGTGTGCGGGCCGGTGCTTCACCAGTCGCGGATCCTACTCGAGGGGTGGGTGTGCCGGCTGGGCCGTCATACGGCGTGAATGTGTTGACGGTGAGGATATGGGCAGTGGTACCGCGGATCCTACTAGTGTGTGGGCCGGTGCAACACTAGTCGCGGATCCTACTCGAGGGGTGGGCCGGCTGGGCTGTCGCGAAACGTGTGTGTGTAGCAACTGTGGCCCCGTGCTGGGGAGGCTGGGACGGGGGCAACGTGTCAGGGTGTAGAGTGGCGCGAGGTACACCCTTACCCTGATGTGGTTACCGTGTGGTGATGTGTGTGTGTAGCTTGTGGGCCTCGTTGCTGGGGAGTCCCGGACGGTGGCGATGTGTCAGGGTGTAGGGTGGCGTGAGGTTCCTCCTTACCCTGGTGCGGCTGTACTACGCGTCGCAGATGTGACAACATGAGTGTGAGTGTAAAGACTGCATGTGCTAGGATTGCATTGTCGGCTTTTACTTTTATATCGCACTACTTACTGAGCGTTAGGCTTATGTTGTGTGTTCTGTGGTGTAGGTGCTGACGATACTGCTGGTGAGCCTCGAGTACCTAGTCCAGAGGCGTAGAATGGTTGGCGGCGTGCGACCGCAGCACTGGGTGGCGGATTTTTGTTAAGACGACCTGACCCGTGGAGATGGTAGGTTGCGACCTGGTTGGTTTGAGGGTTTTTCCTTCTTTTGTGGTGATTATGTATAGTCGATGAGATGAGCTGCATATGTGTCAGTGTATAGGTGTATATGGAGTGCGTGTGATTTTGGCGATGTACGCATATATTTTACATGTTAGAGTATAGTATTGCTCTATATTGTGAACTTTCTTCATTTATAATTGATGGATTTTCGTTGTCTTCATACTCTGTTTTGGTTATGGTGATTTCTCTGGATGATGGATAGATAGATACTGTTAGTTTTGGTGAACTGTGTGCAGAGTTTTTAAATTTTTGGGATAGCCAGTTTTTAGGCGTTACTCTGCCGAAATTTCGGGAGAGGGGTTGGGAGTCAAGGGGGTATGGAATGAGTTAAGATGTGAACAGTGAATGCTAGAGAAGTGTAGATGAGCGTGGGAGTGCGGCGTGATCACAGGTGTGCGGGGCACGCGGCCCTACGGGTGCTCACGGGTCGTGCGGCGCTGGGTGAGGGCGTGCGCGCGGACGTGTTGTACAGCGGCAGGGTGTGTGGGGCACGCGGCGCTGTGAGCGTGCGCGAGACACAGTGACGTTGAGTTGGCACGTGCGGCACCGCGGGGGTGCGCGCGGGGTGTCGAAGTAGGGACGTGAGTGCGCGGTACCGGATTGTGTATTTCGAGGGGTGCGTTGGATTCTTTTCTAAGATTTCAAGTCTTACCGTTTTATCTTAAACTGTTTTAAATGGTTTTCTTTTCCGCTGCGTAGTTTTATGTTGAGGACTTCGTGTTCTCTCTTCGGAACGCGAGTTGTTTTCGAATCGAGTCGAAAATTTTTCATACTCACAAATGTTCTTTTGAAAATGATTTGAAAATAAAAGAGGTATTAAATTGAGTGAATTATGTCAAGTGTTAGTATGTGTAGATGCACTGTAGCGCACTGGGAACGCGGGGTTTTTCGGGGTGTTACAAAAAGTGTTGAAAAAATTTTAGTAGAGTCAATCACTTCATGTATGTGAAAGTCGTGCTTGATCTAGAGTATAAACTAAAGTTTGTGAAATATTGTGTAAAGAAATTGTATGAACTCGATATGACCAATGAGTACCAATTTGAATTAGAACATACAATTAAAATTTTGTATTTTGAGTACAAAGTGGATTCACCTACAAATAATATAAACAAGCTTCTCTAGGCATGTGGTTAATGTTGCTCATGACACTAAGGGTGATGACGATTTTGAGTCGACATTTCAAAAAGAATCGAATAGCGAAAATGAGTTTGGCAGTACAAATGAATTTGAAAAGCATTTTTTGGACAAACTTGAAAGTTTTTTCAACTATATGAATATATTGAATTAGTGAAGAATGTACTATTTGAAATATCAAACTTTAAGTAAAATAGCAAGAAATCTATTTATTATTCATACTTTTACACTTGCCTCAAAGTTGAGATTCAATGGTGGTGGTGATACATTTTTGTGTTCCTTATCCCCAAAAAATTGTACAATGTCTCATTTGCATTTAAAGTTAGATTCAAGCTTCAAATAAATCTATAACTATTAATGAAGTATTTGAAGAAGCGGAGTAATTTGAAAAAGGAATAATTATTTATATTTTGCACTACATAATATTAGTTGATTTGTATTTTATCCTAATGGTTTACTAAATTTTTATAGATTTGGATGATATTATATAAGAAGCAAATAAAAATCGATTTCAAATGTATGAATTATTTGTTTTGTTCTTTTTAATTACGTTGTTTTTAATGTATAGGTATTTGATGCATCATTCATTAAATTCACAAATTACAAATTTGGTGGTTGTTTTTTTTTTTTTTTTTGAAGAATGAAGAATGAGCTTAGAGACATTAGTTAATACAAATCTGGGAGCAATCAATGATAACTCCATGAAACATGAACCATTGCAAGATATACGTGGATCCATAACAAAGTCAAGAGCCAAGAAGATGCACAAAACTTTATATAATTTGATCATGGAAACGAAAGAGATAGAGTCTTCACAACTCAAACAAAGACAAATAATTATGCTAAGCATTGATGAAGAGACTGTAGAGGAAAGTCATGCAAAACAACATGAGAAAGTAGCATGCGAAAACAATTTGTTAAGTTGGAGGAAAGAAGGGAGCTGCCCACGCGCACCACAAACCAACCCGCAGCGCACCGTATGCCCCTCGCAACATGACAGGGTGTCGCCCCTGGCCACATGACAACGCGCGCACAACACTCATGCCCCTTGCATGCATCGCAATCAATTTTTGCTCATGTACTGCACTCAGTTAGTGTACCCACCATGACATGCGTCGCACACATCTCGCGTATGAAATTTGAGTCCCGACGTCTGAAGATTGCATGCCCAACACGTGTTCGCCCCTACCCAGCACATGCCAAGTATCTTATCCACAATCCATTTTGAGTTTTTATTAAATTTAGTTTTTTTGTCTATTATCATAATTTTTTATTTATTTTGCCTATTAAATAAGATGAGTTAGATTTTGTATCGACAAATTTGGGATTTACAAAAATTTAAGTTTTTTTTAGAGATTCTTCTCTTGGATTCTTTGTTAAATAATTTGATATTCATCAAGTATTGACCTGATAGATCATCTTTGATAGATTTGGTTCGGCCAACAAGTATGGTTCGGGTCAATCTCCTCTTTTGATAAGTGCAGTTCCATTAGCAAAGTTTGATCGGTCTCTAGTTCCTCTATTTTTCTTGAATTACACAACGATTCTATTGTTAATTCTATGTTGTCGACAGGTCACCTTGTCACACGCTGAGAACCCAGGGTTCTCGGTAAGTTCACTACTACTATACACTATAGCATTCAAAAGCTCGACGTGAACTCACTCTATTTAATACCACTTTCATTTTCAAATCATATTCAAAAGAACATTTGTAAGTATAAAATTTTTTCGACTCGATTCGAAAACGACTCGCGCCCCGAGGAGGGAACACATAAATTCTCAATATAAAATACGCAGCGGAAAAGGAAAATTTAAAGTAGTTTTAAAATAAAACGACAAGACTTGAAATTCTGGGAAGAAGTCTGACACACGCCCTGCGCGTCTCTCGGGCCCGGCACTGTGCGCCCGAGGCTCGGCGTTGCGCTCCCCGACACTGCACCGTGCGCCCATTGCACCCTGCAAGCACCACAGCAGCGGCGCCACACACCCTCGACATGGCGCCACGCACCCCGCACGCACACCCCGATAGGCCCTGCGTGCCCACACCTTTGCCTATGCGCGGCGTGCGCGCCCTCCCGGCACTACGCGCATCGCGCTCACGACTGACTCTACCTTACCCGCGCACCAACTCGACGCCGCCGCATCACGCGCACGACCATAGCACCGCGTGCCCCACACACCCTGCCTCCGCACTGCGCATCCATGCGTACGCCCTCACCTGATGCCGCACGACCTGCGCATGCTCACAGGGCTGCGTGCCCCGACCTATTCGGTACCATGTCGACTCCCTGACTTTTCTCCCAAAATTCGGCAGAGTAACACCTGTACTTATTGACCCCAACCTGCAACCAATACACCATATAATCCTCAAAGTACATTAACCAAATTCATCCAGAAATCACCGAAGGAAAAACATAGCGGAAGGAAATAAATCTAACAACTCTCGATGAAGAAAATCCATGTCTATACACTATGTATCATGTAAAACTGAACGGTCCCCAAAATACCACAAAGGAAATCCCCACACACCTTGCCGAACTCGCCACCTCCACGGGTCGGGTTCCCCTAAAAGTCTACTTTCTGGTGCCTTGGTCACACGCTGCCAACCGTCCTACGCCTCAAGACTAGGCTTTCAGAGCTCACTAGTGACAATATCTGCACCTACACCACATAACACACATCATAAGCCTAACGTTTAGTAAGTAGTGCGATATGAAAGTAAAAACCGACGATGCAATCCTATTACATGCAGTCTTTACACTCACGCTCATGTTGTCATAATCAGTGACGCGTAGTGCAGCCGTGCCAAGGTGAGAGTGAACCTTGCGCCACGCTACACCCTAATACGTCACCACCGCCCCGGACTCCCTAGCAACGAGGCCTACAAGCCACACATGCGCCACCTCACAACAACCACACCATGATGAGGGTGAACCTCGTGCCACACTATACCCTGATGCGTCGCCACCGTCCCAGACTCCTCAGTAATGAGGCCACAGTTGACACACACACACATTTCACGACGGCTCAGCCGCCCACTCCCCGAGAAGCATCCACGGTTGGTGATGCACTAGCCCACTCCCCGAACAGAATCCGCGACGCCACTGTCCATCATCCTCATCGTCAATACATATACGCCGCATGACGCCCCAGTCAGGCCACTCCCTGAGTAGAATTCGCGGTTGGTTACGCACCAGCCCACTCCCTAAACAGGATCCGCGGTACCACCGCCACGCGTCTCACCACCACTTACTCAAAATATGCTCAAAAACCATTTTTGTTCCCTTTTCAAAACATGATGCATGTCAAACAATACGCATGCACATCACAATCAAACCACATAAATCTTAACGTTCCACAGTGTAAGCCCTCCTGGGCAAAATACATGCATGCACTATTTACCAGGCGTCCTAAGCTCACTCCACGCACAATTACGCCAAAAACGCCTCAACCTAAAGCAAAAATCAAAATCCGTCAAAACTCAGCTTAGAACTCGTCTTACGTACTAAAATCATCAACATAATCATCAAGTGTCACAATTCCACTAAAAGCGCTCACTAATTCGACTCAGTCTAAAATTTGACATAAACTTCTGACGTGCACAACTTTTGCGTCGGACATCAGAATTAAACGATTTCAGCAGCTAAACGATCATCCAACAACCTAACTTAGCATACTAAAACAGAACTTAAAACGAATAACCGAAGCTAGGCCGAAACCCCCAAAAATAGAACTTGTTTTTACATAAAAAAAATTCAAATTTCAACATCAACCCGATTTCCACCAATTTCTCCACCAATCTATCACATTTTAGTGTATTAAGTATAAACTAACCATAATAGAAGGTTTCCAATTCAGAAAACTTGAATTGGAAATTCCAACCCCCTCGGTCTTCCAGCAAAAACCGATGTTCTCCACCACAAATTCTTCAACCCAACAATTCTCACCAATTTTTGCCATCCATCAACCGAAAAGGAGAGCAACACGCACTCCCCACCTCAGCCAACTGAATAGAGAGAGAGAGCAGGGAAACCTTTCGAGCTCTCGGCTTTGCTGTCCACGAATCACACAAACACACGCACAGCCTAAAACAACACCTGTAACGCCCCAGAAAATCCACCTCGATTCCTGGTTCGCTACCTACTACTACTCGTCACCATCACTCACATCCTCTAATAAAATTCTTTAAACATTTTAAAGTTTGTTTTTTAACTTAAAACGACCCTTTTAAAATCGACTGAAAACCTCGCAGTGGAAAACGTTTAGGGAAAAATCATTTTAAATAAAATTCAAGTTTCCAAAAACACAAAACTCATTCTCGGTCGACCCTTTTTCATCCCGGTTGACACTTTATTCGCCTCTGCCGGCGCAGGTCGACCCTCGCGGAAAACCTCTGTTACTCACTTCTCAGACCGGTCGACACCTTCCTTTGGCGGTTGACACCTAGACCCTCTCTTTCCACGTCGGTCGATCCTAGAGGTCGACACTTGTGTGTGCTGGTCGACACTTTATTGTTTTCTGTCCGAATAGGTCGATCCACGCGGTCGACAAGTACGGGATTTGGTCGACCACGTTACGTGCAGGTCGACACCCCGCACTCGTCTATACAGTGAGCGATCGACACCTACAGCCATAGGTCGACACTTCGATGCTCTCTGCCCACACAGGTAGAACCCCACGGTCAACACTCTCATTGGTTTTGCACTAGCCGGTCGACACTCACGGTCACCGGTCGACACTCACGGTCACCGGTCGACACCTAATTTCTCTCTGCCCGCACAGGTCGAACCCTGCGGTCGACACTCACCTTCCAATTTACACTAATCAGTCGACACCTATGGACTTCGGTTGACACTTCCTCCTCAGAACCACCTCAATCTTCCTCCAACACGACCCATTTCAACTCAACACATAATTTTCGCAAAAACCATCCATTTTCAAACAACTTTAAACCGCTAAATATATATATCAAAACTACTACAGAATCTTCAAAAATCTATTTTCTTTACAAAATGACTCAATACGACTCTGACTCGACCTTCACACCCGTGCCTATGAATACCGCGTCAAAATTGCCCTAACAGCCGACCGGATCATCTACGAGCGTACTCCTCCAACCGCCTCCTAGTCCTGGGCTCGTCTTGAGTACTGACCAGCTATAACTTCGTCACCTACATAACAGAACTCAACTACTAGCCTAATGCTAAGTAAGTAATGCATATAACTCACACTAAATCAAACACACCCTAAAACATACGGTTTCTACAGTTTCGTCTCTACTTTCATTTTCGTCTCTATCTTACATCTTCTTTATCTTCTTAATACTAGGTTTTTCTTTACGCGCTAGACCAAGATGACTACTATCACAGTCCTCCTCATAGAACCAAACCAACCTTAGCATAGTAAAGTGGTACTCCTCGCAATCCCCCTCATAGGACCAGGGCCATCACGTAAAGCAGAGGAATAAATGGCATACCTCACGGCCCTCCTCATAAGATCATGCCACTCAACCCCACTTTTAATTATCTACTTACGTATCTTCGTAATTTCGTTCTTCAATACTCACATCCTCTTATTTTCGTCTCATAAATACATGAAAATTCATTTTCGTCTCGTTCTCCTACTTTAAAACAATGATGAACAACTATGAAAGCATAATATAAAATAAATGTACAATGTATCCTACTAAATTGTGATGTAGGCCCGAAGGCAAAACTTCTACTATACTACTTACCTGGCGTCTCAGCTCCTGTCGTGCTTGTTTCTATCAATTCCTCGGCTCAACCTATCACATGACCAATTCACATTAAAAATTCATCTCAGCACTCATTTTATGTATTAAAGCTATGACCACTAACTCACTCCACTAAAGCTAAACTAAAATGGCTTACCAACCTAATTTTCGACCAAGATCAACCTAACTTTCAACTCGCATAACTTTTGCGTTGGTTGTTGAAAACACTCGATTTCAGCGGCTAAATGCTCTACTCATAACCTAGTTTAACTTACCAAAAGATTTTCTAAAACAAACGTTCGTAGTTAGGTCGAAAATTCAAAAATAGTTTAGTTTTAAGGCTTAAAATCCTACCTTCTCAGTTTCTCGCTCAAACTCGCTCACTTTCTCGCCAATCCGTCACATTGATCATCAATAACCCACAAAAATCAATAGTAAATTCCATAAACACTCAAATCCTAAAACCCTAAATCTCTACCCACCAAAATTTTTCATCCAGCTCTCTCCCTTAACTAAACTAAACCATAAACTACTCAAAAATCTACCTTACCGTTGAAATGGAGTAGAAAACTGAGTAAGGTCTTTGGCTGAACGTCGTCAGAAGGGAAAATCACCGAGGGATGCTTCTTTCCTTCTCTTCACGCGGGTGAAGGGGAGAAGAAACAGAGAGGAAGAGGATTTACAATCCTCCTCCCTCTTTGTTATTTTTTATTATTATTTTTTTAATAAAATAATATAACTAAATGTAATTATCCTTTTTGCCATCACACTTTAATATTTTTCTCAAACGGCTATTCATTCCGTTTCTGGTTGAATTTCTGAAATTCTCTCTTCTCCATTAGTCTGAAAATAATCTTTTATGTAATAGTACAAATTTTTCGCTCTCGATTCCGACCAAAAACTCTGCCATTTACCAATATGAAAATCCAAAAATTATTTAACTGAAAATTTTGGGCTTTACAACACCAACGCTCAACAAATCACGTGGGAGAAACAAGGGAAAAAGAAGCCTCAGCTCAGCCAAACTAAACCGAAAACAAGGGAAGGCATGCCTTCGTTTATCACTCTGAAAATCCAAAAATCATTTAACGAAAATTTTTGGGCGTTACAAAATCAATCAAAATCGAATGGTAACTAAAAGTGAAAAAGAATTCTAAGATGGGATTAATTACGAATTCATCTTGGAAATCAAATTGGGAGGAGGAAAAACCAAAGCTAAAGAAGGAATTTAAGAGGAAAACCGCAGCTACAAATGATTTTATACAAAAAGTCAAGATCGAATCTTCTACATCAACTAGAACCCATGAAATTAAGTTTTCGAACATATAACTCAAATTATCTGAATAAGAGATCAAAAATTTTGTTGGATAATGACGATGTGGAAAGCACAAGTTCAAGTGATAATGAGATGCCACCATTAGAGGATTGCAGTGATATGGCTGTGGAGGAACCGATGAAAGACAATTTATTAGTCACGAGGCAAGCATTAAATATTCTACTTAACGAGGATGAAGATGAAGTACAACGTGAATACATATTTTATACTAGATGCTATGTGAATAACAAAGTTTGTAGTTTGATCATTGATAGCGGGAGTTGCACAAATGTGACAAACACGTTATTGATAAACAAGTTAAACTTGAAGACCAAAAGACATCTCAAGCCTTACAAGTTACAATTGCTAAGTGAATGTGGAGAACTCAAAGTGCCTAAACAAGTGGAGGTTATATTATCAATCGAAAGGTACAAAGATAAAGTTCTATGTAATGACCTTGACAATTCGATAGAAAAGTCAAACACAATAGATCTAAGAACGAGTACTCTTTCGACCAAGACAGAAGAATTGTGGTTCTAACACCATTGAAGCCATGGAAAGCTAGTAAAGACCAAGATAAAATTGCAAAAGAGTTTCAAAATATTATGGTCGAAAAAAAAAAAAGTGGTGAAAATAAATTAGTTGAAAAGAAGGACGAAAAACAGAAAGATAAAGGAGAAAAGAAATTAGTTGAAAAGAGTAGAAAGGAAATAAAAAAGACTTCTATTGTCGAATCTAACATTTAGTTGAGTGATTGAGTTTTCTTTCTAGGAATCGAATAGTCTGATTCGGCGTTTCTATTTTGATGCGTCCCTGAGGTCTAAACACTACTAGAAAAGAAGCAATAATAAATAGAAATGATATTTAAACAGAGTTGCCATACCCAAACCTAAACTACTTTTAATGACAAGGGTTTACATGTAATCTATCAAACCTATCTTCTATTTTTCCTTGTTATTGAAAACAAACATACGTCGGAGCTTCAATTGGTTCTTCTTGGACGAGGAACTCAAGTTTCTCGGTGACAATGGCGTCTTGTGTTCCTAGATAAAGAAGAATTGAAGAGACTTTTTGAAGAGAAGAAAAACTCTATTTCGTCTTCCATTTCATCATCTACGCTGTTTGGCACCACAACCCCCCAAAATTTGACTCCATTGAAGATGAACTAAAAGGGCATAGAGCAGTTTCTAATTCTTTTTCTTCTTTTTTCTGATTTGGGATTTCTTCTTGCTCGTTTTCTCTGTCTCTGAATTTTCAATTTCCTCCACGAATTCATAGCCTCCAAGCTCGTCATGGTTCTTCAATGGCAAAATGGGAGAGTCCGGAGGGCAAAGATTTTCTTTTGCAGGATGTACCGAACAAGACAATGGATGTGGAAGCGAAAAGAAATTCTGTTCTTTCCCGCTATTCCACCAGAAGAAAACTAGCAGAACGACAAACCATCCCACTTGAAAAGCGCTAGTGGCAAATGCAAGTTCAACGGCGACAATGAGGGGTGGGCATGGGCCGGTTCGGTTCGGTCCAGTCTCGGTTTGGTCCTGGTTCTTCCCAACATATATTTTTTTACACAAAATTTTAAAATCAAATCCCAAAAATCTATTTTATTTAAAAACATTAAACCTAAATAAAAATTCATAGACATTAAACATATACTTAACAAACTAAAAGTCTAAACCCAAGTATCAAATATACAAACTAAAAGTCTAAATCCAACTATCAAATATTAAAATGAAATCTAAGAAACTAAATTCAAAATCAAAAATAAATTTAACTATGTAACATACAAAATAAATCTAACTATCAAACAGTAAATTCAACATCCAAAATTAATCTAAATACTTTAAAACTTAAAAGTACAATGTAAATAATAAATCTAATTAAATAGTCAATTTAATTCTAACAATCAATCAATCAATTCAAAATCATTAAACAAACATTGAAATGAAATCAATTATTGCAACTAACCATATATCAAGTCATCGATACATTATCGTCATCTTCTACTTCTATAAAATTTTTATCGGCAGGTCAACGAAATCTGCAAAATGACAATATTGAACTCATTAGTTGATCCTTAATTTAGAGATAAACATGTAAAACAAATAAATTTTAGAATGTTCAAACCTTCTTGTATAATTGTGAATGTCGTAGTGGAACCTTCTAAATCATTATCAATATTTGTAAAAATTTTAAAAAGATTAAATGTTTTGAGTTAACATTGGAAGCATAGAAGAGTCAACACTTTGGAGGCTTAGAGAACTACGAAATGCGTTAAGAACACGACCATCATAACTAAAAACAGATTATGATGCCACCGTAAAAATTAGAATGATAAATATATCTTTCGCAATATCAAATTCAACTAGTTAAATTTTTAATCTAATCAATATCAAACTATTCATCTAATACCAAAAAAAAAAAACCAACATCCAAAAACCAACATTAATTTATCAATTTCTAGTCAACAATTTATTAACAACAGCCAACAATTTATCAAATCTGTAACTCCCTGAAAACCCACACGGTTTCTAACTCACTCTGCCCTGTCACCACCTATGTAGTGCCCCCGAGTCGTTCCCGGACCCGGGTCGCCAATCGTACACTTATTCATCAAATCGATAAAATTTGCATAAAATTTAAAATTTTTGTTCCTCGACTTAAAATGACATTTTTGAAAACAATTAAAATCGTCGCGGCAGAAGACTCAATCACAAATCGGTTTAAATGAAACTTCACTTTTCAAAACATAATAAAAGGGGTACCAGTCGAATCTCGTGGTCGACACTTATATGCTCATAACGAAGAGTGGTCGACACCTGCCTTCACCGGTCGAAACTTTAATTTTCTTTACCCACACCGGTCGAACCTCGTAGTCGACACTTCTACGATCATCACAAAGAGCGGTCGACACCTGCCTTCACCGGTTGACACTTTAATTATCTATGCCCGCACTGGTCGAAGCTCGTGGTCGACACTTTTACGCTCATCATAAAGAGCGGTCGACACTTGCTTTCACTAGTCGACACTTTAACGCTCTCTGCCTGCACCGATCGAATTTCGCGGTCGACACTCTTACCATCGTTACACTAATCGGTCGACACCTAAAGACTCTGGTCGACACCTAGTTTGGCTCTGTTCTCGTGGGTTGATCACTGCGGTTAACATTTGCCTAATTTTATGGACACCTACGCATACCAGTCGACACTTTAACAATCTCTGCCCGCACTGGTTGAAACTCGCGGTCGACACTCTCATCACTTGTTACACTAATCGGTCGACACCTAAAGCCACCGGTCGACACCTTACACTAGCAGCTCAAAGAAAACATAAGTTCAAAGGAAAACGAACGACGAAAACTCCCGCAGTTAAAACCACTAAGTAAAAACCTAGATTCTTTAATCAAAATCTCCCAAGTAGTTTCAAAATACATCTATCGACATTTAAAATATCCATTTATACATCAAAATCTATGCACCAATTTCCTATACACTTAACACGGACTCAACAAAATATAACGCTCAAAATCTACCATCCAGCCTCACTCCACGGGTCGGGTCACCCCAACGAACTCCACCTGCCGGCACATGGTAGCATGCCACCAACTTCCTACTTGCCATGGCTGGGCTCTCGGAACTCACCAGTAGGGATCTCTGTACCTACACCACAGAACACACAACATAAGCCTTATGCTCTGTAAGTAGTGCGATATGAAAGTAAAACTACCAATGCAATCCTATCACATGTAGTTTCTACATTCTCACTCATATTGTCGTAACCAGTGTCGCGTTGTATAATCGCACCATGGTGAGGCTACACTCTCTCGCCACCTCACTCCTTGGCACGTCGCCACCGTCCCGGTTCCTCCAGCAACGGAGCCCACAAGCCGTACACACGCGTCACCCCATACACAGCAACCATCTCAGGGTGAGGCTGGACGAACTCGCCACACCACTCCCTGACACGTCGCCACCATCTCGGTTCCTCCAGCAACGGGGCCAGAGTTGCTCACCACCACACACGCACTGTACCAGCCATACCAGCGTGAGACTAGACACACTCGCCACACCACCCCCTGGCACGTCGTCATCGTCCTGGTTCCTCCAGCAACGGGGTCAGACCTGCCAACACGCACATCATTCTCACTGCCACACGTCACACTTCACGTTCGCACATAAAATCATGGTCAAATTCATTTTCGTTACACTTTTCAAAACATGATGCATGACTGAACAAAAACATGCAAACCACACAATACCTCCCTACCGTCTTATAGTGTAGGCCTGTAAGGGAAATATACATGCAAACACTATTTACCGGCGTCCTATCTTCCCATGGTGTTCGTTTTTACCACTTCCTCAGGCTCAACCTATCACATAACCAATTCACATTAAATTCCATCTCACAACTCATCCCACATACTAAAATTACGACTACTAACTCAATCCACCAAAGCAAGACTAAAACGGCTCGCTAACCCGATTTCTGGCCAACAATCAACCTAACTTCCAACGCGCATAACATTTGTGTTGGTTATCAGAATCGCTCGATTCCAGCGGCTACACACTCATTAGGACGTCTAGTTTCTAACGGCTTCATCCATTTAACAATTCATATCTGCAGCTTGGCTAATCATGGCCGAACGGAAATTGTTCCACAACTCGAGTTTTTCGATTACCCAAACGCTCAATCTTCTTCATAAAACCTGCAATCTACTCCTACTTCCAGCTTCAAAACCAATATATGAACAAAGTTGATTTTAACTTTTAAAGTTCGTATCCCCCCTATTAGGGTTACAAAAACTATCCAATACACCCTCTAACTTTACCTTTAACGTTCAAAACAGTTAAATAACTAACTATCTACTATGAACTAACTAAAACTTACTGAAAATCTGAAAGTTGATAAAGAATTGGAGAAGAAAATGTCACTGGAAGGAAGAAATTTTCAAGAGATGAAGGTTTCGTGTTAGGAGGGAGGATCACCGAAAGATGTTTTGTGCTTCCTTCCCTTATCTCTTATATATTAATAATAATAATAATAATAATAACTTAATTACCATATCGCCTTCACTCTTTATTCTTTTAGTTAAACTGTTATTCGGTTCGTATCCGGTCAGAAATCCTAAAATTTTCTCTTGTCCATTACCCTCAAGATAATCCTTTATCTACTATGACAAATTTTTCGGTCTCGATTCTGATCAAAACTCCACAGTTTACCAATAAAAAAATTATTTTAACGGAATCCTAGGTGTTACATTCCACCCTCCTTAAAAGAAATTTTGTCTCCAAAATTTATGTACACCATATACTGGGTACTATTGCTCCATGTCCTGCCGCCTTTTCCAAGTGGTCTCCTCCACGTTGTGATTGCACCGCAAAACTTTGACTAAGGAAATTTCCTTGTTGCACAACATCTTCACAGCTAATCTCAGTATCTTCATTGGCTTTTCCTCATAAGTTAGTATCGACTGTATCTCCATATCCTGCTCTGCAATCACCTGAGAAAGATCCCGTATACACTTTCTTAGCATCGAGACATGAAAAACATCGTGTATGGCATCCATCGAAGAAGGCAACTGAAGGTTGTAGGCGGTCTTCCCAATCTTCTCCACAATAGGAAACGGTCCAACATAATGAGGGTTGAGCTTTCCTCGCTTCTCGAACTTGACCACTCCCTTGAACGGGGAGATCTTCAAATTTACCTCATTGCCTTCCTTGAATTCAAACTCCCGCCTCTTCTAGTTTACATAACTTTTCTGTCGACTCTGAACTGCCTTAATTCTCTTCTTTATAATAGCAACCTTGTCGATAGTTTGCTACAGGTTCTCCGAGCCTAGAAGTCTTTCCTCTCCAATCTTGTTCCAGTATAATGGCGACCTGCACTTCCTCTCAAATAAAGCCTCACACGACGCCATACCAATAGTGGACTGATAACTTTTATTATACGAGAACTCGACCAATGGCAAGAACCTGCTCCAAGCCGTCTGAAACTCTAACACACAGGCTCTGAGCATATCTTCTAGTATCTGTATGGTCTGCTCTGACTGTCCGTCGGTCTGAGGGTGAAATGCCATACTGAAATCCAACCTAGTACCCATGACCTTATGCAGACTCTTCCAAAACTTAGATGTAAACCTGGGATCTCGGTCCGACACGATTGACACCGGAATCCCATGCAGCCTGACTATCTCATGAATATACATCTAGGCGAACTGATCCATTGAATACGTCATCCTCACCGACAAAAAGTGAGATGACTTCGTCAACCTGTCAACTATCACCCAGATTATGTCATGGCCCTTGGCGGTTTTTGGCAATCCGACCACAAAATCTACAGTTATTCGCTCCTACTTCCACTCCGATATAGGTAGTGGCTGCAGCATACCTAACAGCCTCTAATGCTCCGCCTTTACCTGCTGGTATACTATACAGGTCTCAACATACTTGGCTACCTCTCGCTTCATATTGGGCCACCAATAGTGCTGCTTCAGATCCCTATACATCTTGGTGCTGCCTGGATGTACAGAGAAAGAAGACGAGTGAGTTTCTGACAGTATTTCTTTCTTTAACTACTCTTCTTTCAGGACGTACCACCTATCTCGAAACTTCATAATCTCATCCTCCGAATAACGGAGTTCAGTGCTAGCATTGGCCTCTATACCTGCCTTTAGCTTACTACACTCAGAGTCCTTCTCCTGGTCCTACTTAGTTCTGTCAAGGATGGTCGGCCTCAAGGACATAGCCGAAAGTGTCGCTGCTAAATCTGAAACTACCTTTACACCGAATCTCCGAAGCTCTGCACCTAGCTCGGCCGGCATTATTGAATTCATAGCAGAAGTCGAGGCTGTCACTCGGCTCAGGGCATCCACTACCACATTTGCCTTTCCTGGATGATATTTGATTTCGAAGTCGTAATCCTTGACTAGCTCGAGCCACCTCTTTTGCCTTAAGTTTAGCTCCTTCTGCATAAAAATATACTTCAAAGTTTGATGGTTCGAGAAGATCTCGCACTGTTGTCCATAAATAATGCTCCATATCTTAAGTACGAAAACCACTGCTGCTAACTCCAAGTCATGCATGGGGTAATTCTGCTCGTAGGGTTTCAATTGCTTGGAAGCATAGGCAATCATCCTCCCACTCTGCATCAACACGCAACCCAATCCTATCCTGGAGGCGTCACAATATATACTGAACTTCTCGCCCTCCACTGGTAGGGTTAACAAAGGAGTTGTAGGCAATTTTAGCTTTAGTGTCTGGAAGCTGTCCTCGCACTCATCAGATCAACTGTACATCACGTTCTTCCTGGTCAATCGGGTCAAAGGAGCTAAAATCTTGGAGAACCCCTCAATGAATCTCAAATAGTAACCAGCCAACCCTAGAAAATTGCGTATCTCGTTGGCACTGGTCGGTCGCGACCACTCACTCACAGCCTGAACTTTCGCCAGATACACTGAAATACTATCACAGGAGGTAACGTGCCCCAAAACGTTGATACTGTCCGGCCAAAATTCGCACATAGAAAACTTAGCATATAGTCAGTGCTGTCCCAGAGTTGTCAGCACGATCCTCAAGTGCTCTCTATGTTCATTCTTGCTCCGAGAGTATATCAGGATGTCATCAATGAACACTATCACAAATCTATCTCAGTGTCCATGAAGGTGGCTGGGGCGTTAGTTAGTTCAAACGACGTCACTAAAAACTCGTAGTGCCCATAACGTATTCGAAAAGCTGTCTTCGGGATATTTTCCTCCCTAACCTTCAACTGATAATAGCCGAACCTCATATCAATATTAGAGAACACTCATGCACCTTGAAGTTGATCAAACAAGTCGTCTATCCTCGGCAACGGGTACTTATTCTTCACTGTCAGTTTATTCAGCTCCATATAATCAATACACATGCGTAGTGATCCGTCCTTTTTTACGAAGAGCACCGGCGCACCCCAAGGTGAGAAATTAAGGCGTATAAAGCCCTTATCTGTCAATTCTTCTAGCTGTACCTTTAACTCCTTCAGTTCCGTAGGTACCAGCCTGTACGGGTTCTTACACACTGGCTCAACTCCAGGGTATACGTCAATAACGAACTCAATTTCCCTGTCAGGGGGCAGACCTGGCAAATCCTCAAGAAATACCCTCGGAAAATCTTGTACAACGGGGATGTCCTGGAGCTGAACCCCGCCCTGAAACTACATGTTCACGACACTAGCCAAGAAGCCCATACATTCATCTCGTAACAACTGTTGGACTTTCATAGAGGACACAGCCAAAATTCTACTCAAACCTTTTCCCGCCTTGAAGAAGCAACTCTCTCCGCTTGGGGATCAAAAGTGGATCTCTCTGGTCCTACAATCTATCATGGCATAATGTCTCGACAACCAATCCATCCCCAAAATAGCCTCATACCCCTTCATGTCGAGTATGATCAGATCAGCGTACAACTGCTTTTCTCCCACTGTCACAATATCACCTTGTACCACCTGATCTGAGCATAGACGCTCCCCCGACGACAACAACACATCATAAAACTGTCCAGAATAGTTGGGTACTATATTTGCCTTGACCACGAAGGTAGTAGATATAAACGAATGCGTAGCACCTATATCGACAAGAGTATAAGCCGCCATGCCCGAAATAAGAATACTACCTGAGATTACCAATGGCTGGGCAGCATCACTCGGCTCAATAAGGGCAGAGACTCTCGGCGCCACCCTCTTTGGGACCTTGCTCAAATTCGGGCAATCCCTAGCAAAATGCCCCAATTCGTTGCAGTTGAAGCACTGATTCCGTCACGGCTTTTGACAATCTCTGGACATGTGGCCCTCCTCGCCACAATTGAAACATCGCCTTGAGTCCACCCTGCACTTACTGGGGTGACTCCTCTGGCACTTAGGGCATAGTGAAAACTGCCCCGACCCCTGCGGCCACTTGTTGCTCCCCTGGCTGCTAGAGCTGTCACTAGGCTTTTTAAGGTCCTTCTGCTAAGATGCCTCCTCTCTGCTCGACTGAGGCAGTAACTCTCTGAAAAATCTTATAGGCTGCTCCTTGGCCGGCTCTTTGTAATTGGGTAGCTTCGTCTTATCCTCCTCAATGTCTAGAGTCTTCGCCACCACATCCTCGTAAGGCACCCCTCGCGTTCCAGATATGTGCATGCCCATGTATACATCCGGTTTCAGGCCCTGCATAAACTGGTGCACTTTGTTCTCATCTAGGCTCACCAAATGCCTTGCAAATCAGGATAGCACCTCAAATTATCTCACGTACTTAGCCACTGTGTCTGTCTGTATCAACTGTGCAAACTTCATCATCTTACGAGTCCTGATAGCATGGCTGAAATACTTCCCGAAGAACACAGTCTTAAATTCCTCCCAGGTCATAACCTTCACGTCTCTCGTAGTCCTAATTGTATCCCACCAATGGCGAGCATCCTTAGCTAGATAAAATGCCGCATTGCTTACCCTGTCGTGGTCATCTATCTTGACACATAGTCCATCATACTTTTCATGCTCCGTATCCACTCCTCAGCATTGAGAGGATCCGGAGATGATCCGTCAAATAGTGGGGGTCTGAGCCTATGTAACTTGTCACCCCCACGGTCTGTCGAAGCCTGGGCACTAGATTGGCCATGGTCCTCTCTACTCATAAATCGCTCTAGTTGTTGAGATTGACAGTTGACTAACTCTGTAAGTTTCCTAACAGCGTCATCCATATCGCCTACGGCTCTACACGTCTCTCTAACCAATACGTTAATCCTATATATCACAACATCTAGTAAGTTTAAACGAAACTACGAATGTTCTAAGAAATACTTACAGTTGATGGAGCACATTCATGCAGCGGCTGGCAGTGTTAGGAAATTCACCGAACGACGTCGACCCCGTGGCTCTGACATTCATAGCATCCCCTCTTCCCTCCTATCAACCGTCCCCTCTAACTTCCCCCCAAGTGGTGTGGGAATTGTGACAGGCCCTCTTGCCTTCACAATCTCACCCCTCCTCCGAGGGGCTCGACATCCTCGTCGGCCATACTTCTGGTTGGGTAAAGACTCTGATACCATAACTGTAACGCCCTGAAAACCCACATGGTTTCCAGCTCACTCTGCCCTGTCACCACCTCTGTAGCGCCCCCGAGTCGTTCTTGGACCCAGGTCACCAACCGTACACTTATTCATCAAATCGATAAAATTGGCATAAAATTTAAAACTTTTGTTCATCAACTTAAAATGATATTTTTAAAAACAATTAAAATTGTCGTGGCGGAAGACTCAATCAAAAATCGATTTAAATGAAACTTCACTTTTCAAAATATTATAAAAGGGGTACCAGTTGACACTTGTAAACACCAGTCGACACCTTAATACTTTCTGCTCGCACCGGTAGAATCTTGTGGTCGACACTTCTACGCTTATCACGAAGAGCGGTCGACACCTGCCTTCACCGGTTGACACTTTAATTCTCTCTGTTGGCACCGATCGAACCTCATAGTCGACACTTCTACACTCATCACAAAGAGCGATCGACACCTGACTTCACCGGTCGACACTTTAATTCTCTCTGCCCGCACTGGTAGAATCTTGTGGTCGACACTTTTACGCTCATCACAAAGAGCGGTCGACACTTGCCTTCACCGGTCGACACTTTAATGCTCTCTGCCCACACCGGTCGAACCTCGCGGTCGACACTCTCACCATCTTTACACTAATTGGTCGACACCTAAAGACTCCGGTCGACACCTAGTTCAGCTCTGTTCTCATAGGTCGACCTCTGCGGTCGACGTTTGCCTAATTCGGTCAACACTTTAACGCTCTCTACCTGCACTGATCGAACCTCGCGGTCGACACTCTCATCACTTTTTACACTAATCGATCGACATCTTGCACCAGTAACCCAAAGAAAATATCAGTTCACAGGAAAACGAACGACGAAAACTCCCGCAATTAAAACACTAAGTAAAAACCTAGATTCTTTAATCAAAATCTCTCAAGTAGTTTCAAAATACATCTATCGACGTTTAAAATATCTGTTTATACATCAAAATCTATACACCAATTTCCTATACACTTAACACGGACTCCACAAAGTATAACCCTCAAAACCTACCATCCAGCCTTACTCCACGGGTTGGGTCACCCCAATGAACTTCACCTGCCGGTACATAGTAGCACGCTGCCAACTACCTACTCCCCTTGGTAGGCTCTCGGAACTCACCAGTAGGGATCTCTGCACCTACACCACATAACACACAACATAAGCCTAACGCTCAGTAAGTAGTGCGATATGAAAGTAAAACCGCCGATGCAATCCTATCACATGCAGTTTCTACATTCTCACTTATGTTGTTGTAACCTGTGTCGCGTTGTACAGCTACACCATGGTGAGACTGGACTCTCTCACCACCTCACTCCCTGGCACGTCGCCACAGTCCCGGTTCCTCCAGCAACGGATCCCACAAGCCGTACACACACGTCACCCCACACACAGCAACCATCGTAGGGTGAGGCTGGACGCACTCGCCACACCACCCCCTCACACGTCACCACCGTTCAGGTTCCTCCAGCAACGAGGCCAGAGTTGCTCACTACCACACACACACCGCAGCAGCCATACCAGGGTGAGGCTGGACGCACTCGCCACACCATTCCCTGGCATGTCGCCACCGTCTGGTTCTTCCAGCAACAAGGTCAGAGCTGCCCACACATACATCATTCTTAGCACCATGCGTCACACTTCACATTCGCACATAAAATCATGCTCAAATTCATTTTCGTTACATTTTTCAAAACATGATGCATGACTGAACAAAAACATGCAAACCACACAATACCCCCCTACCGTCCTATGGTGTAGGCCTGTAAGTGCAATGCACATGCAAACACTACTTACCGAACGTCCTACCTTCTCGTGGTGCTCGTTTCTACCACTTCATCGAGCTCAACCTATCACATAACCAATTCACATTAAATTCCATCTCACAACTCATCCCACGTACTAAAATTATGACTACTAACTCAATCTACCAAAACCACACTAAAACGGCTCACTAACCCGATTTCTTACTAACAATCAACCTAAATTCCAACGTGCATAACTTTTACATCAGTTATTGAAATTGCTCGATTCCAGCAGCTACACACTCCTTAGGACGTCTAGTTTCTAACGGCTTTATCCATTTCACAATCCATATCTACGGCTTGGCCGAATGTGGCCAAATGGAAACCGTTCTGCAACCCGAGTTTTTCGGTTATCGAAACGCTCAATCTGCCCCATAAAACTCGTAATCTACTTCCAGCTTAAACACCAATATACGAACAAAAGTTGACTTTAACTTCTAAAGCTCATATCTCCCACCCTGCGGTTACCAAAACTATCCAATACACCCTTTAACTTTACTTTTAACGTTCAAAACAGCTAAACAACTAACTATTTACTACGAACTAACTAAAATCTGAAAGCTAATGAAGAATCAGAGAAGAAAACGTCGCTGGAAGGAAGAAATTTCCAAGAGATGAGGCTTTCGCGTTGGGAAGGAGATCACCGAAAGATGGCTTGTGCTTCCTTCCCTTATCTCTTATATAATAATAATAATAATAATAATAACAACGTAATTAATATATCACCCTCACTCTTTATTCTTTTATTTAAACTGTTATTCGATCTGTATCTAGTCAAAAATCCTAAAATTTACTCTTATCCATTAGCCTAAAAAATAATCCTTTATCTACTAGTACAAATTCTCCGCTCTCGATTTCGACTAAACTTTACCATTTACCAATACGAATTCTCGAAAATTATTTTAGCGGAATCCTGGGTGTTACAAAACAATCAACAATCAGCCAAAATTTATCAACCAAAAAAATTAGCATACACACTGTTGTTTACATACAGTGAGTGAGCCATTAGGAGTGAGGAGTGAGGAGTGAGAATAGGACAGAGCCGAAAAATCAGAGGAGAGGCAAGCGAGGTGCTAGCCGAAGCGAATTGGAGCAGAGCGGAGCACGGAGCACTGGAGGCGAATCGAGGTGAGGCGAATCGGAGCAGCCAAGCACGGACCGGAGCGCAGAGAACATAGCACGAGAGTCGAGAGTCAGGGGGAACGCCGGAATGAGAGTCGGGAGACCACCGGAATGTCGGAATAGGATTGAGATCGGGAGTCGGAGTTCGGTCTCTACCTCTTTGGAACTGGAACTCTGGAAAAATTAAAACTGAAGGCTGAAACTTTAGTTTTAATTTTCCACCTTCGGTCAGTCCGGTCCCTATTTTTCAGGATTTCAGGCTATGGATCGAGGACCGAGCCAAAAATCGATGGGAAACCATAGCCTGGACCGAGGATCGGACCGTGGTCCTGCGTTGTGGGACCGAAATCGGTGGTCCATTTCGGTTCTCGGTCCACGGTCCAGTCCTGGCCACTCCTGCTGAAAACATCTTCTATCTTTAGATAGAGAACACGGAATAAGGGAGTTATACTCGGAAATATTAAAAAATTAGATAAAATGCTAATGTGATTTTAGGTTAATCAACAATTTGAATTGTGTAGTTTGGAGTTAGCTAATTTCTTAAACTTCAATTTTCAATAATTTAAACTCTAAACTAAACCTAGTTAGCAATTTAAATATTTAAATAAAAATCATTGTTTTAACTTTCTTTCTATTTCTCCATTATCCGGTTCGTAGCTATGTGTCCACTCGCCTGATCGTCCGATATTAAAGCAAGTACATGATCTATTGCAGATGGTTTAAGAGGCTGTTTTGTAAAAGTTGAAAAACAGAAAATAATAGATTTTTGCAAACCACTTTTCAACAAGTGTAGACGAAGGTTTTTTACTTTAGAGAACATTACAACTCCCATTGAAATGTTCTCAAATTACGACAAAGTTGGGGATTAGAAGCAGGAAGTAAAAATCCAAACACATTTCTCTGCAAAACACTTCTCGGCAGTAAATTTGTTTTTAAAAATCCCAAGAACAAGATTACATTCTCATTGACATGGGCTCTATTAGAAAACAGCAACGAAGTTGTTGATTAAATGACAACGCACACTTAGATTAATCACCCTTTAAAAATTGAAAGTAAACGGTTATTTAATTTTTAATGTTTAAGTTACTAATATGACTTAATAATTCAACGGGTAAATTATCAAGAGGGTAACTATCAAATTACCCTTATAGAGTTAACAAACTGCATCTTAAAATAGTTTTATTAACAAAATCACTCTTAAAATATAATTTTATTATTAAATTTATCTTTGACAGGTACTCGATCTCAAAGAATAGACAATTGATATCAATTTTGTACGTGGATCAAAAAAATATTCTGAAAAATATAGCAAACGATATCAGATTAGTTTAAAATTTTTTTCACATTACCGACATATCATGAGAATATATTTTGTATAGTTTTGTAATTTTGTAATATTTATTATAATTTTTTATACATTGTTTTTAAATAATTTACTAAAAAATGTATGTCTTTCAAAAAATTTTCTAGATTGACTCACAATATTAGGAGGTAGTGTTGCTTCCAAAAATATTCTTACGTCTAAGGATAAAAAAATTGATTAATACAATTGCCCGAGGCAACTTGTTTGATTTTCGAAGGCTTCTAAATGCACCAATTTCCACTTCCTTCAATTGTATTAATGAATTATGTTTTTTAATTTTTAATGTTTAAATAACTAACATTGCTTAATTCAAGATTAAAATTGTCGAAAATTAAAATTTATGATACCAGAAGTTAACGTTTTAAAAGTTTAAGTCTTATATTGCAAATTACCTTAAATTTTATGATGGAGTGAATGATTTACTGGGAGTAAAAAAGGTTGAAATTCAATTTTTTATTTTTAAATATACATTTAAATTAGACGTTTAGGCAGGGTAAAAAATTATCAGATCAAGGACGGGCAATCCATTAGAGTATAAATATTTACTCCCGCGTTCATATTTGATCATCTGTGTCTCCGCTGCTGTGTCTCCTCTGCTTCTTGCTCACGAACTGAAGTTGGTAAGAATCCTAGTTTTTAGGGTTTGGATTTTCGTAGAGATTGAAGTTTCTTACGCTGAGATGTATAGACCTCCTCCTCCTTCCTCTTCTCCTTGGTCCTCCGAGGTTCCCAGGTCCAATTTTAATCACCAGAACAATCATTATCACCAGCACTCAAACCACTTCGATCCTCACTTCACTAACTTCAACAATTACAATAATCATTACGTGAATCCTCCACCGCACTGTAACAATCCTCGTCAAGAGTTTCCCCAGCAGCACTATGTCAACGGAGGGATTTGTGATAACAATGGCGGCGGGGGATTCAGGTACAACGGCGGCGCCTCTATGCCTCATTCTGGACAGAAAAGGTTCCGTTATAATTCTAATGGCGTAAATTCTTCAGGTATTGTCTATATCTGCGTTCGGCTTTCGGAAAATTTATTTTATTACTAAGAATGATGTAGGAATTACTTTTGTAGTAACTTGAGATAAGTATGATTGAGAGTTGTGAAGCTTAAGATTTTCAGGGGCTTCGCCTGCTAATTTGTTTTCTTTGAGATGTAAATGTAAGCTTTTGTTAGATTTAGTTGACTTCTTGAGGCCGATTACTTAAGAATGTGAGGGATGACTAAAGGAACTAAAATAGTATAAAGTAAGCTTTTGATTTTTTTTTTTCTTGTCCTGCAATGATTTGGATTGAAGGAAAAAGAAAGAAGGAAAAGTCCCTTGGCTGTTGCCTATTGTAGTGAAGTTGAGTTAGTTAGAAAACGGAGGAGAGGATGAAGAAGACGATGAACAAGGAAGAGAGCATGAGAAATGAATAATCTATTCCAATTATGTAAAGATCATTGCAACCTGATGTATATACCTACAAAAGGAATATTGAATTCTGACATTCACGGGTTTGCAAATCAATGAAGAGTAAAATAACTAATTCTGAATCCAATTCTAAAAAGAATGCGATGCATGGCGGTCAACAACTATATTTTGCACGACTTGACAGAGAATGCTCTTATGAGAAATTTCTAGTTGAGGTCTTTTCTGTATTTTCTGATTGCATTTTTCCAGATCATGTTAATTTTTCCGGGCATGTAAAACTGTATGTGGCTCAGGTACCGCGGACATCAACCGAAGAACTTGTAAGTTATTGTTCACTATTGAATATTATGTGTACTTTTGATTTATTTTGTACAAGCAAAGTCGTCTAGAAGGTTGCTTCAATGTACAATGTCCTGTTTTGTCCTTAGTCCTTCTTGGATATTCTCTTTTGTGTAGATCCGTCCAGTTTTTCAAGAACATGGAAATATTGTTGAGATTGTAATTTTAAAGGATAAGTTAACTGGCCAACAGCAAGGTATTTTGTTGCTATTAGTTTAATTTATGTTTTTAATATGATTCTGACTGGAGTTATAATCTGTTTGTCGTATCAGAAAATGAAATATAGATTAATTGGTTGTATCTATTTTATTTACATGGTTGCAAGCACTACTTGATGCAACATTATTTGGTTCTTATATGTAAATGTTGCAAGGTTTAGATTATCGTCTATTATCACTAATAGTGCACATCTTAGGTATCTAGGGAATGTTTTTTTATTCATGAATTTAAAACTTGTAAATAAATGTAAGGTTGCTTATTTGTTGGCAGATGACAGAATTTCAACATTTCAGGTGTGATATCCTTGAAAAATTAATTGTGGACAGAGTCATGGAATTTTTGAGTTGGCATAGCTCAAAACTTGTCAAACAGAGTTGTGTGATTTTGAGTTTTGCCTTTTATATTAATAAGTGTTTTGAAAATTATTTTGTATAAAATGAAGGACGTTTTAATACACAGATTGACACAAATGGCATGCTGCTAAATAATTATTAGAAAAGCTATAGTGAGCTCAATAAATATAATCTTCAGTATTTAATGTGGTTACCTTTTTATATAGTCTCTTGAGGAGGGTGAGCATTACCCAGTGGGCCGACCATGATTTTATGATACTTCCACTGCTTTTTTCTGATAAGCGGATATGATGTTATGCCTTCAGGAAGTTGTTTTGTAAAATATTCAACCTCTGAGGAAGCTGACAGAGCTATTAGAGCATTGGACGAGCGATATACTTTTCCTGGAGTGAGTGTTTACTTGCTAAGATGGATATATTGACATCACCTTGCAATTGTTGACGATCAAATTTACTCTTTGGTTCTATGATTTTGCTTTCAGGAAGTAATGCCTATTAAAGTTAAATATGCTGATGGGAAGAGGGAACGCCTCAGAAGTGTACCGATAACTCCACCTCCAAGAGGTTATCATTCTTTGATAAACACTAGAATATATATATATATATATATATATATATATATATATATATATATATATTTTTTTTTTTTTTTCTTTTTTAGTATTACTAATTAGCATAAAGAAAATGTAAATTATATAGTTTGTTGATTTGATTTGCAACTTTGAATGATCAAAAAAAGTTTTACATAGTATTTGGTAATATGATTTGACCTAATAAACTTGGATGTGTTTGTGTGAAAGTTGAATCCAAGGTCAGTATCTTTTTGTAGTAAAGTGATTTTTGTTTATGGGTTTTGTAAAATATTACTATGATGTGGTCTGAGCCTTGATAAGGCCAATCCAAATGGGTTATGAAATTTAAATTAGCAGAGAGAGAAAACACATTAGTTAGTTATAGAATTGTAATGTTAGCGGGAAGAGTGGTAAGAGAAGGATAGAGGGTTTTTTTTTCTATATATAGGATGGAAATACTTGTTAGAAGGCGAGGAGAATTTTGGCAGTGTAGTAAGGGGGAGAACGAGACTCCATTAATTGCTTGACTGGTTGTATTTCAGTTGACATTTTTAATATGAATCTTTCCTTCTTCTAATCTGTTCTTCACTAGGTCCTTTCAAGCCTCTTAGAGAATGATGAGTGCTCATCTTGAGTACATGTAATTATTTAAAAATCACTTTACATTAAGGTAGAGTGACTTTTGTTTCAAGCATCTTCTGACTTTGAACGTATATGTTTGGCATTGTTAGCTTCTCCAATTTGGAGACTTTTTTAAACTTTATTTTATGAGGGAAAAGACATTTCAAGTTTAACGTTGTTTATTTTTTGCACTGCTTTGCCTTTGTTTATATTTTCTGTTACAATATTATGGTAGGTGTACCTGAAAAATTATACGTTGGTGGCTTCAACAAAGATACTACTCCAATGGATATCGAGGAAGTATACTTCTCTTTCATTCAACTTTTGGTTTTTATGTTTATTTCGTGTTTGTCAAGAATAGATAGGTAGGGCTCTTAGATAAGGATGAACTACTAAGGTTCGTTTTGGATAACACATTGCAGGATGAATGTTTTTTTGATCCATGGAAATTTCAGAATTTTATTTTGCTTACGAGTATCGATTTGTAATAATTGAAGTCCCAAGAATGGAGTTTACACGGGCACTGTAAAATTTGAGACCTCAATATATGTGCACCACGTGTGCTTGTTTCTCAAGTAGAAGACATACTTTTATTGTAAACATATTGACAAAAGTAATGTGTCTCTTGGAGACTCTTTGTGGAACAAGTTTAGTCTTGGTTTTTACTCACAAAACAACATTTCTCTCATATTTCGTTTTTAGGTATTTTCTCCATATGGTCTTGTGGAAGATATCTTCATTGTGAGAAATGAGCTGAAGCAAAGTCGTGGTGTGTTTATTTTCTTGCTTTTCAATTGAAAAATGTGATATTTTTCCCACAATGGTGTGCTCATTTCATTGTGTGAGATTGTTCTTTTCAGTATGCATATTAAGATACCATCAGGAGTTGAGTGAGAGTGGACTGCATAGTCGCTAAATCTTTATGCAGGTGGATGAAGCTGTACAGTTGTCGTAGTTGCTTGTAGTAATTCCTATTTTAGGGGGGAAATAACTTCATGTTGCATTGGCAATGCTTGAATTTCACATCTTTTGTAGATCTTTTGTTAAATTGTGTATATTCTAATTTGCACGTTCATGCACTTTTGAAGGATGTGGATTTGTTAAATTCTCTCGTAGGGATATGGCACATGCAGCTATTAAAGCACTTAATGGAACCTTCATAATGAAAGTAAAGCTTGCCTATTAATTTAATAACGCAGTTTATTTGGCTGCAGTAGTGAATGTAAACTTCAAGTTTGTTTCTTTGTAATATAGGGTTGTGACCAGCCGCTCATTGTTCGATTTGCCGAACCTAAAAAACTCTGGATTGGAGAACAAAGGTTCAACTTCTTCAATAGTAAACTTTCTTGTCATATTTCCAAAAGTATGGTTTGCTGCATAATTTTCTAAATAATATTGATAGATTATTTAATGTCTTGAGGCAATCTCCATTTTACTCCATGATAGCCAAAATTTGCTGAAACCTTGCAAAAGGCCATCCTGTATAATAGTTAGAGTAAAACCAGTAAACATAGTTGATCTTTCTCTTCTGTCTCTTCCTGGTGATACATTATTAATGGTCCATCTTCCCTTTAGGGGTTCAATGAAAGATAGACTATTTAAATTTGTGTGTTTGTGTTTAGCGTTTCCCCCTATAATTGGATGCGTTAACTCTAACTCTCATGTTATTAAAGATGAGAGTGTTTAAAGAAACTTATTTTTTAATCACTGTTGACTCTGGTCAACCTTAAGTAATTCGTCAGAAATGTTTCACATCATTTTGGTACAAATCTATGGACAGGAGTGTGGAATTAGTTGAAATAAATATCTTCTATTGCTTTCTCTGCAGGGGCAACAGCATGACGGGTAACTTGAATTTCATTCCTAGACCACGGGAGCCAGATTTTAGGTACTTTATGTTTTTACTCTTTTGTCATCACAAGCTGCCACGGTCCTTTTGTCATCTTGTTCTCATGCTATCTTGTCTTCAACAGTTGTTAAGCTAAGGTACAACGGTTTTCTAACTGCAGGCCAGAAAACACTGCTGGAGATTTAATTAGAGGCCATATGCCAAATAATTGCATGCCTGTGCAGCCGAATTTGCCAATTCCACAACCACGAGCTGTTTCTCAAATGGTGAATCTGGCTCCAGGGACGCAACCATTCCCTCCACCTCAAGAGTTCCATTTACAGTTTGCTCATATTTCTTCAGAACAGACAAAAGCTCCTCACATTGTTCCTCAATCTCCTCACCCAGTTTCAACAGAGATTCAGAAGGAAATTCATCAGACACAACCAACGCAAGATTTGCATCAGCAGCAGAATATACAGGTTAAGGAAAAACAGGTATGGACAATCTACAGAAACTATGATGAAGTTTCATGTCATTGTAAATTTGGAGGAAAATTACGTAGTCAAAGAGGGTGGTTATGATGCAAAAGTGATATCTTCTACTCGCTCATCTAATATAGTGTAGGGGGTTTTCATGCAACATTCAGATCCTCAAGTGTCTCATAACTTCGGCTTATATGCATCTGACCAGTCAAGTTTGCTATGCTGGCTTAGCTAGGACTTCCAATGATACTGTCATTGGCTAGATTCTTTCATAAAATACTAGTATTTTTCATTCTCCATATTTTAGGTGATCACATGTTATTGCTAGTCTTTAATTTTTTCAGCAATGTCGGCTACAATTTTTTTTCAGATAAAATAATGAACTTTTATGACATTTGGTTGGGATAATTCTGAAATTGGTTTATTTTTTCTGTAGATTGTTGATGGAAGATTATAAATAAAATTTGTTCTCCAATAAAATTTCTGTTGATTTTTTGGTTACATCCTTCTCGATAAGATATTTTTCCTGCAGTCTTCGCTTACAGGATGCAACCATCATACAGTTAGTAGTACTTCTAGTTCACCTGTTGTGGCTTTAAGCCCAAAAGCAGCATCTTCTAGTTCTTTGGAGTGTGATTGGAGTGAACACACGTGCCCTGATGGGAATAAATACTACTACAATTGTGAAACCTGCGAAAGCAGGGTAGGTTTTGTGCTTTTGTCAATTGTATTTTGCCAGTAGATCTTTGTGATTCTTGATGCATTGAATGCCTTTGTAAATCAACTCGCAGTGGGAGAAGCCCGAGGAGTTTGCTTCTTTTCAGCAACAATTACAGAAGCAGCAAAAGCTTCAAAATCCCACTCAAAGGATTAATTCTCATTCACCTGTTGTCTCTCCCAAAGAAGAGCAATTGCAGACGCACCTTTTTCCGCAGAAACTCCAACTGCAACAACCTTCGTCAGCTCCATCAGTCAGTATATATATTTCTTCCTATTTGAATTTCTTGAAACTGTTTCTCTTTATCATGTTATGATTTTACTCCTGCTTATATAATGTGGCTCGTGATCAAATTTTACCGATATTTCCCATGCTGCTGACTTTTTCAAGTGGAAGCACCCCAATGTTTACTGATATTTACTGATCAGTGTCTCATCCCGATACAGTAGTAGGGATTTTTTTTTTTAAGAAATAACTGTGGGTGTTACGCCAACCCTTTTACTAATCCCCCAAAACTATGAAGTTGACAAGGTGAAATTCTGGAATGTCTCTCGAAACTGCAAACCTATTGGGGAGGACACTTTTAAATGCCAGCCAGTTGAGTTAGTATTTAGGTAAAATGCTTGGTTTTTAAGTCAAATTTGTCAATTGATACTGATTTATAATGGGTTTTCTTATGCTTGGGTGCTGATCAGAACTAAACGCTGGATAGATCAATTATAGTTCAACAAGTCATCCAATGTCAAACAAGACATTTATAGATACAAAGTCTGACTGTATTAACTTAAGAAAAACTAGCAGCATGCTGATTTCTTGAGCTGACTTTATAGTGCACTTAGTTTCAATTATTTTTTGCTTCTGTTAGTGACCAAATCGACATTCTGGTTTTGATTTATTCGGTTGGGGTTAATATTTTGCATCACTTGTGCAGGAGCCGGATCACGTGCAACTGCAGCCGATAGAAAATCACGTTATAAGACAAGAGTCCAACTTGTCGTTAATTGGTAAACTCAGTTCTTAACTTTATAATTGTTACTGAATATTTACATTTTGTTCAGTTATTCTGCCTACTGTATTATATTGTAGGTGGTTAAGCTATTTCCTTTGTAGGACCATTCTTTATATTGTTGCAATTAGTATCTAGTTTATTCATCATTGATAGTGGATAAAAACTAGATCAGTTTTCACCCAGAAAAAAACATTTATAAAAGCCAAAAATACCGATTAAGAGCTACGTAATTATGCCCCTTGGTTTCTCTTATATTATTATATTGCCTCAGTCCACGCATTGCTTTCAAATTATTAACACACACTAAAAGTTTTATTTGACTTAAAATGTATAATTGCTAATCATTGGATCTAGATTTAATAATGTAAATTTAGGCAAAGATCATTAGATTTAGAATCAATAATTTAGATCTAAAAACACAAAAAAAAAAAAAAAAGGAAAAATGATTCATAATTTTGGCGGGTGAGTTTCACTGAGCTTAATTTTTTGTTTACTTGTAAAAGATACATCAGGTCCTGTCACTTAATTTTGGATGATGTTTTTATGCGGCTATTTTCATAATCTTGTGCGTATGAAGCTAATCTTATGCCCGCACCTGATGGGGAAATTTATTTGAACTAAGTTAAGGAGCTAACGATATACCACTATTGGAGTTTGGTTAGAGATTAAGTCACATCTTCGAATGATAGAGGCAAGGCCGTTATCATGAAACGGCAATGGATAACCTTCCTTTCTCGATTTTAGCCCACTTCTCTCACCCGAAGCTGCCGAGTTCAACCTTTTTTCTCAAACAAAAGTAGGTCAAAATTCTCACTATCACTTGAATCCCAGTTTTAAACTTTGGAGGTATTAGAATTCCAAAAATAAAATTTAAATGACAGCTACAATACAAACATGACGTTGAAGAATTTATTTGGTATTTTACTTTTCCCCACCAACTAAAAAATTATTCTTTTGAAACACAACGTACCGTAGTTATACGCTTCGAGTTAGAAGATTAATTTCCTTAAAAAAAATATATATAAAATATTTTGTTTTTGAAAAAAAAAAAAAAAAAAAAAACTTGCATTTTGGAGAGGGTTTGGAAACCCAATTTAGAACGATAATTAATAATGGCACATGGCTGTAAATTCTACCAATTCTATAGATAACACCAACAAAACATCGGCAAATAACTTAAAAACTACATGCCAGTGTCCATCAATAGGGTTCCCATTATCTACACCTTTCCAATTTAGTGACACTAAAATTACAGAACATTAAAATGATCTCTAATTTATTCCTGCTTCAGCATATGAGAGGGTAAAATATCTTGGAGAAGTCCATTGTCCGGCGTTAAAGCCGAAGCAGGTCCTTGCTTACCAGCTCGCCTATCACTGAAAAACACCGCGTTTGGAGAGAAGTTATTGCTGCTGTAGTCTTGGTAGTGAAAGCGAGATAGGGTTGTGGTTTGATTTGCTGTGGCCAAACCGTGTGGTGCAGCCATGGTCAAGGTTGGTCGAGCCATGACAGGGCTTGGGTGCGTGTGCTGACCTTCGTAGGTTGTGACTACAATAGTTGGATCGCTGAAAGATCGTTCTACTTTTTTCTTCACATTACACGCTATGCTAGTGCAACGATAGTAGCTCCTAAATAAAATTTTAAAAAAAGTGAAAATAATACATCGAAAATTGATTGTTTTAAGGTAGAAAACATCAAGGACTTTTTGGAATTCATGAAAAAAAATAGTGTTGGGACGAACTTGATTATCATTGAAGTAAGGAAATCTAAATACCAACCTAGGGAACTGGCCATTTTGACAACGATACTAAGACCTAAAAACAAACCAAACAGTGAGATCAGAGAACCAATGTTGATTGTTTTTTTTGGGTTTAACGAAGAAAAAGAAGATGGATTTATCTAAAAACAACGTTATAATTGTTCCTCGAATGAACAAAAAAGAAAGTGAAAATCTAAAAAAATAAAAAGTTTGTTATTATATTTCTTGGTTTCATGATAGAAAGAGGTTGAAAAAAAGGGGTAGTGGACCAAAAGGATGATCATAGAAGTCAGTAAAAACAATAGCTATTACCTAGGAAAAGGGCTGTTCTTCACAGCTTTTTGGCCGTACTTTCTCCATCTATACCCATCCTCCAGATGATCAACTTCGCTCTTCGTCACGAATGCAAATCTTGGCTCTCTCTCCCTCTTTACATCTTTCTTCTTCGCTTTCAAACTTATCCGCGTTTCCCCATCACCATGGCCGCCATTAAAGACCCGTTTCCTTGTCAGTTCTCCCATTTAACATCATAAGCAACAAAAATAGATAGATAAATGAAAAAAACTAACCCATTCTCAATCAATTATGTGTTTTATTTTGAGAAACAAGCGAAGATCTAGTTAGAGTATAGACTGTACAACTGAGAGTTAAAAAGGTAACGAGCTAGGGTATTCTAAACTCTCTTAAATCATGAGACAAAGCAGATGAACCATGCCCTGAATCTGTAGAGCGTGAAATGGGTGTCTTAGAGCAGAAAAATGGTATCAAAACTTACTGTTTTCGAGTCTTTTTCTCACGTTCTTCTTCCTGGTTCAGAGCTTTAGCTTGGTGCTGATTATAATTTACTGCATCTTCACAAGAAGTAGATGAGATGGAGGGAGAGTTAGGAGTGGGAGGATGATTGAAAACTTCGGAACCCTCTTTGAGATGATCGTTTTTTGGATTTGAAGTGAAAATAGGGAGAGATGGAAAATCAAAAAGAGATGGAAGAGAGAGTTTTTCAACTCCCAGAAGATCCATAAACCCTAGCC
The DNA here is from genome assembly GCA_022433055.1 of Begonia peltatifolia. NCBI lineage: Eukaryota > Viridiplantae > Streptophyta > Magnoliopsida > Cucurbitales > Begoniaceae > Begonia > Begonia peltatifolia. The sequence continues at coordinate 24,696,237 of CM039519.1, read as the reverse complement.
AAGTCTTTTCCGACTCGGAGAAGTCTAGGATGCCTGAAAATGAATGACTGTTGGACGAAATCCCGGAAAATAGTAACGATCCTCCAATTTTCTCCTCCATCTTTGTCTCTTCTTTCTCCTCCTCCATTTCTCACTTAGACTTGTACCCTTTTGTTCATCAAAAACCCAGAAAGAAAGGATTTCAGAGAGAGCAGAGAGAGGAAAAATATGGGAATGGGTTGAGTTTTGGGAACGGCGAGGTGGTTTTTGAGTTGTTTAGAGAGAGAAAGCGAGAGAAACCGGAAAGTGTAGGTTAGGGTAGAGTACGGACGGGACAAGGCCGGTGAAGTTGATGCGTTGATCCGACAAGCTGGTCGATGATTTCATTTCATACGTAGAGTTTGACCGTCAACCGGTTTCATCTGATCCAAACGCTTTCTAGTGCTATTTTATTTTTTACTTTTTATTAATTGCCAATTTTCTCAACTATGACGTATATTAATGACTTGAATCTAAAATACATAATATTTTGGATATAATCTCTTAATCTATCTTCTCTCAAGTTTGGTGAGCACAGCTGAGTATGTTATTGACCTGTCCGAATTTGTAATCGATACAAGTGAATAATAACTAAAGAATAATGTTTACGTATATTTAACGTTTGTCGCGTCAATGTATTGGATTAAAAAGTAGAATTATTCGTGACTAAATATTATTAAAATTTATCTAACATTGGTGTCAACCTTTGTATTTTGGTGGTTGTCCTTCGTGAGTATTTATGAGAATACTCGTAATTACAAAACTTATTAAAATTAGTTTGCCCCTAGCTAGGTTTAGGAGGAGGGGTGCTCCTATAGTCTGTCTCTTTCTTAATTTTTATTTTTGCATAATATTCTCCCCTTCTCCTCTCTCCTTTTCCATTTCTTCCTTTCTAATTTTTATTTCTCGTTTCCCCTATTTAGTTTGCTTTTGATTCAAAAAAATAAATCAATAAAGAGTTTGTGATGTTATAGAAAATAAAGAATGCGAGTTTTCTTTTCAATAAAAAAAAATATAAAAAAACTAGTAATAATTATTATATTTTGATATTATAATGGTAAAAAATTATTATAATTTTTTTAAAAATATATATATATTATATTGAAATAAATTAAAAACATTTATTTACGTTTAGTTCGTTAGATTCGATTTGTTAAGAATCATTTAGTCGGCTTGACTCGAGTTGTTTAACTTTAACTCGTGAGTTAGTTTGGATTGAAATTTTTTTGTCAAACTCATTAGGGTCGGTTCGTTAGAATCGGTTCATTTAACTCACTTGGTACAGTGAGCTAGATATTTTCAATTTCATCTCGATTTGACCGGCTCATTTGTCCTCTTTAAATAAGATCTACCTCGTAATGTCAATGAAATTTAAAAAAAAAAAATTATATAGTATAAAGTAAGGGTGTGGACACCATCAAATCTAGAATGTCTAGTGAAGAAAAATTGGGATTATGACATAATTTTCTAGAAATCTTTTCGATTTTCCGTAAGAAGATGTCACAACCAATAATAAAACCTGTTAATCTATAAATTTTTTTAAAAATAATTTCACATAATGTTTATTCTTATAACAAATAGATTTTCTTCTTCAGAACAAGATGACGCATGTGCCGTCAAGTGCAAAGAGGGTTTGCTGACACAGGTTTCGTGCAAGCTCTCTTCTTACCCATTTGCATGCTTCCATAATTATGTCTTCAACTTTTCATGGTAAATATTTAATCTGCTTGCTTTTCTGTGAATTCAATTCTTTGATCAAATTTGTGTATCTTCTGCAGGCCTACTCCATCCTCCCATTCACTGCATTTTTACTTCCATTTCTTGCTGTGTTTTGAGAATATTCAACCGTTTCCCTTTGTTTCTACCTTTCTTTTAACTTTGATGCTTTTAGATACCCTTTTTGAGTAGGCATGGGACCAGTTAAGTTGAAAACGTGAAACTAAACCGAAGCGAGAATTTTGATTTGGTTTGGTTGGTATGGTTCTAATATTTGAAAGATCGATTTTGGAACTCTGTTCGGTTCTCAATTCCAGTTTTAAAAAATTGATTTGGATGGAATTTATGCGTATTTATATATATATTTTTTATTTTGAAATAATACAAAATCAAATAGAAAACTTAACAAAATCAACAAAAATGGTCCCAACCACACTAAAACTTGCCTGAATTTAAATCACTTAAGTTCTATAATTTTAAAATCTAAAAACGATTCCTAAATCACATTTTCATGTCAAACAATCGTGAGATGAAAACAACGTACCCGAATCCATGGGCGAGACTTCCAGAATAGAAAATCAAATACTTAGAGTCGAGAAACGGAAGAAGAGTAGCGGAGAAGAACAAGAAAAAAAAGAATCAATGATTAGACATTTGTATATATGTGAAAATAGTAAAAAAAGTAAAACGAATAAATAAATGAATAACCTTTTATATATACATATATTGACATTTACCCTCAAGAGCAAGGCAAAACGTTGAAGGCGACAGAGGCTTGGTAAGAGCATCGACGATCTAGTTGTCAGAAAGAGTGAATTTAATTACCAATGAGTGTTGTTGCATCTTTTCTCGGACAAAATGATAATCAATTTCAAGATGTTTAGATTTTGATACACCAAGGAAGCCAATTACACGTTCACAAAGTATATCACACACTCTTATTAATTTTTTTACTAATTATTGCTCTATTTTTGTAGATGAATGACTAATGGATTGCTTGGAATGAGAGTCAACCCCGTAAAACATTAATAAATCCACTAACATGTTGACATAGAGCATAGGAGAATAAGCTTCCCAAACTTTATTGAGCATAGGACTAGCAGAAAGAGGGAATTTGTCTTTCCCTTTGACAACTCTATGTAATTTATTACCTCCATTGGGCTTAGAAAAACTTTGAGCCTATTTAATTTGTATTTTATTTTCTCATTATGCATTAGAGGGTGATAAGGAGTTGTTGGCCTCAAAAACTAAGCAACCTTAATTGTTGGTCTTTCCAAAAACGGCCATCAATTTGACCTTTGAAGCTTAAGTGGCAAACGCAATAGCCTTGCCAGCTTTATTACCAAAAGTTCCCTTCATGAATATTGTAGCCAACACTTGGAGATTTTCAGAATGGGTTGGATTGTAAAATTTGGATGTCATTTGCTTGGTCAACCAGACCTATTACTAAACACCATTACGGGCTTACTTAAGCGGTTAAATCCACTTAAGCGTGCACCACCAATTTGGCTCGATCCATTAAAGAGTTTGGCGCCTCATCCAATTTAAACTCACATGTGATGAACCAGCTCACTCTCCCCTACATGATGCAGGACAAACTTACCTTACATGAAGACAAATCTCATGGTTGAAGATAGTAGGCACACACATGGAGCGGCTTAGATCAAACCGGGTCATCCTTTCCATTTTTATGTTGCCACCCTAGCCCCTAGCTACCCTAGCATATTTAAACTTCTTTTTCATAATTTGTACGCATTTTTTGAATCACAATTGAGGTATTTTTCATAAGCTCTCGTGCCTTGGAGTTCGTTTCAAAGGTAATTGCCTTAGTCGCTTACTTCCGAAAGGAGTTGCGCCTCCTATTGTCTTCTAAGCTCAAAGTTGCTTAGGAGGTCTTATACTCACATTTTCTACATCTTGTCTAAGACCTTAGGCAAGGGAGAAAGTGAGCCAAATCAATCTTGTGCCGTTGTAATCTTCCTTGGAAGGTTACATCACCCGGAGGTGCACCAACTTGCCTCTAGGACCTGTTACGGATAATCTTTGCATAACTTTTGTGTTTCTCATCATTTTCTCACAAAATTTACAGGGATTAATCTTAACTCATCATATTAAGTCTCATCAAAATTTTATTTTAATTGGACACCATTTACTAATTTTTCACTTTCACTATTTTGGATATTCTCAGATTTAGCCGAGAACACCACTATCTTATTATATTTCGCGCCAACTGTCTCTTTGCGGGGTCCAATTTGCATCATCTGGTATTAGAGCCATTAGTGGCTTCCCTTGTGAATTTTTTTTTATTATTTATTTAGTTTGAACTTTATTTTCATATCATATAACTAATCTAAATTGAAAATTTAATCGGATCCTGTTTTGAGCCAAGGAAGATTGTTTACACCTTAAGCTATTAGTTTGATATCCGATTATATTATTATTTAGCATGAAATTGGTAAATCATTTTTTTTTATATTTGGCACAAATATGATTTGAATTGCATGCTTAAAATTTGATTTAATCATGTTAACTTCTTAGTGCTAATCAAGTTGATTAATAAGAAGCCGAGGAAGAAGCAAAATTGAGACTAGTAGAATCTTGTTTCAATTCCGATTATGGTGTTTAAATTTTGAGTTTGAATTTTATATCTTACCATATTTGCATGAAAGATTGACAAAGTAATAAATCATGATTAGTGAATCATAATTGATAACTAACATATTTTGAAAATTAAATTTATAGATTGAATTGATGTTATAAAAAAGAATTATAACTCACTTATTTAGAAATTTTCCTTTTAAGATATCTTCTTAAAATTTAGGGAATTTAGTAGAACCTTAAATAACTAATTTGAATTCAAATTATTTCCTAATTCACATAAGTGTGTTTGGACATACATTTTTGAAAAGTAATAACTCCTAACCTATAAATTGAACTAAGAAGTTAAGTAGATCATTAAATAACTTCATTTTAAATAAGGAACTATCTAGTTCAACTGAGAAGAATTTAATAAACATAAGTTCTTAAGATACTTAAACTAACTTATCCTAAGATATTTCCATAAACAAACTTAGGCGTTAAGTAGTTCCTTAATTATGACAGCTAGAAGTGGATTAAATTACAACCCTAACCAAAAACAACACGAGATCATGGAAAATATCCAAAACGAAAACCCTCATGTTGGGGAATCAATTGTTCAAGGACAATTAGACAACCTTGCAAAAATGATGAAATTATTGATGGAGAGAATAGATAAGCAAGAGGAACGTAACCCCCACAAATTAAACTCTCAAGAATTTTTTAGAAGGAATAGAACCGAAGTAGATTTTCAAGAACCCTTACAAAGAATTGAACCAAACTCCCTGGAGCCCATGCAAAGGAGAAACGTGACACGTCCTAGAGAGAGATTCGATAACCAAGATCTACATGAGGATGAAGTGAGAGATTGGGAGAAGAATTTTCTATCACCAGGACGAAGGGACAACGACGATTTTAGACGTGCCAAAATAAGCATACCCCAATTTAATGGATCTAGCAATGAAGATGCGTTCTATGATTGGCTCAACAAAGTTGATAAGATTTTTGAATATTATGGATACTCTGAGCAAACTAAGTTACAACTTGTTGCCATGGAATTAATTGGTTATGTCGCGCTATGGTGGGGAGATCATAAAAATCAAAGGTGCTATGACTGTATAGACCCAATTACCACTTGGAGGGAAATGAAGAACCACATGCGACAGAAATTCGTACCACTCACTACCACAATAGTTGTTTGTACAAATGCAGAATTTATTACAAAAAGGACAAACGGTAGAAGAATACCTCGTTGAATTTGAGACTTTAAAAATGAGAAGAGAACTTAAAGAGCCTAAGGAACAAGTGATTGCCAGGTTCATCCGTGGACTAAACAGAGAGATTGACAACATTGTAGAATTACACCGCCACGAGAACTTAGACTCAGTGGTTGAAATGACATTAAAAGTCGAGAGACAAATCAAGAGAGGTTTAAGACCAACTACTAGTAGATTCCCAACCAAAACTCCAGAAACCATTAAGAAGAACTTCAGGGTAGAAGAACCATAAGTTGGCCTCCTAAAATAACTAATACCCAATTCACACAAAACTTACTATAACTAGTACTGAAAAGACAAGCAGTATCAAATGTTTCAAATGCCAAGGATACAAACGCATGATGGCTGAATGTCCTAACCGACGTATTATCATAATCAAGGATGGAACTAGAGAAGTAGATAGTGAAGAAGAGCAAGAAGAGGAGACTGTTGAAGAGATTGATTCCGAAGGAGAAGTCTGTCATGCACAAGAAGGATCACTATTAATGGTTGTAAGACGAGTTCTTATTTCTAAACCTATAGAAGAGCAAAGTCAATGAGAGAACATTTTTCACACTCATTGTCTAATCAATGACAAGGTCTGCTCTGTAATCATCAATGGAGGGAGCTGCACTAACGTGGCTTCTAATGACCTTGTAGAGAAATTAGGGTTAAAGACTACTCTACACCAAAAACCCCATAAACTACAATGGTTAGACAATCGCGATGATCTAAAGGTCCACAAACAAGCAACTATTGAATTTTCCATAGGAAAGTACAATGACTCTATCTTATGCGATGCCATACCCATGAATGTCAGTCACATGCTTTTGGGGCGACCTTGGCAGTACGATAGAAAAATCTCATATGACGGTTTTTCCAACTATTACTCTTTTAAATACGGAGCAAAAATAATCAAATTAGCACCATTAACCCCTAAACAGATATCCAAGGATGAGCCGACCTGAAAGAAAGAAAGAGATAAAGCCAATTTACTCATGACAAAAGGCGAAATGAATAATGCTATATTAGAGGGAGGACCTCTCATAGTAGTAATGTTAAAAGACCGAGTTATGGAATTGGGAAACATTCTTAACTCTGTCACTAAATTACTAAAAAAATTTTAGGATGTGTTTCCCAGGGAACTCCTACTAGGATTACTTCTCTTACGCGGGATCGACCATCAAATAGATTTACACCCAGGAGCCTCATTACCTAATAGAATAGCTTACAGAATGAATCCCGCTGAAACAAAAGAGTTAGAGACACAAGTAAATGAACTGTTGGAGAAGGCATATATAAGAGAATCAATGAGTCCTTGTGCTGTACCCGCCTTACTTGTACTAAAGAAGGACAGATCTATGAGAATGTGCGTGGATAGTAGGGCAATCAACTAAATTACTGTTAAATATAGGTTTCCTATCCCACGACTAGAGGATATGTTAGACAAGCTTAGCGGTGCAACCATATTTTCTAAAGTAGATTTAAAAAGTGGTTACCCCCAAAGTAGAATGAAGGAATGCGACGAATGGAAGACAACCTTCAAAATTAAATACAGTTTATTTGAATGAATAGTGATGCCGTTTGGTTTGACAAACGCCCCAAGCACATTCTTGTGTTTAATGCATTATGTGTTGAAATACTTTTTGGGCAAGTTTATTGTTGTCTATTTCGATGGCATACTAATTTATAGCTCGGACCTATACGGTCATTTGGATCACCTTAGGATTCTTTTCGAAACCTCAAGGGAAGCAAAGTTATTCGGTAACCTACAAAAGTGCTCTTCTGCCCAAGATAAAGTGTATTTCCTAGGTTTCATAATCTCAAAAGACGGAATGGAGACCGATAGTGACAAGATAAAAGCAATCAAAGAATGGTTCGTTCCAACTAGCATCACTGAGGTTAGAAGTTTTCATGGTCTAGCCTCCTTCTACCGATAGTTTATACAGGATTTTAGTGCTATCACAGCACCAATAATGGATTGCGCTAAGAAAGGTAGAATTCTTTAATGGACTTCAGCATGTCAGCAAGGCTTCGAGTTAATTCAGGAGAGGTTGTGTCAAGCACCTGTACTTGCACTTCAAGACTTCAACAAAGTATTCGAGATTGAGTGTGATGCCTCTGAAGTAGGTATTGGAATAGTTTTAATGTAGGAAAGACGACCTATAGCCTATTTAAGTGAAAAACTAAAAGGTCCAACCTTGAACTACTCAACCTACGACAAAGAGTTCTATACAGTGATACGAGGGCTCGAACAGTGGCAACATTACCTCCTCACTAAATAATTTGTTATACATTGGCACCACTAAGCATTGAAACATATAAGGAGCCAGGGCAAGCTAAATACTAGACATGCTAAATGGGTCGAGTACTTAAAAATGTTTCCATATACCCTCAAATACCTAAAAGGAGAAACCAACATAGTTGCAGATGCACTCTCACGTAGACACTTACTGTTGACCGAGTTAGGAACCAAATTTTTTGGTTTTGAAGGGATTAAAGATAATTATCACTCAGACATGGATTTTGGAGAAATGTACCAAAAGTGTCTTATTAAGGCCGATGGTGAATTCTGCATTCTAGATGGATACCTCTTCAAATGAAACAAATTGTGTCCCTAACACTGGAATGAGGAAACGCCTAGTCAATAAAGCACACAATGGCGGATTATCCAGTCATTTCGGTGAAGGCAAAACCTTAGAATTAGTAAAGGAGCATTTTTTTTTTGGCCTCATATCATGAGAGATATACACAAGTTAATATAGCATTGTATAGTTTGCAAAAGTGCTAAGAGCAAGATTCTCTCTCAAGAACTGTACTTATTTTGCCAGTACCTACACATTCATGAGTTGACGCCACCCTAGATTTTATTTTAGGATTTCATCCCTTGCGCCTCCTATTGTCTTCTAAGCCTGAAGTTGCTTAGGAGAGGTTTTATACTCACATTTCCTGCATCTTGTCTAAGACCTTAGACAAGGGAGAAAGTGAGTCAAACTGATCTTGTGCCATTGTAATATTTCTTGGAAGGTTACATCACCCGGAGGTGCACAAAGTTGCCTCTCGGACCGGTTATGGATCATCTTTGCATAACTTTTGTGTTTCTCATCCTTTTCTTACAAAATTTGTAGGGATTAATCTTAACTCATCATATTAAGTCTCATCAAAATTTTATTTCAAGTGGACACCATTTATTAATTTTTCACCTTCACTAATTTGGATGTTCTCATATTTAGCCGAGAACACCACTATCTTATCATATTTCGCGCTAACTTCCTCTTTGCAGGGTCCAATTTGCATTAGATTTTCAGTACAATACCAAGTTCGAGGCCAAATAAGTTGCACTTAAATTTTTACAGAAAATAGTTAGGGTAGCGGAGGGTGCCATACTTATTTCACTCAGTAAAGATTGAAGCCAAAAAAGTTCCGTTGCGTCGTTTGCTACACTTTTATATTCGGATTCGGTGCTTGAGTGAGAGACAGATTTTTGCTTAGTAGAGGACTAGGAAATAAGGTTTGGACCCAAAAAGATGCAATAACCGCTAGTGTTTTTACGATCATCTAGACATGAAGCCCAGTCAGTATCAGTAAAACAGGCGAGGTTGAAATTACCAGGGAGTAAATGAAATACCAAGGGAGGGAGTGCCTTGCAGGTATCGAAGGATTCTTTTAACACATTGCCCATGAACGTCAGAAGGGGCATGCATAAACTAGCAGACTTTGTTGACGGTAAAGGCAATATCCGAAAGAGTATGACAAACAATACTGAAGACCTCCAACAATATTATGATAGAACGAGCCATCAAGTAAGGGAGTACTAGAGTTGATGGACATTATGGGGCCGGAGACCATGGGGGTGGGCACGGGGTTGTAGGAAGTCATCTTAGCCTTGTGTAGCAAGGCAGAAATATAGTGAGATTTTGAAAAAATCATACCAGTAGAAGTCTGGGCAATTGAAATTCCTAGAAAATATGATAGGGTCCAAGATGACGCACCACAAACTGACCATGTAGATAGTGGAGTAGCTGAGCCAATAAAGAAGATGAGTTACCCGTGAGTATAATATCGTCGACATAGACCAACATAAGAAGGATAGAGGAGGCTTTCTGACAGATAAATAGAGATGTGTTTGATTTTGAGGCGACAAAGCTCCAAGAGAGTAGAGCAGTGTATAACTTGTTGTACCAGGCTCGAGGTGACTGCTTTAGACTATATAGTGTTTTGCTTAGTAAGCATGCCGTTGTAGAGGTAGAGGAGTCAACGAACCCGTGTGGTTGTTGCATATATACCTTTTCAATGAGATCACCATGCAAGAAAGCATTGTTTACATCCTCCTATCTTATAGGCCAGCCTAGAGAAAAGGCCAAGGCTAAAACAACGCGGACTGTCGTTGGTTTGACAACTAGGCTAAATGTCTCATCATGGTCAACATCCTTAGTCTGATCATAGACTTTAGCCACTAACCGAGCTTTATAACGATTGATGGAGCCATGTGAGTTGAGTTTGGTTTTAAAGACTGCTTTGGATCTGATAAGTTTGGCTCCTGGAGGCAATGTAGTGAGAGTCCACATGTTGTTCTTATGGAGTGCCAATATTTCATCTTGCATAGCAAGCAGCCAATGGTTGCATTTGGAGGCTTGCTAAAAAGTAGTGGGTTCAAGAGGTAAGGTAGGTTGGGCGGTCAACACCTTTGGTTTGAAAATTTTAGCTTTGGATATGATTCTCATGGAATGACTGTTGACGATAAGTGGTCTATCACTCTGGATGAGTGGAGGAAGAGGTAAGAGGGTGGTAGTAGGAGACTGTGGAGTAAAGGAGAGAGAGGGATCATCGGGCATAGGAAGGGGTGGTGAGAGGACGGGGGAGACAGGGGGTGAGGGTGGGGGTGGTAGAAGAGTGAGAAATGGTTGGAAAAGGTAAGATTCTGATAGGAAGAGAGAAAGAGGGTGTCAATGACTGGGTGGATGTGTGTGTGGAAAAGAGAAAGGAGGACTCGTCAAATGAGACATGACGAGTGATAGACTTTATTAGAGAGGTAATTGAGACAAATATAGCCATTGTGATGAGAGATATACCCTAAGAAAATACAAGGAAGAGAACGAGGTTGTAATTTGTGTTGGTTAAAAGGACGAAAAAACAAGAAATAAAGACATCCAAAAACACGAAGGGATGAGTAAGGAGGCAACTTACCATATAAACATTCAAAAGGGGATTTACTATTTAAGACAGGGGTAGGAAAAAAATTTATTAACATAGTGGCAGTGGTAAATGTATAGGTCCAAAACTTTTGAGGGATATAAGAGTGAAATAACAGAGCTAAATCAGTTTCAACGACATGGTGATTTTTTTCATTTTATACGTCCATTTTGATTAGGAGTGTACGAACATGAGATACGATGATGGATGCCAAGAGATTGAAAGACAAATGATAGATATTGAAATTCTCCATCTAAATCAGATTGCACATTTTTAATGGGAAAACCAAATTGATTTTGAACGAATGTATGAAACTCCAAAAAGATTTTGTGGACATCACTTTTCAATTTTAAATAGAACAACCACGTAAAACAGGTACAATCATCAACGATTAAAAGAAAGTAGCGATCTCAAGTAACAGGTTGTACTGGAGAAGGCCCACACACATCCATATGAATAAGTTCAAAGGAAGATAGAGCGTGACATGCAATACATAGTTTTGAATAACCAGACTTAAGACTAGGTTCATTACAAAGGTGCAAAATAGAATTTAAAACAGATTGACAAGGGTGCCGAGACGGAGGTGCCACACTGTGGAAGATGGAAGAGATGAACTGGAGGTAGAAGCAGCTGGGAATGCGGTCACAGACAGAGCTTAAGGAACAGAGGGTGTGCAATAGAGGCCGTTACTGAGAGAGTCCCAAAGAATTGTCTGGTGGGAACTTCGGTCCTCAATCAAAAAACAATTTGAATGAAATTCCACAAAAACTGGATGTTCACGACATAGTTGAGGAATGCTTAGGAGATTATGAGATAGAAATGAAGCATGAAATACATTTTATAAGAGAAGAGGATTTTGAGTAGTTGGAAGTAAAGCAAAGCCAGAGTAAGTTATAGAGTGGGACTTACCGTCGACCATCACAACCTAAAAAGAACCAATGTAGGGTGCATGATTGAGGGATTGAGGGTTAAGTGATGAGTGGCGCTCGAGTCTAACAGCCATTGTGAAGCATTTGCAGGCACCAGTGATAAAGGCAACGGCAAAATTCTTGCAGAGTTGGCCTGAGCATGGGAGGGGAAGTTGTGTGGGTTTAGGTTCTGATATTGGGTTAGGCATTGGGTCAGGTACTAGGTAGGGTAATGGGTCGGAGGGGTATAAGTAGATGGGTGCTGATAATGGGTTGGGTTTAGGGCCAGGTACGACCCATTAAGTCGGTGATGGCAGATCGCAACTGAATGACCCGCTTTATGACATATCTGGCACTTGGGCTTGGTTGAACCATATCAGAGTCCACGCCAGCTGAAAGAATGGGGTGGTCCATAACCTGACCCACAGCCATTTGAAAAGCTCGAGGGAGGAGGCTGGAAAATAGGGCTGAAGTGAGGTGGAAGAATGGGCTTAGAAGGGCGGAACGGCCGCTGGGTGGTGGCATTGGCTAAAAGGGAGCTCAGAATTGGCAAGTGAGGAACGAAGTTCTGTTTCTCCAAGCGGAAGTTGTAACTCAATAAAAGGCTGTGCAGTTCCTCTAGAGGGGTTTGGTCTTGTCGGTTTGTGATGGAAGTCACAAACGGATTGTACTCACTATCGAGACCACTGAGAAAGTAGATGACATGGTCTCGGTAGGAGATGGGTTCTCCGATGGCCGATAGTACTATATGTTGTGGCTGAGAGGCCATCTTTGGATAGGGTATAGATCTGGCTGCGAAGTTCGATAATGCGGACTAAGGAAGAAGAGGAAAATATACAGTCAAGGGCAAGCTAGATATCTTTAGCAGTATCGTAGCTAAGGATTTGGGGTAGGAAAATTTCAAAAACGGAAGAAAAAATCCAACTCATAATGAGCTGGTTATAGCGCTGCCAGAGAGTAAAATCAGGATTAATTTGAGTTGAAAGAGAATCAAGAAATTGGGGGGGAGAAGGGAAAAAACCGTCAAGGATTTGATCGATGCCATTGGTTATTACGACATTGAGAACATGGGCTTTCCAGACGATATATTTGGTTGAATTGAGTTTGATGGTAAAGGTTTGATTCATGGAAGGGAAGGGTTGGAGGGTTGCAGTCAGAGGAGATGAGGGAACTGTTGAGCTTGACGAGGCCATTGGCTCTTATACGAAGTCGAGAAATGGAGGAAGAGCAGCGGAGAGGAAGAAGAAAAAAGGAAGAGAGATTTGGGAAATATGTTTGGTATTCGTAATTGGAAAAAGGAGTCAATGATTTCACATCTGTATATATGTGGAAAGAGTAAAAAAGGTAAAACGAATAAATAAATGAATAACTTTTTATATATACATGTATTGCCTCTTAGGAGAAGGTGTTTGCTTTGTTCATAAATAGCATAGTGTAATAGTTGACAGTGCCATATTCGTGGGTGCAGATCCCTAAACATGATGAGAGTTTTGTTTCTTTTTACAATCACCGAGTATCGCTTCCTTATATGCTTTATGACATGGTGTGCTTTGTGTCTGTGAATGAGTTATTTTTTCACCGATGTTTATACTCACAATAGTGACATTTTTTTATTTACTATATAATAATGAATGTTTTTCATACTTGTAAACTTTTTTAAGATATGTTTTTACTCTGATTATTGATATGTAGATTTTTGCGATGCACGAACCATCATATTTTGTAAATACTAGATATAGTACTTGAATCCCTATTGAATTTAGTGAAATCACTATAAATTGACTCCGCCTTTCAAGTCATAGTTAGGGAGGCTTTGCAGTAGTCGACCGAGGATTGAGCTTGATATTAACACATATAGTTACTGTGCATTTATAGTTTAGTTAAGATTGTATTTTAGTTCATTGTCTTGTCAAACACTCATCATTTCTCTTCATGATTTATACATGCAATTGTTTTCCAACGTGATATTGAATATAGAAGAAATCATTTAGTCTTCGACTTGCATTCTCTACTTCTTCTCCGTCGTCTACAGCCTCCTTTGCCCATTCAAAATCTCAACTTAGTATCAGAGCTAGAAGATGACATCGTTCAGCTCCACTATTCCCTCCTCCTCCCCAGCACCTTCTCTGGCTTCTCCTCTACCTCCGTTCCCCTCTGTAAACCAAACTCTTACAATCAAGTTAAACAACAACAAATACCTCGGCTGGAAAGCTCAACTCCTAAATGTGGTCATTGCAAATGGCATGGAAAATCTTTTGAACAACTCCTACTCACCTGCCCCTCAATATGAGTTGTATGGAAAATCCTTTTGGATGACTCCCTCTCTTCTCAAGTCAATCCAGAGTACGCTGTATGGCAGCGATACAATTAGCTCAATATGAGCTGGATTTTCGCTTCACAACCGGAGGATCTCCTTCCATGGATTGTTTCCCTCACTACCGCTAGTGGTATCTGGTCAGCTCTTGCACGGATGTTTGCTTAATCCTCTCTAGCAAGAATCACGGACTTGCGGAGTCGGCTTCACTCTCTGTCAAAAGATGGCTACTCGGCCACAAGCTATATTCAAAGCATCACAATAATCTGCAATACTCTAGCCGCAATCAGAGAATCGATTTCATATCGGGACGTGATGATTTCATATCGATTTCATATTCTGCTCTGGGGTACCCTAATTAATGGTCTCTATCGGCTTCCGTCAAATAGTTGTTGAGTTATGGAGCTTACTCTAGTGTTTGGGGGAAATTTGGTCATATTTACCCTGTTATTCTATATCTCTAATTTGTCTATTATATAAAGACGTATTTAGGTTATCAGAGTGAGTCTAAGAGTGAGAGGTAAAAACTATTGTAACTCGTTTTTTATCTTAGTGAAATCTGTCAAGCGGCCAGTGAACGTAGCACTCACAACGAGAATGAACCACTATAAATCTGTATTTTTCTTTTTCGTTGTATTTCGATCATTCTTTATAGGTTAGATTAGAGCGTCTAATCCTAATACCAACCTGGTTCTGTCTTTTACTGCAAGGCTGCTGGTTCAAGCCATTGCCCTTTCAAACTTTTGGCACCTTCGTTTAGGTCATCCGTCTTCATTTGTTTTGCAGCAAGTATTAGACTCTTACAATGTTAAATGTACAAAATCTGATTTGGAAAAATTTTGTATTCCCTATCAAATGAGTAAAACTCATAGGTTACCTTTCGGAATTTCTAAATCACATACTCGTTTTTCTTTTGACATTGTACGTACTGATGTTTGAGGACCGTCTCCTATTCAATCTATTACTGGTGCATGATATTTTGTCTTATTTATTGATGATTGTACTCGGTTCACTTGACTTTTTCCCTTAAAAGTAAAAATTGAAGTTCACACTACATTTGTGCATTTTTCAACCTCCTATTATTCTCTTTTAACTATTTCTCTTCTCCAAAATTTTGTGAGACAGAGAAGCACTCGAGAGTCTCTTACCTTGCCAGAACCACCATTCATTACTCCGACAACCGCTCGTCGCCCAGACCGAGCCAAATTTCTCCAAGGAAGCATTGACTCTACCTTGAGCAATTGAACAATTTCCTCTAGCATGAACATCTCTCTCGGTCGAATCTCTTTTTTTTTTTTTTGCGTCAACAAGGATTTGCTCTTCAACCAAACTTTCTCTTGTGCACGAACATCTTGTACTCGTTGTCTTTTGGAATGAACAAACTTTCACTATTGGTAAAGGGAAACCCTGGGGAATGGGTAAGAAGAAGCTGAGCTGGAGTTTCCTTTTCTTTTTATTTTAAATTGTCCAACTAAACTAAATAATTTCAACATTAGGATCAAGTCACGCCGATCCAGTTCATGTTGATCTTGCAGAGTTCCATCCAACCTAATTCTACTCAACTGTTCCAAAACTGAAAAGTAAATTAGTCCGAATCAGCCAATAGATACGATTAAGCCCAAAAAATAGCTCAGGTCGAAACACTTCACTCGATCATATATGGATTGGATTGAGAGTTTTTAACTTAACTAAGTTGAACAAAGTCTATCCCAACTCAATCACAAATTTATTTGAGTAAGTATTTCTACTTTATTTCTAATGAGTTTGTTAAATAAAATTATTATATTAATAATGAAACAATGAGTTTAAGTGACTAAAGAATCATATGAGTTTGGAGACAAATCAAAACCTTACACTCATAGAACCCAAGTAAAATATTAGTTTCAAACATTTTGGCCGTGGACTCTACATTACAAAACATAATATGTAAAGTATTTTTCTTTATATTCATTTACTATTTATTCTGATATTTTAATCAGACATGAATGGTTAGATATTGACATTTATATGTAAAAAGATAAAATGATAGGATATCTTGTATGTATATAAATCTGATAGAATTGACAAAAAATATGTGATAGCAAAACCTGAATGACAATGAGATGATTAAGTTTAAACGAAAATGTGATGGCTACGCTTGAAAGAAAATGAAATGACAAAACCTGAACGAAAATGAGATGGCTAAATCCTAAACGAAGGTTGAAAAATGAATTCTAACCAGTATGTAACTATTAAGTCTGAATTTGGTAATGCATGATATTAATTTTCACCTGCACATGTTTTAATTTGTTGAAATTATTTCTCATTATTAGTTTTGTGATGTAGATGAATTTTGTTGAAGAGCAATTATAGTAGATCAATATTCTTCTAGAGGCAAGTGAGCATATAGAAGAAGAAACTATTTTGGGTCAAGAAAATGAATCTAATTTTGTATGTTTCTGTTTTATTGGAGAATAAATCGTATTTTGTTTCTATTAGAATTTCAATAAACTTTGTTGATAATTTAGTTAATAAAAGATTTTTGAATTGATTTATTAATGTATGAATTATTAATTCATATTTATTTCAATTTCGACAAGGTTATTTAATATTTAAAATTTTGATTAAAGTTCTGCACATTTAATGTTTTAGTTATTATTTAAAAAAGCTTTCAACATTATGAAATTAGAGTTTTAACGCTCAAATTTAAACATAATTTGATAAGTTAATTTGGAAAAAAAAGTAGGGTTATTTCAAATTAGGGTTTCTAATTAGGAAAAATGAATATTAAAATTTGAGGCGTTACACACCCATTCCAATTAAGTCGCCTTCCACGCTCATTCGTGGAACTTGTCCTCCTTTACGATGACTTTTTTTTTTTGTAAATATCAAAATGGACCTTGAAGTAATGGAATATTTTCAATTGACATTTTAAATTTTTAATTTCGTCAATTAACACCTTAGAATTTGAAGTATTAGCCATTGATACTATGACGTTAAGGTCATTTAAACTTGTTAAAAAATCTTTTGATTTTCCTTGCTTCACTCTCTCCTATGCCCCTCCAACAACCTCTGCAACTCTTCCAAATCAATCTCCCACAAAACAAGAGAGTAAATATGGTGACCCGACTTGTGAAATTAGTGGGGGAGTCAAATCTCACATTGTTTGGGAGTGGAGATTCGTGAGGGCTTATAAATTGAGTTTCCCTCCTTACTTAATACAACGCATTTTTGGCATACCTCAAGAACAAAATCGTGCGGACTCCAGACCAAAACAAACAATATTGTACTGGAAGCACCGGAGACTTCACAAATGGTATCAGAGTCATCTCCTGACAAGAAGTGTGGTTGACACAGACTTTGGGCCCTCTAAAGGGAGGAGGATTGTGGTGACCCACCTAGTGAAATCAGTGGGGGTGTCAAATCTCATATCGCTTT
Source organism: Begonia peltatifolia (assembly GCA_022433055.1). Lineage (NCBI taxonomy): Eukaryota > Viridiplantae > Streptophyta > Magnoliopsida > Cucurbitales > Begoniaceae > Begonia > Begonia peltatifolia. The sequence continues at coordinate 24,678,838 of CM039519.1, read as the reverse complement.
GATGTCGAGATTGGTGAGAGCTTAAAAGTCGAGTTTGCCTCTCTACCAAGTATAACGTGTTTTGGGTATAATCCAAAATTAAAGCTGTGCAGACTCCGACTCAAAACAAACAATATTATATCATGAGCACCTAAAACTGTACAATAAATATCTTAGGAACATGCATTAAACTGTCATTTGTTAGCACTTCAAATTTTAAGGTGTTGGTTGATGAAATTTTTAAGATATCAATTGAAAATACTCCGTTATTTCAATGTTTATTTTGATATTTATTTTCTTTTTAATTGTTAAAATATTAAATTACATTTTGACAATTTTTTTAAATTTTGGATCATGGATAACAAATGACACCTCAGCATTTTTAGTTTTCCATCTTTATAATTAAATTACAGTGCCCCATACAATGCCTAATAATATTTGCAACTTAATCTTTTTTAAAAATAATATTTAGTCAAAAGAAAATTTCCATTATTCTAATTCTAGCCAAAATAATAATGGTTAAACGGAAAGCATTAACATAATGAATATATATATAGACACACAAATATGTACGTATGTATATATATGTGTTTTATATATTCCTGATGAAATCAATTAATGTTTGACCAGAATAGCTTCTTTATTACGTTTTGGGACCTCAAAAAGTGGGAAAGCTAAAACAATTATTTTATTAAATGATATTTGTAAAGTCTATTCCTTCTTCTGTGAGCCAATTTTTATGACTTGATTACTAGTAGATTTGACTCTTCTAATTTAATACTAGCAAACTACGAACTTTTACTTTTCTTTTTTACTGATATCAAAGTAATTGCATTGTACTAAGAGAAATCTTCGAGCCCATGACTATCTCCAATACTTGTCTACTATCTTTATTATTTTTTATATCAAAATCTAAACCAAACAATAAGCCTGCCACCAAAGGGTGCAAATCGCTTCTATTAAAATCGAAAGCAAACTGAATAAAAATCTCCTTTTGGTTTCTTTTCAATTATCAAAAAACTGATTTTAAAATCAAACCGAGATTGGTTTCTATTTTGACAAATTAATCAAAATCGAACCGAACAAAATTTAAAATATTTATATTAAAAATTACAAATATAAAATTAAACTAATCAAAACTAATAAAAAATTGACACAAAACGGAGTTTAAATCGAAAGAATCGAAATCGTAACGGGTTGAACCAAAGTGACACCAATGTCAATAATTTTATATACTAATTGTTTAAATATGTATAGATTAACATTTATTATATAACTTTGATTTTCTTATCAAACTACAATTAAAAAATAACTTATGTTGATATTGTTATCCACCCCTTTAAAAGTGACATAGTAGTTTTACATAAAATATTTATTCAATAACTGATTGGTATAACATAATGATGATAGTATTATTTTATAAGATGAAGATTGGAACCAAACTCTTAGCCTAGGCAAAGGGATAGAGCTCGTTAAGTTGGACTGTGTCAAGCTTGGGAAAGCTCGGTTCATCCACTCTGCCGAGCCTAACGAACCGAGTATAACGAGATAACATAAAAAATTTCTAACATGAGTCAACTCGCGACTCAGTCCAACGAACTTAACAAGTCGAGATTAACGAACTCAACATACATAAATAAAATTATTTTATATAAATATATTATAATTTTTTTTAAAAAAAAATTAATTATTAAAAGTATAATAAATATTTATTGTTGTAATATTAAAATATGATAGTTAGTTGTCTAAAATAAAATTATTTAATTAGTATAAAAATGACATGTAATTATAAAAAGTTATTTGAGACAAATATATAAAAAAATATAACATTTATTATAAATTTGACACTTGCATCACTACAAATTAGTTACATCTCAATTAAGTTGGTACTTATCTAATTGTCAATCATGTGCAAAATATCAAAAATATCACAAGTTAAAAAATTACTTCAAAGTTCAAATTACAATACATTTAAATTTAAATAAAAAGGTAGTCTTCAACGTCCAAAATTTTAAAGTGTTCTAGTATTTCGTCATCTCATTTTTGATTTCTCGTAATGACGTCGTTCTAATCCTTCATTCAAATGAGTACCTCCACAAGGTCGGGCGTAGGTCTTCCTCGGCGTTCATCGTACACTCGTGCACTTGAACTAAAAGCAGACTCCGATATTATGGTAGAGACTGGAAGTGTTAGTAGATCATGTGCTATTATAGAAAAAATATAATATGTAGTGGAAAATATTTTTCACCAATCTAAAATATCAAAGTTTTCATAGCGAGAAAATTGATATCGAGTGTTAAAATAAATAATTAGTTCATTTTACATAAAAATAAAATAAACAAATGTATTTAATTGATTCCAAATAGCATTAATACCGAATTGTCAAGCTACAAGAACTCCCCTACCATAACTAGAACTAGCAGATGAAGAAGTACGCAAACGATTAATATTAGAATATTTAGATTCATAAGAAGAATATATAAACTAACAATTCTATCTGTTATTTGATCACTAAAAACTAAAGAAGTAGTATATAAATTAGTAAAAATTCTATTAATCATGAGACACACTATTCTTAATTTATATATAGGATCTATTATGCATGCACAACAAAAAATAAAAGTAATGTCAAGCCAATATTTTTTTTATTTTTATTTTATTAAGTATACCTCTAAATTCTTCTATTTGTCAATATTATTTAAAATTTTCTGTTAAGTTTACAAAAACTAAGAGAACAAGATGAGAAGTTAGATAATAAATTTTTGAACATTCATTTGTAACATCATAAAATGGTTTTCAAAAATCAAGAAATATATTACTTACATCACAACTAGATTTATCAAGATATTTAGACTCTTCTGCTTGAAATCATTTGTGGGCATCCGGGCTAAGCTAGTGTAATTTCCTCATCTCTATTTCGAAATGCCACCTTGTGCTTGCCCTTGTCGCATTCGACATCACATCTCTGTATACTCTACCCCAAAATTAGGCTTTAAAATTTATGTATATATGGCGTAGGCAGTAGCGGTGTTCGGCTTCTTAAAATTTCTCTTCCACAACCTTCAGCAAAACCTAATATTTGAAAGAAAAATAGAGGCAACTTAAAATAATATAACGTTAATAGTACTGATCAGGATAATTATCAAGAAATACTACTCTTAATAGTCTCTTTAGACAGAATTACTTTTCCAAGTAAGTTCCCAAGAAAGGTTGGAACAATCACAAACAGTATCAGTTAAATTTCAGTCTCCTAAACATAATTTACTTATATAATACAATTACACCACTAAAATTTGAAAAGACAAACAGAGACAAGATCGAACAATATAATTACCCCAACGCCCTATTGTGAAACAACAATTAAAAGTGTATTATACATTTTGTCAATTGGAAATAATTGTCCATCTAGCTCTTGATTCAGTGTTCAAGTCTCCTTTCAAATATTGCAAAAACCACGTCCATGTGTCCATGCACTCTTTTTCAACATTGGCAACAACAATGAGATATATTTTATCGTTACCATCAATAATGACAGTTGTGAGTAATTTACAGGGACACGAGTCATTTAGATGATAATCAGCCAAACATATAACAAGGCGACTGTAATGCAGCAGTCCTTCCTTACAAGCAGCTATGCACATATACATTTTTTGGCATACTAATTAATCATTCCTCATCTCATAAGTATATATTTTTAATGTGCTACCTGGATTTGACCTACATATTTCTGCTGCGTACGACCAGATTAACTTGTATTGTTCGTCGCCCTTGCCTTCGTTAATTGTTTGAGCTACACTTATTGCTCTTTTGGCAATACTGGGTGTAATATGGACAGTGAAATCCTTCCTTACTGTCTCGATAATAGAAGAGATATCCCACATAAGTTGACTTTTGTACCTATCCAAATAATGATCCGTCACCTATTTTGCTCTAGCGTGTTGATTATCAATTTTCTTCAAACAACTTCAAGAACCGATCAAACTCTTTATTTGAAACGTCAGCTCAGGTTACTTCTGAAAAGCTGCAGTCGCCACTCACACCCGTCTTCACACTCAGCTATTAGTCGCCACTTGTCACTTTTAATAAATTTTATCCTATAGCATTTTCTAAAAAATATTGGACTATTTTTTTTTAATATCCTTCAAATAACTATATTCTTTCTAAAAAAAACTCAATGAGATTTCTTTTCTTACCGGTCTGCTTTTCACCTCATCATCTTCTGAACCGACTAGTGTTTGAAGCTTCTCATCTAGAGTTATAGAGGTCGAATGCACATCTATTTCTTCATTTCCATATCAGTGATCGAATATTTGAAAATCACCATATGCACCAGTGGCATGCGAATACCAATCCATATCGACATCAAAAGTTGTTGGCGGGTCTAAATCAACCACTCTAGGTGAATCAGAATCCATCGTCATCGCTTATATAACAAAAATTATCTAGAGCAAGATAATAGTAGAGAGATTTTAGAGAGTTAAAGAACTTCGAGGTAGTGAGAATGGAGCGTGAAACAGGGAACCACTCTTGGAGAACGGTCCCTCGTTATCTTCTAGTGCCACCCGTGATCAGCCCATTATTGATCACTGGCGATCATCCATGAAAGTTCCATGTCTCATTCGTTTCAATTGATGTGATTCCTCATCCATGAAAGTTCTCTGTTTTTCATCTTTCACAACTTTCTTTAAATATTGAAGGCTCACAATCTACAAATTGAAAAAAAAATGAGTTAGATTTTCATTTAAATTTTATGTTATCTCATAAAGATTTTGAAGACTTCTCATACGAAGTTCTCTTTCACTTGAGTATCCACTTGAAGAAGATGAAAATGTATTTAATGTTGGTGATCTTGGAGGTGTCACATACTATTGAACTTCTATACTTTGTTCCTTCTTATCAAATAAAGGAAAGAATTTATATTTCTTCTTATTTTCATATAATAAGAATTTTGTTCATCAAATTTCATGTCTTTATTAATAATTCTCTTCCCAGAACTTGCATCTTATAGCTTATAGCCTTTGGAGTATTGATCATAACTCAAAGATATACTTCATATTTTTATCATCAAGTTTTAACCTCTCTTGATCGGGAACATACTTATAACCAATGATCACAAAAACTCTCAATTAGGGAGCACTTGGTTTTTCACTCCATGCTTCTTAAAGTGTTTTGTTACACAAGTTTCTCATGCGATACATATTTGATAGGTGTACGACACAATCAACTACTTTTGTCCATAAATCTTTTCGCATCTTCTTTCTTTTCAGCATACTTCGGGTCATATTGAGAATGATTTGATTCTTCCTTTCAACAACACCATTTTGTTGAAGAGATCTTAGAACGGTTAGGAATTTTCATATGTCATTTGTTTCACATAATAATTAAACTCGTTACATGTAAAATCACCCCTTCTATCTTATCTCAAAGTTTTAATGAATACTTGTTTTGTATGCTATATATGCTTGAAATTTTCTAAAAGCGCCAAAAAACTTGAGATTTCTCATTCAAAAAATAAATCTAAGTTTTTGTGCTAAAATCATCAATAAAGAAGAGAAAATACTGATTTTTACCAAATGAGAGGATTAATCGACCCACATATATTAACATGAACAAGTAGAAGCGAATAACTTGCTCGTGATGTCGTCTTCTTTAAAAAAATCTTTCAAAATGATTTGCCAACAAGACACCATTAGCATAAATAGTCAGGTTGGTCTATAAACGATAAGTCCTTCAACAATCTTTTCTGATTCAATAGCTTCAAACCATCAAAATTGAAGTGGCTAAGTATCAAGTGTCAAAGTCATGAAAAGAAATCCACTGTGGACTAGGATAGTTGCATTCGCAACGTTTTAATTTCTCCTTGTAGAACTTAAACATTAGTAAAATTAGGTTCTATTTATTTATTAATTTACATGGGTAATTTAGTCTTTTCATCTTACTCCATCTTGACCATTTATTTTTCCTAAGGACTTAGTACACTTTTTCTCTGACATACTGAAGGGAATCGTAAACCTAGCCTCCCTTTATCTCTCTTTCTCTACTAGGCTCCTTTGTTTCTCTTTCTTCTTTGTAGTTTTCTATAATTTCTTCTCATATTTGTTTGAATACGTTTTCATGGTATAAGAGTATTTAATCTATTCCACAATTTTTGTAGATTCAACTCGGTGCATATTTAGTGTGTCAAAGATAGTTACTATTCCAACGACCAATGAAAAAAATGACTCGCTTTAGTCTAGTAGTGTGCAATTGACTAGGTAGAATTATTCGTATTGAAGTTATTTGATAAAAAGTTTTTCAAAGGAAAACATATATGGAGATATGTCTCTGGAACATTTGTTAAACCTAGAGATGTTCAAGATAAGAAATGTATAGAACAGATTGATGTTTGGGATGCTTGTAATTCAAAAATCATTACTTTGATCAACAATTCTATATTACAATCAATAAGCATATAAATTGCATAATATGTGACTGCCAAGGAGGTTTGGATCATCTAGAAAGATTGTATACCTGGTCTAATTTTGCAAAGAAATATCAATTGGAGATTGATATTCATCCTCTTCAACAAAATAGCATGAGTATTCAAGAGTTTTATTCTGCTTTGTCTAATCTTTGGAGACAACTAGCTCTTAAAAAATTCGTACTGTTGCGGTAATTTGCACCATATATTTCTTATCGAGAAAAACAACGTTTAATTTAATTTTAGGTGCCCCTTCAAGATGATTTTGAAGGCCTTCGTAGCACAATTTTGCATCGTAATTCCCTTCCACTTATTGACTCTGTGGTAAATGAGCTATTAGTTAAAGAGATCTGCTTGAAGTCACGAGTTGATAAAGGAATTCTTCCTTCTCCTAATCCATCAAATTTTGTAATCCCTCGTAAGACTTCTTCCAATAATCAAAACAAGCCTCTAGTAAAAGTCGGCTATGATTAGTGTAATTTTTGTAAACAAAAGAGACACTGGAAGGAACAATGTCCCAAGCTATTGAGTAGAGCACAACCAATGCAACAATCAATTCCTTATAAGTTTGGTAATCATTATCATCGGACTATACATCTTAGAGAGAGTTCTAGAAGTTGCAACTTCTAGTATTGATTTGTCATTTTTTCATTTGAGCTCTTCTTCTTCTAGTTTTTACTTTTGACATTCTCGTCTTGGACATGTCTCTACTTCTCGTTTAAAGTACTTGGCTTCTACAAGAGCTATAAAAAAAATTGCAAATTCATAATATTTTAAATTGTTGTACTGTTGCGGTAAGTTAGCTAAATTTTTTTCTTTGCCTTTTTATAAAAGTGTTTTTGTTTCTCTAGCACTATTTGATTTAATTCATTCTTATGTATGGGGACTTACACCTATCCCACAATGTCCCTTTCATTGATGATTGTAATAGTTATTGTTAGGTTTATCTTATGAAACGCCGTTTAGACTTTTTGTGAATTTATCATCTATTTTGTGCTTTTTTCAAAACTCAACATAATGTTGTTATCAAATGTTTTTGACGTGACTTGTGCAGTAAATATACCTCTCATAGATTTTCTAAATTATTTGCTTCATATGGGACTTTTCACCAAACTTCTTGTACTGACACACCTCAAAAAAAGATTGTAGTAGGAAGAAAACATACACATTGTTGAAACTGCATATTCTCTACATATGTTTCTAATGAATTTTGGGGAGAATCAATCCTTACTAATGTGGATTTAAATAACAGAATTTCATCTTCCATCACATTAGGTTTGTTACCCTTTGAAAAAATACATGGTCATGCTTTTGATTACTCTACCTTGAGGGTTTTTTGTTCCACGTGTTTCGTTTTTCAACCTCATATTTAACGTAGCTAACTTAGTTCTCATTCTGCCCTTTGTGTTTTTCTTGGTTAAGGTGAGGGTCAAAAAGGATACCGATGTTATAATCCTATTAGTCAAAAACTTTATATTTTTCGTCGTATTGTGTTTCTTGAACATATTCCATTCTATTATATTCCCTTTGACTCTTCCAATCTTCAAAAATCTAATCTAACTTGTATTGTTCCATTCTGTAATGACTCAAATGATCTCTCGACTCACATAATCCATGACTTAGATCTTTCAAAGATTCCTCTTTCTTATGGTGATTCTTGCATGGATGATACTTCTAACTCTACAGTTGTTGGCTCTCAACTTATTGATGTTCGTTTTATTCTTACTACTTTCCAAGATTTTTCTATGATAGCGAATCCTCTACATGCTATCCTAAACAAACTAGTAAGTCCACTCAATTACCTCATTTTGTCTACTCTATTATTTATTTAGCTTCATTTTCTTCTTTTTTGCCTTCTAATAATCAACTCTCGTAATCATCTTTCATATAAAGTGGTTGTTCTTGATCCTGTGGTAGCATGCAATAACCAAAGAACTCTTTGCTATATACAAATTGGGTACTTGGGATATCGTTCTCCTTCCTTTGTGGAAGACTACAATTGGATCTTGTTAGGGGCATAAGATTAAAACTAAATCTGATGGGTCCATTGATCAATATAAAGCTCGCTTAGTTGCTAAAGATTCTCTCAACAATATGGCATGGATTATGAGGATACTTTTGCCCCAATGTCTAAGCATGTTGCTATTCGTACTTCATTGCAATTGCTTTCTAATCGTCAATGGACGACTTCTCAAATGGATGTAAAAAATCCATTTTAAAATTGGGATCTTCAAGAAAAAGTCTACATGGGACCTCCACCCAATGTTGCTTATCAAACTGGCAAAGTTTGATAATTAAAGAAAACTCCATAAACACGCCCCTCAAGCCTTGTTTGAGAAGTTTTCTCGTGCGATTATATCCCTTGGTTTTCATCCTAGTCCACATGACTACTCTGTTTGTCAAGTGTACTTCTTCTGGCCGCATCCTTCTCTCAGGATGATGTGGATGGAATAGCTAAGTTAAAGCTACACTATGCCCGTGATTTTGAGGTGAAAGACTTAGGTTCTCTACATTATTTTTTGGGAATTGAAGTAGCTTACTCTCCTTATGGTTATCTTCTTTCTCAATCCAAGTACATTGCTAACGTTCTTGAACAAGCCCATCTATCTGGTACTCGCATAGTTGATAAGCCTCTTGAACTTAATGCTTGGTATTCTCCTTCAAATGGTATTCCATTATCAGATCATTCTCTGTACCGTATATTAGCTGGTTACTTAGTCTACCTAACTATCACTAGACCGATATTGTTTATGCAATTCATATTGTTAGCCAATTTTTTGCATCTCCTACTACAATTTATTGGGCAATTATGCTTTGTATTCTTCGATATCATAGGGCACCCAATTTCAGAGTCTACTTCGCCTACTCAGATGTAGATTTGAGTAGTGATCCTTCTAATCGCAAGTCTACTACTGGTTTCTGTATATTTTTGGGTGATTCTCTTATTTCTTATAAGAGTAAAAAATATGATGTTGTTTCTCGCTCATCTATATAAGCAAAATATCATGCAATGGCATCTACTACTATTGAAATTATTTGGTTGCATTGGTTACTTACCGATATGGGTGTTTCTCTCTCAGACCCCAATCCTATATATTGTGGCAATACTAGTGCTATTCAAGTTACTTGCAACCCCGTATTTCATGAGTGCACAAAACATATTGAGAAAGATTGTCATTTTACTCGCCATCATTATTAGAGTGGCAATATCACATTACCATTTGTGTCAATTTCCATGCATATCGGTGACTTGTTCCCTAAGAGACATACCACTTTACAGTTTCGATTTTTAGTGAGCAAACTCTTGATTGCTTTTTGCTAACACATCATGATGTGCCCAAACCCTTCAAGAACAAAGATTAAGGCAACAATATCAAAAGATCGATGATTCTCGACTAAATCCAAGGAGCATCCCAAAACAACCAATTTTTCTTCAAGATTTAAGCTTCAAAAGATATGACACTTCAAAGACGAAAACTTACCTTATGTGTGAAGATCAGACCCTGAAAGTTTCAAACACAAAAGTTACAAAATGAAAAAGATATGCAAACAGATCTGTGGCTGGTCCAAGAAGCAATTTAGAGCACTTTTGGGTGATGTTATTTTTCTATAAAAATAACAACAATACTTGAGGTTTGTTATGAAAGCAAAAGCTTTGCCTATAAGGTAGATAGCATTGGCGGCTCTTTGGCCGAGTTGGGCAAGTGATTAATGTCAAGGAAGATGATGCCAAGCCACTGCTCAACACCCTGATGAGTTTAGACTCGACTAGAATTGCTCGAGGGTGTGAGTCGCAGCTAGGCCATGGTGGGTCGTGACTCAAGATGTGTGAGCTTCAGCTCAGACTCTCTTAGGTCGCGGCTGAGTATGGTTGGGTCACAGCTCAGGTGTTTTTTGCCTTGATTTGGTTTTTGATTCAATTGTTCTAAGGTCATTTTTGGCCTAAAATTTTGAGATTCAAAATATGAAATTTCAATTCTGATATTTATAATGGTATGATGATTAGGCATTGAAACTTTAAACAAAATTTTTGGACTTTTTGGATTCTTAGACTTCTAACTCTAGTTGACTCAATTCGAGGTAGGGGTTTAAATTCTATATCTGACATTGAATAGTTTTTCTTAAATATTATTCTAAAATGTATTCTCATATAAAACAATGTATCTATTTTACGGCTTGTTGTTTTTAATATTACATATATATTTTTTACTGGCATGTTTTTATTCGAGCATACATATTTAAATTTATTGATCATTTTGTTCATGTGAACTAAGTTTGATTAGAGATCTTATTTTTGTTGCACATATTCAACTGTGAAAAAATGTGTTGTTTGTTTTTAATTAGAGTGATAGAATAGTTGACTGTGTTATGTCCCTGTGCAGAAAACTCAAAAACTTAATCAAAGTTTTTTCTTAGCTTTTGCGATCGTTGAGCATAGTCATTGTTATTAAAGATACTTATGGCATAGCGTGCCCAAAGTTTGTGAATGGGTCCATTTTCACTTAGTATTTTCATATTATACAGCTAAGTCCTATTTTATGGATGTACCACATCATAGGGAAATGTTCATTTGTCCCACTATATGTTTATACTCACTTTCTATATAACATTTTAGATTTTCATGCTCATACAATCTCCTTTACTCGAATGTTGAACATAAAAACTTTATTGCTATTGATTTTAGTCAACTCACCCAAAATGATTCAATGGTTTGGAATTTTAGTTTTATTATTGCTCTTCGAGAGTTTAATTCTTGTGAGGTTATATCTCATTAGATACCTCGGTAAACCTTTATTATTCTAATTTATTTTATATCACAGTTATATGGATTTATACTCTCATTTTATTTTGACGTCATTATTGAACCTTATACTAACCCAGTTGTCATTAAGCCCTTACGTTTTCTTTTCATTTAAGTTTCTATTGTATATTAAACAAATTAACATTGAGGGTTGCATGGTTTGGTACGTCTTTTAGTCGAGACATTTTTCGTTCTGTTTTAAACCCCTCCTGATGGTACACATGTAACATATTTAGTACATAACATACAAATTTACTGACATGAATATACATATATAATATATATTATTACTTAATATAGACTTTAAATTGTAGATAGTATACATTAATGTGTAGGACAGTATCCCGGTGACACTACAAGAAATTGCAACCCACTTAATAGGGTAATATATAAATTGAAAATGTAAAATAGAAATAGAGGATTAGAACAAATTACATATATAAAATTGAATTTGTGTTTATTTTCTAAGACTAGTAGCTGGTTCCCGTCGTGAACGTGTGCATGAAACTTGATATATCTTGAAAGTTATAAGTTGATTCCATTGGAGTAGATGCAGGCAAGATAACCTATATTAGAAAATAACTCCAACGTATAATGGCATCGGTGACGACCAATTCCACTTTCTAAACGAGCAACTTCTAAGCTAAGAAAGAAAATGCCAATCACGTAGATCTTATAATTTGAACTTGTTGTTTAAAAAACTTCTAATTTATGTCATAGCAGCCTCGGAATTTGCTGTCAAAAACATATCATTCACGTAAACCAAAAGAGCTAGAAAAGCATTAGACTGACAGAATCCATATAACTTGGCAAACCATTGTCTTGAAGTTTGCTTCAAGCCATATAAAGACTTGTTTAGTTTGCACATTAAACCTCCTTGATTCTCTCTCTATCCACCATAACATAGTGGTAAAGTCATAGGGCCTTCTTCATTCAAATCACATTCAAAAAAGAACTGTTGATATCTACTTGAGTTCATAACCAACCATTACCAGATGACATAGCTAACAACAGCTTTAGGTAATGAGCTTAACAACGAGAATAGCTATGTAAATAATCAATACCCTCTTTTTGGGTATATCCTCTCGCTATTAAATGAGTTGCATACATTTTAATCAACATTATGTTTAATTTTATATAAACGTTTACAGCCAATTGGGTGTTTTCGTTGCGTCAAAGGCATCACAGTCCATGTAAAATTGCTTTCCAAAGACTGTAGCTCAGCAGGCATGGTATGTCTCCATTCTGGAACCTAGTTGGCTTGAGAAAAGGTTTTTGGTTCAACATTAGATGATATGGCTAGAGTATAGGATTTGAAAGATGGAGACGAACGATCATAAGAAAATGCTTTTCAAACAAAGGTAACATACAATAAGTGCTCAAATAATAGTGATAATCTGTCAAGTATTATGGAGTTTTAGAAATTCTTTTAGCTTTTTTTGAAGTAGAAGACTCAATTGTTGCAGCAGAAAAATGATTTATCTGGAAATTGAGATGATAAATTATCATATGAAGTTTGAGATGAAACCAGATCAAAAGGAACTAAAGATTATAAAGGAGATGTTTTTGTAATTGAAACAATTGTCTCAAGAAAACACAGCATTTTCTAGAAATACTGATTTTATTTATCTCAAGATCTACTACTTTAATCATAATCACATAACTGGAATTGAAAAATGTAGAAACTAGCAATAGGATTTCATGAGTAAATAAATTTCTATGCTGATTTTATATACTGATTTCATGAGTAAATAAATTTGTAAACAAATTTCTAACAGAAGTAGCAATAGGATCAATTAGCATTCAAAAATTTTAATTTTGTGCAAGTATGATGAAATGAATCAAGAGATTTTCTCAATAACCATGACTAATTCTTATTAAAACTAATCAAATTAATAAACAATGGGTAAAATTATTTGAAAGAATGATTTGATGGGTGATGAATAATTTTACAAAATCAAAAGTAAAGAGAAGCGAACTCAAAAATCAATGCAAGTATCCAACAACTTTGTTTGTCCCGTCTATTGTAACGATGTTAGATAAGAAATAGCTGGTAAAAATGACGAATCTTCGTGTTTTAGTTATATCACTTGCTATAACCAATGTTCATTCTAATTCGGCATGTCTTCGTAATCTTGGTTAAATGTATACAAGAAGAGTTAAAATTGAAAGAAACAAAGATTAAAAAGAATTTTCAAATATGTAAAACCTTTGCTTGTGTATCTTTGATGTTGATGGCCTAAGTTAGCTCCAATAGGCACATCAAGTGACACGCAATGGGTTGACACAAAATTACTACACAGAAGATCAAGTTCAAAGATATTCACACTATCACTTTATCTTGTTGTCCAGTCTCCAAGGTTTGTAAATATTATGTTCTAATATTATTAATTTCTGTCACAACCCAGAAGAGAATCACAACCAACATATCTGGAGGAAAGATTGGACCTTAGAAAAAAAATCTGACCGTTCAACTCCAGGTATTTGATTGGTTTGCAGGAAAAATCTTAGCAAACCACATTCACTCCAGGTATTTGATTGGTTTGCAGGAAAAATCTTAGCAAACCACATTCTAAGCGTCGTTTCCATAATAGTTAGTATTTAAATAAATAAATTGTGCAGAAAAGTAATGTGCTATGAACTAAACTCTCTTACTCACCAACAGTAAGAGAATAAAACAGTAAACTCCAAATGATAGCTCGAGCAACAAAGTCAGATGTACTCAACTCCTCACACCAGCCTCTGATCATCTGAACCACCTCCTGAAAAATAAGTTGTCCAATTGGCATGAGTTGACTATACTTGATATAGGATTTCTAGTGTTATATTAGATGTTTTGAAAACTTACCTTTAATTCATATTACGTGGATGTCTTTATTATCTTTAAAAATTTTCAATCAATCTCTAATGGGGCATTTATGAAAAATCTATCATACATAGTAAAACAATGCTCCCAACGTTTCCTAGTGAAAACTCATCATGTGTAAAAAACTATGATCTCAAATCACAAAAATAACATTATCAACCAAGGCTCAATTCTCCTAATCACCACACGCAATTAAGCGTAATAAACTCTGACCTAGGTGTGAGTTCCCTCCGACCTCTTCAATTAATTCTTCATTGAAAAAATGAAAAAGCAAAATATGGTCATCTTCTTTTCGGTGCGTACAACAAACATCTCATTTAATGAGATATTGAAAATGAAAAAAGAGAAAATTTTGGCGTCTTTAATTGCGGCAGTTCACATTCTTTATTTTAAGGAATGTGTTCCTATAGAGGCTCTATAAATAGAGACTTGAATTAACCTCGTATTCGAAAACATGTACATCTTTAAGGATCTAAGAGAAGAGACAAAAGTTTTCTATGAGCAAATAAAGAGAAAGAGTGAGGATTTTTGGAGGGAGAGAAAATAAAGAATATGAGGGAAAAATAGATGTGGTGCTTTTGTGCATGTCGTGAATTCTAAAAATAGTAAATTTCTCTTAGTGAATATTTTCTATAATATTCGATATCTAGAAAAATATTGTAAATCCTATTTTTTCATACTGAGATCTTTTTAGAATCAGTCCCTGTGATTTTTTCTCGATTTGGATTTCCACACAAAACCCTTAATGTTCATTTTTTATTATTATTTCTCTTACTTCTTGGCTGTTATAATTTTACGGCATGAGCAATAGTATTTTTCAGATCGTATCTGCTATCGTTTCTCGTACTGCTTGGTTAATGATGTAATTGTACTGCGTAAGTAAGTTCTATCTAGAACACTGGTATTTAAGTGGTCTGTTTGTGACATTCTAGTCTTTCTTTGGAATTAACCTTGAAAGATAATTCTGTTTAATGAGATTGCCAAGAGCATTCTTCCTTGAAAATTATCCTGATTAGTATTTTTCATGTTTTACAGCAGTAATATTATTATTATCGTTCCCACCAATTTTGTTGTTATTTTTTCCCAACACAAGGCAATAGTTGGACTACGTGATCCTTGGTCAGAAATAGGGACTCCTACCATAAGATGCAATCACTAGTCATTTAACCCTTTTATATGGCGCAAACTCGAAATACACTAACCATAGCTAATAAGTATTTAACATGAATAGTATTGATATGCAAGTTCATCAACTCCAATCTATCATTGATAAATGTAGATTATATCTATCTATAAATACCATGCATGCTCGAATAAATTGTAATAAAAAAACTTGTATATAAATATGTTAAAAGGTGAAATGTTATTAAACAGGAAATATTCTTAATTTTTATGCCTAAAATATAGTTTTGAAAACGTGAATGCAACAACTGAATATAGTAAAAGAAAACACCACTTGTTGTGACCTCTTACCGTACTAATACCAATGCGATCGAAAATCTACTCACTAATGTGAACCTAAGATTTTAGAGAATCTGGGACTGACGTGCTGACTATCAAGCCCTGTCAGGTTTTCATAGCCGATAGTTCACCAAAATAACATTTTCTTTAAAATTCATGCAATGCAATGCAAATAATATAAAATTCAACGCTCTATCTTCCAACTGAGACACAACCCCAGTAACTAGCTCAAAGTCCTCGAAGTCGTCTGAAACTAACAGAAAATTAAAGTTCAGATTATCTAACCTAACCTAAGGGGAGACACTAAAATTAATCATAAACCGAGACTAGAAACTCAATCATTAACACTATACATAGCCACGAACTTTATGAGAGCCTTCATGTTTATTTTTTTGCAAAAGAAAAAAAAAACACTTGGAAGAAAACTTAGCAAGTCGTTAAATGATAAATAAATATCTTTATATAAAAGCAAAATTATCTCACGTTTATCCTTACTTTTTTTCCATTAAATAGTTTGTTTCTCACTTGTCACTTGCTCCCCCTCGGTTTTTCTCACCTTTTCCTCGATTTTTCTCTCTTTCTCCCTCGATTTCTCATCACTCCTTAACACCAAAAACATTTGATTTTTCTAATCTGAGTTGGTGTAGGAATTTTGGCTTTACCGTTTTGTGGAACAACTTTAGTGGTCGCAGACTTACCCTTGGGATCTTCCCTTGGAATCGACTTGTCATCTTTCCTACTTGACTTTCAAAAATTATTTGAAGTCTTACTTACATTTGCACTTCTTCACGCTTTAGTTGCTTCTCTATTTTTATTGTCTTATGTAACAACTCTTCCATATCCATGTAGTGTTGTAAATCTACTATATCCGTAATTTCTTGATTTAATCCTCTCAAAAATCTCATCATTATGGCTTCCCTATCCTCAACGATATTAGCCCTTATCACAACAACGTCCAACTCCTTGTAATATTCGTCCACACTCTTAAATCCTTGAGTTAAACTTTTGAGTTTCTGGCACAAATCTCTATAATACTATATCAGAACTTACCTTTTTTTATCATAAGTGCC
Organism: Begonia peltatifolia; assembly: GCA_022433055.1. Lineage (NCBI taxonomy): Eukaryota > Viridiplantae > Streptophyta > Magnoliopsida > Cucurbitales > Begoniaceae > Begonia > Begonia peltatifolia. The sequence continues at coordinate 24,662,201 of CM039519.1, read as the reverse complement.
TTCACACTTTCCTGTGTGCGAATTGAGCCCTCTCCATTACGCCTCCAATTCTTGACCAATTTCTCCCTCCAAATACTTAGTTGGTGAACTCCATTGTAACCAACTTAATCTTTTTATCTTCCGTATAGTTTTAACATTCGAACAACAAGTCCACTTTTCGTTCAGATTCCAAGAAAGTCTCGGGATCACTTTTTTCTTTGAAAAGAAGGAATATTTATCTTCATGTGGCGTAGGTCACCGTTCTCTCGGTCTAACTTATCATACCTTTCCCTTTGGTATGGTCTATCCTCGTTCTCAAACTCGTTTCGTCGTCAACTCTCCTTCCATAAGAGTAGTTAGATGATGGTATTTCCAATCATTTCATCCTCTTAGTAAAACTTGTTAGTCTTATATAGTCCTCATGAACACTTTTAAATCTATTTCACTCTCCTCCCTACTCATGATTTTTGACGGAATCAATCAAAATAAGTAAACAATAAATGGAAAAGATCAATATAAGCAAATGTTAAACAATAAATAATAAGCGAATAAATGGATTACTCGTCTCCCTCACGTGTTTACACTCATTCAATAATCACTTCACTCGTGTTCCTCTCGAAATTTGACTTTTATAAAATAAGTTTGCCCTCTTGCCTTTTACCTTTTGCCTTTTGCCTCTTATAACTCAATCTCCTCTTTTGATTCCTAAAGTAAGAACTCAATTAAGAGACAATTCAACAAATAAAATTTCAAACTTTAAATCCAACTTTCAAGAATGATTAGAACAAGTCTCTAAAATATTCACTAGAATCAATCTTTGGATATAACGTCTTGTAGAACTTGATGTTCAATGAGTACATAAAGAAATCACCGGAGATGATACCTTAAAACAACTAAAGTATTCACAAGAATAGAAATTTGTAGAAATATGTTAATAACTGGATATTCGGCACAATATGATCTCTAAAGGGGTATGAGAAATCAATAAATGTGAAAATCAACCCAGTAACCCTTAAGAAACTCAAAATTTAATGAACCAAAAATTTTATCGACAAATTTTGAAACTTGCAGAAATAGAAAACTAATCAGATATTCAGATTCTAGATATCGAAACAAGCAAGAATATCAACTTTTTGAACATTCCCAACCAAAAAGTTCAAGATATAATGGACCAAAAATTTTCTCGGTGGATTTCTGAAACTTGCAAAAATAGAAAACTGATTAGATATTCCGATTCTAGAGATCGAGACAAGCAAGAATATCTACCTTTTGAAAGTTTCCAACCATAAAATTCAAGATATATTGGACAAAAAAATTTCCCGACAAATTTTTGACACTTGCAAAAATAAAAAATCAATTAGATATTCAGATTCTAAAAATCAAGATATACAAGAGTATCTACTTTGTGAAAGTTTCCAACCACTTTTTTTCTTTGAAATGAAAGAAATCTCCAAAACTTGAAAATTTCTAAGAGAAAAACATTTTTTTTTTTTCAATTTGAAGAAGACAATGAAAGATAGATGATAAAGCAGCAAAGATAGTACCTTGAATCGTAAGAGTATTTGCTCTTATAACAAAGGATGCAAACCTATGATTTTAGAAAATCTGAAACCCAACAACAACGTGGAATAATCACATAAATGCCTTTATAATTCAAGAAGATAGAAACTTGACCCAAACAAAACTTGTTAGTTGAATTGAAAGCTATCAAGTTGGATCTTATCAAGCAATCATTTGAAGAACAGCAAATTCCTCAATAAGAACTTAAGAAGAGAATTCAAAAAATATCACCAAAAAGTATAAGTTTAATCGTCATAAAAATTCAAAGTGTCCTTAAAGAGTTACAATTCTAGTGTTTAAATAAAATGCAAACAAACCCTAAAAATAATAGTATATGATTAACAGTGGTTAACTAATACATAAAAATTGGAAGTAAATCATAAAATATGAAAAAGGAAAGTTTGGACGTAGGAGATCGCACTGGGATGGGATAGGGCACCGAGGCGAGCTAGGACAGGCGCAGGGCACAGAGCGTGAATGTAGGCTTGTTGGACGATGCGTGCGCAGCCTACTGGGCGCACACCGTATGCTAGGGTTGCACCAATTTTGATGTTTTGGCATCTTTTTGCAACTTCAAGCCTCTTTATGCATCTCTATGCAATTCCATGCATCTCCATGTATATCCGTGGTTTTTTATTCATATTGTGATGACTCTTTCTCTTGGTTTTTCATGATCAAATCATGTGGTTTTTTGTACTCTTGGTTTCCATTGTCTTTTTATGGATCATGATTATTTGACCTTGAGCTTTGTTGTACCTTTTCTTACACACTTACCCACAGATTACTTCTAAAATTCTTCTCGAATCACCCCATGTAGAGCAATTCTATCGAATATCTCTTTGATGTCCAATGACTCCCAACCTCTAGAGTTAAAGATTTTCGAATGAATAACCGAGCAGTTTGACATATCCTGCTTAAACTGCTCTTGACACATCTACTTTCGAAATTCAATAGAAACATACCCAGTTGGTTGTTGTTGCGCTTGACCCGGAGCACCTTGTGACGACGAGACCTGGTTTGTCGAACCCCCTTGATATGGTCCTCCTTGTGACAACGATGGGCAATTTGGCAGAGCATGTTTAGTCAGGTCATCATGTGACAGACCTCCTTGTGACATGGCAGTGTTTTTTTTAATCATCGATTTGGGAGTCATTTGAGAAAAATTTGGCGATTTAGGTTGAATTGAGGATTTGGATGATTTAAGACTCAGATTCGGAAGATTGTTTTGATGATATTTGAAGGAAACGATTAGGGATTGAGAAATCAACACGATGGGGGTGTCAAATGGTCAGATGTTATGATGGGATTGCGGTGGGGGACGAGAGAAAATTGGGTTTTCCAAAAGTCGGGGGAAAAGGGGTAGAATGGGGGTCTGATTTTTTATATATTGTCATGGATTGGCCCCTCGTTCCTGGGCAATGACCCCTCATAATTAGGGCTGAGACGGCGCAATGACCCCTTCGTTCTCAAAATTAAGGTTGATAACGGAAGGTTACCACCCCGATTCAATCACGATGTTTAAGAACGAGGGGTCGTGTATAGCCGAGGACCCCTTTTGATGTGAGGAAAAGAATAGACTATACATATATTTTCTCAATAATAGCTGGAATCAAAGAATTAGTAGATCTGTTCTACCCAAAATAGGATACGGGCCTTTTCCACATAATCCACATAAAAAGGGCAGATTCTAGGTATAGCTTAACAAACCCTAATTTTTTGACTCTCCTTAGTTCTTTCTCACTCCCAAAAAATTAGGGTACAAAACAAGGGGTCCTTGCCCTAAAACGACCCCTCATTCTTAAACATTAAACTTAAGAACGGAAGGCTAATTTGGAAAAATTTTTTATGATATTTGAAGGAAATATTAGGGATGGAGAAATCAACACTGTGGGGACATCAAATGGTAGTGTTGGAATTGCATAAGGGGTCGAGAGAAAATTAGATTTTCCAAAAGTGGGGGGGTAGAATGGGGGTTTGATTTTTTATATAGTGTCAGGGATTGACCCCCCATTCCGAACCAATGACACTCCGTTCTAAAAATTAGGGCTGAGATGGGGCAATGACCTCCCTGTTCTCAAAATTATGGTTGAGAATGGGGGGTCGCCGCTTTGGATCGGGGTCCCATACTAAACCGCAATGTTTGAGAATGGGGGGTCGTGTAAAGGCGAAGACTCCCTCCCTATTCTCACTCTCCAAAAATTATGGCACAAAACAGGGGTTGCCCCCCCTAAAACGACCTATCATTCTTAAACATTACACTTGAGAACATGGGGATGTTTTGGGGCATTTTTTGATGATATTTGAAGAAAACGATTAGGAATGAAGAAATCAACACTGTGAGAGCGTCAAATGGTCGAATTTTGTGTTGAAATCGCAGTGTGGGCCAAGAGAAAATTAGATTTTTCGAAAGTAAGGGGTGGAATGAGGGTCCCATTTTTTATATAATGTCGGAGATTGACCCCCTCGTTCTCAAAATTAGAGCTGCGACGGGGCAATAACCCCCTGTTCTCAAAATTAGGGTTGAGAACGGGGGGTCATTACCCTGAATTGAGGCCCCATATTCAATCACGATGTTTAAGAACGGAGGGTCGTGTAGAGGCAGGGACTCCCTATTCTCACTCGCCAAAAATTAGAGAACAAAAGAGAGGGTTCCCGCCCTAAAATGATCCCTCATTCTTAAACATTACACTATTACGAATAATTCCGACAATTTCAAGAGAAAAAGAGACATTCACCTATTACAGAGATGGTGCGATTTGAAGTTTTTTTTTTAATTTACTTTTTTTATTTTTACTTTACTTCTCTAAATCTTAGAAGAAAGCCAAAATACATTATTCCAGATAGAAAGAAAAAAAAATGATTGAAATAAATCTACGCTTATTGGAGGTGAAATTTTTAAATTTGTAAATAAAAAAATTCATTCTGTCGTGTATCCTTGATTCGGTGACTTCCTTTCTCGATTACCCTCTAAAATGAGGAGGCAAAGAACAGGGGGGAAGCATTTCGAGACGAAAATCTCTCGTTCTCGAATCACGTGCGATGCATGTTGAACGGGGTCCCCATCGTCTACATCGACCCTTCGACTGAATATATCCAGTGCCACGTAAACACTGGACAAAACGGTGGGTGATCGTCTCACGTTCGAGGCATAAATTTATAACGAGAGGTGATCGGCCCTCCGTTTTCGCCGTAAATTCAGAACGGGGGGTGATCGGACACCCATTATAATTTGATTTGTTACATTTTAAATAATTTAAAATTGTACTTGTTAAAATTTTTAGTTTAATGAGTGTTTTAAATTAACATCGTACATTAGGATTAAAATTAAATTTTATCCAATATTTTAATTTAAGGAGGGGTTAAAATTGAATTTTACCTGAAATTTAAAAAAGTACGGGCATTTTTCACTCTGTCTCTGGCTCTCCCCCTCTCTCTCTCTCTCTTTTCTGAACTATTTGAAAAATGGCAAATATAAATATCCAAAAAAATGTGGAGAAAAGCATATACGATTCTGTAACAATGAAATATAGTATGTGAAGTACAAGAGCTGTAAATAGCCAATTGTGTTCATATTTTTTTCCTTTTCAAATCTGGACAACATAAGCACAACCTCTATCATCTCATGAGTAAAACAAAAAAAAAAAAAAAATCAAAGTAAGAAATGAAAATAATAAATCTGCCTTTACTTGTAAATAATCTGCATCAAAAACTAGGTTATCACCCACCAGAAATCTCAGTTTTCTTCAGTTCAATAATCTGTCAATGCATTAACCATGATCTGCATCAGCCGCACTCTAGTTTCCAGCGATACTATATAATCCGCTGTCTCCCTAAACAACCCAGATAATCCCTCTGATGGATCATTACTGTTAGGAACAAGCTTCCTTAGGGTTTTGACCTTTCTTTCTAACCCATTTTCTGCCAATTTTCTTGTTCTTCTCTTCGTCTTCCTCTTCAAAGAAACCCCTTTCTTCCTCATAACCACTCTCTCTTCACTTTCTTTTACCACAAAAACTCCCATACTTTCAGAAAAACAGCAGCTGTTTTTGACTAAACTGCTGCGATTGAGCTTTTCCCCTGTGGCTGCAGAGATGATTAATATCAGAAAAAATACTAATGAAGCTCTGATGGGATGGTAATGGCCTTTTATAAGGTGCAAGATAGGGAAGTGGGTTGGCGGCCGAATGAAAAGGATAATGTTATTTATTCAAAGGCAGGCACAAGAAAAGCCTGAAGCGACCAGTTCATCACTCTATTTTAGAGCAGCCTCCCTCCCTCCCTCCCTCTTTTGGTATTTTCTCCAAAAAAAAAGGGATAATTAGAACATGATCTAGCACTTACTCTCTCGTCATGATCAAAACTTTTAAATTATATTATATGATGATGAGATGAACATATAATAAAATTTTTAAATAAAATTAATATTATTTGATATTTTTTTAAAATTAATTTATAAAAAAAAAAAAAAAAAAAAACGGGGTCGTTCTCCCAGACTGGCCCTCCGATCTTGGCACTTGGAGAATGACCTTCCATCCTCCAAGACCAACCCTGTTAGGAATTATTTTGTTAGATTTTAAATAATTTAAGGTTTAATTGGATAGTTCATTAATTTGAAAGAATTAAAAAAAAAAAAAAAAAAATTCATAAATGTTAAATTGGATTTTACCATAAAAGTAAAAGAACAAAATCTAAAACTGACATCTTTGCATGTCGAAAAGTTTTAGAATTTCCAGCAAACCGAGTTATTAATGGCAAGACATGGCATTTATTTAGTTCCAGATTAACAAAACACGTAAAGATAAAAACAAAATTTGATGAGAAGTTTGCTTTGAGCATGTTCTCCAACTCACAGAGCATGCATCCACATGATTCTTTTCAGCTGCCATCGCCAATAAACACCCTGGATTATTCCTCCAAATACTTTCCAAACTCAGGATAAAATATTATCAGATAAAAATAGAAATGGAGGGTGGTTAGTTTCTTTCATTCCAGCTCAAGAAAGCATGGCCCTCCACGTTTTGGAGACTGCCCTTTTTGGTATTCACGGTGGGTATAGCCTCTCCATGTTTCCAAGCAGGGAACCCTGTTCATAAAATTATGAGAGCATGAATTTGTCTGTCTGCAACTCTTCTTGGACACTTTCAATTATAATGTTTGGATAAGATATATAGATTTTCTCCTGACATTCATGCATCTCCAATGTTTTCATCACACTTGCTTATAAATCATGTTCTATAAAGCTGTCTTGCTCATAAGACCTCCAAGACTAAGCTTCAGGACCGATCAGATCAGACAAACATATGCATGGATCTTTGTCTCTTATGCTACGTGGAAAAATAGGTAACATATTATAGTTAGTTCTTAGCATTATTGAAGTTATTTTTCAAAGCCATCTATTAGGGTTTCTTTTAAAAAATAGAAAATAATATTATTTGTCTACTAATTACTATTAATCAATCTATCTAGTTTCTATTTCTCCCCCCGTAGATTCCATTTTTTCCCTAAGACTTGGCCTACCTCAAGAACATGCATCCACATGCATTCAAAAGAGGAACATTCGCATAGGCGCCAATGATTTTTTTGTCATGCCAATAAACTATGTCAAAAAATTAGCCCTTTCGAGAAAGGGGACGGAGGAGAATATTCACTAAAGAAATTTAAAATTCAACAGCTAATTTTTCAACTTAAACTTACGTGAATTTATGTAAAAACACAAAATCTTAAAGGAGATTTATAATGCAGGTAGTCAGCTCGGCTTAAAATTATTCAAGTCACAAACTCTAACACTATACTATAATATTCATATTCGAAACGACGCTACACGCTTTTCTTGGATTTGCATATTTTTTTGACTTTAAAACATGATCGATTTGAGAAGCAAGGCAAAGACGACTAGATGCACATGGACTCTTTTAGCTTTGACATTGAAATGTCTAAATTAGTAAACACGTGGGCACTTTTGATTGGTGAGCCATTAATTTAATTATCTCTTTTTTTTTTTTTTTTTAATTTGAAACCACGAGGAAGCATCTAAATAAATGGTTTATACAGCTCAATTGTTTCAACAAAGCCTGCACGTTGTGTGGAATGATCTTCCTAACACTCTTCTATTCCTTTCTCTTTTCTTTTTCCCAAGTGATAAGTTATTTTTATCAAAGAAATAAAAAAAATAAAATAGGGTTCAATGTGTCACGACGATCACGAGAATTCTGATTTTTTTTTTTTTCGTAGCATGAGTTGCATTACATTTTGGAGATATATTTGATTACTTAATTATGTGCTTAGTAACGTTATGTTTACTCTTTAATACTACACTCTGATGTGGCAATCAATATTTGTCAAGCCAGAGTGTAGAATATGATATTAGGATTAGACAGTAAATATAATATTATTCTTTTGTGAAATAACGACCAAATAGTAGCGATATTTCAAGTATCCTCGCATTTAAGGAAGCTAACATTTGGAAATTAATTTTACTTAAAAAGTATTATATTAATATTTCATGATTAAGTATTCGAAGTTTTTAAAAGAAAATTGTTATATAAAAGTTAATTAGAGAGTAGTTGTTTCATAATCTTTTATTTTGACAATTGGAGACGTTTACAGTTATTGTATAAGTTAATAAATAACTAATATTCTACTTATGGTTTAGATAAAGATTAAATATTTAATAATATTCACTAATCATGCAATGTAACTCATAATTGTTATTGTTATTGTAATTGATTATTAATAACTAACATTTTCTTTTCGCCATTCACTTAATTAAAAAGAATAAAATGCAGTTTGTTTGCAGGAATTAAATTATTATTGAATATGAAATCATCTCGTCATAGTTAAATTAGTAGACAACCCATTTCTAAAGACAGATTAGGAGAATGTGGCGGATTTCCAGCAACGGAACGACGAAATTAAGAAACGTCCACTCCTGTGATCGTAATAGTTTCATGCACAAATGTGAAATACGCCTCCTCTGTCAATGTGACGACAATCAGAGCATTACGAGAGAAAGAGAGCGAGCAGCGAGATATTGCACCCCCGGCAGGAAAATCAAAAGGTAGCCCAAATGAGGTCTAAACAGAAAGCGATTGGCCCAATTTTATTTCTTTGAATTTGAGCTTTACGGGTCCAACTCTCTGATTCAACCATTTTGTACTGCTGTTCTAATGACCCTTGATAATTGTGCCCTAAAATAAAGAATTATGACCATTTTAGTAAATTAAAATAACATAATATTATGCCATTTTTTAAAAATTAAATCACATTGAACGTTAAAATATAAGCATAATTTAATTCATAACTATTCATTGCATTTGCATTTGGGCTTGATTGCTCAACAAAACTCTGCCCTTGCTCGATCTAGACACTCCAGCTTTCATGTTTAATTATCCACTCTAATTCTACATCGTGACAATACATTTACATGTCACTGACATTAGTTGGACAAATTAACGAGTCAGCAAGGGAAATAGGTCAACTTCCAAAATAAAACTAGCTACAAAATATCATCCAAACAAACCATATATACTACAATCAACTAAATAGATAGATAGTACAGAAATAATACATCAATTTCAAAACTCGGAAAGTAAGATTAAAAGTTCTCATTTACATGACCTGGGGGTAGCTCAATTGTGTACACACACATCACCGATCCCAACCAGAGGGCCTTCTCCTTTCCCTGGGAGTATCTCTAGAACTGCAGTACAAATATTCATTGATCTAATCAGCATCCAAATAAATTGTGCAAAAAATTAATAACCCTAATCTATAAACGTAGCAAGGTCAGAAGAAGAAACCTTTCTTACTTTTTTTGACATGGGGTTTCTCCAAAGTTTTGGAGATTATTGTTTTCGCCTGATGAAGAAGTAGAAATTATAGAATCACCACCAATTGAACCGCCAGATACAAAGCCTCGTAATGCTGGTTTCTTGTTGACTGGCACATTAGAACTGTAACTCAAACCGTGATTGTGGGAGCTTGCAGAGGCAGCAACGAAGTTACTTTTAAATTGTGCCATCACTCCTGTCTTTAGAGAATTTACAGCTGCAGATCGGCTTTGTATAGGCATTGATGGAGTGTTAGATTCTGGGTTATATCCAATACCCAAACCAAAGTCTACACCACGCACACCTCGACCACTACCACCCTTCCCTTTACCTTTTTTTCCACCTACATAAATCATCACGTGTAGCATTAGTATTTTTACTCATTCTAGATAGTTTTCCATCAAGTTATTGCCTTGTGAATCATGACCAGCTAACTTTCTTATGCTGGGAAATGAAAATAACCACTAAATCCTAAAGTAAATTCGTACCTCCTTTTCTTGCATCACGTTTGGACCTGAATCGCCCATCCTAGATATTTACAAAGTACATGTAAGTATATATATATATCAGATCTCATAATTTCACATGAAATTAAAAACGCAAAAAGTGGAAAAAGCAGGGGGGGCAAAGGTATAAAATGATCTCATGCTATTTCTACCATCCATGGGGAACAAGTTAAAGTTTCTATGAATCAATTAGGAGAATAAGGATGTGGTAATGGTAAGCTTAAAACTAACGTATACATAACTAGTACTTCAATTTTTGTAAGAGGCGCTGCAAATAAGTTCTAGACTTATAAAAAAATTAGCCACACCAACCAGGATTTATTACTAGACCAGCACATCAAATATAATGTCGAACAAAGTGAGCTTCCTGGTCGAAAAGGGAACTATTTCTAAAAGTTATAGTATAACAATAATGAGAAATAATATTGATAACACGAATAAAATATAAATCGGTTTCTATATTAGCAGTGCCCCATGCCAACACATTTGTTCCTCTATTTAAATGAGGGATTTTAATTAAAAATTAAAAGAAAAAACTAAGATCCTTTTATAGAACAGAAATGCAATAACAAATTATGTCTGGATTCTTCAACCAAGCGAGTCATCTTAATGATGTAAAGAGGGTATTCCATTTTTCAGCTATCCTGAATCAGGCCCTGCATTCATAAGGTTTTAAGAAACCAACGGAAAAGCATGGACCCTAAGAACCTAAATCATCATCAATATAGTAAAAAACTTCTCCGTGACAAAACATATACTTCACAAACAGCATCGCACATCACCATAAAACAAATGATATCAGAACCATGATGTAGAGAGTGAAAAATTACCTTCATAGCAAGATCCATCAGTTCTTCTGAAACATTCTGCCCAGCCGCTACTAAGCTGTTAACCAGTTCACCAGCAAATCGGGCCTCTTTCTGAGTTATAAGAGTATGTGCAGTTCCATCTTTGTCACCAGCTCGACCTGTTCTACCAATCCGATGGACATGCATATCCATGTCTTTTGCAATATCGAAGTTCACAACAGATTTTATAGACTTGATGTCGAGACCTCGAGCAGCAACATCAGTTGCAATAAGAATGTGGTAGACGCCAGATTTAAATTTTTGCAAGACATCCATTCGAGATGCCTGGTCTTTGTCACCATGAAGAGAGGCAACTCTAAAACCTTTTTGAGCCATTTGAGATTCGATTTCGTCCACTGTGGCTTTTTTAGAGGCAAAAACTAAAACATCACCATCATCAATCATTCCTGGTAATTTTTCAAGAAGCCATGGCAACTTCTCTGCATCTGAAGGAATAACATGAACAATTTGAGTAATATCCTCATTGGCCACACCTACCTCCCCAACTGTAACTCTTACAGGATCACTAAGAATCTCCCTAGCTAACTTTTCCACTCTACGAGGCATGGTTGCAGAAAAAAGTAAGGTCTGGCGGTCTGGTCTTATCTGGCCCACTATCGATCTTATTTGTGGCTCAAATCCAAGATCAAACATTCTATCAGCCTCATCAAGCACTAAGTAAGTAGCTCTTAACATTGTTAAGGCCTTCATTTTTAGCATGTCTATCAGTCTTCCAGGAGTAGCAACAACAATTTCACATCCTGCCTTTAATTCTTTGAACTGATCGAGTTTGGACATTCCACCATAAACAGCAGCAACTCGTATTCCATGAGATTTAGCAAATTTTTTCGACTCCAAGTATATTTGGTGGGCAAGTTCTCTAGTTGGAGCACAGATCACTCCAATTGGTCCCTCTTCTTTTCCAAGTTCAGGCTGATCCATTATATGTACAGTCATGGGAAGAACAAAAGCAGCAGTTTTACCAGATCCAGTTTTTGCAATGCCTATAATATCTCTTCCAGACAACACAATTGGTAAAGCTTGGCACTGTATTGGTGTGGGCTTTTCGTACACTTGCTTTTTGATAGCACTCATAAGTTGTGTAGAGAACCCAGCGTCTTCAAATGTTTTGATTGGTCGCGGAACATCAAAACCCGAGACACGAATTGCCAAGTTCTTACGGTAGTCCGCAATATCTTGCTCGCTCAACTCTAAAGATTTAAACAAAATAAACAGATTTACAATTAGTTTAACATTACATACTTATAAATGATAATAAAAAAGAAAAAAGAAGAAAAAACGAATTCCAATTTGTGGAACATCAAAACCCAAGACACAAATTGCCACAATAGTTAAGCAATATCTTACTCGGTCAACTTGAGGATTTAGATAAAATATACAGATGTATATGTAGTTCAAATTACAGTCATAAATACTAAACCAAAAAACTGACATTCAGATTGTGTAGCATTGCAAATCTAATTACATAAGAATTTCTAACTCAAACACGTGTGATAACTGTCCTTATAGTAGAATTCCGAGTCCAACCTCAGTCGGATCTATTTCTTCATCTCCCCATGAATTGTATGTTTGTAACAACAGGACAGAATTTTCTAAATTCCAATTGACTAGGAGTAGACCATTGTGCTTCAATCACACTTCTCAGTTCATTTAATTAGACCAAATTCAAAGAATGATACTCAAACAACAGCTCCATTTCTGTATGAAACTATAACATTACCTGATATAGAAGGCTTTTCCTCATAAAAATCCTTATTGAATGGTTCGTAATCAATAGAACTATGATCAAGAGCTGGAATTGGCTCGATCTTCTTCTTGTCCACGACTACAAGATTATCATCTGAATCATACTCCAGAGTTCCAGCATCTACAGCTTTTGCAGCCGCATATACTTCCTCATCGGAATCATACCCAGCGTTAAGCGCCTCAGCAGCCAGCGTCAATCCAACGTCCTTCTTAGCTCTCAGAAAGCTCTCCATTGGATCGTCCTCTTCGTCATCTTTATACTTGTCTACCTTCTCCTTCGGCTTTGGCGGAGGTGCCACCTTCATCTCCTCACGAATCCCCTCCATAAAGGCATCCAGAGGATCAATTTCATCATCATCGCCTCCGTTTTCTCCATCCTTAGCAGGTTCATTATCTTCATAGTCAATATTGTCAAGGTCCGTATCTTCGTAGTTGTCGTGACCATGGCGTCGCGATGAGGGAGGAACATACAGTCTGTGAGGAGCTTGAGAGCGCTCAAAATTATACGTCGTCTGGCGATTAATCCCAAACCCTTCGAATCCAAATTTCCTCTTCGACATAACAAAGGAGTTAGATGACCGAATAACAAAGTGAAGACCTTACATCGCCATGGATACGAAGGTTTGGATACACCCTAGACCGACAATTAATCTCCTTCTGGAACTCCTAGTTAGGGAAGCTTTGACAAATCGTACAGCTTCATGAAATGTCGAGGGTTTGACTGCGAAGGCCCGGCCCAACTAGATCATGAATGAATTTGGTATTTGTGTAATATTTTTAATAATCATTATTATTACAGATGTTTTCAAAATAATTAATTATATAAAAATCAGGCGCATTTAGTAAATTAATATTTAAAGTAAGCTGATAAAATCAAAATTTGATAATTAAAAAAAAATGAAGTACAAAAAAATTAAAACTATGAACACATTTCCCAATTTAACCTTACACTTTAGATTTGAACAAACAAATCTCCAACTATGTAAAATGAACAAATAAAATCATACGATTAACTAGCTCATGTGTGCAACACATGCACCAAAAAAAAAAAAAAACACGACCAAATTGGAGTTTTAGCCAAACCCAAATGAAAGAACCGATTCACAAGCCTTAAAAAGAAATACATGAACGTTAACCCAACCGAACCATTTATGTCGTTGGCCCTATCATTTTCTTCATCTTCTACTACACCATCTCCTCTTATCATTCATCGGTGAAAATAGTGAGGATTGGACACGAACATTTGGTTTGGTTTGGTTTAACCAGTTAAAAAAAAGACAAAATTTCACCCTTAATTGTAAGTCAAATTATTACTTTGTCATGTTCGTGTAAACGTTATTGCGACACTTGTTCAATAATTATCTTCTAAATTTTTACAAATAAAATCTCATTTATAATTAAAATATAATCTTTCAATTACAATATTTATCCAACTAACTAAATTTTTATAAATATAAGTGTGAAATGCAACAAAAGATTGAGAAAATATTACAAAAATTTGCCAAGTTTGTAAGAAATTTTGATAGAACTTTAATTGTTTCTGTTTATTCATGTGTTATTTTAAATACTTATTTCAGTGAAACATGTAATTTGAAAATGATTATCTAAAAGTACCCTAAATGTGATCATGCATTATTGAGAAAAATGCTGACACGGTGAGACATTGTTTCGAACTTTGTTTTACATTTAAGATTTTATATAAATGCCACATACATGAAGAAATTAATTTTATCAAGACTTCTTCAATGCTTATTAAACTTCTCTTGGATTACATGCATTTTTTTCAATAATGCATAATCACATTTAGGATACTTTTAGATAATCATTTTCAAATTACATGTTTCACTGAAATAAGTATTTAAAATAACACATGAATAAACAGAAACAATTAAAGTTCTATCAAAATTTCTTACAAACTTGGCAAATTTTTGTAATATTTTCTCAATCTTTTGTTGCATTTCACACTTATATTTATAAGGTAGCGATTATTATTTACTAGTAACTTTTCAATAGCTTTTTAAATTTTTCAACACTTTTTAACATCAATTACGTAAAAATCTATCTTGTAAGTACATAAAAATAAACGTTACTTTTACATGTAATCTTAATATTTTCAACACATTTCTTAAAATGTTGTAGTCTTGTCGGACAGAATCAATCGGTTCTAATTCAGTTCACAATTTTGAGTTGGTTTTGAGTACTCCTATTATAAATATTAGGAGAACAAATATATATATAAATATATATCGAAGAAATACGACATGACAATAGAAATAAGTTCTACTAATTAGATCTAAACAATGATATCATAACCTATAAAAAAAAACGTAAGTAACAAATCTTGAAAATAATTTGTTGGCTTCAACGTGAAAACAAAGAACAAAACAGGTAAAGTCAAAAACACAAAGAAGAATAATGAGAAGAACATTTATACAATTTCTCAAAAAAAATGGCGAACTTCTACGTTCTAGTGGATTTTAAGTCCTACTACTTCTCACCAAATGCTTGTTACGTGCACAACCAATAATCTTAAGTATTGTTTGGGATCGTTTGTCTGAGATAGAGACTTTATATTTTAGGCGAGCTTAAAATATCATCTTTTTATTTGAGTCTTTTATCTTTTGATTTTATTTATGGCATTATCGTCTTGGAAATATTTCATCTCTGCACTTATAACTTGTAGTCTCGACTAGGACATTAGAAAATTTGAAAACACATGAAATTTTTATTGTACTAGTTGAAAGCTTGCAAGATCTTTTGTTTTACCATTTAACAAAAGTTTCACTATTTCTATTACTATCATGGAGTCTTATTCATTCTAATTTATCCTATAATTATTAAGAGAAAATTCAAATATTATATACCCAAGTGCCCAAATTTCAACTATTGGCCATTCTTCTTGGATACTCAAATTTCAAATATCAATAATTTCTTGTGAGATAATAGTCTTTGTACCAACTAGTTGACATGTTATGTGACATAGTTTGTGATCTTGTAATGAGTTTTTGAAATAATAGCGAGCAAGAATTGTCTATACCTATGATAAAAAAAAATTGTAGGATTCTTCTAATGATCCAACTTGGTTTAATTCGATAAAGGTCACAACTCCAAGACCACACTAGCTTGAAGATAATTTTATTCTTGGCCTCAACAAATTAAATAGGAAATAATTCATTATTAGGAGAATTATACTTGTCTAATTATAGAAAAACTTTATTGAAAGAAAATAATAACAATTACTTTGAGGAATTGGCCCCAAATTATTATCATTGATGATTTTATTGGATAACCCATTTTTCCATGTAGCTCTACCACTTTCTTATCCCACAAAAATTGCATCCATTGCTCAACAAATACCCTAACAATTGGACCTAATTTTTTTGGCCACAGAGTTCCAAATACACCATCCATCCTTCTACAGGTGAAAGATCAAATCTACATGGAATTGAATCTTTTGTACTATAATAGAAATCCTTTCACATAATTCTTTTCTTTTCTTTTAGGATAATTTTTTTGGTAGCTAATTTTGAATTTTTATAAAAAATTATGAGAACTACTAGAATTCACCAATATTGTTGCATCATAGTATCTCTAATTTTTCTAGGAAAACATCGGTTGAGCTATTGCATTCCATGTGATAACATAAAAGCTCATTTTTGGAATCTTCTCTTGTGTTTCCTCCATGGTCATATCATCAAACGAA
This sequence comes from Begonia peltatifolia, assembly GCA_022433055.1. Classification (NCBI taxonomy): domain Eukaryota; kingdom Viridiplantae; phylum Streptophyta; class Magnoliopsida; order Cucurbitales; family Begoniaceae; genus Begonia; species Begonia peltatifolia. The sequence continues at coordinate 24,646,009 of CM039519.1, read as the reverse complement.
TCATCATTATAAGGAAAAACTCCCTCCATTAAAAATAAATTCTTGCAACGATCTGGAGAAAAGTTTTCATCACCAATCGAAGCATAGTCCATGTTTTTTTCGTTCTTGTAACTCAGTCAGATTCAACCTCTTAATGTGAGAGTAATGAGAGTCCCATGGTGGATAGAGTAGTAAAAGAATCCACGTTTCCTATTGCAAAAATCGGTATTTTAAAACACTTTGTTTAAACTAAAGATTGGATGTAATTTATTAATATATTAAATGGTGGGGTATAAGCATAAATAAAAAAAAAATATTAATTTATTATAATATGACTTGTAAACCCTATTCTCTTCCTCTTTTGGCCGCCAACACCAAGAAGAGGGAGAGAGTGGATTTTTCCGACGAACGATTCTTCAAGTCTTATGGTAGGGAGATCGTTCTTGAGACTAGGGCTTGGATCAGATTGATGCACTTATGTGATAAATATGGGTTTTCGTCAATGGATTTTCATGAATATCCTTGAGTCCATAATTCTTGAATAAGCTCATTAAGTGCATTCTTGAATTTCCTCGCTCGAGCTCCTATATCTAGTCTAACGGGCACCTGAATTTGCACTATTCCTTGATTTGCATCAGGTTGAGAGCTGTGTTTGAAGAAAGGAAGGACCACATTGAAAGAGACATTTTGAGAGAGAAAGAGGTTGCCAAATTTGACAAGGCACAAGGTTTCCTTGGCTTGGTGGAGTGGCCATGCACACCTTTTTTGGTTGTCTTCTTTTATGCTGCTTTTGTAACCATAATTTGTAAGAAGAGCTGAGGTATTTAAACCTCACTTTAGCTGTCATGATCAGGAACTTTTGAATAGAAAAAAAAAAAGAGAAGACTCTTCTTCAAATCGGAGCTCTTAGGCACAAAAAACAACTCCATCTCACAGTGAGTCATATTCCTAGATTGTTGTTCTTTCTTGGCTTTCATTTCATGAGTGGTAGAAACCAAACTTATTGCTCCATTCTCTTCCTTTTTTCTTGAGAGTAGAATCTTCAACAAAGGAGCACTAACTCATCCCTCAAACTCGTTGGAGTTGTCTTCCTCAAAAGGGAGACCAAATAACTGAGGAGGTGCATTTTATCACCAACCGAACCAACCAGCCTTCTGTCACCCATATCTTCCGTTCCCTTGTGCATTTGGCTTGAAATTTTAATGACATTTCATCCACACATATAGTAAGTTTGTGTTAAAAGTTTAGAGTATACATTCTGGAATTCAGGGTGTTGTTGACCAATCCGAGTTTTAGGCCAAACCGACTTGTTGCTTGTTTTTGTGTTACATCTTCTTCCACAAGTTGAAGCATAGCATTTTGTATCAGATCGTTGCTATGCCCTTGTTTATCTTGCTTAGTTTGTAGCATTTTTATTGTGATCAAATGATGATAAGGAGTGGTGAACCAAAACCAGGAGTCTAGCAGCCAACCACCCATGGCAGCTAAACCAAGCGTTGGTGAAACTAGTTACCAAGGACAAATTGATAAGATAAACCATAAACTTGTTAAAATAAACTTGTAGAATAAGAAAAACTGTAGATGTCACACTCAATAAAGCTAAGAAGGTAAAACTAGTTACCAAAGACAAATTGATGAGCTGAACCATAAACTTACTTTTCGGATAAATGACTAGTTTGATGTAACAAACGATCAAACTTCATTTGATAATCACACATGTTTCCTAATTGTTTTAGCCTAGTGAAATACCCAAAAAAAATTTTAGTATTTTGAAATATCGTAATGTAAATGAAACTCTTACTTAAAAAACTCTCAATTGACGTATTCTCATCGATTTTTGAAACGTTTATACCATAATTGAACATCGTCATCCAAGTGGCAACTTTCCATGAAAAGTTTCCTACCTCTTATGTGTCTCGAAACTCAAAAAATTGTTCAAGCTGAAAAATTCATCAAACTAAATCATCCATGTCATCATAGCGTTGAAAATCCAATTTGGTGATTTTAGGTGCAAGGATGCCTTGATCAAGAGGCTAGGATAAGGCCTACAAGAAGATTCAACATGATTGTCATGTCCTTGCCACTCGTAGAAAAACGAGCATACTCTCCACGATGTGAACCATAACAATAATTGTGAGATTAAAAAATAATAATAATAATTGTTCTAAATCAATTTCAAAAACAAACACGATTAGCATATCCTAACTCTTTTTCTATTAAAAGATAAAACCAAAGGTATAATATTGATGAAAGATAAAAAATCTTGACTTATTATTTATAAGAAAAACTAATAACAAAATGTATGAGAAATATTGTAGATGTCACAATCAACAAAGCTAAGATGATTGTGAGTGATAAGTTTAGAGAGAGAATTCAAAGTTTTCTTTAATATCAAAACTAAAATTGTCTACAAAACTAGCATACCCTAATTCTAATAGTAATTTCATTAATGGTAAATTTTGAAATAAGACAAAGTCACAATTAAAACATAATAAAATAATTTTAAAATAAATAAAATGGTAAAACTTAAAAAGCGAGGCAGTGATGTAGGGTGTGACACATCATCCTCCTAGGATTGAAAGAATATTTGACCTCAAATCATGTCATTTTTCAAAGATGTCTTCAGATGATAAGAATAACTTTTTCATTCTTTCTTTCTTCAATAGCATCTGGTTCAAAACACACTTGTCGATGTTGCAAAGAAACTACCTTAATAGTTCGTCTTTTCATAATCAAGTGAATGGATATTTGTAGCACCGTCATGCTTCACATTTCTACCTTCCTATTATACAACCAAGGTCTCCCAAGTAGTAAATGACTAGCATCCATTAGCACAATATTACAAGTAATTTCATCATTGTAAATACCAAGTTATGGTATCGTCACCTGACTGTTGACCTTCAATTTTCTCTTGTCATCAAGCCACCTTAATTTATATGGCTTGGGATGTAGGGTGGTTGGTAGTCTCAATCTATCCTATAATAAAAATAAAATCATGTTAATACAACTACCACTATCAATGATAAGAGAGCATATATTATCTTTGGCCAAATAACAACAATGTAATATATTTTCTCTCTTATCAAATTCCTTCTCAACTAGGGTGGTAACAACTCTTTTGATAAACATAAGCATAAGATCCACATGTGGAAAAATAAGCTCATCTCTATAATGCTCCTCTTTCCCAAGTATTTTAGCTTCATCTTCACATTCAATCTATTTGCTATATCCCCTCACATTACCACCACTTTATGGTTAGAGCACTGAGAAGTGATGTGTTTTGGTCCCAAACACTTGAAGCATTTGATGTCTCAACTCCTGTGCGAGGTTGGGTTTTTAATTATTTTTTCCTTCTATAGGGCATTGTTGGGAGGTATTTTCTATCACTTTCTACTTCCAATAGCGTTGAATCAACTATTTTTGTCTAATTGAACTTACTAGATGAGAGATTTAATCTTCGCTTCCTTAATTGCTAGTTAAATAACCTTCTCAAGGTATTGTATTGTTGAATCTCCAATATATCTCTTATGTTCATGTTAAGGCCTCCAACGAATCGTGCCATAGTTTTTTTCTCAGTCTCATCAATCTCACACTAATTATCAAAGTCTCAAACTCGATAACAAATTCATCAACACACAAAACTCTTGATATACCTAGGAGACCAAATACACGTTCCCAAAACAAATCACAAATTCTCACTAATCTTTATGCTGACAATCACTCTATTGTAGGTGAAGGCCCACTGGATTGCCTGAAATGGAATGCATATGAGGCTCTTCAAAGACTTGGCATAGAAGCCTAACTCTTAGGACATGGACCAGCCAACACATATGCTCACTTGGGATGCAAGTGCGCAATAACCTCATTAGGGAATTTTTCTTCCCAGAAGCAGCCCTTTGAAGAGTATTTATTCTTGCATTTTGTATATTGGCAAAACATTGACCTTAATTGTATTAAACCTTATAATCATGCATGCATTACAATGAATGGTTAGGATAGATGGATGTTAGTATTAGATGGTGGTGAGGACAAAAGTTCACTAAAGCATGGCGCGTATGCTCTATCAACCCACAAGCAACAAGTCCATAAAACGCACCAAGAAAAGGTCGATCCATTTGAAGAAAAGAGGAGTGCCCAAACTATGCACTTAGTTAAAGACCAAGCATCAAGGCTTAATAGATCACAATGGAAGATCAGCCCACACTAAGATAGAATAGTGCACACATTTAAGGCTCTTACTTAAGTGTGCGCACTAATTGAAGCTCGGTCCAGTATTCATTGAAGTACGATCCATCATGGAAGGAAAGAAATGGACTAATTTGAATTTGAATCTGAATATGCAAGCTCATCCTACCTTATAAGGCAAGATAACTTATTATACAAAAAATTCATCCCCACGACCGAAAGGAAAGAGGAGCTCGCGCTTGGACGATGTTGACCAAACCGAGCATTTCATTCCTTCTCTATTCAACCGACATCTCTCACCACCCTAGGAATACACAAGCATCATTTTTAGTGTTTTTATTCAGTTTTTTATCATCAAATAAAAGAAATAGACCTTTCCTCTCAAGCCAAGGAGCCTCAGCTCAAGGTAAGTTATCGGTTAGCCATCAACCGACCCGAGTTGTGGCTCCAAATTTTTCTACAAGCTTTTTGTTGCTTGGAGACCCTTATCACCATCTTCTCTATTTCTTTCCTAAGATCTTAAAAAAAAACAAAAGGTGGTCAAACCAAAGTTTATGTCGTTGTAATCCTCCTTGGAAGATTACATTCCCTGAAGGGACTCTAGGTTGCCTCTCAGACCGGTTACAGGACGCTTTCCATATTTTCTTTGTTTAAAGTTATTTTCCTTTGAAATTTGTAGGGCTTATTCACCACTCATTTGGTAAGATTCTCTCTAAATTTTGGCTTTTGGATTCCATTTACTATATTTGATCGATCGTTGAACTTGTTGTATTCTCGAATTTAGTCGAGAACACCACACCTATACTTTTGTTCTTGCATCACCTTTAATTTTGCATAACCAAAGGTTATCATCTAGTATCAGAGCCTAGGTTACGTCCCTTACTTGATTTTTGTTTAATTGCACGTTAATTTTCATCTGTTTTTGTTGAGCATAATCGGATCTAATCTATTATCTTTTTTTGGTCGAGGAAGATTACCTTAACCTAAGACAATTTGTTGTTTGATGTTAATGTTATTTGCAAGAATTGTTAACCAATATTAAAATATTATTATAAACACTTGATTGATTGGTTAGATTAAATTGATTAATAGCATAATTTATTTGGTTAATAAAGTGTCATAATCGGTTGATTTACAAAAGGGCCGTGGAGGGTTTTCAAACCTAAGGTTTGTTAAGGTTTTTATGTCAATTCAATTATTGTGTTTAATTTTAGCAATTTGCAATCTAGCTATCATTTTACCATCTTTACGTAAATTGCTAAACTTAGTTTGCATGCTATAGGTTGTTTAAAGTTGCGGCTCTTGAATCTTTCCTAATTAAGCACCTTTCCTAAATAACAATCAAATTGAAAATATTATTTTGAATCCGAAAACATACTTTAATTGTTACTCAAATTCCATTTGTTTTTTAGCATATTTGTTATACTTGCAAATTTAGTGAAATTATTCATTCTTTGACTTTCTAGATTTATAATAGACTTTACGATTTAAGTAAATATTTTTAAAATAATAATAATAAAGAAATTTTCCTAATTCATATTAGTTTTTAATTGCCTAATGCTTAATATCCTAAATTAGTAAATCATTCTTTTCTAAAACTTAGGAAGTTAAGTAAAATCTTAATTAACCAATTTGAATCTAAAATTATTCCCTAATTAGGTTAAGTGTGGCCGAAAGTCTATTTTGGAAACTAATAACTCCTAAGTACTAAAATTAGCATTTGTTATTAAAATTTTTCAACAAAATTTTATAATAGAATTTCCTAAAACTTAGGATCAAATTAGTACTAAACAATTACTTCTAAAAGTGGTGCAAATTATAACCAAAATTTTGACTAAGGTTGGGACATGGAAACTCCTTAAATCGAAAACCCCAAGTTTGAGAATCAAGTCTACAAGGCTAAATGGATGGCCTTGGTCAAATGTTAAGACAACTTATGGAACAAATGGATATACAAGAAAAGAATAATGACCGTAGCAAAAATCCCCCATAACCATTACCTATGGAAAGAAATTATTCGAACTTTAGAATTCCTTTGCTTAGAAGAAAAAATTAACCAGATTTTCAAGAGTCCATGCAAGGTAGAAGAACCGAACCAGACTTTCCTGAACCCATGCACGGAAGGAATGCTGAACCTCCTAGGAATAGGTTTCGTAATCAAAATTACTAAGATGAAGAATTGTCTAAAGGAGAAGAAGATTTCATCCCAAACCAACGTCGAAACAATGACGATTATAAGCATGCCAAGTTGTCCATACTTTCATTCAATAGGGCATGCAACGAAGACACATTCTTAGAGTGGTTAGATAAGGTGGAGAAAGTATTCGATTACTATGAGTATTCAGATCACATTATGATTCCGCTAGTAGCGGTTGAACTTACTGGTTATGCAACTTTATGGTGGGAGAACATAAAATCTCAAAGGTGGCAGAACAATGAAGGTCCAGTTACCACATGGAGGGAAATGAAGTTCCTCATGTAAAAAATATTCGTGTCTAGTCACTACCAACAAGAGCTTTTCCTACAAATGCAAAACCTAATGCAAAGAGGACAATCTATAGAAAAGTATCGCACTGAATTCGAGATGCTAAGGATAAGAAAAGGATGGAATGAACAAGAGGAACAAGTGATTGCTAGGTTCATTCGTGGATTAACCTGATATATAAGTAATGTAGTAGAATTACATCCTTTTGACACATTGGATTCGATTTTCCAAATGACCATAAAAGTAGAAAGGCAATTAAAAAAAAAGAGTAAGGACAACCGACTTCCTTCAAAAGCCCCAGAAGCCTACAAGAAAACCGTCAAGGTAGAGGAGAATAAATCTGTTACCAAAAGTTGGCCGGCTAAGAAGATTAGGCAGACCTACTATAGCCGATACTAATCAAAATAAGGCAAGAGACGTTAAATGTTTCAAATGCCAAAGTCTCGGACACGTGATGGCTCACTGCCCTAACCGGCGCATTATGATAATCAAAAATGAAACTGGAGAAATAGAAAGTGAAAATGAGCAAGAAGATGAGACTATAAAGGAGAAGAAATCTGAAGATGAAGTTTTTCACGCCCATAAAGAACCTCTTCTAATGGTCATACGACGAGTACTTGTATCAAAGACTATTGATGAGTAATGCCAATGAGAGAATATCTTTCATACTCGTTGTATAACACCTAGAATTTTTTTTCGTTAAACTAATTTTGGATGTACGTAATTATAATCGTCGGATTTTTGGTCGGAATTGAGAACGGTGAATTTCTACCCTTAAGTAAAAGATTATTTTGAAACTAATGTAGGAGAGAAAAGTTTAAGAATCCAACTGTAATAGGACCGTATAACAGATTTATTAAACAATTAAGAGTTAAGAGCAAAATAATAATTAGGATTATTATTATTATTATAAAAAAAAAACCAAAACACCCATCGGTGTTTCTCCCAGTGCAAACCACCCTCCCCTTCAGTTTTTCCCCTTCCCCCGCATGAAGCCCTCGACGATTCTCCTCCGTTCCTTTGTGAATCTTCAAATCTAAGATATGTTTTAGTTAGTTTCTAGTAGTTAGTGAGTAGTTTAACCGTTTTGAGTGTTAAAACTGAAGTTAGTGAGAGTGTTGGAAAGTTTTGGTGAAACCTAATAGGGTGATACGAGAATTTGAAGTTGGAATTAATTTCTATCAGTATGCTGGTGTTTAAGCTAAAAGTAGGAGTAGATTATGAGATTTGATGGGAAAGATTAAGCGTTTGATTAGTCGAATATACAAATTTTAGAACAGTTTTTGCTCGGCCACATCCAGCCAAGTGGTATGTGTTAAATTAAGAATTTGATTATATCGTGAGAAGCTAGACGTCATGAGGAATCCCTAGCAGTTCAAATCGTTCAAATCGGGTGAGTATTGTGATAACTATGAATTTTTGAAAGTTAGCCAGAAATTGAGTTAGGATTTCAGTTTAGTCTGAGTGGGGGTTTAATTGTTGTTTCCTTTAGAGTTTTACGAATTTAATAGAAAGTAGAGCTAATAGATGTGTGATTTTATAGGTATTCCCCGTTAGCGTACGAAATTACGAAGTGCAAGTAATTTCTAGGACACCAAGTAAGTAATGTAGTAGAAGTTTTGCGTTCGGGTCTACATCACAGTTCAGTAGGACGCATTGCACGTTTACTTTATGTTATGCTTTCATGGTTGTGCATCATTGTTTTAAATTAGGAAAATGAGACGAAAATGAATTTGTATGTTTTTACGAAGTGAAACAGGAGGATGTGATGAGACGAACGAAATAAGAAGATAATGAAGGTGGGGTCGAGTAAAATTATCCTATAAGGGGGACCGCGTCCTATGAGGGGTACCGCGATGTGTGTCACTCTTCCCCCGCTTTACGTGATGACATTGTCCTATGAGGGAAACCGCGTCTTATGAAGGGGATCGCGAGGTGTGTCACTTTATTAGACTGAGGTTGGCTCTGTTCTATGAGGGAGACCGTGTCCTATGAAGGGAATCGCGAGATGTGTCACCTTGGTCTAGCGTGTAAAGAGGAACCCAATAATAAGAAGATAAAAGCAGTATGTCTTATACTCAATAGGATTTCTACAAATTTATGTATTGCACATTTAATTACTAGTGATAACATAACAAATAGAGTTACTAGTTTATATGATTCTTATGAAATAAAATATTCTAATATTAATTGTTATTATTCACGTTCTTCACATACCGAGAGTTATTATAGTAGTAGTAGTGATAGTGGTGGTGGTAAAAGTAATTTTAGTCAACAATATAATATTGATGATATAGGGAATGAATTACTGAAAATTATTCTACTTCTTCTACAAATGAGTTAATATTTATTTTGAAACTATTTATCAATTTTCTCGATATGAGAATTTTGAAAGTTTATATTAGTGGAATAGACATTCTACTACATATCATATTTTTTCTATAATGACACGTGATCTACTAACATCTCATGTTTCTACTGTAGTATCGAAATCTGTTTTTAGTACAAGTAGATGTGTTTATGATGAACGAAGAGAAAAACTTCCACTGGAACTTGTGCAGGCGCTCATTTGTATCAAATATTAGACCAACGCCAAGACGACAACGAGAGGATAAAATTCTTAAAGAGTTTACGCAGTTGGATGTTAAATATTAGATATTCTTTTTATTAAATTTCTTTCCTAATTTGAAATAATTTTTTTTTCAAATTTGTAATTTTTTTCAAATTCTAATTTCTTTTTATATATCAAAATATTTTTAATAATATTTATGTGATATTTTTTATTAAATAGTGTCAAATAATTTTTTTAGAAACTATCGATTTTAACCCTATACTATACAAATAATTTCATATAGCTTCATCTACTAAAAAAACCAGCAAACCAAACTCTGCATTATAATTTTGTTATCGGCATTGACATTTTTAATTTTTTCGTCAACACTCACGTTAAGTGCACCTGGGAGCTTCAAAAAAATATTTTTTTACTTTTTCAATTAATTTAAAAAAAATATCAAACAATATATAATTTATTTAAAATTTTTAGCGTCATGGAAAAATAATTTGTAAATTTTTGTGATTTTATAATAATTTTACAATTTATTATAATTGTTTTATAAAATAATTAAATAAAATTACGATAAATCATATAAATATTAAAAATCACAAACCTTTAAAGATTATATTTTCACAATATGGTAAGATGCTAAAGTAAATTGGACATCTTTTGTTTTTTTTTTAAAATTAATCTAAATTCTTTTTTCACTTTATAAATTAATTTTAAAACAAATAGCAAACGATATTCAATTTATTCAAAATTTTTTCCACATGTTTATCACATCATTTGAGAGATAATATGTAAATGTTTGTAATTTTCTAACATTTGTATGATTTATCATAATTTTATTTAATTATTTTATAAAATAATTATAATAAATCGTACAATTATTATAAAATCACAAAAATTTACAGATTATTTTTTCATGATGTGGTGAATAGGTAAAAAAAATTGTAATAAAATTAAATATCGTTTGATATATTTTTTAAAATTAATTGTTAAAATAAAAAAAAAATTTGAACCTCCCATATGCACTTAACGTGGGTGTTGACAGAAATATTAAAAAGGTTAAAGCTGATAACATAATTATAGTACAGAGTTCAGTTTGCCGGTGTTTTTAGTAGAGGGTACTAGCTGAAATTACGAGTATAGTATAGGGTTAAAATCGATAATTTTACTAATTTTTTTATTAATACATTCAATTTTATATAACTTAACATAATTAATTTTTAAATTAAATAAATAAATACTATTGACATATAATTATTAATACTTATTATAATTTTAAATAAAATTTTTTAAAAAACTTATATTATATTAATATAAGTTAAAAATATTTATATACGCTCGGCTCGTTGAGCCAACTCGGCTTGACTCTTTTAATTCGTGACTTTCAAGCTGGCTCGAGTTGAAATTTTTTTAGGCTGAATAGACTCAGTAGCCTCGGAGTCAAAATACTTCTAACTGGTGCATCTAATGTAATAAATTTTTAATTGCAACAATAAATATTTGACACGGCAATAAATTCTTAAAGAGAGTACATGTAGTATTACTCTTCTTTCACAAGTAACTCGAGCAACATTAATAGTGTGCAAGAAAGAGAATCATGGGATAATTTGAAGTTTCAAAAATTAAGTTGAGTTTGTAAAGTAAGAAATTCATTATTTACACTCAGCATCAACACATTTATTTCAACTAACAACAAATATTTCATTCTTTTAACTATCCCCAAGTAAGTTGTTGCCAAATGGTTGTCCAAAAGACTTGGGAAAGTCTCTTTAGGTGAACTTGTTTAGCATTCCTCCCTTTTTCTTTTCTTCTAAAATAAATAATTTATTTTTTGGATCTCAATTTTAAACAAATTAAAATATTTCAACAAGTATTACAAAGACTTTTAAAATAATAATCAAGTAAATTGATTTTTTTCAAGATTTCAGCACGTTTTTAAATTGATTTTCTTCCAAAATGGACCTGACACTCTGTTCCTGCACCTCCCTCACTTGTGGAAACCGTCCATCCACGTCACCTTTTTAAACATCATCCCTAATTATAATCCTACTAATATTTTGTGTTATCAACTCTAAATTTAAATTTACAAATAAATGTCACTATTTGGTAATATACTTTCACTCCTTAAGACGATATTAAATGAGAGTTTTGATAATATTTTTCCAATTATTATTTGTCAAAAATTTTTGTATTCTTTGTCTATTTTGTAAGAATTTACAATTAGATTATACGTTTAAAAATGATGATATAAGATAGAGATGGTTAACGGCAGCCTGCCCGCTCGGCCAGCTGCAGTAGCGAGCCGAACTTGACTCGGCTCGTTACTGTAGTGGGCCGAGCCTGACCCGGTCCCATGAGGCGGGTCAAGTCGAGTCCATGAATCGGGTTCGATAGCCCATCAAAGACCGAGCCAAACGAACCGGTCAACGGGTAAGGCTCCCCAGCCGGCCCATTCGCCCAACCCCCAATCTCCAGCCTCCCTTCCGTGATTTTTGAAAAGTTGAACGAAATTTAGGCAAAAATACTAAAAAAGCCCTAAACATTCAACGAAAAATTGAAAAAAAATAATCAACTAACCTTCAAGATTTCTTAACGAGAAAGATAGAGCATCTTGAAAGGAACCCAATAAAACTAGTTTTATCGACAACGGAGGTCAAAGGATCGAAAATCTCTCTACTCTCCCTATTGTCGCGGCTCTCTTTCTACTCACCCCTCTCGTGGTGCTGTCCAGAAAATCAGATCAGGAAAAAGGGTAACTCTACTTCTGTTATGTTTTTTTACTTTTTAATTTAATATATTATATTATATAATATATTAATTTTTTTAATTAATTCTCTTTTTTTGTATTTTTAAATGTGTAATTTTTTTGAATTAATAATTTTTTTAAATTTAATTTCTTTTTATATGTCAAAATATATTTAATGATATTTATATGATATTTTTATTAGATAATCTCAAATAATTTTTTTTATTAATACATTCAATTTAATATACATTAACATAACTAATTTTTAAATTAAATGAGTAAATATCGTTGACATATAATTTTAAATATTTATTATAATTTTAAATAAAAATTTTAAAAAAACTTATATTATAACTGTCGAAGATGGAGGACGCACGCCCCACTCTCTGGGGTGGGGCGATCCATCACTCCAGGCGGCAATTGAAGACCAGACAATGTTCACGTGAACAGTGACATGCACTGTTCATAATAGAAAAAAAAAATATTTTACTTTTTTTTTTCTCATTTGAGTTTTAATTTTAAGGGATAATTTAAACAAATGGTACTCTATCAAATACAAGCGTTTTCGCTACAGATTTAAATAATTTCAAAAATGTCTTAGCGTTTCAAAACGTTATTAATTGATTTGAAGATAAGAATTTAGAGAGAAGTCAGTGAGTCGCGGTCTGAAAACTCTTTAATTTTTGGGTCGTGACAAATTTTGCTGAGAAAATGTGGTGTTTTTTGCTATAAAACAACATCTTGCTTACTGCTTGGATTAGCTGACTTTAGGACTGAATCAAGTGATGATCACAGTGTTGTACTTATTCATTATTTCTTTTGTTTGGTGATTTTTTCTATATAATTGTGAAAATTGGATGTTTGATAATTTTTTAAGGTTTTACCCAGTTTTGATTTTTCCTATAACTAGTTCTAATGTTAGTGTTCGAAGGGAAAGAGTAAAGACATCTGATGTTTGGAATTATTTTAATATTATTAACGATGACAATGATAAAAATTGTAGAGCTAAATGGAATCACTTTATAAATTAGTGAATAGTGAGAGCATCTAATTTTTCTAGTATATGTTTGATTGTTTTCTATTTCAATTTTTATTTAATTATATAGTATCATGTACTATTTGTTTTTTTTTTTTTATCTTTTCTTGTGGCTTTGATTTTGATATTTTACATCTATTTTGTTATGCGTCACAAAAAAGAAAATTTTTTAAGTAGTAATTTGTAGACAAGTTTAGAGAGAGAGAAAAAAAACAAACGGGAGGACCAGAAGTGAGACCAGAAATTTAGTCCGATTCTGAAAATAATTTTAGGCTATTGATGCAAAAATTTAAAAACCGAATTTTAGTGGTATCATCCTAATCTCTCTCAGAACCGGACCGTCCCGGACCACGATCACCTCTAAAAAATAGCGATTTGGACAATCCGATTTGCCTTTATCATTCACCGATAATAAAGTGTTTGAAAAATTTATATTATATTAATATAAGTTGAAAATATTTATATACGTTCATCTCATTAGACTCGACTCGTTAAGGCTCATTAAACTTATTGGGCTCGACTCGTTAAGGCTCATTAAGCTCGTTGGGCTGGCGCGGCTCAACTCGTCAAGCTCATAGCTCGCAAACTAGATCGGATTAAAATTTTTTTTAGGTCAACTCGGCAGGCTTGGTCGGCTAATTTAACATTTCTAATGTAAGATTAGAATTTAGATATAAACACAAATGGGAACTATTAGACCCAATTTGGTTCGGTTTCTACCAGGATTAGACTCAGCTTTAGATAAAGTCAAAATAGAGTCAGAGTTGAGTTTAGAATTTCGATGATTAAAAATCACGAAAATAGAATCAAATGCAGATAAAAAATTCAATCCAAATGTATTTTAAACCAAGCCCAAGATTCAAATAAATAATAAACCACCCAACAAAAAAATTTGGCTTGACAAAAATATAAGATATTTTTTTTGAAAATTAATTTTTATTTTAATTTTGATTGATCGTCGTCTCATACTAAATGATAAATTAATTTTAAAAAAATAACAAAAAATATTCAATTTACTTAAAATTTTTATCACATATTCAATACATTATAAGAAGATAATTTGAAAATTTTTATTATTTTTCAATCATTGTACCATTTATTATAATTTTAGTTAATTACTTTATAAAATAATTATAATAAATTATACAAGTATTAGAAAATGACAAAAATTTTCAGATTATCTGTCTATAATGTGGTAAAAATTTCAAGTAAATTGAATATTATTTATATTTATTTTAAGTTAATTTATAACTATAATTTTTTAAATTTTTAAATATAAAAAAAATAAAGTATTCACTCTGCCTGTGACTAATTTAACAAAAAATTAAATAATAAATTTTAAATACGAACAACTTATACGATAGAATCTGATTTAATAAAAAATATGTTAGAGACAACATAACAAATCAACCCAATCTATGAGATTTGAATTGAATTTTTTTTTTATATGTTTTTTATTAAAAAATTATTTTAAATAAAAGTGAGAGACATTGACGCTGACCTTTATCTTACAGTTAATCAGTACTTCTACGTTATCAGCGCACGTTAGTCAATGACAGAAGTCTGTGCGCATCCCTCTGCTTTCTCACGCACCAAAACAAAAAAACGTGAAGTAATCAAATCTAGAGAAAAGCAAAAGCTTCTTCAGTACTGATTGCAGAGTGAGGCCCAAGGAATACCATACAAGCGTTCGAAATCTCTCTCACTTCTCTGAGAGCTCCGGCCGCTTTTCTTTCTTTTCCATTCAGGAATGGATACTTTGATCTGACCTTGGAATTTCGAGTTGCGAATTTGCGCTGTGGAATTTTGACTGTCGGATTCTCTTCTATTTGGTTGCTACTGTTGGTGTGCGGATTTTGCCGTAGCTTCAGTTTTCTTTGGATATTGTGTGCATTTTCATCTTGATCTTGAAATTGTTTCTATCGTAGCCTCTCAGATCTGATGCCTTCACGGTAATCGACTCCGGGAGCCATGTCGGTGCTCGCAGCTTCTAACTCTCCCGGTATTTATAGACTCTTGCACTTTTTCCTAATTGTATTGTTTTCTTTTATGATTTTTTTTTTTAAATGTCGATCCGTCTGGCAGCTGAAAAATGAATGAAATGTCAGACTAGATGGTTCTAAAGGAAACAGTATGGAACACCAAAATCTATAATAAAATCTCCGTTGTAATTTGCAAATTTGGTGATACATAGAAGCTATATGAGATAGAATTTTGTTGCAATATCTCGTGACAACTCATTGAAATCCTACCCTTCGCCAATAGCTCGACTAGATTTCGGCTTTGCTTGAGAAATTTTTGTGGGATTGCCCTTGCTGAATGCATAATTTGCGTAGTATCTGAATCCTGTTTTTTTGTTTCAGAAGAATTGGTTGAAAGGTAATCGATAAGTTTTGTATCATTTTATTTTTCTTGATTATGTAGCCATCTGGTCATTATATCATAAACTTTAAGACTGCTCGACTTTATATTTCTGTTGTAAGATTTATCAGTTTTATGAATTTGCTTTTTTAATTTGTTCCCTTGAATATAGGAAACAATTTGCGACTGTTTACTTCTGACAGTTTCTGTACTTATTTTTTTGTGTTTGATGAACTAGAACTTCGGATGAATAAATCTCGTGAGATAGAAGTGTTGAATTTGAAGGGGCATATTTGGGGCTTTTTTTCATGGCACACAACATTGATTGGACATTATAGTACGGGGATATCAAAGAATGCCCACTTATTGTCTTTGAAGTGTTTCCTTCTACTGTGTTATGTGATTTCCCAGACCAATGCCTCTGTCTCTACTGATTTGCTTATTTCACCATCAAGTATTGTGCCCCCAACTGCCACAGCTATCTCTGATTTGCCACATCCAGCTTATATGCCACTTCTCCGTAGACATTGGCGAAAACATATATCACCTCATGCTGCACCGAGAGCTGTATCAGCACCAATCAATCCTCCATATTTTGGTCATCTATCTACTTCGGATCCATCACCTGCAAGCTCAAGTTTGTCTAGACCATTGATGAAGAAGAGTGGAATTGTACCTCCTAATTCTGGATTCAAAAGCATTGCTCCAATACAGTCCAATGCTGGTTTACCCCAGCCCCCACTGTCTCCTGCTTCTGGTTAGTCACTGTTGTTTTTTTTTAGATTCTTTTTTAATATTTTGTTAATTCTTTCATTTCAATAATTAATTTTATAACAATAGTATTGAATAGCTGATATATTCCATCTCTAATTTTCTTTCTTGGTTCTTTGTTGGAGGGGCAGTTGATTTATCTTGACCTTATCATTAATAATATGACACTGTTGTTAATCTTCAAATTTTTAATTTTAATTGTTCTATTTATTATATTGGTTCTGACATTGGTTTTAATCTTCATTGTCAGACTGTTGCAAACCAGACATGGTTCTGAAGCGAGGAAGTCAAGATTGCCACTGTGTATATCCCATAAAGCTTGACCTTCTCCTTTTGAATGTCTCACAAAATCCTAATTGGAATATTTTTCTTGAGGAATTAGCTTCCCAACTCGGTTTGCGAGTTTCTCAGATTGACCTTATAAACTTCTATGTACTTAGTTATTCGAGATTAAATCTTTCAATGGACATTACTCCACATACAGGAATCAGTTTCTCTGCTAAGGATGCAGAGTCAATAAACTCTTCACTTGCCATGCATAAGGTTCATTTAAACGCTACTTTAGTGGGAGACTATAAACTTCTCAATATGACCTGGTTTAAGCCCCCACTTCCTTCTGAAGGTAATTTTCTTCTGCTTTCAACATTATGAATTAATTTAAAATTTTCATAAGTATCTAATTCAGCTTTAGTTATTTTGTTTCTCACTGCTAAAAATTAAAGTGAGACAAAACGATGAACTAAATCTATTTCTTATGATTTTATTCTGGAAACTTGGTTTATCTTCATTAAATATATTGATGGTTCATTTGAAAATAAATTAATGATGTATTTGTCTTTCCAATGAATATATTTTCAGCTCCTCTTGCAACACCATCGCCTGTGGCAACCCCTGTGTATCCATCATCAGCTTCTACATCAGCCCATTCTTCTCATAAAGTGAAACATTCATACCTGATTCTTATTCTAGGAATTGGTGCTGGTCTGCTGTTTATTGCCATTTTCTCCATGCTGGTTTTGTGTTTGTACTTCTATCATAATGGGAAAACTAAAGCATCTCCAGTGATAGAAGGTATATATTTAAAAAAATTTCAAATTCATACTTACAAATCTTCTTTTTAGTTCTTTAATTGTGCCACTCTGAACTTTTCGTGCCGGGCCAAAGTAGAATCCTTGTCACAAAACTCTTTACTAGTAACAAAAGTGACTTCTTTTATTGCTGACTTCATTACGGAATATCGAAAATTCTTAGAGCCCCTGATGTCTCTTCCAAAATTGTCCAGCCTCCTTAAGCTAGCAGTTAGCTTGAAAAGATGCAGAGACACTATACCATGTCTTCACTTGAATACTTTTTTTTTGGGAAAGCATTAGTCAATAATTGTGTTCATTTATTTTAAATATTTGTGTTTTAGACCCAAATATGGGAAATATGTTTTAAGATTTTACTAACAACTCACAATGTTGTATCTTATCATGCATTTGTTATGGTTTCATGTTTTTACATATCCCTGTTTTATTTTTAACTTGTAAGTTTGACAGTACAAAATATCATTATGGAATATGATCTCATTAGTAAACTGGAAGTGACTTATGCTACTTGTCAGTGAAGTAGAGCTTTACATTATCATTTAAAACAAACTAGGCAGTGCAAAAGGATTTTTAATGTTCTTTTTTCACTAAATTAAGTTTTTCTTAGTTTTACCTTTGAACTATATTTGTTTCTTTTAATTCCCTTTCCCCAGAAAAAACAAGAACTGTGGAAGCAGTTTCTGCTGGAGGATCTTTTGCCCATCCAACCAGTACAAGATTTCTAGCTTATGAAGAACTGAAAGAAGCAACCAATAACTTTGAAGCTGCAAGCATACTAGGAGAGGGTGGCTTCGGCAGGGTTTTCAGGGGTGTCTTAAGTGACGGCACGCCTGTTGCTATAAAGAGGCTTACCAGTGGAGGGCAACAAGGGGACAAAGAATTTCTGGTTGAAGTTGAGATGCTTAGTAGGTTGCATCACCGTAATCTTGTGAAACTTGTAGGTTACTTCAGCAATCGTGATTCATCACAGAACCTATTATGCTATGAACTTGTACCAAATGGGAGTTTAGAATCCTGGCTCCATGGTAATTTCATTTTTTTTATAAGATTTAACTGACTTATTGTCCTTATCATCTATTTGCAAAAGAGTGCTCTGAGAAGAAATTGGTTTTTTAAAATTCTACCTCAGAAAGTTGCATAATATTAAATTATGGGCTGCTTATTGCTGCAGGGCCACTTGGTTTAAACTGCCCCTTAGATTGGGACACCAGAATGAAAATTGCACTAGATGCAGCTAGAGGACTTGCATACCTCCATGAGGACTCGCAACCTTGTGTTATCCATAGAGACTTCAAGGCATCCAATATTTTGCTCGAGAACAACTTTAATGCTAAAGTTGCTGATTTTGGCCTGGCAAAACAAGCTCCTGAAGGCAGAGCAAATTACCTATCTACGCGAGTGATGGGCACATTTGGGTTTGTCCTTCTCTGTCCTCTTCATCACACAGCTCCATATATTGAATGCGCTAAGTAGATAACAAAGAACATACAAAATTGTTTTTTCCTGCAGGATGGATCTACTATGAAGACATACTGACATGTTACCTTCCTCAATAAGAATGTTTTTGTTTTCTTCTTTTATCATTATATTCCAGTTTAAAAAAATTTCAGAACAATAGGTGTTTTTATAAGAAAATGAAAGATGAAACTCTAACATGACATGGTTAATTAGTTAGAGGGACCGATTTATGCAGACAAAGTTTGCCTTGACCTGCAAATTGCCAGTCATTGAAAAATTATTATTTGACAGCGATTGTGAAAATTGAAAAATACAATTTACTTTCATAGGTATGTAGCTCCTGAGTATGCAATGACGGGGCACCTGCTCGTTAAAAGCGATGTTTATAGTTACGGGGTTGTTCTTCTTGAATTGATTACCGGAAGGAAGCCAGTGGATATGTCTCAACCGTCTGGACAGGAAAACCTAGTAAATTGGGTGAGTATTTCTCTGTCCCAATCTTTCTTCCAACATTTGGGAAATATGCATTTTTTAAGGTTAGAAATATTTGTTTACAGGCCAGACCAATTCTTAGAGACAAGGATAGGCTGGAAGAACTGCTTGATCCAAGGCTTGGAGGAAAATATCCTAAGGAAGACTTTTTACGTGTTTGCACAATAGCCGCAGCCTGTGTTGCTACCGAGGCCAACCAACGACCCACGATGGGCGAAGTTGTACAGTCGCTGAAGATGGTGCAGCGCATCACAGAGTATCATGATTCGTCATTGCCAGCTTCCAACAATCGACCCAACTTAAGACAATCATCAACCACTTTCGAGTCAGATGGGACATCGTCCGTATTCTCTTCCGGCCCCTATTCTGGTGTCAGTGCTTTTGACAATGACAACGTCTCTCGCATAGCGATTTTCTCCGAAGATCTTCATGAAGGAAGATGAGTAGTCTTCAAGCAGATTTTTTTAGCCAATTCTCTTCTCCTAAAGTAGCAAGCTGCTCTGGTGCAAAACAGTTTGGGAAATGGTTGTGGTTGTGAATGGTGGAATTGTGATTGTCGATTTCCGGGGCAGTGTTCAATCCAATCTTGTAAATTATCATGTAGCTTGTGTTAATTGAAACTGCTCCAGAAATCTGAGCTCGTATAATGTTATCTCCATTTCTACTTTGTGATATTCTGCGGCAAAACTCTTCCCGGTGCAGAAAAACCAAGCGTACTTGTGTTAAACCAAAATTAGAAATCAAGGGAACACCCAGTCTAAAGTCATTTCTGCAGATAAAGAAATCAAAAAGATGAATCCAACTTTCGCTGTAATGAATAAAGCATTGCTCAACCACCGGGAGACTAGTTATTTCATTTTGGTACTCTAAGGGTAGCAAAGATGGTAATGATCACAACATGACTCAAACCTCAACAAACTTGTTGTGAGACCCAATGCCAATAGATGGAATTAACTTTAGGATCGCTTAATAACAATTTCGTAGTTTAGTGACGGTTGATCCCGTGGTTATACAACAACCAGAAACCAATAGTATTAAGAAATGAATATTGACTCCGTTGTTATTGAAGAGCAAGAAACCAATATTATAAGAGTTGGAAATCAAGTGGTTACACTTGAAATCTTCGCAAGTTCTACAGAAGAACAGTTTGGAAGAATTTTTCATAAGATAATTCTCATTTTTCTGTAATACATTAATAATTTTAAAACTCATTTCTTCTAGTGGGTTAGGTCTTTGAAATAAGTTGTTTTGGACTTCTTCTTGAAGCTTCTTGGCCTGAGCTCTAGTGATAGGTTCATTTGGTATTTTCAATTTCATTAAGTATTCTTCTTGGCCCAATTCTTCTTCACTGCCACCCTTGCCCACATCATTCCCCCTCTCTTAAAAAGGATTCGTCCTTGAATCTAGACCTACATAGAAAGGAGAGAGGTCAAATACATTAAAGGTAGCGCTCACTTGATAATCGTCTGGTAGATAAATGATATAAGCATTATCATTAATCTTTTCCAAGACTTGGAATGGTCCATCTCCACGAGGATTTAGTTTACACTTTCGTTGTTGGGGAAAACGTTCTTTACGAAAATGAACCCAAACCCAATCTCCTTGTTGGAAAGTGACATGCTTTCTTCCTTTGTTTGCATGGGCAGCAGCTTGCTCATTTTGTTTGAGGATATGCTGACGTGCTTTTTCGTGCTTTTTCATGAAGTTTCTTTACCAGTTTTGCCTTCTTCTTCCCATCTAGGCTAATGGTCTCATTAATAGGCAATGGAAGTAAATCCAAGGGAGTTAAAGGATTAAAACCATAAACAATTTCAAAAGGTGAATAAGAAGTAGAAGAATACATTGTTCTATTGTAAGCAAACTCAATAAAAGGAATACAATCTTCTCATGATTTTAAATGGTTTTTTATTACAGCTCGTAAAAGAGTTCCCAGGGTCTTGTTTACAACCTCGGTTTGTGGGTGACAAGTAGTAGAAAATAGTGAAGTTGTCCCTAATTTACCCCACAAAACTCGCTAAAAATGGCTAAGAAACTTAACATCTCTGTCACTAACTACTGTTTTTGGAACACCATGAAGACGAACTAATTTCTTAAAGAATAACTGAGCTATATGAGTGACATCATCTGTTTTATTACATGGGATAAAATATGTCATTTTTGAAAATCTATCCACCACAACAAAAATTGAATCTTTTCCATTTTTAGTTCTTGGTAACCCTAACACAAAATCCCTAGAAACATCAGTCCAAAGATGACAAGGAACAGGTAAAGCCTGGTAGAATCCATGAGGTTTTACTCTGGATTTGGCCTTTCTACAAGTTATACATTTATTACAAGTTATAAAATTTTTCAAAAAATTTTGTTTCTATGGCTTCAAACCAAGTTGAAAAATTGGGATTTTTTGGATATAATTCTTTGATGTGCTCAAAACTTAAAAATTTAGTGGAAATGGTAGAAAGAAGAACATACCTTCGAGATAAAGCATCAGCTATAATATTGTCTATACCTTGTTTGTATTGAATTGTATACGGAAACATTTCAATAAATTCAATCCAGCGAGCATGTCTTTGATTCAACTTACCTTGACCTTTTAAGTGCTTCAATGATTCATGGTCGGTATGAATGACAAATTCCTTAAACCACAAGTAATGTTACCAAGTTTCTAGAGCTCTCACCAATGCATAAAGTTCTTTGTCATAGGTGGAGTAATTCAAAGCAGCTTCATTAAGTTTCTCACTGAAATAAGTAATGGGTCTCTTGTCTTGCATGAGTACAACACCTAAACCAATACCAGAAGCATCACATTCGATTTCAAAGGTTTTGGAAAAATCTGGTAAGAGCAATAAAGGAGCAGTACTTAACTTTTCTTTTAAAGTGTTGAAAGTCTTCTCTTATGAATCACCTCATTTGAACCTAACACTTTCTTGATAATTTCTGTCAATGGAGTAGCAATGGTGTTAAAGTTTGGAACGAACCTTCGATAGAATCCAGCCAAACCATGGAAACTTCTAACTTCAATGATGTTAGTGGGTGTAGGCTAATTTTTGATAGCCTTAACTTTCTCTTCATCTACTTCTACACCTTTGGAACTTACAACAAAACCAAGAAACTCAACCTTGTCTTTGCAAAAACTGCACTTTTTAAAGTTAGCAAACAATTTTTCATGTTTCAAAACATTAAACATACATCTCAGGTGTTTAATATGTTCATTCAAGTGTTGACTGTAAACTAGAATATCATCAAAATAAATAACAACAAATTTTCCAATGTAAGCATGCAAAACATAATTCATCAAGCGCATAAAGGTACTTGGTGCATTAGTCAACCCAAAAGGCATTACTAGCCACTCATACAAGCCATGTTTTGTTTTGAAAGTAATTTTCCATTCATCACCTTCTTGCATATGAATTTGATGATATCCACTTTTTAAATCAATCTTTGAAAAGATAATAGAACCTTTCAATTCATCTAACATGTCATCTAATCGAGGTTTGGGATGTCGATACTTTACCATGATTTTATTGATTGCTCGGCAATCGACCACAAATAAGCTTCAAAATCATGAACAGTAAAACTAGGAAAACAGAACTTTTTTTAAGGGTTTATCAAGATCCATCCAACATGCTATCAAGAGAACTGTGTGACATCTAAGGTCAAAAAACAAGTCATTGGCATTACCAACTCGAAGGTACAAGGAAATAAAATGCCTAATCTGAAAATAACCCCCATTTCACATATTTGGTAGAATAATTGTGAATGTGAAGATGTAGAGATGGGTAATGATCATTATCATGCTGCACTAATATCATACTCGTAGCAAAGTCACCTCTATGCAGTTCCTTGTGTTGAGTTTCTTTTTCTTTTAATGAATCAACTGAGTACCTGCAAAGATGTAGAAAAATGGACTGCATTATGATATGTTAGACTCAAAATATAGGGATTTCCTTCGCATAATCATGTAGAAAAGAATGGTTAAAAGATAGAATCATCCCAAAAGCTTAATTCTTTATTAACTTGGAAAACTTGTATTTTCAAAACTCTGAGAATGATTTCGAATGTTAAAAAGGCATCACAAAGTTTGAGCATCCAGTCCCCTTAGTGTTAAGTTTTTTTTATATCTAGATGTACCAATCAAGCCTACCGAGTGCGCCGAGTTTGAAAAAGTCTAGCTTGGCAAACTTAACGATCCTAATGAACTCACCCAAAAGAATTTCAACCCGATCTAATTTATAAGCAACGAGTTAAACAAATAGGCTAAACGAACCTAACAAGTAATCATACATAAATATTTCCAATCAATATAATCATTTTTTATGATTATTAAAATAATATTCATTTTTATAATTGTTGTTTAATTAATAAATTGTTTTATTAATCATAAAATTACGTATATTTAGAAAAAAAATTATTTAAGACAATTTAATAAAAATATATCACACGAATACCATTACAAACAATTGACAGTTATATCACTACAAATTAAATACGTCTCAACTAGATTAACACCAATCTAATTGATAATTAGTTACAACATGTCAAAAAAATAACAAATTCAAAAAATTAATTCAAAATATAATACAAAGTAAAAAAAACAAGATCTAGTATTTAACAATTCTAAAATTTTTCATTATATCGCCGTTGATTTTTTGTATTAGCGTTGTTTCAATCTTTGATACAAATGAGTACTTCCACGAGATCAGGTGCAAATTGTCCTATATGTTCATCATACACGTCCACTTGTACTAAAATAATATTGTTTAACGAATAGACTAGCTCGCTACAGTAGCAAATTGAGTCTAACCTAGTCTCGATTGACAAGTCAAGCCAAACCAAGCCTGGAATTGAGCTCACGAAAAGCTCGCTAAGCCTCCCTGTCATGACTCGGAGGTGAGTCTAAGAGAACGCCGGATCAGGTGACTCGATCCTCAGAGAGGACCCGATCACCCAGGGCAAGATTTGTTTTGCAGTGAAGGACTTGAACACAATCAAAAGTCCAGATCCAGATAGTGATTACAGATATAATAGTGTGATAAAATGAAGTACTTCAATAGGGTTTAGAAATCAAAGTTCAAATACTTAATCCTACACATATTCAAATATAACGAAGTCATTACCAAAAAATTTGATAAAAACTCAACAAAAATAAAGGAACGAAATCTGTTTCCATACTCTAACTACTCGTTGTTTTTGTTCTTTCTTGGAAAGGAAGGGAGTTGTAACACCCCAAATTTTAAATCTCTAATTTGAAACCTTAATTTTGAAAACCCTAAAATTTTTTCAAAAATTAATTTGAAATCAAGCGTTAAAATCTTAATTTCAGAATATTGAAAATTTCATTAAATGTTAACTAAAATTTTTAAATGCGTGAAAGTTTTTTTCAAAATTTAAAAAACTTTGTCGAAAACTTGAAATAAATACATAAAACCATTAACAAAACTTTATTTATCAATAAAATTTCACATAACTTATCAAAACATGAAATGTATTCGAAATACTAAAACATGTTGATTTAACTCAAAATATCTCATTCTTCTGTATGTTCATTTGTCTCTGAGAGATTCTCGAGCAATGTCATTTCTTCATTAAACAAAAATTTACCTGCATCACAAAATTATAAACTATGAAATTTAATTTAGCAAACAAAAATACGTGCAAGTTTCAAACTTAATATTTACTTTTATCGAATACTGATTACAGAACTGGTTGATACTCATTTTCCAACTTTAGACTTAGCCATCTCATTGTTGTTTAGGTTTTTGCTATCATGTCAGTATCATTAAATGTTCAACATCACCATCTCATTGTCGTTCAGGTTTTTGCTATCACATATTTTCCGTCATTTTCATCATTTTCATATGCATACAAAATGTCCTTCCAGTTTTATCTTTATTAATTTTATGTCAATGCCTAAACATGCGTGTTCAAATATCGAGAACGTGAAACAAAATAATTATAAGAAAATATCATAAACTTTGTAACGTAGGACCATAGCCAAAACATTGAAAACGATATTTTCACTTACTATGATTCCAAGCGGTATGATCATTGAGATTCATTTACTATTCCAAATAATATCATGATCAAATAAAATTTTTGGTATTAAATTTGTACTTGATAAATCCAATTTCAAAGAAATTTGAGCATAAATTCATTACGTTGTACTCTTAAGTCAGATCGGGTCGATCGGATCAATTTGGATCAATATGGGCAACTTCCAGGATTATTCCTGCCTCAATCAAATATTCGGTATTAAATTTCTACTTCGATAAATCCATTTCATAATAATTTGGGCAAAATTTTCTTACCGGTTTAATCTTCGATCGGTTTGGTCTGATTCAGGTTGAAATTTGGTTTGGGTCTGGTTTGGATGAATAGTGCCAGTTCGGTTGGATGGTTTGATTTGACTGGACCGGTTCGGTTCAACTAGACCTCCTTTAAATGAACCGGCTCTGGGTTGGGTCTCTAGTTTACGGGTTAAGACTCAACCCGTTCTTTCTTCTTCTTTTGTTGCTCTCCCGAACAGCAAACACGGAGAGAGTTTCCCTCTTTGGCGAAGCTGTTGGATGTCGGAGGGTGGTTTCTTCTATCAAAGAAGTTCGTCGCGTTGGAGGAAGGTCGCTGGAAAGCTCGACTTCTCGAGTGGAGCTGCTGCCTCCTCAGTCGAAGTTTCTGCTGCATCCGGAGGTCAAACGGTGGTCAGAGTTAGAGCTACGTCCTCTGGTTTTGAGAGCTTGAGAGAGATTTTAGTGTGAGTTTTCCCCTACACCATGCCTCTCAATTTATAGGGGAGGTTTGCACCCCGCTCCTCGGAGAATTTCAAGTTCATCTCGAAATTTTTGGCCGCTACCTGATGAGCGCCAAATTTCCTGAGGAGTAACGTTCAATTGATTCTGAACACTTCTCCTCTGAAGGTCCAGTTTTATTCAGGATTTATTGCTGAGAATCCGCACTCCGATTCCTAAATCGGATTTCCAGCTAGGTACTGGCTGAGTTGATAGTGGGGAGATTGAGTTGATTGCTTAATAATTCAGGTTATATTGGAAAATTGGAAACTCTTGATTAAATTGATTTGGGAGGAAGATTTGATACGTTATAGGAGTCCTTTGTGATGAATGAATAACTCAGTAGAAATGTTATACTAAATGCATGTGTAAAACCTTTTTTTTTTTACATTTTAATTCAAAACATTATGAGATATTAAATAGTTTTTAAAACATCGATCTATAAAAACTCATTTCATTATTGTAAAGAAATAGGTACTAGGAGTAGGGGTAGGCACAGTCCGATTTGGTCTTGGTTTCCTCTTGAAACCGTACCGAACCAGACCATTTGGGATTTTAAATCACAGAACCGGAACCGGTCCCATGAAGGACTGATATCAAACCGGGACCGGACCAAATTTTTGGTCCCGTCCCACTTTGGTACCCGTTCCTCCCATCAGATTTTTTTTTCTAAAATAATAAAACTGAAGCTGAACTATTCGTTGATGCTTCACTGCTTGGAACAGAAATTGCAAACTAGCTTCGCTGGGTTGCTTTGCTGCTTCAATATTCATTGATCATTCAATTGAACCAAGTCCAATAGTTGGAAAACAGAAACAGAACCGTGCTTGCCTGCAAAAGAATCAAACTTCCCTTTTTCTTAAACTGGAAAACACAACTAAATACATTCTTCTATTTCAAATAGAATCAAACTTCTAAAAAACTAATAACTCCAACATACAACACAAGATTAAACAATCTAATATACATTGCTAACTAAATCCAACTATCCAACTAAATTCAACAATCCAATTAAATTCAACTAAATCCAATTATCTAACTATCCAATTTAATCCAACTAAATCCAATTGTCCAACATTCAAATTGAGAGTGAAAAACTAAATTCAACGTTATCAAACATTAAATAAAATCCAAGAAATTAAATCTAAGATCAACTACTTTAAAAATACAAACTAAATATAAAATTCAATTCTATAGTCAATTCTATTTCAAAGTCTAAGAAATAAATTTCAAACCGTAATTGCTCGAACTAAAAAAGTCTATAATTGCCACTACGTCCATATCAAGTCATTGATGATGTGTTATCTTCTACAAAATTTTCATCGGTAACGGAATCTGTAAAATGAAAAAAATTAAAATCAGTAGTTAATAATTAGAGATAAAGATGTAAAATAATTAAATATTAGAATGTTCGAACCTTCTTTAATAGTCGTTATGGTACCATCTTATGAATCTTCATCAATAATTTGAGGAACTTTAAAAGTGTTGAACGTTTTTAACCAACTTTGAGAGCATATAAGAGCTTCAACACTTTGAGGAGATAGAGAACTGCGAAAGGTATCACGAACTCGACCACCACAACTAAAAGCAGATTCTGAAACTACCGTAGAAATTGGAATTACCAATATATCTTTTACAATTTCACTTAAAATTTAATACTTAACAGAGTTCCTCTTCCACCAAAACAATAAGTCAGAATTGTCTGAAAAATTCTCTAATTTTTCAGACAAATATTGAACAATCTCTGACATATTAGTTTCATCGTTGCTCTCAAAAGAATTTCCAGACCCATAAAACATCGAGTACACTGCATTTGAACAAGTTTGCACTGAAGAACTGATTGACCTTGGAGACTTTCGTTGATCATTACTGTTACTTGGAGTCTGATCTTCATTGGTATTACATTTATATTCGATATATAATTTTTCAATTACATCTGCTACCTGCTTTAAGTATTATGCTGCTCTTTCACTGTCAAATAAAATGGTTAAACAATGTTGTAAAAATCTTGTTTTGTGGTTTGGATCAAGAACAACAACAACATATACAAACATGTTTATTTTATGAAAAGAACCTCAATATTTGTCAAACATCTTTTACATCTCGATTGCCATTCTTCTTAGCGTCATGTTATTGCCGTTAGCATGTGTTTGAATAGCAATACTCAAATTACACACTTCACCTATGTACATATTTGCAGTAATATGCAGAGAAGCACAAATATAAAGTGTCATAGTATGAAATATCTCTAAAAATTTCATGTATTCTTGAATGGATGACCAATCTTCAGTGGTGGATGGACTTTCTCCTCCCATTTCATGCAAGAAAGAACTACCATTCTTTGCTAATTTTTCGAAAGCTGTTTTGTACTTCTCAGCGCTTGTTAACATCAAATTCGTGGAATTTCAACGTGTATGAACGTCAAGCGACAAATTACTTTTACAAGTAATGTAACACCCCGAGAACCCACACGTTTCTCGTGCGCTACAGTACATCTACATACTATGACATACACTAAAACTTGACATAACTCACCCAGTTTAATACCACTATCGTTTTCAAATCATTTTCAAAAGGACATTTGGTGAGTATAAAATTTTCGACTCGATTCGAAAACAACTCGCGCCCCGAAGAGGGAATACGAGATCCTCAATATAAAATACACCGCGAAAAAGAAACAATTTAAAAATAGTTTAAGATAAAACAACAAGACTGAAAATCCTAGGAAAGAATCCAACGCACCTTTTGAACTACACAATCCGGTGTCGCGCACTCACGTCCCCACTTTGACACCTCGCGCGCACCCTCGCGGTGTCGCGCGTGCCAACTCAACATCACTGCGTTGCGCGCACGCTCACAGCACCGCGTGCCCCACGCACCCTGCCTCAGTACCGCACGTCCGTGCGCACGGCCTCACCCGACGCCGCACGACCCGTAAGCACCCGCAGGGCCGCGTGTCCCTCGCACCTGCGACCACGCCGCACACCCACTCCCATCCACACTTCTCTAACACTCGCTGTACACATCCCGACTTATTCCATATTCCCTCGACTCCCAACCTCTCTCCCGAAATTTCGGCAGAGTAATGCCTAAAAACTGATTATCCCAAAAATTTAAACCTGCACACAGTTCACCAAAAACTAATAGTATTCATCTATCAACCATCCAGAGAAGTTACCATAACAAAAATCAGAGTATGAAGACGACAAAAATCCATCAAATGCAAATGAAGACAATTCACGGTATAGAGCAAATTCCAAGCTCCTACATGTAAAATATATGCGTACGTCGCCAAAATCACACGCACTCCATATACACCTATACACTGACGCATATACAACTCATCTCATCGACTGTACATCATCACAACAAAAGAAAAATACCTGCAACAAAACCAAGCCACTACCTACCATCCCCACGGGTCGGGTCGTCCTAACAAAATCCGCCGTCCGGTACTCGGTCGCACGCCGCCAACCATCCAACGCCTCAGGACTAAGCTCTCGAGGCTCACCAGTAAGGTCGTCAGCACCTACACCATAGAACACACATCATAAGCCTAACGCTCAGTAAGTAGTACAATATGAAAGTAAAAAGCTGTCAATGCAATCCTATCACATACAGTCTCTACACTCACACTCATGTTGTCACATCTGTGACGCGTAGTGTAACCACACCAGGATAAGGAGGAACCTAACGCCACCCTACACCCTGACACGTCGCCACCGTCCCGGACTCTCCAGCAACGAGGCCTACAAGCTACACACACGCATCACCACATGGCAACACATCAGGGTAAGGGTGTACCTCGCGCCATACTATACTCTGACACATCGCCCCTGTCCTAGCCTCCCCAGCACGGGACCACAGTTGCCGCACACACGTTTCGCGACAGCCTAGCCGGCCCACTCCTCGAGCAGAATTTGCGACTGATGTTGCACCGGTCCACACACTAGTAAAATCCGTGGTATCACTGTCCATCACCCTCACCGTCAACACATTTACGCCACATGATGGCCCAGCCGGCCCACTCCTCGAGTGAAATCCGCGACTAGTGAAGCACCGGCCCGCACACTAGCAGGATCCGCGGTACCACCGCCACGCGTCTCACCACATACTCAAAACATACTCAAAACAATTTTCGTTCACGTTTTTAAAATATGATGCATGTCAAACAATACGCACGCACACCAGAATCAATCACATAAACCCTAAAATTCTACAGTGTAGGTCCACTTGGGCAAAACCCATGCATGCACTACTTACCTGGCATCCTAAGCTCGCTCGACGCATAGTTTCGCCAAAAAAATTCTCAACCTAAAACACAACCAATCTCTCATAAGTATTTATCTCAAAATTCACCAAATAGCTAAAAATAACCTTCCTTAACTACACTCATGAAATTCCAACTAAAACGGGTCATTGGTTTGGTTCGGCCAAAAACCAGCTTAAAGTTCGGACGCGCATAACTTTTGCGTCCGTTAACGCAATCGAGTGATTCAAGTTTCTAAACATTCTCTTACGAACCTAGTTTAACATACTAAGACGAATTTTAAAACGGTAAGCCGCAACTAGGTGGAAAAATCTCAAAACCAAATCTGCCCTCTTATTCAATTTTCACATGTTTGTTTTTTTCCATAAAAAATGGCTATGCTATTATCACACGTCGCAATTCTATGAAAAACACTCGCTAATTTGACTTAGACCAAAATCTGACATAAACTTCCGACGCGCATAACTTTTGCGTCGGATATCGGAATCGAACGATTCCAGCGGCCATACGTCCCTCTAACAACCTAATTTATCCCACAAAAACAGAATTTAAAACGATCAACTAAAGCTGGGCCGAAACGGTCAAAAACAGAAGCTGCCCCTACACCAAATAGAGGTCTGATTCTTGATTTCAATCCAAATTTTATAATTTCCATACACAACTAGACACATTTCACTCATACCCTTCGGCCAGCTCACCGGAATTGAAAGGAGGCCGAGCACCAAGCTCGGCCAAAACAGGGAAACCGACAGGGCTCTCCTTCGGTTTCCCTTCGATTCACGGCACTCCCCCCCATACAATCCATTGCTGCGGCCACTTTCCTCGACGACGAAACGAGGCCGAGCACTAAGCTCGGCCAAAACAGAAAAAAACGGAGAAAACAGTAAAAAGGGGGGAAAACTTACCACGGCGTCATTGAGCATTTGGTCGAAGGGAGAACAAGCCACAACCGAGTACCTTGTCGCCGAAAGCTCCTCCCACGCCTACATTCGTCGGCCAAAAAGCTGGGGCTCGGCAATTCCTCCTTCCCGGTCTCTCTCTCTCGCGCACTCTTCTCGGGCGTCGACGAGTAACAGCAGCCGAATGACTTCCTCCCGAAGCCATTCGGCTGTTACATATAATATGTTTTTGTTTTTTTATTTTTTTAATTAATTAAATTACTAAAATGCCCTCAAGTGTTTTTATCGTTCGTAATTTTGTTAAATTCTTGTCCTCCCGACTTTAAAATTACAAACATCATCACTAAGATTAGATTCCAAGCTCTATGACTCAATTTACCCGTTAAATATTTTTCGAAACTCAAACCAAAATTAAATTAAAAGTTTCAGAAATTAGATTTAAAAATCTGAAATTTCTGGGTTATTACAAGTAATTTTAACTTCATCAACACAAACTTTGAAATGTTACAATCTTCTCGGAGAAGACTTTACGTACTTGACAACTTTGCGTACCTTCGATATGGACTCGTCATGTTCTTTCAAACCATCAGAAGCAATTAAATTTAGGACATGCGCAAAACACCTCATGTGCATATGATCACCATTTAAAATTAACCTCTTCCAATTTTGAATTGTCTTCATTGGATAAGAAATAGCAACGTCGTTAGAAGACGCATTGTTAACAGTTACAGTTGTAACTTTTTCAATCTCCCAATCAAGTAGACATTTTTCAACTTCCTTACCAATAGATTTACCCTTATGGTTCGGAATCAAACAAAAGTTCAATATCTTCTTGTGCACAATCCATTTTTCATCTATGTAATGACTTGTCAGTACCATGTAATTTAAATTCTGAATTGATGTCCATGTGTCGGTGGTCAAACATACCCTTTGTGATGTTGAACAAAAATAGTTCTTCAACTTGGTTTTTTCTTGCAGAAAAAGCTTGCGAATATCTCGTGCAGCTGGTCTTCTAGATGACATAATAAATTTGGAATTTAGACACAGACAAAATGTTCTAAAATCAATTCTTTCAACCACTTTCAATGACAATTCATCCAAGATAATCATATTTGCAGGCATTTCTTGCGCAACCATTACTGTAAATATGGGTCATCATCAAAAATCTTACTCGTAGGAGGTCTAAAGATCAAAGTTGATTATTTAGTGTCTGAATTTTGTGGACACATTTTGCATACTTTAATATGCTTTAGTAAACTAGAAGTGTCATTTTTTGTCGGGTGTGCAGCGCAAAATTGTCCACAATAATTACAATTTGCTGAATCAGTGTTTGGTACCCTTTTGTAGTGAATCCAGACATGAGACTTAATTCTTTTCGATTGAACATGTGAATTTTCACCAACACTATCCATCCTACCATAGAGCAACGACATATTTTCAGCAACCATCATTCAACAATTAACATTACAATCCAATATAATATATGAAGCTAAAATTATCAACATACACAGTATATTGTAACAAAAGCAAAATAATAGTAAAATGATATAAAAATGAGATTGAACTTTTTATCTAAATGGAGCTTCACATCAAATTCCACTCCATTTTATGCTCAAATCAGATTATCTTTAATTAAATATTCTTCAAGTCAGGATACAGAAGCATGCTAAACAAGGAACATATTACACAGTCATCGATTCAGAAGTTGTTGTTCAATTTCAGAAAGCAATAGTGTTAAATAGGACTAACTAATCTTCCTAATCTAGGACAAGATACATGCACATTGTGAGTTTATGTCAAGATAACAACGTTATCTGTGGGTTATCAATTGCGGCTCTTAAGCCTCTTATCATTTCTATTTCTACTATTGGTTGCACATTTTCTATATTTTATAAATGGAAAAATAGATTTATACCTCCTTCAAACGATAGCGAAGTAGAGTCGTAGACGATGCCGATGAGACTTGAGAGTTCCAAGAGTGTTACCGGTGAGAGCAAGGTGACGGTGAGTCAGGACTACTCTGAACTGAAGAGAGATTCGAGAGAGAGACGAGAGTCGGGAATCAGTATGTTCAACACTTCAACTTCAGAATTCAGAGTTGAACTCTGAAGTCTGAACCCTCAAGGTTAAATTAGGTTATCCGATCCATGGGTCGAATAACCCATTTCCACCGGGCTGACCCATGAGTCGGTACTCCTACAGTTCTCGGTTCCTAGATCAATGAAACTGGGAACCGGATTGCGGTCCACGATTCTATTGATCTAAGAACTGGGAACCAATTCCATTGAGCTAAGAACCGCTCAACAACCGGACCGAACCGGTGGTCCAGTCCAGTCCATCAGTTCTAGGCCAGTTCTACCCACCCCTATCCAGGAGCCACAAATGAGACAATAAATCAAACATTATCGCATACATAGACGACTATACAAAAATACGTCATTATTGTTCTTATCATACAAAATCATCTCAACGAAAAAGGAGGGTCGCTCAAGGTCCCCTCTAGCAGACTAGCATAGAAAGATAATGATCCGAAGATCTATCAACACTTTATGAACCAGAAAGAAAAAATAAAAGCAACGGTGATCCAAAGATCCATCAACGTCATCCCGGGTAGCCGGCGAGCAACATCACTACCCATAGTCCAATATCAATAAACTCACTTGAATCAAGTGTAGGGATTTGAAAGCCAAAGAGCGCGTCATTACTGTCCTATTACTCATTTTCACAACTATGCAAACAAGACAATCTTCACTCAGCAGAAGATGTACTGTGATATTCTCTTGATACTTTGACATTGAAACCGTCCAAAATATCACGGATCAGGCGCAAGTCATCTTCTTTGTTCATCATACACGTCCACGTATATTAAAAATAATGTTGTTTAAGGTGTAGATACTCACTGCAATAGCAAGGCGAGCTTAACATAATCTCACTTGGTGAACCGAGCCTAGCCTTCAGATTGGACTCGCAAAAAGCTCGATGAGGCCTCCTTCCTTGGTCCTCCTTCTCTCAATCTCTATAAATACCCCATTTCTCCTTATATTTTTTATCAAAATTTCTTTCAATCTCTGAATTTCCAGTGCCTTACTCACACTAATTTTTATACTTTTTCATTTATTCAACAATGTTTATTTATTTTGTTTATATAAGTTCATAGTTTTTGTATTAATTTATGTGAGTTTTGTATACGTAGAGGTGGTTAAATTTACATCATCTACTAGCTATTATTGGTTTTGTGGTATCAATTTATTATTTAAAAATTATTTTAATTATTATGAATTCTCACAATTATAATATTGACAATATTGATGATGTTGTTGAAAATATTGGAGAGTTAAACAATTATCTACACAAACATTAACATCTTCACGTAAAAAAAAAAAATATTTGACAGATTCAACATTTTGAGTTAAAAGAAATTAAAATTTGTAGAAAAATAGAAACTGTATCTCAATATAAATATTGTATTAAAAACTATGTTTCTAATAATTCAACTTACTAGACAATTTTAAAAAATATCACTTAGATGAGTAAGTAAGAGATCCTTCACAAACACAATTGAATGTTGGTGGTAATAACACTTTTATATATTTTCAAAATAAAATGAGAGAATAAATAACAAAATTTGTAATATTATCTGAATTGTCTTTATCATTAATCGATATTTCTAATTCTAAACGTATATCTAGAAATACAACGAGAAATGACATTATTAAAATATTTTTTTATATAAAAAATAAAATAATTTTATTTTTTGCAAATGATAGTTCATCGAAATAATTTCTATTACTTCTCATTTTAAAGATTATGTTCAATTGGATATGAAAAACAAAATAGACATCGACTAAAGATTATTTATTTTATCACTAACCCTATAATTTAAATATTTTTTTTTCTAAAAAAATAATGTTATATATAAGTTTCTAAATTTTAACGATACTTATTAATTAACTGTTAATAATTTATCATATTAATTGGAGTATCGAGCAAGTGATAGAAGTTAAAATTAGAAGGTAATAATAAATGTTAAACTTGGTATTTTTCAATTAAAAATAGGAGATGAAATGATAAACTAAATAGAAAATTATTTTGATTGTTAAAGAAGGAAGGAAACATTCATATATTTATTTGGAATTAAGAGTGATAAATGAGAGGTAGGTCATTAAACTAGAATTGTAGATGGATCGGTCCGTTCGTGTTTGACTATTAACACTCATTTGAACCAAATCATTTATATCAAAATATATAAATTAACTCTTTGATTCGAAAACACATTCGACTAAAATTTTACATTATTTTTTAGTAAAATAAATATTAAATATTTTTGAATTAACACTTCAATTATCTATTAATTGTCTAACATGTTCTTAGGCCGACCGGCCTTTTCCTTCCAACTTCAACTCTAAAGTTGAGATGATAGAATTACTCAGTATTAAAAATCTACCCAGTTCTACAAACAACTAAATTTGATAGTGAACTAGATATTCGGTTAATGTTATCATTTTAATAATGGACAACATTTTATTACATACTCGAATTTAATTTTAAATGAAGACTCGATCATTACGTAATTAATGTCTCAAACTAACGAATTTGTAAAACTTTTTAAAGCCTATGTTGTTCTATAGCCATAGTTTAAGATCAGAATGCCAGGTCTTATATCATCATTTTTTCCGTGGCAGTCTAGATCATCTACTTGGTTCAAGGCTATGCGCAGGAACGATGAGTAAGATATGGGAAATTTAAATGAAGAATTTGAGATAACCATTTTTGTCCGAATAATAAATTTGGGTGTATTTTGGAATTTGGGGAGTTTTAGGGGGAAGCAGGTTAATTCTTTTAGCCCAAGGGACCCACTACCAATAACTGCATCTTGGTTAGATAGAACTCGAACAAGGGGGGGAGAGAGAGAAAAAAAGATATCAGGGCAAATCTAGAGAGAGAGAGAGTAGACACAGACAGAGAGAAAGGAGAGGTGGGTTATTGAGTTGCCAAGCGAGTTAAAGGAAATTAAGAAAGGCAGGGGAAAAAAAAACAGTGGGTTTGGACTCTCGGGTTCGTGTGGGTGGTGGAAATATAGCCAAAAAATGGTGAACCAGAAGCT
Organism: Begonia peltatifolia; assembly: GCA_022433055.1. Classification (NCBI taxonomy): domain Eukaryota; kingdom Viridiplantae; phylum Streptophyta; class Magnoliopsida; order Cucurbitales; family Begoniaceae; genus Begonia; species Begonia peltatifolia. Next base: position 24,609,790 of record CM039519.1, on the reverse strand, counting down.
TATTAGTATCGCCTCTCCCTCTCTCTTTCTCCTTCGTATCATTTTTGCTTATATTTCTCCGACCCAATATTCAAACCCTAATTTTGATCTCGCCCTTTTTATCTCTTGCTTTGTTCCTGAAACGACGCCTCCTATTCTTGGTTTGCCCAACGCAGTTGATTTCGCAGTTATTTTCTTCTTATTCGTTTCGTTATCTCTTCAACTTTTCTGCGAAGGTTTTCGATTCGAGACGCTCGGTAATCCAGTGTTCTGTAAACATGGAGGTAAACGTGTTAAACTTTCTTTGCGTCTTTTGATTTTCTCTTGTTGGAGTTAAAATTATTTTCCAAGGGCGGTGTGCTGTTCAGATTAGCCAATTCCTGGTTTATGATCATTGATGTGTTCACGTGTGAATTTAATAAAATCGTGTAGGTTTTTTCCCTCTCATAGTCGTCTTGTGAATCAGAATTTTTTTACCTTTATTTGATGTCTAATTTTTTCTTTTTCTGTCTGATGGATGCTGGATGCTGGAATCATTTGCGGTCTTTTTGTGTGTTATTTAAATTGAAAATGTTTACTATTTTTAATTGTTCTATTTGTGTTTAAATGTGGAATTTTTCCTCATGTATGATAGTTATTCAGATTGTAGCACAAGTTTTTTTTTTTTTTTTTTGCGAGGTTAGTTTGTTGTTTAATGGCTTTCTTGCCTGAACTCTCAATTAGCTATTAAGTTTTACTACTAGTTTAGTATCCTAACAGTCCGGTAGTATTACTCTCAGGTGTAGGAAGGTGGCAATCCAGAGTTTCTGAAGTACCTGGTAATTGCTGCCTTTTTCAACTTTTCATCCGTGAAGGAGTGGAATAGGAGAAAGATACTCATGGAAGAGTTGGGAAGTACAGTGTTTGATGGTATCAGTACTGCAGTGAGGAGGAAAAGAAGTCAGGCGTCTCGCCGGCCTCGATCTGAATCACAAGCTTCAGTTGAAGGTCATGATCCTTCGCCATCATCATCGACAGCACCTTCGGATGATGTGAGCAAGATTTCTAGTGATGAGAACGCAGGTTGTGATACTAATACCAAAAGAAAAGAATTCAACCTCAATCAATGTATATATAGAGAAGAATATGCAGCTGGCAATGAAGGTGAAAATACGTTTAAAAGAAGTAAGAGGTTCGGGGGTGTTGAAGTTGGATTTGCACCCACTGACTCGAAAAGCACGAGCAAAATGATTTATCAACAGGAATCGAAGTCAAGATCTACAAGGTTTTATAGTGAAGTCAATGGTGAATATCCTACTTTTGGGAAAGCTAGAGTTTTTCTTGATGGTTTTGGGGGAGATGACAACAAGGTTAAAAAAGTTAAACTCAAGGTCGGTGGCGTCACTCAGACAATTCAAGCGAACTCGGCATATAATGGTGTATCGGGAAGTGAGTCTTCTGCAAAGAGTTCCCGCGCCTCGGACTCCAACAGACATCAACCGAAGGAGGTACTTAATTGTTTTCTAATTATGTGTTGATGCATTGTGGTATATCTTTCTCTTTAATGTTTCACTTTCTTCTTCATACGCAAAATATAGATAATGCTTTGGTTTCTGAAGAACTAGATCAGTTTTTTGGAAATATTAATGACAATGATGTTGATTTTTGTATGCTTTTACTTGCATAGCATCTTCATACTTCTTTGTACTAGGCAAGTAAAACCTTGATATTTACACGAAGAATTAGAAGAAAGGGAATAGAAGTATTTATACATTTCTTATGTAATAGTGACGTAAAATATGGAGATTCTTAGTGTTAGTCAACTTGTTTTTGACATATTTTCCTGAAAGCTATTGTATTAGTTTAACTCTACTAAAAATAGAGTGTATATTAAAAATTCAACAGTTATATTGATGTTGTAGTTTTAAAAAGGAACTTATTGAAAAATAATTGTTTCCTTGAATATTTTAGGTTCATATGGTTTTGTGCAATATTGTGCTAGAAAAATTATAATATGTATATATCAAATAAGAAACACGGTTCTCTCTCTCTCTCTCTCTCTCTCTCTCTCTATCTCAGTCACTCTAACACTCTCTCTCTCTCTCTCTCTCTCTCTCTCTCATAAGTGTTGGTGCCAACTTTTGATGCCTTTTATTATATATTACATTGGAAAAACTGTTTTTGTGACTTCAGTGACATGTTAAGAAAATGAAAATATGTTTCAAATGCAATTCAGGTTATGCTGGACAATAACAATTTACCTGGAGATAAAAAAAGCACCCTACCAGGAATTCCTTGGAAGGATTTCTCAAGGGTTAGTTTTAGTGTTGGGATGATAGGGAAGATGTCTAGGAAGAATTTCGGAAAAGAAGGAGATAAGTCTGAACCAGTCCGTAAGAGCAAGCGAGTTCCTAAGAAGCGATTACTTGATGAGGATTTTGGTGATGATGAAGAAGATGATGAAATTCGGTATCTAGAGAAACTTAAAACATCAAAGGCGGTGGCAGTGTATGAAGAAGACGATGAAGAGTCCAGTAAGAAACTTCGAAAACTTTCTAATGTTTCTAATATGGAAATGGCCAGTGGAAAGAAATCTAGATCTGATAGAATGTCCGAGGAAACAGAATATGAAGAGGAAGAAGACCCGGCCTCTGATATTGATGTCAAAGTTGTGAAGAAGAAGCAGAGGAAAGAATCTGTTGAGTCTGTGATGAATAGTAATAGGGAAATGACTCTTACCACACGTCAAAGAGCTCTTCAGTCTAACAGAGAAACCTCGTTCACCCCAGGTGGTAGCCTAATTGAGTTTCCCAATGGCTTACCACCTGCCCCACCCAGAAGTGAGCATTTATCCTTACTGTAGTTTCTTAACTGTTTGCTATATTATTTGATTGATTTAGATTTTCAATTCAATTATGACAGAGCAAAAAGAGAAACTATCAGAAGTGGAGCAGCATCTTAAGAAGGTGGAAGCTGCTCAGAAACGTCGGATGCAGGTTGAAAAGGCAGCAAGAGAATCCGAGGTTTGATTTTTCTTTTCCCCATTTTTCTATGAATTTGATGAAAAATGCTCTTGTGGTTAAGGCTGGCAGGTTTAAAGAAGCCTCAATTGACATTTCTTTTACTTTTGACTTTTGATAAGTAAAAGCTGGAACATTTTAAATATTGTTTGGATGATAGATACACTTCAAAAGAACTTGTATATGAAAAGATGAGATGGGTGGAAATCTGTTTTTATATTCCACAAATACAAGACCAAAGCTGTAATTAAAAAGTTTCACTACTTGTTAGAAGCTTGGTCTTGGAGATGTAATGTAGGACTAGTTTGTCTTAAGAAAAGGTTTTAACAGTGAATAATGCTTTTAATATTTCACCCAAACAACAAGCATAAGAAAAGGTACTTTCAAGCATGGGAAACCAAAAGGCAGCTTCTTGAAGCTGTTCCAAACAGACTCTTAGTTATTCCAATATTTTTTTTTCCAATGTAGTTAGTTTGATGATTAATAGTAATCAAACATGCTTTGATCGAAAATTTGTAGGCTGAGGCTATCAGAAAGATACTTGGTCAAGACTCGAGCCGGAAGAAGCGGGAAGAGAAACTGAAGAAACGCCAGGAAGAATTGGCACAGGTATTCGAAAGTGAACTTCACCCTAAGAAGCATTTTTACAACATAAAGCTACAAGTTTGATTTTGATCTTTTGATTTTTTTTTTTTTTTTTTTTTTTTTTTTGGGCAGGAGAAAGCAGCTAATGCTCAAAAGCTTGCCTCAAACACCATCCGATGGGTCTTGGGTCCCACGGGAACCGTCGTGACATTCCCTACGGAAATGGGTCTTCCTAGCATATTGGAGTTCAAAGCTTGCAGGTTTTGACATCTCTCGCCAGCTTTAATTGATTAGCATGAAATCATAAGAGGTTTTAAATTATTCGATATCTGTTTGTATTTGGTTTGTTCATCTCAATCTGATCTTATAAACCCATTTTGTCCAGCTATCCCCCGCCCCGTGAAAATTGCGTGGGACCATCGTGTGGTAATCCGTACAAGTATAGGGATTCCAAGTCGAAGCTTCCCCTTTGCAGCCTCCATTGCTACAAGGCAATCCAGGGAAAGATGTTGGCAGAAACTACCTGCTAGTGTTGTTCCATGTTCTATAGCCAGCCCGTGCAGATTTTTTTTGAGACTGTATAATATGTATTTGATGTTAAACTGATTGAATTCTTTGCTGATGCCTCTTTGCATTTACACTGTTTAGTCAAATCCTTCTTGTTTTTTTTTTTTTTGTCAGTCAAATGATATTTTTCTTCCAATCTTGATCTTTTTTTTTCTTTGCCACGTGGTTCAATTTCTATCTGCATCATTGATACAATTTGGATCCTAAGAAAGTAGACTGTTTTAAACGATCTTGACTTTTTAATCCATGGAGAGATCGCAGCCAAAGTTATGATAAATGATGGAAGATAAAAATTTTGACCTCTTGTTTATAAAGAGAGTATAAATAAATGTATAAGAAAGATTGTGGGTTTCTCAAGCATTCAATATCAAAACTAAAAACGGTAACTTCAACATAATTATAAATGTCGTCTAATTGAAGGCAAAATTATATACAATATAAAATCATAATTAAAATATAATAAAATTATTTTAAAATTAAAAAATAAATTATAATTTAAAAAATAAATAAGCGAAGATGGTCGTGACACATCAAACCTTCATTCTCCATCAATTTATTTGATGTAAAAGTATATAAACCGCGTTAATAAATATATAACCAATAAAAAAAATAGGATGATCGATGGATGTCGTAGTTTTACACGTCACGCATATATAACTTTTTTCAAAGTTTATCAAAACAAGTTAAACCAATAGATTATTAAACTTGAGAGAATTTTAAACTTCCACAATTCAAGCTTCTGTGCTGAACGTTGAGAATGGTAAGGAGTCGTGCATAGTTAGGATTTCAGCAAAACTTTGCTATTTGGTTGCATAATTTAGTTCTAAGCTATCAACACAAATGTACTAAGATTAAGATGTATTCTCATTAGAGTACTCGTGGTCGGTCCTAGGAGCTGACATCAAGTCTAAAATTGGTCTATTTTTGCCTATTGTTGCCTCAAGACAAATACAGAAACCTAAGAAGTAGGTGAATTTCGCAGGCAAATGAAATGCTGCATCATAAAGCAAATCTTAATGGGGTACCTTTCCTACCACACCGGTCAAGGTCTTGAGCAGATCAACCTAGATACTGTTGTCATTTCTTCCACAGTTGCAAAGAGTATAAGTTGATAGACGGTCTTATTCTCAACCCTCACAAAACAAAAGGCATCCAACAAGATTTTTGTAATTTTTGATGAAGTTATAGTTCTTGGAAAAAGGAAAAAATATAAGAGAAAACTGTTGCTCTGGCTATTCGTCTTGTTCACGAAAATTTGCTATTTGTTGTCGTGCGACCGCCATCTGAAAATTGTTATCACTATTCTCCATTCTTATTGTCAAGCCGTTTTGATTGAGGTTGCCGCGAGAGTTTACTTTGCGAAGTTAGATTTTTGCCCAAGATAAAAATAGTTGAAAATCTTTAGGATTTTAGAAGATTATTGGGAGATTAAATTTGATAATTTAAAGCTGTGGAAGAGGAAAATTTCAAGATTTAAATTGATTTCTGGCAAAATAATTCATTTTGACGTGGAGATTATAAGAATTTAATGTCTTGAATTCATTTTTTATAGAACAAACTGACGAGCACACACTATGGATCTTTTTCATAAATTCACGTCTTGATAGATTTTATTATGACTCGAATTCTATCTGAATCAGATTGGTTAGGTCTCTGTTGGGAATTTCATTATAATTTTGTTTTCCCTGTAACTTTATGTAACTTAAAGTCGAAAAAATTGCAATTGTATTTTGATCAGCATAGTGATATCATTCTATGTACTTGATTTTTTTTCTCGAAAGATTTTTTCTACGTAAATATCAGTGTCTATTATTTTCTCATTTTTTTTTTTCTGTATTCCACCGTTAGTAATACTTTTTTTATCATATATTTGTAATTTTATTTATTTCTCCCCTATCTCAATACTAACTCCTACGTAAAAATATAATAATCAACGAGAAGTAAATACTAAAACTGATTTTCTATTAATTACCCGGTTAGACTCTGCCTATTGGACTTGTTCTTCAATATCTCAAACCTGAAAATGTCTTACTTCCTTGAATAAACAAAGACTTGAGAGGGAAGCTTCTTCCCATGTAAGTGGCTAAAAACATGACGTGCCTGAGTTGATCAATTGATAGGACAAGCTTCTGACCTGCATTTTCTCCCTCTCTTTATATAATGCCCAGTTGCATTACATAAACATGTCTGCCACTCTATCATCTTCCTCCTCATAAAAAAACAATTTGGTATCTGTCACCTGCAAATTATCCTTTAGTTCAAACAACAATGGTGGGCGAAACATGGAGGCAGAAGGCGAAGGAGGCTCTCCATTCTCTCTCTCTAAAACCTCCATTGTTTTACCTCCTCACCACCAATCTTCTCTCCCTTCTTCTTCCTCTGGCGTTCCTCCTCTTAGCCAGACTCACCTCTGCTAAATTCCTTTTAGCTCTATCCCCCGGGCCGCCATTGGAGAGTCTTCGATCTTTCTTTCTTTCTCTCTTTCTCGTCGTCAACCCGTTTTGCCTCTACGTCATTGTCTTCTTCGTTAGCTTCGCCACTCTTGTCTACAGCCTGAGTGGTAAACTCGGTGTTCTCCCATGTCTTTCCACGTCTTTTTATCGTCCCCCTTTGTATGCTGCCTGGGTTTTAATCTGTTCTCTGCAAGTCTGCGTCGGTTTAGCCATTGAAGGAAGCATAGCCATCGGAGTCGAAGCTTTTAGCTATGGCGTAAAAAGGGGGTTAATAACCAGAGCATTTTTCTTCTTCGGTCTGCACCAGACGATGCTTCACTGGGAGAAAATGGTGGTGAAACGGGTGGTTGATGACGCCGTTTTCGGAGTTTATAAGGAGGAGACGTGGATCGAAAAGTTAGCGATGGCTGTAACCTTTAGCTCTCTGTGGTGGTGGAAGTTGAGGCATGACGTAGAGGCTCTGGTTGTGATCGGCGAAGCGAAGAGATCGGCGCTGATGGATATTGGTGGCTATGATGTTGCCGGGTGGTGCTTATATTCTCTCACGGTGATAATTGGGATTGTCAAGGTAGTCAAGGTCCTTTCATGGCCGCTCTGTAAGTTTTTGCCTTGTGTGAGGAAGACGAAGAAGTCGATCGTTGAGGTTGTTGAAGACGAGGTCTAGTTTTGAATCAGTTTATATATTTCGTCACGCTGTCAACGCTTATAATATAGTATTCTTTTATAATATAATATTCTTTTGTATTTAATTTCATAATATAACAAGATAGTGAACGTAAAATGTCAACGCTTATCATGTCACGAATTAAAATCTATGGGGAAATACACTTCTCTCTCTCCTTATAGTTTAAAGCAATTTTCATCTTGGTTCTTGTAGTTGCATTTTTTAAACCTATAATTTTGATTTTATTTTCAAATGGTTATCTCATCAATATTTATTGTAAATTTAAGAATAAGTTTGGATCCATTATGTCACGACCGGAGAACCCCGCGGTCTCCTGGGCTCGACGGCTCACTCGACACTTCATGCTCTTTTATTTTAAAGTCTTTCAAAATAACATTTGTAAGCATTGAAAATTTCAAAACTCGTCCTTTTAAAACATGCAACCCATTTGAAAAAATTTCTTTGAAAACACGCAATGGAATCGTTCGCGTTTTGCTGGGAAAACCATTCGATTAAAATTATCTTAAATTCCCTTGAAACGAGTAGAAGATATTTTTGAAACATGTTCAAAAACACCTCATTCAAAGTTGGAAATCCAAATTTGAAAAAAATAGATTTTTTTTTTTTTTTTTTTTGCTGCTGTAGCGCACGGTGAGCACGTCGCTCATCCGACATGCGCGCATTGCCCACCCGAGAAGCGCACTGCACGCGCGTGGGGCCGATCGGTCGGCGCACTCTGCCGATCGATCGACACCCTCTCAGGTGTCAACCATCATTCACATCGACCAGCCGATCGATCGGCGCCCTCTCAGGTGTCAGCCAACGCCTGCATCGATCTGCTAATTGATCGGCCAATGAGCGTCGATTGATCGGCACCCTCTCGGCCCAACCTTAATGTGCGCTAATCGATAGGGCCTATGACAGCGATCGATTGGCTGGGTGCCTCACACGAACCTCACACCTGCTATGCATGCCTTGCGCGCACGCGATGCACGCCCCGCACGCGTATCGCGCTGCCCTGCGCGCCCAGCTTGACCCAACCACCTTTTTTTTTTTTTTTTTTTTTTCTCCTTTGCAAACCTTATCACACTTCTTAAAAAACCTTCAAATCAACCCATAACTCAACACCTCAACTTCTTAAAAATTCCTCCATCCATAAACTTAAAAATCAAACCTTAAACCTTTCAACAAAACACTTCGTTTTCGTAAAAATCTACCAATTCTAATATACCAAATTCATTTTCAAATCTCTCAATTCCTATACAAAACAACTCCATAGCAACATGACATTTTCCAAAAACATCTAACCAATAGACTAACCCAACACATACATACCCACCCACGGATCAGAATCGCCCTAACAAAATCCACCAAATTTGCGTCATGGATGCGTCCCTTCAACTGCACCTCTTAATCTTGTACGGGTCCTAAATCCTCATTGGTTTGCACTTCATCCTTACACCATATAATTCATCTATAAGGATAATGCTTAGCAAGTAATGCACCATGATAAAAAAAAAACAGTTCATATGCGTCCTAGTGCATGCAGTCTCTACGTAGTCATTACATATTCATTTTTCGCATTCCTTTTCGTGACATAATACAAGTGCGTGTCGTAATATTCATCCGTGTCGTAATATTCATACGTGTCGTAATACAGGTGCGTGTCGTAATACTCATGTGTGTCGTAATACTGGTGCACATCGTAGTACTTATGCATGTTGTAATATAGGTGCGTGTCGTAATACTCATACATGACGTAATACTCGTGCGTTTCGTGCCATTTTTCTTCGTTCATTCATGAAAACTCATGCGCAATTTATTTTCGATTATTTTCCAAAATATGATGCATGGATAAACAAAAACATACAATGTAATCTCTAACATTCTGTGATGTAGGCCCGGAGGCAACGCGCAAACTTATCTAAATCCATAATTTTAACCATAAAACCTGAAAACCTAAACATAAAAAACATCCATATTAACACCTTCCAAAAAACATAATAATCACATAATTCCAAAAATGTAAATTTCAAGTCCATTCAATCCAATACCAACGTATCCAAGCATACATCTTAAGTCCATAACTAATTTAAAGATTAATCCATCAATTCAAGCATTCAACCAAGTAGTTTCAACATAACTCATATCAAATTAATCACTTTCAATTGGGTTTACAATTCAATCACACAATATTTTACTCGTACCAACATTCAAATCGAGGTGTTCTTGATCTTAAAAGTCATCAACTCATCCATTCTAACATATCCTTAATTTCCAACTCAAGAAATCAAAGAGATCAAACAACATATGCATGTTTCCACCTAAACCCAAAATTGAACCAATTTTTTTTATCTAAACTTCCAACATACATAAAATTAGCATTTTCAACCAAATTCCGTGATTCAAATTGCTATGAACTCTTTAAAGAGTCTACTTTAACATTCCAAGGTCAATTTGTACATTAAAACCCAATAAGCAAATCAGATTTATCCAAACCGAACTGTCCTCAAACGTTTTCCTAAACATTTTGCTTAAACTTTGAAAATTCATAACTTATTCTACAAATATCAAAACGACTCAATTCCAAAGGCAATAGTTTCCTTAGAAAGTCTAATTTAACATACTAGAAACATTTTTTAAATTGAATAACAAGAACTTAGGCAGAAATCATCAAAACCAAACTGCCCCGTACGTTAAAAATTTCCAAATCTTTCTCAAACCTTAACAAACTCACAATCCCTTTACATTTCAACCAGATATACATTCATAAAAACATAATTAAACACTATCCAAAGGAAAATTTCTCATAACCGAAAACATCTAAATTCGTGCAACGTAGTTCACCACAACGAAATTCACTTTCCCCCAACCAAATTTAATCACCCACAAGAGAAATCTAGCCTCAACCACAATACAATCAACCAACATATCATTTCACAATCAATTGTTGAGAAAAATAATGACGAAATCAGGCGGGAACGATGACAACAATACTACCGTAAACGGTGTAAGAAACGATAGCAGATGCGATCCGAAAAATACCAAGAATATTTTCCTACACCGTTAGATTATAACGGCCACGAAGTAAGAAAAATAATAGTCAAAATGAACACCGTAGATATTACGTGGAAACCCAAATCGGGAAAAAATCACTGGGACCGAGTCCAGAAAGATCTCACTATGAAAAATATGATTTACAATATTTTTCTAGATATCTAATATTATAGAAAATATTCACTAAAAGAAATCACCACTCTTATAACCCTCAATGTGCACAAAAGCACCACACCTATTTTTCTCTCTATGTTTCTTTTCTCTCCCTAAAAAAATTCTCACTATTTTTCTCTTTCTCTCTCTCTTATCAGAAGTGATTTTCTTGTTCTCTATTGAATAGAAGATTTCACTTGTATTCGAATGATTTTTCTTTCCTCATAAACTCTCTATTTATAGAGAAACTTCTTTATAAGAGAACAAAACATCACACATCATGCACAAGAAAGTTTCATTTTTTTTTTGCATTTCATTTATGACGTGCAGAAATAAAATTAAAATTTTCTTCTTTATTAAATGATGTGGGTCCCTCATCATTAAAGAGAGACCCCACATCAATAACTTTAATTTTTCTCAAAGAAAACCAAACCCTACCTTGAAGTTTCAAAATTTTTCAATGGAAAGTGGAGGAGAAGAAGAGTTGTGATTTTTCTCGTGCAAAAACTTAAAACTCAAGGGAGAAGGAAGAGAGTGGAGGGAGAGGAAACCTTGCTGTTCTTCATGGAAGAAAGGAAGAAAAGAGATGGATGGAGAGCTACTGCAAGTGGAGAAGAGGAGAGAATGAGGGAGGGGATGGTTGGCACCGAGGAGAGAAGGGAGAGGGGTAGGTGAGAGGAGAGAGGAGTGTTTCGATGTGAGAATAATGATGACTTCTTGAAAAAATCATCCAACTTTTAATAAAATTTCATTTTTATCCCTTTCTTCCATCTTTTTGTTTTATAACTCTCGATTAGAAATCATACACATTTAATTCTCCATCTTATTAATTCACTTCTTGTCCTTTAATTTGGTAAGTCCATTTAAATCTCTAATAGTTCTATGCATAAAATAGAGCTCTCGAAAAAATTCAAGGTATTATACATTAAATCGAATAGCCAACTAAAATACTTCTTTTGACATGAATTATTGATGAAATTTGACAGACGAACAATTTAATAAGAAACTACAAGTTTACTCGAAAATTGAACTGTGAAAATCAAATTGAAAGTGTTGATAAACTATGAGAACCAAAAATATATTTTTGCATAAAATCTCTTACTCAAAAAGGAATTGAAAAAATAAATATTAATTGATATAATTTTTCATCTCCACATCGATTGAAAGAGTAACAAAGAATTTTTGTAGACACAAAACCTACGTTCATCTAGCATGACTCCTAAGCTAAGTGATATAAGAAAGAAGAACTCATTTTTTTATTCCCTTCGTCCCATGTAAGACATCCCGTTGTTTTGATAAAGATTAATACTCGTAACTTAATTTATTCGTCATGGTTATAAAGCTATTTATTTTTCTCAATCTTTTCTCAACTTCGTTTTGGCAAAAGAAAGTCATACAAATTAAGAAATATAACCATATGATTTGATCAGTTGTCAATGCATTAATCAAATGAGCTTGGTCACCTTTGTTAAATTTTATAAGGAAAGAATAACAAGTGAAATAGATAATATAAAATTCTATTTTTTTAATATTTATATAAATTCCTATACTCAATTTGTAATGTTAAGATTTCTATCACATAGCTTAAAATAAACCCTAATAATTGTTACACAAAATCAATAATTAAAGTATATCAAGTTCGCACACATAGTATTAAGTATAAGCACATATTATTAGTCATAACTAGACTAATGTTAATCCTTCAATTAAATAGTATAACATTAGGAATATTTTCATCTTATATTATACTATGTCATGACCATGCATATCTCAACTAAGTAGGAGAACCTCGTTACATGTTTGATCACTGCAGCTCATTCTAAGAAGGTTAGTTCAAGAATTGCAAAAGTTCAACTTAGAGACAAAAAAATATGTCAATGCATTCATAACGAAATATAAAAGATCAAATTGAAGTTGAAAAGGTATTTGAATTTTCCATGACAGATGATAAGATTAATAAATTTAGAAAGAGATGGTATATACCTGACGATACTGTATTGAAAAAAAGCCATATTAGAGGAAGCACACTAATCTCATACTCGTTACATCTCGTTGCAACAAAAATGTATCAAGATTTGAAGTAGCACTATTGGTGCCGTGGTTTAAAATTAGACACAACAAAATTTGTTGAAAGATATCTTACTTGTCAGCAACTAAAAGCGCAACATCAACAACCTACAAGTACATTACAATCATTAATAATGTCTGAATCGAAATGGGAGTATATGACTATAAATTTTGTGGCCGGACTTTTAAAGACCCTTAAATATTGGTTATAGTAAATCAACTGACCAAATTAGGTCACTTTCTCCCTGTAAAGCACATAGACCATAGATCAATATGCATATCTTTATGTCTAGGAAACCATTAGATTACATGACATATCCATCTCCACAGATTTGACCAAGATAATCATTTCAGCTCAAAGGTTTGGAGGACTACGTAGAAAGTAATGACCACTTAATTAAATTTTCGTAGAACTTTCTACCCTTAAATTGATGGGCAGTTAGAAAGAATGATTCAAATTGTGGCTGATATGTTAAGGGCTTATGCTATTGATTTACAAGAAAACTAAAGTAAAGACTTACCATTAATGAAGTTTGAATATAATAATAGTTGTCGAGCTTTGATTGGGATGCCACCTCATGAATCACTATTGATAACTATTAAAATAGAGTTATTTTATACTATTTTTATTTAATAAAACTTTTATGATTTGAGTGAAGGAATTTGATCAAAATTATAGAAATTGCTGTAAGCTGTTGTGACATTGAAAGATCTTAAGATTTTAAGGTTTTTTATGTATATTTTAAGAAAAATCAGATTATTAGCACTAATTTGAATTTTTCTTGTTATCACGTTTAGGCACAGATTTACTAGCGATAAAGTAGAAAGAAAAAATTAAATTTTTATTTGAATGACCAAAATAGAATGAACAATTGTAAGAAGAAATCCTTAGAATCAACGAGAGCGAAGGAAGTTAGAGAATTTCCTAGAATCAAGGAATGAGAGAAAAAGGTGGGAAAAAGTTAGATTTGAGAGAATCACGGTTTTTGAGGGGTTGGTGACAAAAAGCAAGCTACTGGGAAAGGATACTAGAGGGTGGTGGCAATAAAGAAAGATTTCTTCTCTCTAGTCTTCGGCGCCTCCTGCCAGCAAACTTTTTCACAAAAATCGACATCAGCACTTCTTCTTCTTTTACTCTCATTTTTATTTTGATGAATATTTTTATTTTAGATTTTATTGTCATGATTTTTTACTAGAGTTTTAATCTTGGTTAGAAGAGAAAGTACTTGTTACGTACTTTATTGAGATATATGAAAGTTTGCTTATTTTTCTATTAAACAATCTATCATGATGTTTGTTGATTAATTCGAATTGTGTCGACGGATAAATTTGATGTTACATGTTTCTATTATATTAAGTGATAGATAAAAATTTTAAAATGCATGATTGATTAAATAAATTAAATTGTTACAAAATTGTGACATTAATTTATTTGGCATTGGGAATAAGACTTTAAAGAAATTTGAATTAAGTTTTATTTTTCCAAAAGTCGAAAAAAATTCTAAGACGAATTTAACTAGGTAATTCGATAGAGCCCTAGAAATTTATTTCTCGCTATTCGGTGGAAATTGTTGTAGCATTTTGTAGTATCAGTAATAAATTGCGTGTAACAAAGAAATCAATGCTAACCAAGTCTTTCGTTATCTTAATCTTTTTAGTATCGTAATCTTTTTAGTTTCTTTCAATTTATTTTTATTAATTCTAAAGAAACTTCATTTATATTATGCTCATCTTTATTTTACATGATTTTTATAGCAATTAAATTTAGTTAAGATTATCCTCGTGGGATCGACTTTTACTTATTCTTTATTACTTTATTAGCAATACGTGCACTTGCATTAGGTATAAAAAATCACTAACAAGTTTCTGGCGCTGTTGCTGGAGATATTTCTTAATTATTTTATTTTGCTATAATTTTTTTTCTTTTTTATGTTTTATTCGTTGTTTTTCAGGTACCATTTGTTTGATGTCTGACGAGGACAACCAGAATCTTGTTCCATACGATCCAGAGATTGAACAAATATTTCGAGCAAGAATGAGACAACAACAACAACCATTTATTGAAGACAATATGGCCAACCAGGAAGAAAGAAGAATTAACCCTGATCGTATCATTGATGACCGAGATCGGCCTATTCAGGATTTCTCCATAACCACGCTTGATGATCTGAATCCCGCTACTGTGAGACCAGATTTACATGCTATCCGATTTGAGTTAAAATCAGTCATGTTTCAAATGATTCAAACAGTTGGGTAGTTTAGTGGATTAGTATCGGATAACCCTCGTTGTCATCTCAAGGTTTTTGGAAAAATGAGCGATTCATTCAATTTTCCTGGAGTTTCACCTGAAGCTTAAGACTCAAACTTTTTTTATATTCCTTAAGAGACACGCACGATATTAGTTAAACGACATTCTAGCAAATACTATAACTTTATGGGGAGATTTAGTCAAGAAATTCATCATGAAATATCATCCACCAATGAAAAACGCCAAAATGAGGAATGAAATCACAAGTTTTCAACCGCGAGATGGTTAAGGCAGTGCCCTAATCATGGAATACCACATTGGATTTAGCTGGAGACATTTTATAATGGACTTAATGGTCAGACCAAATCAATCATCGATGCTGTAATAACCCGAAAATTTTATATTTTTAAATTTTATTCCCGAAACTTTTAATCTGAGTTCGGTTGGAGTTTCGAAAAAATATTTTAACGGAAAAATTTTAATTATAAGACTCAGAGTCTGCTTTTGTGATGGTTTTCAGAATTTAAAGTCGGGAGGTCGTGAATTCAATAAGATTACGGACGATAAAAACACGTGAGGACGTTATGGTAATTTAATTAATTAAAAAAAAAGAGGGTTAAGGTAAATATAACAGCCGAATGGCTTTGGGAGGAAGCCATTCGGCTGCTGCTGTTCATCGACGCCGGAGAGGTGAAGCCCGACCGAGGGAAAGAGAAAATTTTTTAGATCGATCTTCGGCCGACGCGAGTGAGCGTGGGAGAAACCGCCGGCGACTAGGTGTTTGGCTGTGTCTTGTTCTCCCTTCGACCGAGCGCACAACGACGCTGCGGTAAGTTTTTCCCCTCTTGCTGCCCTTCTCATTTTTTTTTTGGTTTGGCCGAGCTTAGTGCTTGGCCTGCCTTCATCTTTGATGGAATTGGCCACAAGGTTGGAGTGTAGTAGGAGGGAAATGCCGTGAGTATAAGGAAACCGAAGGTGAACCCTGTCGGTTTCCTGTTTTGGCCGAGCTTAGTGCTCGGCCTCCTTACATTTTCGATGAGCTTGGTCGAGATATATGAGCGAAATATGGATAGTTGTGTGTAGAAATTTTGAAATTAAAATTTGAAATCATAATCAATCATGGTTTTGTGTAGGGGCAGTTCTGTTTTTAGCCATTTTGGCCTTACTTCGGTTGATCGCTTCCAATTATATTTTTGTGGATTAAATTAGGCTGTTAGAGGGATGTATGGCCGCTGGAATCGTTTGATTCCGATATCCGACGCAAAGGTTATGCGTGTCGGAAGTTTATGTCAGATTTTGGTTCAAGTCAAATTAGCAAGCATTTCTCATAGAATTGCGACGTGTGATGGTAGCATAGCCGTTTTTGATGCGTAAAACTAATTTTGAGTGAGTTTTGGTTGAAGAAAACAAAAATGTGAAATTTGATAAAAATGGGCAGATTCGGTTTCGGGATTTTTCAACCTAGCTACGATTTACCGTTTTAAAATCCATCTTAGTGTGTGAAACTAGGTTCCTAAGGGGATGTTTAGCCACTTGAATCGTTCGATTTCGTTGACGGACACAAAAGTTATGCGCGTCCAAACCTTAGGCTGGTTTTCGACCAAACGACATTGGTGACCTATTTTAGTTGGAATATCATGGTTTAGTTAAGAAATGTTATTTTTAGCTTATTTGGTGAATTTTGAAGCGAAGATTTATGAGTGATTGTTTGTGTTTTAGGTTGAGACATTTTTGGCGAAGCTGTGCGTTGAGCGAACGTAGGACGCCAGGTAAGTAGTGCATGCATGCGTTTTGCCCAAGTGGACCTACACTGTAGAACTTTAAGGTTTATGTGATTGATTGTGGTGTGCGTGCGTATTGTTTGACATGCATCATATTTTAAAAACATGAACGAAAATGATTTTGAGCATGTTTTGAGTATGTGGTGAGACACGTGGCGGTGGTACCGCGGATCCTTCCTCTGTGCGGGCCGGTGCTTCACCAGTCGCGGATTCCGCTCGAGGAGTGGGCCGGCTGGGCCGTCAT
This sequence comes from Begonia peltatifolia, assembly GCA_022433055.1. Taxonomy (NCBI): domain Eukaryota; kingdom Viridiplantae; phylum Streptophyta; class Magnoliopsida; order Cucurbitales; family Begoniaceae; genus Begonia; species Begonia peltatifolia. The sequence continues at coordinate 24,592,993 of CM039519.1, read as the reverse complement.
GCAGCGTGAATGTGTTGACGGTAAGGGTGATGGGCAGTGGTACCGCGAATCTTACTAGTGTGTGAGCCAGTACAACACCAGTTGCGGATTTCGCTCGAGGAGTGGTTGGCTGGGCTGTCGCGAAACGTGTGTGTGTGGCAACTGTGGACCCGTGCTGGGGAGGCTGGGACGGGGGCGACGTGTCAGGATGTAGTGTGGCGCGAGGTACACCCTTACCCTGATGTGGTTGCCGTGTGTTGATGCATCTGTGTAGCTTGTGGGCCTCGTTGCTGAGGAGTCCGGGACGGTGGCGACGTGTCAAGGTGTAGGGTGGCGTTAGGTTCCTTCTTACCCTGGTGCGGCTACACTACGCGTCACAGATGTGACAACATGAGTGTGAGTGTAGAGACTGCATGTGATAGAATTGCATTGACGGCTTTTTACTTTCATATTGTACTACTTACTGAGCGTTAGGCTTATGATGTGTGTTCTATGGTGTAGGTGCTAACGACCTTGTTGGTGAGCCTCGAGAGCATAGTCCTGAGGTGTAGGATGATTGGTGGCGTGCGACCGAGCACCGAATGACGGATTTTGTTAGGGCGACCCAACCCGTAGGGATGGTAGGTGGTGGCCTGGTTTGTTTGCGGTATTTTTCTTTTATGGTGATTATGTACAGTCGATGAGACGAGTTGTATATGTTTCAGTGTATAGGTGTATATGGAGTGCGTGTGATTTTGGCAACGTACGCATATATTTTACATGTAGGAGCTTGGAATTGCTCTATACTGTGAATTTTCTTCATTTGCATCTGATGGATTTTCGTCGTCTTCATACTCTGATTTTGTTATGGTAACTTCTCTGGATGGTTGATAGATGAATACTATTAGTTTTTGGTAAACTGTGTGCAGAGTTTGAAATTTTGGGGATAGCCAGTTTTTAGGCGTTACTCTGCCAAAATTTCGGGAGAGGGGTTGGGAGTTGGAAGGATATGGAATAGGTTGAGATGTGTATAGTGAATGCTAGAGAAGTGTAGATGGGCGTGGAAGTGCGGCGTGATCGCAGGTGCGCAGGGCACGCGGCCCTGCGGGTGCTCACGGGTTGTGCTGCGCCGGGTGAGGGCGTGCGTGCGGACGTGCTGTATAGCGGCAGGAGGCGTGGAGCACGCAGTGCTGTGAGCGTGCACGAGACGTGGTGACGTTGAGTTGGCACGTGCGGCACCGCGAGGGTGCACGCGGCGCATCGAAGTGGGGTCGAGAGTGCGCGGTATCGTATTTGTGTAGTTCGAGGTGTGCGTTAGACTCTTTCCTAGAATTTCGAGCCTTACCGTTTTATCTTAAACTATTTTAAATGGTTTTCTTTTCCGCTGCGTAGTTTTTATGCTGAGGATTTCGTGTTTCCCTCTTCGGGGCGCGAGTTGTTTCGAATCGAGTCGAAAACTTTTTCATACTCACAAATGTTTTTTTGAAAATATTTTGAAAACGAAAGAGGTATTAAATTGAGTGAGTTATGTCAAGTGTTAGTGTGTGTAGTGTGTAGATACACTGTAGCGCACCGGGAACACGGGGTTTCTCGGGGTGTTACAGATGCTACAGCAAACAGAACTCTTCTATCAAAATCTTTCAATGAAACTTATGATTTGTTGGAAAGAATGACAGTAAATAGTTACTAATTCCTTTCAGAAAGAGTTTGTTCTACAAAACGTGCATCTAGAGTTTACGATTTGGATGAAGTTTCTGCCTTAAATGCAAAAATTGTCATACTGGAAAACACTATCAAATTGATGAACAATTTGTCAAAGCCAACGACGAGAGAAGTATCGTGTATTTTCTACGAGGAATACCCCGATAACAATTTATGTCACATTAACCAAGAATCTGTGAATTATGTACGATACAATAGGAACAACAATTACTATTCTTAGTCATATAATCCAGGCTGGAAACAACATCTAAATTTTCAGTGGAATTCTCAGCTGGAGAATACTACAGCACCAAGAATACCTACAGAAAACTACTCTCAAGGATTTTCGCTAACAACTTATAGTTCGGATACCTCAAGAGAAATTAGAAGATTTTGCCAGAGCATATGCCTCTAAAATAGACGTAATTCTGCAGAATTTGGTTGCGTCCATAAAAAATATTGAAACTCAATTCGGACAGCTAGCTCAATCCACGAACACAAGAAATGCGGGGTAACTACCAAGTGATATAGAAGTGCCGCAAAAACCAGAAAAGGAGCATTGCAAGACTATTGTATTGAGGAATGGAAGAGAACTTGAGATTCTAGAAAAACAACAGAGGATAGAAAATTTAAAGAAACAAGATGAGTTGGTTGAACAAGAGCATTTAGATGAATCAGAAAAGTGTAACCCAGTGACTGATATTGTAGCTACACCGCAGCATCGACAAGGTGAATTGAAAATTCAGACACCACCACTATCATTCCCCCAACGATTGCAGAAACACAACTAGGACAAGCAGTTTAAAAGATTCATTGACATTCTTAAGCAACTTCACATAATGTACCCTTGGTCGAAGCACTAGAACAAATGTCCAACTACGCAAAGTTTATGAAGGATATTTTGTCCAAGAAAAGAAGGTTGGGAGAATTTGAAACGGTAGCCATGACTAAAGAAACAAGTTATATCTTAGAGAATAAGATCCCACCTAAATTGAAATATTTAGGTAGCTTCATCATTCCATGCACAATCGGCAACAATTATTTTGGGAATGCTGTGTGATTTAGGAATAAATATTAATTTAATGTTTATGTCCATCTTCAAGAAACTAGAAATATGAGAAGTTCAACCTACTACAGTTACTTTGCAACTCGCTGATCGCTTATTAACTTATCCTCAAGGGAAGATAGAAAACGTACTTGTAAAAGTAGATAAATTTATTTTCTCAATAGACTTCATTATTTTGGATTACAAAGCAGACCGTGAAGTGACCATTATATTGGGAAAACCCTTCTTAGCCACGGGAGGAACGTTAATCAATGTTCAAAAAGGAAAACTTACCATGAGGGTGAATGATCAACAGGTTACCTTCAACGTTTTAAAAGCCATGAAGTATCTTTATGACGAAGAAAACGGTTTTAATATATCAGAAAAAACAAAAACGAAAGAAGCAAAACAGATTTCCCGGGGTTATAGAAAACAACTTGAAACATTAGTGAAAACGGAAGATAAATCAGAATTTCTAAGCTATCCATTGAAGACGCGCCAGCACTGGAGCTTAAACAACTACCCTCTAACCTCAAATATGCATTTTTAGGATTCAATAAGACCTTTCTTGTTATTATTCCGTCCACTTTCACAACCATGCAAGAGGAAAAATTACTCTAAGTATTGAGAACTTATAAACAGGCTTTGGCATGGACAGTTAGAGACATTAAAGGGATTAGTCCTAGTATTTGTATGAATAAGATACTCCTAGAAGATAGATACAACACATCTATAGAGTAACAGAGAAGATTAATCCAGTAATGAAGGAAATTGTGAAGAAAGAAATTCTCCAATGTTGGATGTTGGATTTATTTACCCAATTTCATATAGCTCTTGGATCAGCACAGTTCAATGTGTTCCAAAGAAAGGTGGAATAACATTATATCCAATGAAAAGAATGAGTTGATTCCAACAAGGACAGTAACAGGATGGAGAATTTGCATGGATTACCGATAATTATACAAAGTCACACGTAAAGATCATTTCTCGCTACCGTTTCTTGATCAAATGCTAGATAGGTTGGCTGAAAAATAATTTTATTATTTTCTTAATGAGTATTTAGGATATAATCAAATCACGATTGCTCCCGAAGATCAAGAAAAAACTACGTTTACATGTCTTAATAAAATTTTTGCATTTCGGAGAATGCCTTTTGGATTATGCAATGCTCCAACAACTCTCCAACGTTTCATGATGGCTATATTTTCAGACATAATCGAAGAATGTTTAGAGATTTTTATGGATGATTTCTCCATTGTTGGAGAGCCTTTCAAAACATGTTTGAAAAATTTAGAACGAGTTTTGAAAAGATGTCAGGATACGAACTTAGTGCTAAATTGGGAGAAATGTCATTTTATGGTTCCCGAAGGGTTAGTATTGGGGTATCGAGTCTCAGAAAGGGGTTTAGAAGTGGATAAAGCGAAAGTAGAAATTATTGAGAATTTACCTCCACCAAAGTCAGTAAAGGAGATTCGAAGTTTTTTAGGTCATGAAAGATTTTATCGTCGTTTCATCAAGGACTTATCAAAAATCTCTAAACCCTTATGCATGTTACTGGAACAGAATACTTTATTCAACTTTGACAAAGACTGTTTGGAAGCTTTTAATGTATTGAAGCAGAAATTAATAACCGTGCCTGTGATAGCATCACTCAACTGGTCCATGCCATTTATTTTGATGTGCGATGCTAGTGATTATGCAGTGGGAGTAGTATTGAGCCAGAAGAGAGGTAAAGTATTCCATTATATTTACTATGCCAGCAAAACATTCAATGATGTTCAGAAAAATTACATAACTACAGAGAAAGAGTTACTCACAGTAGTATTTACTTTTGATAAATTCTTAGCGTATTTGATAGGAAAAAAAGGTGATTGTGTACACTGATCATGCAGTCATTAAGTATCTAGTCACAAAAAAAGATGTTAAACCAAGACTAATCCGTTGGGTGCTACTTCTTCATGAATTCGATTTAGAAATCTGGGATAAGAAAGGCTGGGAGACCAAGCTGTAAATCATTTATCTCGCCTCAAAAAATATGAGCGAACATCAACATGGAGAAAGCATAAAAGAAACATTTCCAGATGAATATATGTTAAAAATGGATGTATCTTCAGTGTCATGGTATGCAAATTTTGTCAACTTACATTGTAAGTGATATCATTCCTCTTGACATGTAATATCGGCAAAAAAAATAAGTTTTTGAAAATGTGAAACAATATTTTTGTGATGAACCATTCCTCCTTAAACAATGTGCTGACCAACTATTGAGGAGATACGTTCCGGAAGAAGAAATGGATTCAGTGCTACAACAATGCCATGCAGCACCATATGGAGGTATGCACACAGCTGCAAAAATTTTGTAATCAGGTTTGTACTGGCCCACTCTTTTTAAGGATGTCAATACTTTTGTGAAGAGGTGTGATAGACATCAAATGGTAGGAAATATTACTCGGAAACATGATGTAACAACCCGAAAAATTTTCAGATTTTTTAATCTAATTTCTGAAATTTTTAATTTAATCTCGGTTGGAGTTTCGAGAAATATTTTAACGGGAAAATTAAGTCATAAAACTCGGAATCTAATTTTAGTGAGGATTTTCAAAATTTTAAAGTCGAGAGTACGAAAATTTAACGAAATTACGGACGATTAAACGCGTGAGGGCATTTCGATAAATTTTTATTGTTTAAATTTAATTAAAAAAATATTATAACAACCGAATGGCTTCGGGAGGAAGCCATTCGGCTGTTGTAAACCAAGCGCACCAGAAGGAGACCCGAGAGAGAGCGATCGAGGGTGTGAGAAAAACCGAGCCGAGCCACGATCACTGACGACCAGCGGGGAGAAGCACTCGCCAGTGAGCAAGGCCTGTCCGGCAAAACCCGTTTCAAACGTGGTCTGATTTTTCGAGCTCCAAAATCCGAAGGTGAGCCCTGTTTTGGGTTTTTCTTTTTTGGCTCAGCTTAGTGCTCGGTTTCCTTCCTCTTTTTGTGGATTTGGCCGCAACATTTGAGTGAATTAGAAGGGATAAATGTGTGTGTTTAAGGGATGGACAAGAGGTGTCCGGTGAAAGGGAGACAAAAATCGAGGGGTGGTTGAGCTAAAATTCGATTTTGGTACTTGAATTGCTGATTTCTAGTTAGATTATGCTTAATAGGTTGAGATGTGATTGCTCGGTGATGAAATTGGCGAAATTGGATCGAAGTTGAGATTTCGAATCTTTTTTCGTATAAAAACAATTCTGTTTTTAGGGATTTTGACGGGGCTACGGTTAATTATTTTAAATTCTGTTTAATGGGTTAAAATAAGTGGTTAGAGGAACGTTTGACCGCTAGAATCGTTCGATTCCAATATCCGACGTAAAAGTTATGCGCGTCGGACGTTTATGTCAAATTTTGGACCGAGTCAAATTATTGAGTGTTTTTCGTAGAATTGTGACGCGTGGTATTAGCATTGCTGATTTTAATGCGTAAGGTTACTTTCGAGTGAGTTTTGGCTGAAGGAAACTAAAATGTAAAATTTGGATAAAAAGGGCAGATTTGATTTTTGGTGTTTTTCACCGATCTGCGGCTTACCGTTTTAAAATCCGTCTTACGATGTTAAACTAGGTTCCTAAGAGAACGTTTAGTCTCTTGAATCGCACGATTCCGTTAACGGACGCAAAAGTTATGCGCGTCCGAAGTTTACGTTGGTTTTCAACTCTACCAAATTGGTGACCCGTATTAGTGGGAATTTCATGGGTTTAGTTAAGAGATGTTATTTTTAACTTATTTGGTGAATTTTGAAGTGAAGATTGATGAGTATTTTTTGCATTTTAGGTTGAGGCATTTTTGGCGAAGCTGTGCGTTGAGTGAGCTTAGGACGCCAGGTAAGTAGTACATGCTTGTGTTTTGCCCAGGTGGGCCTACACCGTGGAACTTTACGATTTATGTTGTTGATTGTGGTATGCGTACGTATTGTTTGACATGCATCATGTTTTAAAAAGGGAACAAAAATGTTTTTAAACATATTTTGAGTAAGTGGTGAGACGCGTGGCGGTGGTATCGCGGATCTTACTAGTGTGTGTGCCTGTGCGTTACCAACTGCAGATTTCGCTCGAGCAGTGGGCTGGCTGGGCCGTCACGTGGCGTATATGCGTCGGCGGTGAGGATGATGGACAGTGGTACCGCGGATCCTACTAGTGTGTGGGCCGGTGCAACACCAATCGCGAATTTCGCTCGAGTAGTGGGCCGACTGGGTTGTCGCGAAATGTGTGTGTGGCAACTGTGGCCCCGTTGCTGGGGAGGCTGCAACGGGGGTGACGTGTCAGTGTGTAGTGTAGCGCGAGGTACACCCTCACCCTGATGTGGTTGATGTATGGTGATGCGTGTGTGTAGCTTGTGGACCTCGTTGCTGGGGAGTCCGGGACGGTGGCGACGTGTCAGGGTGTAGGGTGGCGTTAGGTTCCTACTCACTTTGGTGCGGCTGCACTACACGTCACAGATGTGACAACATGAGTATGAGTGTAGAGACTGCATGTGATAGGATTGCATTGTCGGCTCTTACTTTCATATTATACTACTTACTGAGCGTTAGACTTATATTGTGTGTTCTATAGTGTAGGTGCTGACGATATTGCTTGTGAGCTCTGAGAGTCTAGTCTTAAGCTGTAAGACAGTTGGCGGCGTGCGATCGAGGCACCGGACTGCGGATTGTTAGGGCGACTCGACCCGTGGAGACGGTAGGTGATGGCTAGACTGTTTGGGTATTTTCATTTGTTGTGTCGATATATAGTTGATTAGACGAGTTGTATAGACGTCAGGGTATAGAAGTTCATGGAGTGCTTGTGGTTTTGATGATGTACGCGTACGCTTTACATGTAGGAGTTTGGTAATGCTCTATACTGTGAATTTTCTTCATTTGTAGTTGATGGATTTTGTTGTCTTTAAACTTCGATTTAGCTATGAAGATTTTCTGGATGGTTTATGGATAGATATTTCTAGTTTTCTGATGAACTGCATGCAGAGTTTAAATTTTTGGGATAACTAGTTTTTAGGCGTTACTCTGCCAAAATTTTGGAAGAAAGGTTAGGAGTCGAGAAGATATGGAATAAGTCGGGGTGTGTATAGTGAAGTACTAGAGAAATGTGGATGGGCGCGGGAGTGTAGTGTGGTCGCAGGTGCATGGGGCACGCGGCCCTGCGGGTGCGCATGGGTTGCGGCGTCGGGTGAGAGCGTGCGTGCGAACGTGCTGTACAGAGGCAGGATGCGTGGGGCACGTGCCGCTGTGCGCGTGACGCGATGATGTTGAGTTGGCGCATGCGGCATCGACTTTGTGTAGTTCGAGGTGTGTGTTAGACTCCTTCCTAAGATTTCAAGTTTTGTTGTCTTATTCTTAAAACTATTTTAAATTATCTTTTTCGCTGCGTATTTTATATTGAGGAATTTCTTGTTCCCTCTTCAGGCCACAAGTTGTTTCGAATCGAGTCGAAAATTTTTTATACTTACAAATGTTCTTTTGAATATAATCCGAAAATAAAAGTAGTATTAAATTAAGTGAGTTCGCGTCAAGTTTCTGTATGTCATGGTGTATAGACGTAGTGAGCACACCGGGAACGTGTGGGTTCTCGGGGTGCTACACATGAGCTACCACTTACTAATATTATGGAGATCGAAATATTTGACGTATGAGGGATTGATTTCATGGGACCATTTCCAACGTCTTTTAGTAATCAGTATATCCTCTTGGTTGTAGACTATGTTTCAAAATGGATAGAAGCAATGGCGTTGCTAAACAATGAGGGAAAGCGTGTTCTAAAATTTCTACAAAAAAATATCTTCACAAGATTTGGAACACCTAGAGTAATTATTAGCGATAAAGGATCTCACTTCTACAATGAATCTTTCAATAGATTATTAAGCAAGTATGGAGTCAGACATAAGGTGATCACGACATATCATCTACAAAGTAATGGTCAAGCGGAGGTTTCTAACAGAGAGATTAAAAGAATTCTAAAAAAAGGAGTAAATCCCAATAGGGGGAATTGGTCTCAAAAACTGGATGATGCGTTGTGTGTATACAGAACAACTTATAAAACCCCCCTGGCACTCCTCCATACAATTTGATTTATGGAAAAACCCGCCACTTACCTGTGGAACTTGAACATAAAACTTACTGGTTAATTAAGACATTAAATTTGGAGTTACAATAGGCGGGAAGAAATCAATTTTTACAACTACAAGAATTGGAAGAACTGAGGATGAATGCTTATGAGAATGCTAAAATTTACAAAGAAAAAATAAACAGATGACATGACAGAAAGATACAACAACGAGTTTTTAAAAAAGGTCAAACAATTTTACTTTTTAGTTCGAAATTGAAGATTTTTCCAGAGAAGTTAAAATCTCGGTAGTCTGGCCCCTTTGAAGTGATGAAGTTTATCCATATGGCACATTGGAATTACGAGATGAAAAAATGGGTCAAAGTTTTAGGTCAATGACCAAAGAGTGAAGCTATATCTTGAAGAAAGATCGACAGAAATTACGTTAATTTCTCTAAATGACAGAAAAACAACATGAAGTATGGGAAAGTGAGGCTGAGTACTTACAAATCAAGCGCTTATTGGGAGGCAACCCAATTTCTGATATCATTTTGTTTATTTTAAGTTGTACTAAAAATATTGCTGACGCTACAAGGTTTGCTGTAGTATCACAAATAATAAAATAATAATAATAATAATGAAGAGTGGAAAAATATAATTAAATAATTAGGTTTATTTATTTAAGCTAGTCATTTTATTTTATTTAAGCTCTCCTTCTAGAATTAAGCCAAATTTCATCAAAATTTTAAAAAAATTTAAATTCAAAACTCCCTTTTCTTTCGCCTTATAAATTGTACAACAACCTTAGAAAAAGTCTCACCAACCGATTCTTTTTCCTTGCAGTTTATCAGATACAAAGATGAGACCCAAGAGTTCTGGAAAGAAAACTGCTTAGTCTCCGCAGCCAGAATTCATTTTCGAAGTCGCAAAACTTCGATATGAGCAAGGGATGAAACAGAGTACCTTTGCGGTGCAGAAAGGTTTTGTAATTTACGACAATTATACAGGGTACCTGAGCTATGTCTGTTCGATTATTCAAAAGTGCCACTAGACAATGTTCTGTGCTCTTTCAGAAAAGGTAATAATGACTCTCGTTCGCGAATTTTATGTCAATTTCGAAGATGAGCTACCTTAAACGGTAAGGATTAGGAAACCAAAAGTAAAGATTTCACCTGCAGGCATAAATTATTTTTACAATTTAGAGGAAGTGGAGGATAAATTTTATGTTCATGCTGACAATCATTCACCAATGTACTTAATACACTTAGGAGGCCCGTGAAATGTTCTCAAGGTCAAGCTCAAAACTTAACAAATCTTTTTATTGACTGTTGTTCTATTTTTGTAGGTGAAGGTCTAGTGGACTATTTGGATGGGAAGCCAATCTCTCAAGACATCGACAGGGCAACACACTTACTGGTTTGGGACTCCAAAGAAAGGTCAACTCAATTTCAAAGGAGGTCAATTTCAAGTCAAACGGGAATTTGCCTTCTCGGATTAATTCTATGTAATTTTATTTTTGAATTCGGTAAACATTGATCTTCATTGTTATTTAATTTATAGTTTCATGCATGCATTAGATTGAATGGTTAGGTTAGATGACACACAAAGACTTGAAGACCAACGATCAATCAAGAAGTTCGGCCCAAATGAAGCAAGTCATGCACACAAGGACATCAAGCCCAGTCCATATATGAAGAAGTGCGCCATTTTTTTCAAATTCAAATTCCATTCAATGTCATTTGAAAGAGTCATCAGCTAAAGCCTAATTTTATGAAAAAAAAAAATTTGTTTTGTTGAAAAAGAAGCGATCTCTACCATCGATTGAAGATTAAAGCTCCAAAGTATTTACGGCCGAGATCAACTCTTTGTGTGAAATTACCTTAATCACCTTGGGTTTGCATTTTAATGATGGCAATTGGTGTTCGTATTGGGGGATTTTGAATGAGAACAAGTAGACTCTTTTTCTCTCAAACCTTGAATGCTTTATCGGTTTTTACAATCTTTCTTCAATCAAAGGTTAGTCCTGAAATTGATTTTCAATTTGGGTGGAGATTGAGACTCCAATTGTTGTCAAGTTCGTGGTTATTTGGTGACTCTTATTCCTCACATTTTCTAAGGCCTTAGAGAGGTAAGAAGAGCGAAGCCAACCTGCCTAGTGCCGTGTACATTTTTTCTTGGAAAGTGCACTCACCCGAGGTGTATATCACCTTCGGCTGATTACGGGTTTGATTGCATATCTTTGTCAATTTAGCTTATTTTCAAGACATACCCCTAATATATCAAGAAAGATTGCCTCCAAAATTCATTTAATTTGGATTTCATTTGAATAGCAATTGATTGTCTTCTTTAGGGGTGCCCTCGGGTTTAGCCGAGAACACCTCACTCTTGATGTTTCTTTCCTAACCTTGTTTTGTAGGAACCAAAGGTCATCAGTACCTGAAGACTGTGCTGAAACCGATTGATGAATACGACACTAAATGAGTTATGTGACACCCCGAGAAACCCCACATTCTCGGTGCGCTACAGTACGTCTACACACTATGACACACTAAAACTTGACACAACTCACTCAGTTTTGTAGTACTTTTGTTTTCAAATCATCTTCAAAATAACACTTGTGAGTATGAAAAATTTTCAACTCGATTCGAAAACAACCCGCGCCCCGAAGAGGGAACATAAAATCCTCAATACAAAAATACACAGCGGAAAAAGGAAACAATTTAAAATAGTATTAAGATAAAACGGCAAGACTCAAAATCCTAAGAAGGAGTCCAACATACCCCTCGAACTACACAAAATCGGAGTCGCACACTCACGTCCCCACTTCGATGCCCCGCGTGCACCCTCGCGGTGCTGCGCATGCCAACTCAACATCACCGCATCACGCGCACGCTCACAGCGCCGCGTGCCCCACGCACCCTGCCTTCGTACAGCACGTTCGCATGCGCGCCCTTACCTGGCGCCGCACGACCCGTGAGCACCCGTAGGGCCGCGTGCCCCGCGCACCTACGATCACGCCGCACTCCCACACTCATCTACACTTCTCTAGCACTCACTGTACTCATCCCGACCTATTCCATATCCTTTTGACTCCCAACCCCTTTCCTGAAATTTTGGTAGAGTAACGCCTAAAAACAGGCTATCCCAAAAATTTAAAACTCTGCACACAATTCACCAGAAAACTAGAAATATCTATCCCTCAACCATTCAGAGAAAACTCCATAACCAGATCTTTGAAAACGACAAATCCATCAACTATAAATGAAGAAACATCCACAATACAGAGAGTTTCCAAGCTCCTACATGTAAAGTATACGCGTACGTCGTCAAAATCACACGCACTCCATAAACACCTCTACAACCGACCCCTATACAACTCATCTCATCAACTGTACATCAACCCACCAAAAGAAAATACCCGCAAAAAAATCAAGCCAACACCTACCATCCCCACGGGTCGGGTCGCCCTAACAAAATCCGTCATCTGGTGCTCGGTCGCACGCCGCCAACTATCTTATGCCTCAGGACTATGCTCTCGAGACTCACCAGCAATATCATCAGTACCTACACCATAGAACACACAACATAAGCCTAACGCTCAGTAAGTAATGCGATATGAAAGTAAAAGCCGACAATATAATCTTATCACATGCAGTCTTTTCACTCACACTCATGTTGTCACATCTGTACCGCGTAGTATAACCGCACCAAGGTAACGAGGAACCTAATGCCACCCTACACCCTGATACGTCGCCACTGTCCCGGACTCCCCAGCAACGATGTAACACCCAGATTTTTCCAGTTGGGTTAGTTTCGGACTTACATAATTGTAATCGGCGGAGTAATGGTCGGAATTATAGGCGAAAAATTTCTACCCTTATGTAAAAGATTATTTTGAGGCTAATGGAGTAGAAAAAAATTTGAGAATCCAATCAGAATTGGACGATAGAACAGATTTAGAAAACGGTTAAGGGTTGAGGGTGAAATAACAATTAGAATTAATTATATTAAACATATAAAATAAAATAATAAAATAGAGGGAGGAACGAATTCCCCCTCCTCCTCTTCTTCTTCTTCTTCTCCCATGTAAAGCTCGACGATCCTCTTTCGGCCACAGTTTTTCTCCACTTCCTCAAATCTACGGTGAGTCTTTCTTAGCCTTAATGGATAGTCAGTTCTTTAGCTATTTTGAGGATTAAAGATGAAGGGAGAGGAAGTATTAGATAATTTTAGTGAAAACCTAGGGGGATGTTGTGGAAAATTGAAGTTAGAGTCGAATTTCATCCGTATATTGGTGCTTATGATAGAAATGGGAGTGGATTATGAGAATTGGTGGGAAAGATTGGGTGGTTGATTGGCAGAGTATGTGAATTTTTGGAACGGTGTCCGTTCGGCCACGTTCGGTCAAGTCGTGGACATCCGAATGAGAAATAGATGAGACCATTAGAAACTAGATGTCACGAGAAGCTCGTAGCTTTTCTAATCGTCCAAATCGGACGAGTATTGGTGGAGTTATGAAATTTTGAAGGTTAGTCGGAGCGTTAATTAGAATTTTAGTTCAGGCTGAGTGGGGATTTAGTGGTTGATTCCTTTAAAGTTTACGGAGTTAATGGAAGGTAGAGCTAATAGATGTGTGGTTTATAGGTTTTCCAGTTAGCGTACCAGATTTTGGACTACGCGTGCTAAGGACGCCAGGTAAGTAGTGTAGTAAGAGTTTTGCCTTCGGGCCTACATCACAGTTTAGTAGGTTGCATGGCACGTTTACTTTATGTTACATTTTGTAATATGCATCATGGTTTTCAACTACGAAACGAAACGAAAACGAATTTCCATATTTTTACGAAGTGAAACAGTAGAATGTGATGAGATGAACGAATTGAGAAGTTACGTAAGAAGATAATAAAAGTGAGGTTGAGTGGTCTTGTCCAGTGAGGTGGACCGCGAGGTGTATCACTCTTCCTCCGCTTTACGTGATGACCTTGTCCAGTGAGGTGGACCGCGAGGTGTGTCACTTTACTAGATCAAGTTGGCCTTGTCCAATGAGGTGGATCGTGAGATGTGTCATCTCGATCTAGCACGTAAAGAAGAACCCAGTAGTAAGAAGATAAAGAAGATGTAAGAAAGAGACGAAAACGAAAGTAGAGACGAAACTGTAGAAACTGCATATGTCAGGATGTGAATGTTTTTCAGTGTTTAAATTTATATGCATTGCTTACTTAGCATTAGGCTAATAGTTGAGTTCTGTGATGTAAGTGACGACGCAGCAGCTAGTGAGTATCCCGAGCATGCCTAGAACTACGAGACAGTTGGAGGAGAATGCTCGTGGGACGACTAGGCCAGTTGTTGAGGCATTTTGACCATGGCGGATGTAGGTACGGGTAGTGAGGTATTTTGAGTCTTACTTAGTCATTTTGATGTAAAGGTGATATTTGAATTTGGGTTGAGTATTTTGGCGTGCGTAACAGGTTTGTAAATTGAGTCGAGAAGTGGATTTATGGGTTTTAAACGTTCAGTCAAAAATTCGTGTTATTTTGTTGAATTTTGTTAAAGTTTCTGGGTGCAAAGTGTCGACCGAATTCTAGAAGTGTCGACCGGTCAGTATAAAATAAAGGGTGAGTGTCGACCGCGAGGCTCGACCTGTGCAAGGCAGAGCCGAGGTAGGTGTCAACCCCTGCTTACAAGTGTCGACCGGTCCCTATAAAATGGGTAGTGGTGTCGACCGCGAGGGTCGACTTGCGCAGACAAAGAGGATCAAGGTGTCGACCTGCGACAGCGGGTGTCGACCCCTCTCTAAAATGGTGGTAGACGTTTCGACCGGTGTCCCCGGTGTCGACCGATGGAAACCCGAAACAATTTAAGTGTCGACCAGTCTCTTGATTTTTATGTTTTAAAAAAGGAGTTTTTTTAAACCGATTTTAAACGAGTTTCCTCTGCAGTATTTATGTGTAATTCCTTTGTTAGACGTTTTGGAAAAAAAAAAAAAAAAAGAGTTGTTTTGAGTCGAAAAATAAAGCTTCCCAATTTCTATGAAATATTTAGTAGAGGGTATGAGGAATATTGACGAGTAGTAGTAGGTAGCGAATTGGGAATCACAAAGGATTTTCGAGGCGTTACAAACGAGGCCCACAAGCTAAACACACGCATCACCACACAGCAACCACATCAGGGTGAGGGTATACCTCGCGCCACACTACACTCTGACACGTCACCCCCGTCCCAGCCTTCCCAGCACGGGGCCACAGTTGCTACACACGCACGTTTCGCGACAGTCCAGCCGGCCCACTCCTCGAGCGGAATCTGCGACTGGTGTTGCGCTGGCCCACACACTAGTAGGATCTACGGTACCACTGCCCATCACCCTCACCGTCAACATATACACACCACGTGACGGCCCAGCCGGCCCACTCGTCGAGCGAAATCCGCGATTGGTTACGCACCGGCCCACACACTAGCAAGATCCGCGGTACAACCGCCACGCGTCTCTACCACTTACTCAAAATCTTTTTCGTTCCCTTTTTAAAAAAAAATGATGCATGTCGAACAATACGCACGCACACCACAATCAATCACATAAATTCTAAAGTTCTACGGTGTAGGCCCACTTGAGCAAAACACATGCATGCACTACTGACCTAGCGTCCTAAGCTCACTCGACGCATAGCTTCGCCAAAAATGCCTCAACCTAAAACGCAAACAATTCACTCATCAATCTTTACTTCAAAACTCACCAAACAATTTATAATGACATTCCTTAACCAAATCCATGAAATTCCAATTAAAACGGGTCACCAATATGGTTCGGCCGAAAACCAGCCCAAAGTTCGGACGCGCATAACTTTTTGTCCGTCAACGGAATCGAACGATTCAAGTGGCTAAACGTCCCCTTAGGAACCTAGTTTAACATGCTAAGACGGATTTTAAAACGATAAACGACAGCTAGGTGAAAAAATCCAAAAACCAAATCTGCCCATTTTTATCAAATTTCACATTTCTATTTATTTTCAACCAAAACTCACTCAAATTTAGCTTTACGCACCAAAACAGCCATGTCACTATCACACGTCGAAATTCTACGAAAAACGCTCAGTAATTTGACTTGGACCAAAAAATGACATAAACTTCCGACGCGCATAACTTTTGCGTCGGATATCAGAATCGAACGATTACAGCGGCCATACGTTCCTCTAACCACTTATTTTAACTCACTAAAACATAATTTAAAACAATTAACCATAGCCACATCAAAATCTCTAAAACAGAACTATTTTTACACAAAAAAAAATTCAAAATCTCAACTTCGGTCCAATTTCGCCAATTTCTTCACCGAACATCCACATTTCGGTTCACCAATGCATACATTAACAAACTTGGTGGTTCCTAATTAGAAAACAGCAATGGCAGCACAAAATTTTCTCATGGTTCTCTTCCCAAAACTGTGCATTTCTCAACCGGCTCATTGAACCATGAAATTCACCTCTATTCCTCCTAAATTTTAGCACACAATCCCTGAAACGTAGAAGCAAAAGCAACCCCACGCTCGGCCATCAAAGCAGGACAAGACCGAAAAGGAAAACTCTATGTTTCTCATTCGCTTCTGTCACGGGAAGGTCCGAGCCACACACACACATTAGGTTCTAAAACACCCCACAAAAAAACGAGATCTAACCGTCAGAAATTCAAGAATGACTGAGCTTCCAAATTCGGTCGATAGAAATTGAAACAAGGGAGAACTCACCTGTGTTTTCAGCTCGGGAAAACCCACTCACGCCGAGTTTCTACCTCGCCGGAATTGTCTAGCGCGTCACGTCTCTCCTCTGGTGGTCGATCGCCGGCAATTCGCCCCCTCCCCGATCACTCTCTCGGGTGTCGACGAGTAGCAGCAGCCGAATGGCTTCCTCCCGAAGCCATTCGGCTGTCATATATTTCATTTTTTTATTTATTTTTAATTAATTAAATTACCAAAATGCCCTCACGTGTTTTTGTCATCCGTAACCTCGTTAAATTCTCGTCCTATCGACTTTAAAATTTCAAAAATCATCACTAGAATTAGATCCCGAGCTCTATGACTTAATTTACTCGTTAAAATATTTTTCAAAACTCCAACCGAGATTAAATTAAAAATTTCAGAAATTAGCTTTAAAATCTAAAATTTTTCGATTTATTACAGGTTATCTCTAAAACACGATCCTTTTCACTCCCTCGGGTTGCACTCCTATCGAAAGCCAGAGTGTGGTATCATTTTCTTAAAAGTCACATATTACCTTCTTCTCATGGACAATATGTGACTAAGGATAGAGCTATTTTACTTTAATGTATTCTGACTGGGAAACGCATTAACGTTGGAATAATTATCTATAGAAATTTATGTGCTAATGCATTGAGGCCAAAGAGACAATTTCTCTCTTTCCTTCTCTAATAACAGGTTTATGTGAACTTGATGAAGTAATTTATGAAGAACAGGAAGAGAAACTTGCTACAGCATCTAGTATTACTTATTTGACAGTAAAGAGAATAGCGCTGAGCAAACAAGAGGACGAAAAAGCTGATGAAGATGAGGACCAAGAAAGAAAAAATCATACGATCCGTGCTGCAGCATTAGCAGAGAGCAACATCTATTAATAGTAATTATGGAAGGCTTGTTGCTTCTAGACGATAAACTGAAAAAGCAACAGGAAACTCTGCTCATGATGGAATAACGAATGAGCAAACAAGAGGTCTAACAATATAACATCAATGGAAGACTTCTCAGAATAAAACGAAAAAACAAGTTATTCTGGTGATACACTAAGCTCAGAGACAAAGTAATAGCGAAAAGCTTTAGCAAGCCATTCACCGAGCCATTACCAATCTTTCTTCACTTCCGAACTGTTCTGCTTAATGACTCGAAGTCTGAATCAGAAACTGAAAAAATAAAACTCCAGGGAAGTATTTGCCCCTTCATTTTGTTTTGCATGCTGTTTTGTTTGACAGTGAGATCACTGCCAATTTTAAGTTTTGAGGTAAGATATTAGCATGTGGTAGGAGTATTAGCATGAGGTAGGAGAAAAGTGAGGTATCTAAGAACTGTGTAAGATGAATGCTATTGAAAAAAAAAATTTTAAAATTTTCCTAACCTCGTAATTTTGTTGAAGAAATTCATTATCATACATTAATAACAGTTAACTAAGGATTATTCCCTTTAATCTAATTTTCCATCATAACACACAAACTCCTTTTAGTTTGCTTAGAAGTATTATCCTAATTAGATTTCAAAGTTATATTTAGATGAAAACAATTTAACATTTACCAAAGAAAATTAGAGATAAAAGATTTCTTTGCAAAAATAAATAAGGAAAAAAAATTAAAAAACAGAATAATTGTAATTTTCTAATCTACTTTCAATCTCGAATGAACCCTTTGGATACTCGATTGGTAGAATTTAAATAAAAAAACTTTGGGAGAAACTCCGTTGCAATATTATTGACTATACCCATTTATAATATTATACGAGTATGTATCTTTAAGTGACACTACTGACTAACTGGAGACCTTAATGACCAATGTTGACAATCGCATAAAAAGTTTATGTGACTGATAAGAGAAAGTCAATAAAAAAAAAGAACCTTTAAAATTTAATTAACTTAGAAAAAATATTGAAGAATTAGTAATTTATAATATTAACTGTGAAGTTTAGTTTTGATGATTGAACTTAGCAAGTTGAAAAGGAATTTGAGCACACACACATTTTGAAAAATTATTTTATTAGGAAATAACTCTATGTTAATTGACTTTAATTGTACTACTGGAATTTTTCATAAGATTACAAATTTCAAAATATCCTGGAAATTGCATGAAATTTATTAATGTTACCATGAGAATTCTTTAATATTGATTTTATTTTGCATCACTCGAGGACGAGTAATGGTTCAAGTTTGAGGGTATTTGATAACTCTTAAATAAAATTATTTTATACTTTTTTATTTAATAAAATTTGTGTGATTTGAGTAAATATAAAAGGAATTTGATCAAAATTATAGAAATTGCTGTAAGTTGTCGTGGCATTGAAAAATCTTAAGATTTTAAGGATTTTTATGTAAATTTTAAGAAAAATCATATTATTAGCACTAATTTGAATTTTTCTTGTTATCACGTTTGACCATAGATTTACTAGCAAGAAAGTAGAAAAAAAATATTTGATTTGATTTGCATGAACAAAAGAGAATGAGCAATTGTAAGAAGAAATTCCTAGAATCAAAGAGAGAAATGAAAGTTGCAGGAGAATTCCCTAGAATCAAAGAATGGAAGAAAAAGATGGGGTAGAAAAAAAGAAAAAGAAAAATTGGTTTTGAGAAAATCACAATTTTTGAGAGGCTGGTGACAAAAAGTAAGTTGCTGGGAAAATATACCAATGGGTGGTGGTAATAAAGAAAGATCTCTCCTCTTTGGTCTTCAGCGCCTCTTGCCACCAGACTTTTCCACAAAAATCGGCCTCAACACTTATTCTTCTTCTACTCTTGTTTTTATTTTCATGAATATTTTTATTTTGGATTTTATTGTCATAATTTTAAACTAGAGTTTTAATCTTGGTTAGGAGAGAAAGTACTCATTACGTGCTTTATTGAGATATGTGAAAGTTTGCTTATTTTTCTATTGAATAATCTATCATAATTTTTGTTGTTTAATTCGAATTATGTTGACGGACAAATTTGATGTTACATGTTTCTATTGTTTCGAGAGGTAAATAGAAATTTTGAGATGCATCATTGATTAAATAAATTAAATTGTTACAAAATTGTGAATTAATTTATTTGGCATTGACAATAGGACCTTAAAGATATTCGAATTAAATTTTGTTTTTTCAAAAGAAATTCTAAGACAATTTAACTAGGCAATTCGATAAAACCTTAGAAATTTACTTCTCGCTATTTGATGAAAATTGTTGTAGCATTCTGTAGTAATAAATTGCATGTAACGAAAAAATAAATCTTAACCAAGGCTTTCGTTATCTTAATCTTTTCAGTATCGTAATTTTTTCGGTTTCCATCAATTTATTTTTATTGATTCTAAAGAAACTTTATTTTTATATTACCCTCATCTTTATTTACATGATTTTTATAATAATTAAATTTAGTTAAACATTATTCTCGTAGGATTGACTTTTACTTACTCTATAAATTGATCCTCACTGTGAAAGAGGAGCACTCACCTCTGAAAATTTCAAACATCAATGGTCTCAACTTCCGACCGCCGTATACTGCCTAGACTCGAATAAAATCCATCGAGGAACTAAAAAGTATGACCAGGAACGACCGATCAACCTCCCAGCAAAAAATCTCTCTCTCAACTGAACTATTGTTGGCACCAAAGAATTTCTTTTCGATCGAGTTTCAACCAAAGTTTCAGGCGACACACCTTGACTGAATTAGACGAATGTTCCAACGTGATCCACCTTCATTCATTAGCGAACACACAATCTGTGTGTTTGGTCATGCAAGACACAAAAGAGGTAACGAGGAGGAAAAAGAAGAAGAAGTTCTGGTTAAAAACTTAACCCGACCCTCCCCATTAAGAAGCCTAGAAGTTGGGCCATATTCAGTGCAAATCCAGTCCTTTCAAACTAGAAGCAGTCCAGTCAAATTGACATCGACTCTAATGAAGCAAAAGGAGTTTCTACTTATTTCTTTCAAAAATAGTTTTTTTTTAATCTAAAAAGAAAACCACAATAATTTATTTAGGTAGGGAAGCTTATTTGCAAACTCCAAAATTTTTTTAAAACCAAACACTCTGGAAATCCAGTTAGATAAAGACATTAGATTTTCAACATTCCGACTATCGTGCACATAACACAAAACGTATTACTTACGTTATGTCCTTTATACTGATTTTATTATTTAATTATAATATTTTACTTGATATGCATAGTTATCCATTAACATAAAAACGTAGAAAGAAAAATTTATAAAACATTATGCATGTACGTATAAATGCATGAATATGATGAAATTAATAGAAAATATGATAAATATATGAGATGATTGATGGAACTCTAAATGTAAGGAAAGACTGGAAAAGAAATTTCAACAATATGAAAGATTTAATCATAAAATTTAGTAATGTCCGTAGCTAATTCACCTATACACATGCTTTTATTTATTAAATTTATCTCACAATAAACTTTGCGATGTAGATAAATTTTTATTTGAAAAGGAATTAGCGTCGATCGAAAATCTTTGAGAATAGTAGATTTAATTTTTGTTTTAGTTTTGATATTGTCTGTTTAGTATTTAAAGAATATTTCATGTTTGATTTTCAATCAACTTTGTTTCATATTTAGTTAAGAAAGTTTGAAGGTTATTTGATAATCTAATTTCATTATTAGATAGATTTTTGATAAACTCTGTTTAGTATTTTATTTTTATTTGATCGATGTATTTTATAAATGATAAATAAAATTTATTTAATAATTGACTGACTTTAAATATACATTTCCTAATACATATTTTTTGTTTTATGGATTTTGTTTTTTAAAAAATCTTAAACAATGAATTTTTTTTTTAAAATCCTCAAAATTTACTATTTATTAAAAAAAATTTTAAATTTTAATAAATGAACAATTTGAATCTGTAAGGGCGTGAAGAGGCCTGCCTCTCCAAAGACGACGGTTGGTCTGGTTGGACAGGTCAGCCAAGGTCCTGTTTGTATTTTTTTTTTCAGTTCAGCCGCCACTCGTATTAAAAATAAATAATTAATAATTAGTTTGAAACAAATACGTAACAGTGTTAGATTTACTTAACAATTTTATCATATGTGTACTATATTATAGAAAGATAATGTAAAACTTTTCGTGACTTTCTAACATTTATACGATTTGTTAAAATTATTGTACGTCAATTCTATGAAATAATTCACTAAAATTACAATAAATCGTACAAGTGTTACAAAATCACGAAACTTTTTCGATTATCTTCCCATGATGTGTTGAACATGTGGTAAAATTTTCAAATAAATGCACTATCGTCTTACATAGTTGAGTATTGTTCTCTATGTAAGACGATAGTGCATTTATTTGAAAATTTTACCACATGTTCAACACATCATGGGAAGATAATCGAAAAAGTTTCGTGATTTTGTAACATGATTTATTATAATTTTAGTGAATTATTTTATAAAACTGATGTAAAAAGATTATAATAAATCGTACAAGTGTTAGAAAGTCATGAACATTTTTACATTATCTTCCTATAATATAGTGCACATGTGGTAAAATTTTCAAGTAAATACAATACCGTTACGTATTTTTTTAAAATTAATTATTAATTTTTTTTAATACAAATAGAGGTTGAACTAAAAAAAAATACAAACAAGCTCCTGGCCAGCCTGTCCAACTAGATCAACCGTCCTTTCTGGAGAAGTCGGCCTCCTCACCTCTCTTCCATGTTCAAATTGCTTATTTATCAAAGTTCAAGGTTTTTTTTTCAATAAACAATCAACTTTGAAGATATTTATAAAAAAAAAAATGATTTTTTTTTCAAAGTTTATGATTAATTAACTATTCTAGTTTTTTCGAGTATTTATGAATTTTATTAATTTTAGATTTACAGCAACCTAATTAAACCTGATTTGTTAATAAATTTAAATTTTTTTAAGGTTTGAAATTTAAGAAAAAAATGAAATGAATTTTGTATTGTTACAAGTTTAATTTCCATGACGTTTGTTAGTAACGCGATAAACGGTGGACCTGAACTAAGAATCTTGATTAGGCTCGATGCAGAGTTTCGATATAAGAAAACCAAATTTGATTTGATCAAAGGTGTAATAATACAATGCACCCTCCCGTATCAGATCAGAGTGAAAGCCACGCCATTATCATATTCAGAAATAGAATTTGCCATTACCATGGTTCAGCCGCGTAGCTGAGTATGGCTACTGTATTACCCATCGTGTTCAAAGGAAGCGACTCTGCCGCTCCGCTCAAGGTCAGTCTCTCTCTCTCTCTCTCTCTCTCTCTCTCTCTCTCTCTCTCTCTCT
>CM039519.1:24507933-24570195 GCA_022433055.1 Begonia peltatifolia | reverse complement strand
TCTCTCTCTCTCTCTCTCTCTCTCTCTCTCTCTCTCTCTCTCTCTCTCTATCTCTTCCCTCTCCCTCTTTAGCTCCCTTAAATTCTTCATTCAGCTTTGATTGTTGATGATTGAATTCGAATCAGTCCTTGCGACGTGAGTGAGGGGTTTTGATCATCAGTTTTTTAGAATTTTCTGCGTAGGAGAACGAGATCACTGAAAGTTTTATTTAACAAGTTTACTAGTAGGATATTTGTGTGTTGCAAAGCTGAAGTTTAGCATTTGGTTGATCATAATCTGATTCTGTTACCTATAAGCGAAAGAAATTATTGCTGCATTTGATTATATAGAAGTGAAAACGATTCACATGGAACTATTTTTTTCCTTCACATGCTTCGTCACTAAAAATCTTTAAAAATGTGATCCAATTGTTCAATCATGATTTTAGCGATGTTTTTATAAAATCAGTCGGTTGTTCAAATGATATTTCTTCTATTACATACTGAACCAGCGCAGTGATACTACTCAGTTTTAGATTACTTACGTTTACAATTTTTTCATATCTTGGTGGCTTAAAACTGGGTGAATCTGCTATTGCTATTTTATTTTCATGTTTTCAGTTTCTTCAATTTGACAGAAATCCAATAGAGAACAATTGAATGTTAAGATGGGAACTTTGTTGCATCAAATGAATCAACTCAAGGGGCAAATTCAAGCAGCCAGAATTACCACAGTAAAAGTACGATACATAAAAATATAGTTTTTATTCCACATGTTTTGAATTAGGTAACTTGCAAGTATCATACAGCGTGCTGATCATTGTAATTGCTGCCTCTACAATGCTGTACAGGACTCCTATTTTCGAATTTTTTATGCAAAATCATATAACTGAAATCAAGACTAAATCTTTGGTCATAATCAAACGTCCAAACCTTTCCAGTTTTTCCCTTTTTTTCAAAACGTGATTTTTTTTCAATATACAGATGAAGATTAATGAGTAAAATGTCCAATGAACTCAAGGAGTACACCTTTTGACACACTATCAAATATGCATTAAATCCTGTGGTTTCTAACTTATGCAGGAAAAGGTTGAAAAGAATGCACAGAATCTTGAAAGTCATGTTGCTCAGATAATGTCTTTATCATCCAAGAATCACATTGCATTTGCGAAAGAAAATGGTTGTGGTAGAATGCTTTTCTTAAAAATGGAGCACCCTATCTGCAAATTTACTGGCTTTGGTCAAGGTGCTGGACAGAAAGATTCCATTAACTGTCAAGAGGTGGTAACTTCTACATGTATTATACTTCCATATGTCGACAGGTTACCAACTTACACAACTTGGATCTTCTTGGAAAGGTATGACACTCTGGTTATTATGTTATGTTTTTTTATTAGGTCACCGACTTTATACTTCCATTTATAGACAGGTTATATAAGTTACATTTTATTAAAACAGATTTTAGCATTTGATGGTAACAAGTGATTGGCATTGAAATTCATCCCATTGAAATTCCTATTCTCAAATTTTTTTCACACAGTGCAGAAATCAGAGAATGACTGAAGATCAATCAGTGGTTGGTAGAAGACAGATATATTATGACCAGCACGGAAATGAAGCGTTGATTTGCAGTGATAGTGAGGATGAAGTTGCAGATCCAGAAGAAGAGAAGCATGATTTTTCAGATGGTGAAGATCGAATATTATGGTAACAAGTGTTAGATTGTTATACTAAGCATTATATTTATACCAAGAACAAATCTCATCTTTTTGTATTGCAAATTCAACACGCACCCGTTTGTTCTCTGAATCTGCTTAGTTTCATAGAAAGTGGGTATTATCCTGTCTAGTTATTGTATTATGAAATTCAACACTCAACTTTGGGAGCATTTGTTCTATGAATTTTGTAGAAATCGTTTAGTTACATCATTTTTGAGTCATATATTACAGCTCACAAAAGGAACATAAAACAAAGAATTTTGTGGAGGAATACCATAGTACCTATCTTCAGAGGGTTGTGGATAGAGCGTAATCATAAGATTTTCAAAGGGAAGTTTTGATATGTTTTTGGAGAGAGATGATGGTATATTTTGTGATTAAATGTTTTAATCTGTGTAAATATCTGAAAAATCATTCCCTTTTTTTCATCAGAACTTCTTCTGTAAGATACTTGTCCCTTCTTTTTCTATTCACTCGTCTTGTCAAATAGAAATTTTGTTAGAAAAAATAAATTAAAATAAAATTACTGTTTATAAAATTTAAGAAAGAACTAAAATGATTGAGTTAATTTTTAATCCAATTGCTCAGTGGAATTTAACATGAATGAGATGTAAGATGTTTGAGTTCATATACTTTTATTTTTAGTTATATTATTATTTCATTTCTGATGGGTAAAGTAAATAAATAATTTAGGTCCATGTTAACTTCGATCTTTTGAG
This sequence comes from Begonia peltatifolia, assembly GCA_022433055.1. Lineage (NCBI taxonomy): Eukaryota > Viridiplantae > Streptophyta > Magnoliopsida > Cucurbitales > Begoniaceae > Begonia > Begonia peltatifolia. Next base: position 24,567,780 of record CM039519.1, on the reverse strand, counting down.
GCACCTAAGAATTTAGCAAATTTTATGCGTAGAACTACAACATAAGCCCAGTCTTCCCCTATGTTAACTTTTGCAGGACAACCTTCCAAGAGCATGGAATAGATGATGAAATATTGAACATTGTAAATCAGTTTATTGGGGCCTCCATTTCAGAAATCCAGGTAATCTGGGTGAGAATAGAAATTTATAATCAATGCAATCGTACACAACATACTTTATTCTTGATTTGTTGATATCTTTCCAAATGCATTTTATCATATTGCTGAGAATTATATTTTTTTTGTTATTTGCAGGAGAGATATAACCTGCTCAAGGAAAAGAATTCTGGAAAAGTAGATCTTGATTCTAATAAATTTGAAACTGACAAGGGCTTATCGATGGAAAAAACCCTGAGTGCTGCTTTAGATTCTTTTGATAACCTCTTTTGTCGCCGTTGCTTGGTATGTGGTTTTTTACTTTTAAAGGATATAGGTAGTGTACCATATGCCATATGATCCTTGGAGTAATTGCATTTGTCTCCATGCTTGTCTCGTTGTTTGACAGTTATTTGACTGCCATTTGCATGGATGTTCTCAGTCAATAATCTATCCAGTAAGCAAAGATATATGCCTGTGGTTTTCACACGACTCTCTGTTATTTTTTTTTATTTTGGACTGCTTTGCTTCACAGGATGAGAAACAAATATATTGTTCTGGGCATGAAGAAGACAGAAAACCTTGCAGTGATCAGTGTTACCTCAAGGTATATGTAACTTTCTTTCTATTGAATGATTCCTGCCATTATTTAACTTTCATTATTTCTCATTGTCATTTTTTAGTCTTCTTATGCCTTCTTATTTCAGTCGCCAGTTCCATTATAAGTCCCAATAAGGTCGCTATACTTGTTTCTACCCAGGACTAGGATTAGGAGCATCCTAGATAGAATTCTTGAAGCCAACATGCTTATAAAGATGTTAAGAAATAATCATAAAGGTATTTTGAAAATTATATAACGTGTTGGTAAAGTTAATTTTTGTTAGTTTATTGAAAAGTTTGGAGGAAAATTAGAGTTAGTAAGTGGAGGATATTATAAATGGGAAAGACGAGTGTAAATTATTATGTTACTACGATGATTATTGATGGAATGCTCTTGGTAACTTATTAAGGTTTTTCGAATTTAACTTTGTTGCTAAAATTTGTGGTTAGTTATAGATTCTCGTTTCATATAATTATCGTTTATTTAATATAATGAATTTCTATTTCCAACAAAAGAACATTCTAACATGTTATTATGAGATAATCCTATAATTATTAAATCACATGCACCTTTCTTCATTTTCAGAGTCTTTTATTTTCGTTGTGTAAGTATATTGTTTCCAAATCCGTGCCCTAGGAATGAAAACCATATCGACATTCTTAGTGCTTTCATAAATTATTACATTTTTCTTTAATTTGGTGTTACAGCTGATGGTAACGTGATATAATATAAACCGTTTGCATGGAAAATTCTTTGTGGTAAAACCTTTTCGCATGAGTTCATTTTTACGTGTCAGTCATTGGTATTCAGTTCTACTTAGGCCGTTGGTTCTTTTTTACCTTTTAATTTTATAGTTGTACTAAGATGTAAGAAATATTTTCTCTTGCAGTCAATAGTCATTAAAGACCTTCCGCTTTCAATTATGGAGGATTTTAATGGAACAACTAATGATAGTTCAGATGAAGCAGATTGTGGTCCATCAACATGTAATGCTGAAAAGCCAAGTGGGAATGTTATAACTGACATCCTAGGAGATGAAACGAGCATTTCCAGACAAATGATGCCTGTAACTTCTGAAGATTTTCACAGTTCAGAGATCTCTACAAGTTCCGATGTGTTTGTTTTCACGGCACACCACCATGAAGCCATATGGAAGCGTAAGCCAATAGACCACACAGATCCAGTGATACACAGTCCACTGCTGCTTTCTGATGACACACAGGTTTGTAAGAAACAGAAAAACATATCAGCTTCTGATGTAATAAATGCCTCTGGAGAAGACATTCTCATTCAGGATTTTATTTCCGTTGAAAAGAATGATCATGAGGAAACTGGTGGTCCTCAAGAAAGTGAGTTTCAGAGGACCACGCTAAACTTTGAGGACGAAACCAATGAACGGGCTTCTAAGAAGTTTTCTCATTCTATTGTTGCTTCCTCTGATGAGTCTCATATAACTAGAGGATGTGAACGTTCAGGCATCACTGAGAGGCCTGATTTGAAGCTGATGTCTGATGCTGTAGAAGATAAACTTGAAGAGATGTCTGGCAGTTCTGAGTGGAAACCAATGGAGAAAGAGTTATACTTGAAGGGAATAGAGATATTTGGAAGAAATAGGTAGGTAAATATTTAGATTTATTAGAAATACCTATCCAAATTGGCCTAGTGGACGAGGTCTTATAATTCCATGTTAATGTGTATCTATCTTTCTGAATGGTTGAAATTTGAGTTTTATGGAAAGAAATATGTACTGCTTGTTTAATGTTTTAATTAATTCACATTCCAGTCTTCCTTTGACAATTGTTTTATTTGGTAAGATTTGCGTGTCTGTAACTGACATTTCCAAATTGACGTTGTTTTATTTTTCATAGCTGCCTTATTGCAAGGAACTTACTTTCTGGGTTAAAGACTTGCATAGAGGTATTCAGTTACATGCGGGATGGTTGCGCATCAACGCCTCTCAAATCAGATCTTGCACCAAATTTACTAAGGGAGGATGAGGGAAAGGCTGGTACAGAACATTTGGTAAAAAGCACCACAAAGCACTTTTTTTTTTTTTTACTTTTTTGGTGAAAAGAATTTTGAATTGAGCATTTTTCTTGTGTTTTTGGCTGTTACTGCATGAAATTTGATCATGACTACCTTACTTTATTCAATAGTTTTTTTATGTGAATATGTATGAGATATTTGAATGTTTTGGTTATCTTTCTATTGATGAAGATCAATTTCCTTAAATTTGAAAGTTTACTTTTTCATGAAAGTGATCTCATTTTAATTTTTCATTTTCCTGGATCTGGTTTTTAGTGCGGCAAAAGTTTACAATATCTAAAGCTTTCATTATGACCTCTTTTTCTGTTAGCAGCTAGAGATGCCCCCGAGATCAAGACTACTTCGAAGGAAAGGCAAAACAAGGAAGCTGAAATATTCTTGGAAGTCTGCAGGCCATCCATCAGTCTGGAAAAGAATTGCTGATGGGAAAAATCAATCGTGTAAACAATACACACCATGTGGATGCCTATCTATGTGTGGAAAGCAATGCCCTTGTCTACATAACGGGACTTGCTGTGAAAAATATTGTGGGTATGGATTTAGCTTATGTTGTTTTTATGAATTCAATTAATTAGTTTTTTTACTATATTAAGGCTTACAAATACAGAAACGTGGGATTCAACATAAAAGTGGCATGTATTCTTTCTTACTGATAGTGCTGTGTACATTTAACTAGAGTGCTATTTACAGGTGCTCAAAGAGCTGCAAAAATAGGTTCAGAGGATGCCATTGTGCAAAAAGCCAATGCAGAAGTAGACAGTGCCCATGTTTTGCTGCTGGTCGCGAATGTGACCCAGATGTCTGCCGCAATTGCTGGGTTGGGTATGGGTTTCAAATTTATGAACACATTATTCATTTCAAAGATGCTCTTCGGTTGCAAACTAACTTTTGAAAACATGTTTGCTAATTGAGTTTTTTCGTTGGTTTAACTTTTGTTTTATCCAAAGGATGGATTGACATTTGATTTCACTACCCAGTGTTGATGTAGGCAGCCGAAATTGAAGAAAAAATATAGAAAATATATTAACTTTAGAAAAAAGAAAGAGAGGAAGAAGGAGAAAAATGGGAGAAGCCGAAAGAGAATAGAAGATTGAAAAATAGAGTTTCAAAACCTCACATATTCATTCATTATAATTTGTCTAACCAAGTTACAATAATAGTATTTAAATAGAAGAAATTAAAGCTAAACCTAAAAGATGATAAATAACCCTAAAATACGAGAAATTAACTTTAATTGAAATAAATAAATAAAACATATAAATAATAAAAATAAAATGTCGAAGATATCCTCATCAACTCTTCCGGGGTAGAAGAATTACTCAGTCGAGTTGACGGAACCACAAAGCAGCAAGCTGATTAATCATTCAACCATAAGCTAAGCGGTTGAGCAATCTTCTTTCGACGTCCATAAATTTGTGCGATCGAATGCCTGGATCAAAAATCTTTCTAACTGGTATGTAATTCGGCAATGAAAGATCTTGATGACTCTGAAAGAAATTGAAGAGGTTTGAATCCAAGTGCCGAAGTGTCTATCTGGAAATCCACGTACAAGCATCATCTAGTCGATCCACCCAACAAACCAAGAAGCGCTGAACCTCACATTCATTAGTAAATCCAATATGTTCATCTAAAATAGCATCAATTTTATATTTATGTGTTGTGACATGATATGTAGGGAAAACAAAGTTAGCAAATATAGGCTTGAAATCCATAGGTGAAGGTAAAAAATGATAAACATATAAATCAAGCAAGTCTTCAATATTAAAAGTAGGATGATAACCAAAATGAGGCGAAAAATCAACGACATATGCATTTGACTCAATTCACTTTAAAATTTTAAAAGAACCAACACTACAAGCTTACAATTTAGAAACAGATCCGGATGAACGCCACTCAGAGCGAAGCCGATCCATAACATAATCTCCACTATTAAATTCAATGTATTGTTTATGTGACTCAACTCGTAATTTATATGATGCATTACTAGTATCTATTTGTTTATTGATCTCAACATGCAAATCATGAAGATATTGTGCAAAATTTTTGATTAACATAGAGACACTAGCATGCAGTGACACAGAGGCGATGTCTAAACGTTTCTTAAGTTTAGAACTATGAATAATCTTAAAAGAATTAATACCTATAGATCGGTACACAGAGTTATATGCGACCTGGGTAGTGAGGAGACGATTAATAATATTTAATCTTGTGGTTCAACAATTTTCATTTCTTGAAGAGTCTCCGGTGATTTTGGGTTTAGGAGCACAAAATTAAAGTGGATTTTCCTTTTTTAGAATACGAAAGAACTAGAGTTTGATCGACTTTGGATAGTGACATTCACATTAAACTGCCAAGGATGACCGAGGATAACATGACTGACATCAAGAAGAATGATATTGCACTAGAGTTGTTCTTTGTATTCATGAGACTGAATGAAAACCAAATAATTCTCTTTCACTAATATAGAGGATGTGTTGATCTACGAAACATTATAAAGTCGAGGATGAGGGACAAGTTTCAACCCAAGGCGAGATCCAGTAGTTATAGGTACTGCATTAATATAGTTACCACTGTCAACCATGACTTCGCAGTCGTCGTTATTGGCTTTGACATATATGTGAAGAATCGAATGTTGATGCTTATCTTCAACGTCTTTGGATTGGACAAGTTTACTTCCCACAATACTCAGTCGGGGTGAATCGGAGAGAGTAGACATAGAGATGGGTCTACTACATCCTAAAAAGTTTTCGTCATCCAAATCTTCAAACTCTTCAAAGTTAGGTTCATAAATTTGTTCTTCAATTGTCTGCTCAATTTTATTTTCACACTTTTGTAAGACTAGGTTTTGACCAGAGCTATTACAGAAAATATGACCAAAATCCTTACACTTGAAACATTGTAAACGTGAAGAACTTTTTCACACTTTTGTAAGGCTAGGTTTTGGTTATGGCAATTAAAAGAAGTGTGACCAAAACCCTTACAATTTAAACATTGTGATTGCGAAAAACTTCGCAAATTGTTTACATCTTTTCTTTTGTTTTCTCTAATCGAATGGGTATTAGACGAAAGAGGTTTAGAAGTAACAGGAGTCGGGACGGAGAGAGGCTTATTGTCAACTCGTTTGTTATACGGCATTTTCATAGTTAACTCATATTCTTGAACTAACGAATATGCATGATCTAGGATATTGACACCTCGAAGGATAAGTTCGCGTTCAAGATCCTCTTTTAAACCTTGTCAAACTCTCCTTAAAGTTATGGCCTCATCTTCAACAACTTGACTTCTTATTCGAAATTCATTGAGTTGGTTGACATATTCAACGACGAATCGATTCCCCTGAGCAAGGACATTCCATTGGTCTAATAGATTGCTCTGATAGAATTGTGGTAAATACTTCTCTTGAAGTCGATGCTTCATTTCTTCTGAACTTCCAACAATAGGTGCAACTAATTTGATATTCCTAAAGAGTTATTCCTCCTGATGATTAGAAGAATGAGAAGATTGATGATAACGAATATAACCATCCTCTCGACCAAGTTCTTCATCTTTACAGTTATGTCCAAAGTGTCGTCTAGTATATTGCCGATGATAATGACGCTGAATATGGAACACTACAGAATTGTCTGTTTTCGAAGAATGAGCAGTTTGTTTTTATATTGTTTAACCTATTTTCGAGATATCTATTTGTCTCGCGGGTAAAGGTCAACTCAGTCTGGATTTTAGCTGTTTGATCTTGAAATCATTGTTGGTTGTTAAGTATTTGTACTAATTGTCGAGAAATGGTATATTGGGAATGTTCCATATCTAAAGCACTAGGACCGAACGAGACCTGATGATCACTATGTAACTGCATGCAATATTACCAATGAAAGCCAAAATAGAGATCAACAAACAACTTCATAATTTGTACGTAGAGATCAATCAACGAACATTACTCGTAACGAATAATATCTATTAGAGTCAAAATCTAACAAATCAACGCATAAAATTTTATTTTGATGATTATGTTGATTCTAATAAAGCAAACACGAAGAATTAATATTCTAAAATAATGAAGCAAAAAAACCAAAATATTATGCCGAGAATGTATTTTCACAAAATTGATTATCACAATGAAAGTAGAATTAATAACTAGATATGAAATAATTTACAAAGATTAAATCAATTGATTGTTAAAATAATAAAGCATTTAGGTAGAATAAAATTATAGTTTAATACAGTGATAAGCCACAATTCATGTCAAAGTGATCAAGCTGATATGCATATGAAAACAAAGATAATAGATGCAATTAGCTGTCGTTTAGGGCAGGTCAAACAATTAGATATAATTTGACAAAAGGTCACAATGATTAAAATGCGTGTGAGACAAAATAAGGATAAATCACAACACAGAAATAAAATTAAAGTATAATTTAGAACCAACAGTATTGAAAAACTAATTAAAGTTAGGAACAGAAAACTCCATGAATTTGTTGAATTTACTTGAAAATAGTAGATATAATAATAAAAATTCATCAGAGCCCAAATAGCAACTCGAAATCTAGCAGTAAACCAACATTAACCCGATTTGATCTAGAGACTAAATATTCATCAGCAGCCAATATTCAGTTCAGGAGGGTTCGTGAACAGTATTCGTGAATAGTACCCGTGAACGGTGCTGCGCTGGTGAACAGTACTGCCCTGATGAACAATACCCCGATAAACGGTAACAAAGATCAAAAAATTAGGGTTTTAAAATAAGATTTTATTGTTTAAGAAAATAATAAAACTTGGCTCTGATACCAATTTGATGTAGGCAGCGAAAATTGAAGAAATAATATAGAAAAGAATTTAACTTTAGAAAAAAGAAAGAGAAGAAGAAGAAGGAAAAAGAGAGAAGTCGAAAGAGAATAGGAGATTGAAAAATAGAGTTTCAAAATCTCACATATTTATTCATCATAATCTGTGTAATCAAGTTACAATAATAACACTTAAATAGAAGAAATTAAGGCTAACCTTAAAAGACGACAAATAACCTTAAAATACGATAAATTAACTTTAATTAAAATAAATAAATAAAATATATAAATAATAAAAATAAAATGTCGAAAATGTCCTCGTTAAGTATGCTTCTTCTTTCACACTATGTACATTTAGATGCGTAGATACAACATAGTAAGCATTCAGTGTTGCAATTGTTTTGGCTATATAATGAGGACTGGATTATGAAAATATATTATACGGAGCAGAAAATGTAAACTTTGAATAAGCTTAGCCAATGATGTTCTAGTTTAAGCCTTTTTGTGCGCAATCGAGTGGATTTTCTAGTTAAGCTGAGTACCTTTGCTTCACACGTCCTCAATTTTAATTTTTTACTTCATTATTTAATGTGAAATAATTTTATGCTGTTGAAAGGAGACTTTTTTGCTCCTCTTTGCTCTAACGCAAGACATAATACTTGATGCAGCTGCGGTGACGGCTCATTGGGGAAGCCACCTAGCCAAGGAGATAGCCAGTGTGGAAACATGAGACTTCTCCTCAGGCAACAACAAAGAGTGAGTAATTCAAGTTTTTATAATCCGAAGTATTGCTTCTAAAAAAATTGATTTGCAGAATTTTTTCTTCTTCTGGTTTTTGTTAGATTCTTTTGGCCAAGTCTGATGTTGCTGGATGGGGAGCCTTTCTAAAGGTGGGAGTAGAATCACTTGGAGACACTGTCACGTACACTCATAAGAACCTAAGCACGTGCTTTAACATGCCAGCATAATTTGATTTGGGTCAGTTAGACTCTATTTAAATTGCGTCACTGATTTCAGAATTCTGTGAACAAGAATGATTATCTCGGAGAATATACTGGGGAATTGATCTCACACAGAGAAGCTGATAAGCGTGGAAAAATTTATGATCGTGCAAACTCGTCATTTCTTTTCGACTTGAATGATCAGGCAAGTCTCTCATCTTTTACTATTTCAACTAAGGCCATTGATATTCTAGTTGCCTAGTATCATTTCAGATTAACCATTCACTTCTTTCAATTTTTGTTTTTAATAATAAATTATGTGTATTAAAAAGAAGAAATTACAAGAGAAAATAGAAAAAGAACTCTAAAAAAGAAGCCAGAAAAACACTTCATTCGCATCAATTTTTCTCCATTTAAAGAAAACCGAACAAAATGGATAAATTCTCAAAAACTTTAAAACTATAAAATCATTTAGCTAAAGTGAAGTTAATGTTGTTTCAAAGATACGAACTTGACTCATTATCCTCAAATAAAGTATCAAAAATGAATTGTGGGATTTGATTAACAATGCTTTGCCTGGGGCATTGAATTTTTCTCCACTTGCTTGTATTTATTGGTTGATTTAATAAAAGTTTGAAAAAGTTTCTATTCATTTTCAGTATGTTCTTGATGCCTATCGCAAAGGAGACAAGCTGAAGTTTGCGAATCACTCGTCGAACCCCAACTGTTATGCAAAGGTGCACAAGCCACTATCAATTGTATCTGGCTATTTTTAGTAACCTTCTTACCTTGTCTTCTACAGGTAATGTTGGTGGCAGGGGACCATCGAGTAGGCATTTTTGCCAAGGAAAACATCGATGCTAGTGAGGAGCTTTTCTATGATTATCGCTATGGACCAGATCAAGCACCTGCATGGGCTCGAAAACCCGGGGGTTCCAGGAGAGATGATGCATCAGTTCCTCAAGGCAGAGCAAAGAAACACCAATCACATTGATGAGCAAACCGGCAAGGTATGGATGTACATTCTTCCCATATTACCTTTGATTATGCATGATTGTATATCGTGAATAAAATGATGTTTGCCAGCATTTATACATGTTTTGATCTAATATGATAAAGGCCAAACTGAAAGTTTGTATGTGCAATAATGCAAGAATAATGATTGTGTAGGAGGAAATGTCTTGAATATGTGAAATTTTAGTAATAAATTGTAATTATATTTGTATATGACTGCAAAATTCTCTGAGGGTACGATATCATTTTATGGGTCAACTATTCAATCAAATGATATCCTTGGATACAGTAGCTGAACTCAAATAATTGTTAGATAATACATTTCCTAAGATGTGAACAAATCTCGGAAAATGAGATTAGAAAAGAGCTAGAATTCTAAATTATATGAATCCAACTAATAACAATGAGACTGAGTGAAAGAATTTAATTCCAGTTGGTACAAGTCACCTTGGCCCCAAGAAAAATTAGAAATTTAATTCTAGCCAACTTGTTGTGTTAAAATTAATCTCTAATTTGATAGTGACAATAATAACAACAAAAGGTTACGGATCTAACCCCTAACCATCCATACTGTATGTTCTTATTAGAGATATCACATTACTCGTGTGTTAGATATAATTTATTGTTTTGATGAGTTTATGGGTCTGCAAATATTGAACATCGGACATTATATTTATCGAAAGTGGTTAAATTATAGAACTTTTAGTGTATAATGCGCCGGGTTTGTGATTTGTCTGTTTTGTGACAACAAAAATAGAAATTACAAAATAATTTCTACCCAAGCGGATACATAATTTATATTTGCAAAGTTTATAAAACCCATGATCATGATGAGATGGGAATTATTTCAATACATAAAAATTATCATACATAAAATTGTTGGTTCAGAATGAGGAATCAAATCAAGTAGCGCGCCCCTTGCTCCCGCTGGAATTGTATTTGTAAGTGGCAAAGAGTTATTTTTGTGGCCCCCTCCCCGAAATTATGTATTTCAATAGATGTCAATCTGCACACATGGTGGGATCAACGTCAGGCACTAAATACTCGAGCAATTAAAATAATTGTTAACAAATAATCATAATTTGTAGCACTTCACTTTTTGTGTTGGATTGTTTCATATACGCGGTATGTTTGAAAAATTTAAGAAAAGGTTTACCATAACGATGACCATGGCATAGACTGAAACCGACCATGTTCACAATCCGACACCTCAACCTCACCACCACCGCTGCTGCCGGCAACACCTATGGTTTCAGAACCCGATGCTTCTTCACTCTCAGTATCTTTGGACTTGTTCAGGTCTTCAGAAGTGTTCGAAACACAATATTTCTGCAGCCATCTATCGGTTTCCCAGAGGACATGCATTATGCTTTCTCGAGCAGAATAGCCATGGCTCTCAAATGGAAGGATCACCAAACGACAGAGAGCTCCGTGGCCTTTCAAAGCATTGAAGAAACGGTCCGACTGCAAATATTGCAGAGCAAAACATTTACATAACTTTACTACCATCAAAACAACAAGTGCAAGAAAAATGAAATCCACCTGCATTGTTAGAGTTCCTGGATTGTTATCCTCTTCTCCATGAATAAGCAAGATAGGCTTCTTTATCTTATTAGCTGACATAAAAGGACTCATCTCAACATAAATGTTGGTCGCCTCCCAAAGAGTTCGATCCTCATGCTATCGAGATAAAGCGAATACATCACTGAATTACTACAAATAAATAAGGAAAACAAAGGGGCACATAATCTCAGCTAATCATTCTGTTTGCAACCAATCTAACATTTGCACACACCTGAAAACCAAAAGGCGTAAGAGTTCTATTGTAAGCACCAGAACGAGCAACACCACAGCAAAAAAGATGAGGAGCATGAGCAAGGAGGTTTGCAGTCATAAATGCGCCATAAGAATGTCCCCCAACAGCAATTTTGTTCGGATCTGCGACCTTGTCAATCATGATACAAAAAGTTGAGGAAACAAGTCCTAAAATTGCAATAGTAACATACAAATAGAGAAGAATACAGAGGTCTACCCCTCGTCTAATAACTTCTTCAACGGCAGCTTCCGCACTAGAAACCAATTGCTCCACGTATCTAAGATAAAATATTTCGTCAAAAGTTGATGGAAAAAAAATTTGAAGAAAAAGGTCCAGTGTCCAAATCGTTAGTTACTCCAATTTGATGCAACTGAAGCTTGTTCTTGTTTGTTTTTTCCTGGTAGCCTACACCATTAAACATTTCCTTGACAATAATGTTAAAGACGGGTATAAACTTGCAGCCACTGCCTGGAGTATGCATTAATCTAATATTCCAGTGCATCTATAAAAGAAATTTTCACGAACAATTTACCACATGCTTTAACAGGTCGTTCACCATTCAACTCTCTTGTACATGACTTCGGATGTAAAATTAACTTTAATAAGGTAATATAGAAGTGCATAAACCCGTTTACTTAAAGATCGTAAAAGAATTTATCTATTACCTATCATTTGCCTCCTCATCACCCTCGCCAATTATAGGAATTGTTGGTCCAGACAGAATAGCAAACCTGCATGACATGGAGAAAGCTAAACATTATAAAGCATGTCGAAACGAGAATGCATAATTTTCATTGATAATACCAACAGACAGAGAAAAGTTCAAATGAAAAAACAATCATCTGAGAAAGGGAATTTATTAAACACACCTGCGAGCCAACCATAGAAGGGCTGATGTGGCACCTATACCAGCAAATTCATTAGGAGAACCGCGTACTTGTCCAGCTGCATCTTTACTTTTGAATTCTCCTGGGTAAGACCAGAACAAACATGGCAGAGAACCATCTTTTGACGAGTCATAGCCTGGTGGTAGGTATAGTGTTGCCGTCAGTTGAACTCCATCTTTTCTCTCGTATCGGATCATCTCTTTCTGCAATGATGCTAACTGCGGGTATGGATGAGGGAAATTTGTAATTTGACTTACATTCTTATCTGGCCACCTCAGGATGTAGTACTGCGTATTCTCCGTTTTTGACTCTTTGGAAGTCAATAATTTCAACTCATCAATACTTAGATCACCTTCTTTCTCATCAGACATTAAAGCAACAACAGACTCATAATATTTTTCCTTGTCACTCTTCCATATCCGTTCTTTGCTTCCCGTGTTTCTTTAAAAATTTAGTTCATAAATTCTCTTAGCATAAGCTCAATAGCATGGGCGATAACATAAATGAAAATGTGAAGAACTTACATATCAAACAAATCAAGAAATGGGATGTTTCCTTCTGGAGTAGCACCACTACCATTCAGTAAAACATATGTACTTTCATCATTATCCTTCCTAAATTTTGCAATCACGTAAGTACCCATAGGTGTTCTCCGTAGCATGGGAGATCCAGGATCAGAATATACATCTTCAGATGACCTGTCGAAAAGAATCCAGGGACTGACCTCTTTAGACCCAGGAGTTAACACCCAGGTGTGTGTTCTCCGTGTTTTGTACCAAGATTCATAGACAAGAGCCAACGAATCATCACACCAAGAAACCCCTCTGAAGAAAAAAACAAAGTTTGGTTTTGAATGATTTACCAAGAGCTCACTGAGGAAATCAAAGTTTGATTCGCAAGGAATAGCAATGGAAGCATTATTCAGATAAAACCTCAGAGGAGATTTACTGACAAACTAAAAAAAATGAAGACAAAAAGGGAGAAAGAAATTCATCCATATTCAATAATATTAAGCTAAACAATAAAACTCAACTCAAAGGTCGAGAAACCAATCTTAACTCAGGAATATACAGCGTTACCTGTCCCATTGTGAACAACAAATAGTAGTAAGATTTATTTTCAATATACTCAACTATCCTCCAAGACAATCAATGTACGAAATTCAAACAACAAATCATTAGAAAGATCTTTTTTTTTTAATACCCATAGCGAAGATCAAGCTTATGAAAGACTTCCGGCTGTTCATTTTCTCGAGGCTCTGCAGACTGCATATAAATTATATCACGCGGAGAAACCTCGACCTTTGCATCTCCTCCATCTTGAGTCTCTACCCTGACCACTCAATAGCTTATGCATATAAGTGACCAATCTATGCCCAATCAAAACAATAATACCTAATTTACAATGTCAACAGAAAATTCAATGATTGTCTTTGCACATCAACACACACCAAAAGTTGAGCCTTGAAAACTTACCAATAAAGGGTTGAACCTCTATCTGCTCTCCAACTGATGGATCGCATCCCTTTTCTCACACTATTGAACACAATGGGAATGTCCTCGGCGAGAGGCAAATCACAAAGCTCCCTAACAAATCTCCCATCTGTTGTCCACACATCCACCTTTTTTGGAAATCTTCCACAAGGAACAATGTACGAATATGGTCTATGAATTGAACTAATCAAAATGTATCTCTGATCAGGAGAAGGATCCAATGAGGTATATACAGCTGGTCTGCCTATTTCCTTAACAGTGCCATCCAGAGAACCTAAAACAAGTTGAGCTGTGGCATAATAGTCGAACAAATCTTCATCATATTCATCCTTCAGCAAATCCTGGAAGGTTCTAGCTTGAATAATGTTCTTCTGTTCGTTAGATTGAACTTTTGGGCCAAAGGGAACCAAAGGTTTCTTAGGTTGGTCTCCACGAGACAAAGGGATAGTGCTCACTAGCAGAGTGGAGTTATCGACCCAAACAAAATTTTCAAATATGGCATTAAGATAGATAGCTGGAGAATCAAATAATGGTTTAGCTTTCCCAGTTTCCACATCAGCAACCCACACTCTTAGCTTACTACACTCATTTTCCTCTTCATCAACTCGAATGCTGAAGGATAAATGCCTACCATCCGGAGACCAAGTAACAAAATTTATCTTAGCACCATCGGGGAAACCATGTACCTCTTTTTCCGGTCCCAAAGTTCCATCTGGCATTAATTGATGGATTCCAATACCGGTATAAAATGACATACGACTTCTGGTATTGCATTTACCATCTATCCGCATCCCAGCCAATTTTTCCTCTGGTTTGGCTAACTCTGCCAGTGGAGGTAAAGATCTTCGCTTGAGAAATAGTATCTTGTCCCTATATGGAGAAAATGATAATGTGGGAATTGGTGGGGCATCAACTATGTCTTTAATCTCTGGCGGAGGAAGGCGATATCCAACAGCTGCAGCTGAATGTAAAATTAATGGAATGTGAAAACAAATTAGTAGTAAGAATAAATGCACGACCCATGGACAAGATGGCACTCTACCAAGTTAAATGAACCTCAAGATTATCAGGCGCTATAGTATGCCGTATGCTAATCTCATAAAAACAATTGATACTTGAGTACAACCATGGTAAGAGAGAAGTAAACGAAAACATCAAAAACATCATCTCCAGCTTGAATACAATCAATTGAACAAGGTAACCATAGAATAACAAGGGACTAGGCCGGATTAATTAAACATTTAAACCAACCCTTAAAACTTTATTCCCATGGTTTCTTTTAGAAATTTCACAACCAAAGCTAGAGAGTATCGTCAAGTAAGAACCAGCGACAGAAAGAAAGATCATTTTTCTAAGTACCATCATCTTCTGCCGAACCCTGAGCTGAAGAAGTAGAAAGAGAGCCATTAGAGCCTCCAGTGCCACTGTCCTCACTCACCACTGCGTTGATGGGGACAAGACTGCGCAGTCTACGACTGGTAGACATAGAAGACGAGATTCCAATCGATCGTACTCTCTTCCGAGGAAGACCCCTGAGGCGGAGAGGAAGAGGAAGTGAGAAAAAGGAAGGGATGGACAGCGGAGAAGATGGAGATGGAGGTGGAGTAGGAGAGAGAGAATGAAGAGCGAGACGACGATGATAGAGTTTGTGAAAGCGCATCATTTTTTAACTCATATTTTCGTCCCTTCCTTCTCAACAGAAAAGCACATTATGTCATCATACGTTTGGGTGGGCTGAATTAACGGGCCTCTAAATTGGGCCTTCTGAGCCCATTGATCATAATTTTTATAGGCAATTTAGCCACGGAAGATACGTGACAATTAATACTATAAACTATTTTGGTAGAGAATACTACAACATCACGTGCTACATTAATTTAAATAAGATGGTAGAGAGAGAGAATAAGTTGAGTTCAGAAGGTGAAGAGGTTTTGGAATTTTGGAGAGACAATTTGTACAACTTTAAAAAAATAGGAAGAATAGCTCTGTGCACGAAAGAAAAGGATGCCAAAGACAACACCGAGAAGATTATTTTCGTTTCTAATTTTTTCGATGACTCGTTATTTTCTTCTCTTGCTTCCATTTTCTTTCTATTTCTATAAATTAAATCTTTTAGTGGCAAGATAAGAGAGTATGGTCTATATAGTTTTTGTAGATGATCAATTCACGTCTCATCGAATGAGGGAATATGTAACTTAACACTCTTAAGATTATCTAAATCCTTTCGATGATTAGAGAAAAAATATTATTACATCAATCAAGTTAAATTTTATTAAATGTCCAGAAGACGTAACTAAATATTATGATTGTTATTGTATGTGAGGGTAGATAAAATCATGATACACATTGAATTGTGTGAACTTTTAATATTCTCACGTCAATTTATTAAATTCACGTGACTAATAAAAAACGCAATTAATTGAATTCTTTTATAGATTTTTCGTTCATAAACATGAAGGAAATATTGCAGGAATTAATCAAAAGACTTAAATGAGCCTCGATTTATAAATAATTTTTTAAGTCATGCAATTTGACTGTTGCAGCATTCTCTACAACATATGTAATATAAATTACACGGTGAAAGAAATCGAATCTGAGTCACGTTATACTAAGGGAATTTCATCAATTTCGTGTTACTATTTTACTTCATTATTCCAACCATCGTTTTTCTTCAATTTTTAATCTAGTTAACTTTAATTAGCGATAAAATTTGTCGTTGTAACATCGACATTCGGCTTATCATTTATTACTTGCATATGGTATTGATTTTGCACGCTCAATTGTCTCTGACAACTAAGTTCCAGGGTTAAATTGTATTTTATTTTTAATTTTTTTAATAAAAAATTTGTCGGGCAATTTTAACTACGAAATTTGGGGGCCATGAGTCCCTAAACTAAGTCAAAGACTATTAAAAATATTTTAGTTTTTGATTTAGCAAAATATTATTTGCTTAAGAGAATTATTTGCTTAATAAAATATAAGTCGGTTATTTGTCTAGGAATGAGATCCCAATAATTTATCTTGTCATCTCCAATTATTTAAGTTATTTTATGATAGTTTTAATAATTATTATAATATAAATTTAAAAGTTGGAAAAAAAAGTACAAAATAAATCCTATTTCACGCTTATAATCTATTTTTTTGCCAAAACAAATCTTAACTTATCTTCTGAAAGAGTTAAAAATTGTTATTAAAATTTATGTTAAAAAGGTGTTTGGACATTTGCGAGACTCTCTAAAATTTATGTCCCTATTTTTTTGCAATTTAACCTTTAAAAAACAGTGCATTGAGATCAAGCTTTTGCATGTTTGTTTCGGTATCAACTTTTTAGGTTCAAGCTTTTGCAACGTAAGTTCGAAGAACATTGTCTTGAATATGGGGCTTTGACAAAATTGTGAACACTTGAATCTGCGGCCCCTGCAGTCGTTCGGCTCAAACATCGGACTGTCGAATATGACATTTTAATGACAAATTTCTCAAAAAATCCTTTTTCTTTTAGCAATTGTCACCTCCAATTAATCTAAAAGTTTAGATCAACTTGAGAACGATCGAAATAACATGAAAACAACTAAAGATTTTGAGTTTTCAGACTCGAAATTTGAATCCAAAAATTATTTATGAACCAACAAAAAAGTAGCAAAAAACTGATTCGCCCTTGAAAAACTTTAACAAGTTAAAAATCGGAGCATCACGAACATGAATCTAACGTCAAAAACTCTTCGTTCCTCCCTCGGCTCACTCCCCCTTTTTTGGTCGAAATCCACCAAGCTTTAATGGCAAGTGTCTACTTTATGTTTAATAGAAATTCTAATGGTAAGATCTAAATCACTAGCGATTGATACGTTAAGATTTGCTTTAGCATAAAAAATATGTTAAGGTCTAAATTGACAATGACTTAAAATAATATAATTTATTTTGTACTTTTTCTTTAAAAGTTTATTGAAATTAAAGTTACCAGTGACAAAAATAACTTTTATACATATTTTTTTGTAATTACGAATAATGTTTTTAATAGATGTTGCGACAATGAGTTTCATTTGCTCACAATCAAAAGTTGTCAGATATACCATTCAAAAAATGAAATTTAAGGCATCAGTTGTGCCGCTCTGTTATTTCAAGTTTTAAATTGCACTTTACTCTAGTAAGAAAAAAAAAAACAATTATATCTTGATCATATTAATAATTAAAACCAAATGGTGATCTCACTATAAAATAATATACATTAAGAGAGAAGGTGAATTAGTTTATTAAACTTTTCAAATATTTATAAAACATAACTAGATTGCAAATATGATTGATTTCTCTCAACTCCAACAATATATTAATTTTAATGCACAAACATATTAACAAGTAATAGAAGAAAGAAATATAATACAAACACAATTGATAATGCGTTTTGGGTAACTGTTTACGTCTATGCTTCAAGACTTTCCCTTGAAGATTTCTTTTTCTTAACTTTTTTGGTTACAGTTAATTGATTTTTTAAGAGTCAATCGTACCTTTACAATCTTAGAGCGCGGGACCAGATCGAGCAATTCAAGCCAGTTCTGCACGATAAATGGTCCGAGACTAGTTTCCTCATCCCAAATCTTGTGGTCCACGGTTCGATCCATGGTCTGAATGCAAAAATTCTGAATAACTAAAAAACAATTCCGAAAATACCATTTAATTTGGATTTTAAAATATTTTTAATTACTTTAGATGTTTGATTGAATTTGTTGGATTTAATTTTAATATTAGACCGTTAATTTAATATAAGTGAATTTTATTTTTTATTTTTTATTTTTTATTTTTTATTTTTTATATTTATTTTCAATTTTTTGAAATTAAAAAATAATAATTTTTCTTTTTAACTTTTGAGGGAAACAAAATGGGATCTGATTCTTTCCTTTACTGATTTTGAGATCAACAAAACAATCTCAGAATTGACAATTAGTTTCATTCGTGACTAGATCTGCCTGGACCGTGCCCACGACCTAGGACTTCTTTTTTCTCTCTTCAATAAAGATAACGATAGTTTGTGTAACAACATCACCCTAACTTCTCACGATAAATGCAATCTCAAGTGTCGGATTGGGTGAGAGTAAGAAGGTTGGTAAGCGCAGAAAATTGAATGCTCAATGTCAGTTGAAAGCTCAGAGAATCAGTAGTCTTGGCGCAACGAAGGTCAATCTGTGTTTATAAATGAGCACCAAATTTTGAGTCGGCAGATGGCCACTTGTTAACTCTGTTGATTAGATTATGAACATTACTACTTTTCTGTGAGTTCAACTGGTTGACCACTCTTGTGTCGATTGACCCCAATTTACTATTATGACTTATATTGAAAAGTTTGGGCACTTGCAGATATATTCTAGTGGACCACAGTTAGAACATTGAATATGTGCAATTCTGTGTCTCGGACTAGTCTGTCCATGTCTCATCTCCAGTTGATCGTAACATTTATGTTTTCCTAGAGTTCTCTGATCTCTAGTCATTCGCTTATTGCGATCGGCCAATCGCGATCTTGACATTGAAACTGTGAAAAAAATTGTGTCAAAGTCTAGTAGGCCACATTATTTCCTTGATCGACCACATCCCTTGCTTTAGAAAATATTTTGCATTTGAAGTATGAGTCGGTCGACATGTAGAGAGGAGGCCTGACCTGGTGTGCGTGCAAGATTGGCGTAAGACGGTTTCAATAAGGAATCTTTCAATAAGGAATCTAGGACAAGACTAAGCCGAGGACAACACAAATTGATACCTGGTTCTTTCAAATTGTTATATTTAGTGTCAAGAAAAGCGTAGAAAAATAGGTTTGTGCATATAAATTAAGAGTTTTTACTTGAATAATAAATGTTTATCAACAAGTGTTACATTATAATGTATACATATAGAAGCCTCTCTGTACTTTTGTTCAAGTTTGGATAAGGTGGATCAACGTCAACATCTCACAATCCACAAATGACGAAACGAAGATTGAGACAATCCATAAGGATGATGGGTTTGTCAAATAGTAAACGAATCAGGCCAAATATCTCAATGAAATCTGACGCGTGACACTTTGATTGGATGTAATCTGATAAGAAATGTGAGCATAAAAATTCACCAGGTCTTTCCGTTTCTGCAACCGTCTATTTCTAACAAATAAAACTCATGTGAACTGCTTAGTTAAAGTTGCATCAATGGCGACAATTTCCAGACCGAACCTTTCATCCCCAAGACCGTCAGACCCATTATCGAAAGCTCAGACCTTGAAACCATTGCAGCTGAACCGACCATGGGGGAGAGCAGCCCAGGTCGTGAAAGGTCGGATGAGAGTCGGACCATTATACGCTTCGCCGGATAAGATAGCAGAGAAGGTGGCGGAGAGCATAAAGAACGCGGAGGTGGCGTGCTCAGATGATCCAGCTAGTGGTGAGTGCGTTGCAGCATGGGACGAGGTTGAGGAGCTGAGCGCGGCGGCGAGCCATGCGCGCGACCGGCAGAAGACGTACGACCCATTGGAGACATTCTGCAAAGACAACCCAGAGACCGAAGAGTGTCGCACTTACGAAGACTAAGTACATGTATTTTCTCACATGTTAGTGGTAGATTTAAGTCAAGATTGAGCGATTCTGAAGCCATAAGCGTGCAAAGCGTAGTCAGTTTGATCCATAGTGTTAAACGACCTATAAAACCAAACCCGGTTTACTGCAATATGTTATGATTCTAGCAGCATGTTTCACATTTTTTCTCTCTGGAAAATCTTTCTGTTATTGCGTATCTTTTGTCATCTTTTTCCGCTTGATTAAAATATAAAAACTGATGTACTATCACTCACAGTAAGCAAAACGAAAACACAATTTCCTATTATTTCATTTTGCCTCTCTCTAACATGATATCAAAGCGATTAACAGCTCTCTGAAACCTTCTTTAAAAAATGGTTTCATCACAGAGTACGACAGCAGATATTACGCTATCTTATTCCACTCTCTTGCCCTCACTTCCCCAATCTACCTTTTGTAAATCAACCATTAACTATCAAGCTCAACGACTCCAACTTTTTCATCTAGAAAAATCAACTACTAAACGTAGTCATAATAAATAGTCTTGAAGATATTCTCGGTGGCTCTCGAATTTGTCCTCCTAGAAATAGCGAGTCTCATCCCGAAATCATTAATCTTAAATTTATCGCCTGACAAAGATATAATCACCTTATAATGAGTTGGATCTACGCTTCCATTCAAAAACAAATGCTAGGGCAGTTTGTGAGCTACTCCTCAGCGTTTGAGATCTAGGAAGCTTTTCAACAACTCTATTTTGCCTCATCCTTTGCTCGGATTTCATAGCTTCGAACGAATTTGCAAGTGTTTCGCAATCATGACTTATGTCCAAAAATTTCATAACCTCTGCAACGCATTGGCCTCAATCCGTGAACAAGTAAACCACAAGGATCAACTATTATACTTCTTAAATGGCCTAGGAGTGGAATATAATTCGTTCGTTACTTTAATTTCCACTCGCCCAGTTCAAACATCAATGGAATAACTCAACAACTTACTGTTAAGCTTCGACGCTCGCCCAAAACGCCAGATTGTAGTCGCCTCATTGAGCTCCCTTCAAGTGAACTACACAAATGTCTCAGGTAATAAAGCTACACCTAGATTTTCTTCTTCATCAGCCCCTCACTCTTCATTTTCAGGTAATAGACCTCAGGGTTCTCGTCCTTCTTTTCAAAATCCCCCTCTTCTGCAAACTCCTTATCGTCCAACTTCACCAAATTTTTCCTAAAATAAATCACGGTTTCGACACCGATGCCAAATATGTTTAAAAACCAGTCAGTGCCAATATTTACTATCACAGAGCCAATCTCAGTATCAACCCGTTTTAAACCCACCAAGAAATTTCTCTGCTGTTCTTCCCTCCAATCCGGTAAACTTAACAACACTAGCTAATCTGGATCCCTCATGGTAAATAGACTCTGAAGCATCCCATCATTTCAATCCAGACTTTAATTTACTGAAATCAGCTATCCTATATATAGGTAATGATCATACTACAGTGGGGAATGGTAAGCTCTCTTCAATTTCTAATGTTGGTCATGCCTTAATCCCGACTCACTCTTCTTTTCTGAAATTACATACTGTTTATCATTCTCCATCTTTGCAAAAAAATTTAATTAGTGTTTCATAGTTATGCATCGATAATAAAGCATTCATTGAATTCCATCATTCATTCTTTGTTCTCAAGGATCAAACATCCCACAAAATCCTTCTCCAGAGCATCCTTGACAATGGCCTTTATCAAGGTTGTTCTTCTCTAGTTCGGCCGTCATCCCCTCAACTCTATACTGTATCCAGCAATCCATCAAATATGTGGCGTTCTTGTTTGGGACATCCTTCTTCAATAATTGTTAAGTCTATTTTATCTAGTTGTAATATCTCCTATGTTTCTTCGAACTCTTTGTACTTCTACTCTTCTTGTCAACTGGCTAAGTCTTATCAATTACCATTTCAAGCTTCTGTTTCTCAAGGTACTACACAATTTGATTTAATACATACGGATTTATGGGATCCTTCTCCTGTTGCGTCAGTCACTTGGGTTAAATATTTTATTTTGTTCATTGACGATTTTTTCAGATTCACGTGGTTTTATTTACTTCGTTCTAAAGATGAAGTTTATAATGCTTTCATTAATTTTCGAAAAATGATTAGAACACAGTTTAATTCAGAAACTAAACGTGTTAGATCTGATTGGGGTGGAGAATTTCAGTCTCTATCACAATTTTTTACAACTCGCGGAATTTTACATGAAATTTCATGTCCTTACACTCCACAACAAAACGGTCGAGTTGAATGCAAAAACCGACATGTCGTCGAAACAGGTTTGACTTTTCTAGCTCACTCTTCCATGCCTTTGAATTATTGGTCATTTGCATTCGAAACTGCGTTTATCTAATGACCCGACTTCTATCAAAAACTCTTGTCATTTAAATCTCCTTTTCAAATTCTGTATAACAAAGTTCCGTCTTATTCACATCTTTGAATTTTCAAGTACCAATGTTTTCCCTTCTTACATCCTTTTACCACTCACAAGCTGGAATTCCGATCACAGTCTTGTGTATTCTTAGGGTACAGCAACCAACATAAAGGATATCTATTTTTTCATCTCTCCAACAATAAGCTTTTTGTATCCCAACATGTCGTCTTTAATGAACATATATTTCCATTCTCGCTTCCAATTCCCTCTACTATTCACAATCCAGCTGTACCTATCATAACATCTCTGCCTTTCTGATGTGCCCCATAGGTCTGTCACACGATCTCAAGTCCAAGCACACACTTTAACTAACTTACATTCTCACATGCTTGTCTCTTGTGCAAGTAATGATTCACGAGAAGGAATGGATCCTGAAATTGAAAACTTAAAGTGGGAAGTGGAGACTCAAGACATGGAGCAACCAAGGCACGTCCTTGCGTGGGAAGCCACCATCGAAGATCATGATGCTCTTAAGGGAATTTGTCTTCCCGAGCAAAATTCTATGTAGTGTTTTATTTTGAACTTATTGGGCAAACATTGGCCTTCTTGTTAAACTTATTATTATGTGCATGCATTAGACATTTAGGATTAGATTGAATGGTTAGGATAGATGATGGAAAGAGTTTCGGGGTTGGCTTATTTTGAAGCACCAACCGAGCAAGCCAACTCTCGGTCGCGCGTGCGCCAAGGAGGAGAGCCGCATGATGATGGCCAATCTTACCCGATTTGGCCACACCTTTGGGCTGTCATTTGAGATGCTTGTCCCCTTTACCTTTTGTGGAAGAAACATGGATCCATGACTTGACATTCAGCAAGCCATTGATCACATCTTGGCTGCCACCATCTCGGCCACACAATGCATCACTTTTGAGCCGGTTACAAGCCACATTCTCCAAGTTTTGAAGACCAAAAGTTCAGCCCTAAACCACTCCATCCTAGGCCTATATAAACATAGCATTGATGTTTATATTTTGGTTGGCAAATTGAATGAGCATCGGCATGTTTCTCTAGAGAAAACCAAAGGAGTTTTCCACCAACTTTCAAGGTATGTGCTCGGTTCCTTGAACCGATTAGTAGAAGCCTCCTAGCTTGGCAACTCAAGTTTGTTGCTCGAGCTTGTATTCCACTTTTCTCTCCTCCCTTTCAAGGGAAGGAAACAAGAAGAGAGTAGGCAAAACCGGTTCCCCAAGTTGAGAATCTTTCCATGGAAAGATTGTTATTGCCGAAAGCATCATCTTGACTTATCGGCCAACTTGTAGGTTTTGTGCATAAGTTTTTCATTTCTAATCAACTTGGACCACGACCACCACCATCACACACCTCACTCACCCCACTAATATCTCACCAAATTTCGTTTCATTCCAAACATATTTGGCTGTTCATTTTTCTATTTTCTTGAGGGTTTCTCGGCTTAGCCAAGATCCAAGGGCCTAACCAATCTTTTTGAGTGTTCTAGTGACCGAGCAAGGGCTAGGCCGCAACACTTTCCTACCTACCATCTCCTCTAATGTCTCATCCTCAAATAGTTCTGCTTCTAGTCCATCCATACCTACAATGCCTTCTCCCTCCCTTTCTTCCATTTGCATGACCAACCAGAGCCCCCCTCATTGAGAATGATCATGAGGTCCAAGTCTGGTATTTTAAAGCCGAGAGTTTTCTTCAGTGTTGCAAGCAACATGCTGTGTGAACCTTCTTTTACCATGAAGCTGTTAAACACGCGGAATGGCGCACAACAATGCAAACAGAGTTCGATGCCCTCCAAAACCAAGGTACATGGTCTTTCGTCCCAAAACCTTAAAATTCCAGAGTCATTGGGTCGAAATAGATATACAAAATAAAGTTTCGTTTAGATGGTTCGATAGATCGGTTTAAAGCACGTTTAGTTGCCAAAGGTTTTCAGCAAACTCAAGGCTTCGATTTTCATGAAACTTTCAGCCCCGTAATTAAACCCACGACCATCAGACTTCTACTTAGCATTGCGGTTTCTCAGCAATGGACCATTAAGCAACTAGATGTTCATGATGCTTTTCTTGACGAGGATCTTTAGGAAGACATTTATGTGGCACAACCTGAGGGGTTCATTGACCCTGTTCGATCTGATTATGTCTGCAAGCTTAAGCGATCTCTTTACGGACTAAAACAGTCTCCCAGAGACTGGTTTCTCAAGCTCAGTATGGCTCTCCTCAATTGGTGTCGTTAGCTCCAAAACTGACACCTCTCTATTTATCTATCATGCAAATACTAATATTGTTGTGGTTTTAGTGTGCGTTAATGATGTTATGGTGATAGGTTCTTCCTCTGCTTTGATTGCCGAATTTATTGATTATTTATCTACGCTGTTTGCCATCAAAGACCTTGGATTACTGCATTTTTTCTTAGGAGTTGAAGTTCAACATCACACAACGAGTCTACATCTAAATCAAACAAAGTATATTCGTGACCTTTTGCTAAAAAGAGGTATGGTGGACTCTAAGCCTCAACACACTCCTCTTGCTCTATCACCATTATCAATCTTTGACGATGAACAGCTAGCTAATGCCACTGAGTATCACAGTTTAATTGGTGCTTTGCAGTATTGCACTATCACAAGGCCAGACATCTCATTTGCAGTCAACAAACTGTGCTAATTCATGCATGCTCCCACCGATCTTCATATGAAAGTTGTTAAACGAGTCCTCAGGTATTTACGTGGTACTGCTAATCTCTATTTGTTTCTTCAACACATCACAGATCAAACTTTATACTGCTATTCAACACATCACAGATCAAACTTTATACTGCTACACAAACGCTGATTGGGCATCTTGCCCAGATGATCGTAGAAGCACAAGTGCTTACTGCATTTTTCTTGGGCATAACTTGATATTTTGATTTTCGTCTAAACAAAGAGCTGTGTCACGATCCAGTATAGAATTGGAGTATAGAGCCTTGGCAAATGGAGCTACAGAAATTTTGTGAATTTCTTCATTACTTACAGAACTGTGCATCTCAATGCACTCCCCTCCCCTAATATACTGTGATAACATGCGTACATTAAGTTTGGCTTCCAATTCTATTCTCCGCGCTCGCTCAAAACACGTTGAAATTCATCAGCATTTTGTGCGTGAAAAAATAGCAAATGGCTCTCTCCAAATGGCTTTTGTCTCTTCCGCTGTAGTTTAGGGGTTAGAATTCCACATTGTGGCCGTGGAGACCTGGGCTCAAATCCCAGAACCTACTGTAAAATTTACCCCAAATTTACATCAAATTGATCAAATCAGTAAAAATGATCATCCTCTGATTCAATTATTCAAAATTTATCAATGAAAAATAATGGAATAACTGGATAGCTTCATAATCTCAGTGTGAATATTAATCAGATATTTAACATTTTCTTGCAAATCCAAGCATTTTATCCTTTAATCTAGTATGGCTTTGACCATAGCACAAACTTATCCTGCATATGATTCCCAAATAAATCAAAATTCTAACCTCCAGACAATTATAAAATAGTGGGATTCAATGACCCAAGTTCATACAAAGTTCAGCTAGTTTTGAAAAAGACATTCAAGTTAACTTTGATTTCTTTGACTTCACAGAAGACTTGTCTTGAATCTCCTCGTCCTCGTCCTCGTCGGACGAGTCTTCAACTAGGTCATCAGGGACTTCAGTAGGGGCATTGTGTTTGGTGATGTAGTCCTTCAAAATGGCCATGCTCTTCTCCTTTATCGAAACTAATTGCTCTGAAAGTGAGCCCTCCATATCTGCATTGACCGAATATGTTTCCAAACCAAGGCCAAACGAAGCTTTGACAAGGGGTCTATGAGGAACAGAGTCTTGAGATTGATTCTCCATTAAAAACAATAACGATCTGTTGCATAATTAGCCACCGATCAGATGAATAAATTGATCTGATGCTGATGGAATTTTCATTCTACGGCAGCCTAACCTATTTTGATGCTCAAGGCAGCCCAAATTCGTAGCTACTAAACATATATTTTCTTTTTTTAACGGTTAATTAAGACATATGTTCCGATGACCATAATTCCTGGAGTTGCAGTCAAGGTTTGAACCTACAGCATTATCGAAAATCTTTGCGAGAAAATTCTAAACCAACTAAACACGTCTATGTTATGTTGAGAAAAGGCCTCAATAACGACAAAAAAATCAAACAGAATACATTCAACTCTTTTTCCCTCTGCACAATCAAATGGACATGCAAAACTAATCAATCTCAATCCAAGAAAAATAGCTGATGATATCAACAGAATTAACAAGAGTTGGCACACCAAATACTTAGTAAAAAACCCTTCAGCCTTCTAACTTCATTTATGATAATGATGAGTTACACCAAAGTTCTCCACTAGATAAAAAAAATACTATCAATCATCAACAAACAGACCTGAAAGCTTGATTCAATAAAATACAACACTAGCAGGTTAGCTACCACAAAATACTAACAATTAAAGAGAGAAAACATTCTAACCAATAAAAAAGCTTAATTCAAAATGCCGTTAACAACATAGTGAAAAATGGCTGAGATAGGATGACAGCAGAAAAAATAAAGCTCTAAATTCCCCAAGTTTACCCACTTGACAGCCTGAAATCTTCCGTCCCTTTCTCAATATTTCTCCCCTCATTTACTCTCTCCCAAATGGCATCTTACTTTTTACTCAAATTTTTCGCATTTTCTTTAAAATCATAAGGGTAATGACCCGAATCCACCAATACTACACTATTATCTACTTTCAGTCTAAGCACTAATGACTTTGTTATTGAGTTGTACTTTAAAAAATCTGGTACTAATTGTAGATGGAACTTTTTCTTATACTATTACTTTTCAGATTTCCCAAGCCGTAAGAGATTGCATAAGTTACCATCTCCTGACATTGCATCCTATTTTATCCCCATGCCTGAAAGGATTGACAGTCACACCAAGGGGTGGATTCCACAATCACTACATGGGACTTGAGTGGGATTAACAAACAGGTAACTAGGAGATCAAGCAGACCAACATGTAACTAGGAGATGAACTGAGGAATGTTCAAGACTTAGAACTTTGAATTTAGGTGCTATTTCACCCTTTCATTTTCAGGATCAGATGCAGTATGTAAACAGCTGTATGATCATTATGTATAATTTAGTGAAGTGATATTCCTTGGTGTGGTTAAGGTTCTCCAGAAAATCTTGTATAATTTTCTCCAATTATAGTCAACTTTACAGCTGTAAGTTAGTAAATCTAATATTGTGCGATGAACACTACATTCATTGCCATATTTTGCTGTCAATTAGACGAACAAGAGTAATTCTGAACATAAGTGACATCGGAATTAGAATTTTTAACACTCACACTCGCCATTCGCACTATGTTAAACTCTCTAAGGAATAAAACGTGTAGCTTTTGACAACATAAGAATTAACGATGGAAGCTAAAAATCGTTCTACTTAGGTGGAGATATGACTCATCTCACTTACATCACTGAAAAAAGAGAAAATGTTGGACAGTGAAGATTTAGGGAAATTATCGCATAGATAGCCAGAATGGAAAGGAAATACCGAAAATTAAACTATAAGCAGAAGATATTTCAGTAAACAACAATAATTGGCAATAAACAACGGAAGAAAGAATCAGTTTGTCGCAACGAACTGAGAAAATGTAAAACCTCAACCGACCGAGCAACGGAGCAAGAGTGTAAGTGTCTTCTTCTTCTTCTTCTTCTTCTTCTTCTTCGGTAATGATAGAGAAAACAGAGCAATGGAAAATCTACTAGAGCTTTTCGTCAATGGAAGTCGGCCCGGAAACGGAGACAGTTGCCCTACTCTGTCCTAAAATATCTGCATTTTATTTTATTGTTTTGGCTAATTTAATTTATTTGCTTTCGAAGTAGAAGGTAATTGTGTTAACCTGTTCTATTCGCTCGTCTCGTTTAAGATTCAAACTCCTTAGTTAAACGACGTAGTTTAGCTTGCTTGCAATCATTTAGCTGATTAGGCAATCGAGTGTTTTGTAAGTTATAATATTTAGTTACTTTTAAGTTATCAAATTACTTTAAGATAAAATAAACTTCTTACCCAAAACAATATTCAAAATAAAAAATAGCTAAGCAATAAAAAAAATTAGATAAATAGATTCATTAAATAAAATAAATTTATATTATGATATTAAAAAATAAAATTAAATATGTAACTCTTTTGAAACTCATATTTATGTTTTACTGTATTATTATTGATATTTTTCTCTGGCTATATTGTTTTAAATGGGAATGTCCCCGATGCCTCTCCACGTACCCGCGTCTGTTTGGCAAAAGAAATTATTATTTGTTTTATTACATTAACATTATTACTAATTTATTAATAACTTATTTACTTTATTACTAATATTATTTATTTTGTAAATAATATTATTATGAATTATTACTTTATTTTTTTATTAATAATTATTATCATTGTCAATAATTAAAAATAACTTGCAAGGCATGCAAAATTTTCAAAAACCCATTCTAAGTTAATAATGCATCTATATATGAAACAAGATGTTTTTGTGGAAGCTATTGAAACATGTATAGTTCTTAGCAGTGATTTTATTTTGGTTTTAGAAAAGGGTTTGTAAATTTTTAGCTTTTTTAAAAACTTAATTTCAGTTCCATGACTTGTACTTTGAGTTTTTTCTTTATTTATTCATATACAAATTTCAATTTATTTTATAAATGAATACTGTTACATTTGTTCACTTATTTTACTATCGACCTGGATCAAGGTCAAAGTCGACTTGAGCCGTTTGGATTTATTTTTGTCCCAGCTTCCCATTTATATCGTTTATGACCCTATTAGACTTTGACGGGTTTCCTCCTTGGGTTAATTTTCCAGATTTGAAGGATTTTATTGAGTTTGAGGCGATTCTTGAGGAGCCACCGGCTGCCGAGACTAGAAGGACTCGCCACAGGGATATGAGTTCTTATACTTATTACGTTATACCTAGCCCAATATGCACGTATATTATTTTTTGGTGGGATACCACCGGTATTGACGTCGGCATTTTACGAGCATGTGCATTTTACATTGTTGAGGCATGTACATGTTTTGTTAGATCTACACTGACTATATGAGTTTGGATGCCATGTTTTACTCGCACTTGCCGACGGGATCGATTTGAGATTTATCGTGATGAGTGAGATCAGGATAAATAATAGATGAATCAAAAAAGACAGAAATATTATCATTACGAACTGAGTAGGGGTTATGTTTTTACAAGAAATCTCTAGCCAACCTTCCTTTAAAATACTCAATGATATATCAAATAATTATTAGTTTAATTAATATAATAAATTAACTATTTATAATATATTAAATTAATTGAACTTTAATGTCAGTTAGTAATTGAAGAGAATATAGTAAAAAAGTAAACGTAGTGTTACACTTTATAAATATGATCTTATTAAAAATAGTATAACATCTGATGTTATTTTTTCTATTGATTTACAAAATGATGTCATCATAATATTATGGATGTTCATACTGGATTGAAACAATGTATATTATAAATGAAAATTTATCTATGTTATGACATCAAAGATTTGAACTTATTTCCATGCAGAAAATCAAAAAATTAGTAAATGATAAAGTACTTAGTGCTTTAGATTTTACTGATTTGGATACTTGTTTGGACTGCATTAAAGGAAAACAATTTAACAAATTTAAAAAATGTGCAAAGAGAAATTCAAAAATATTAAGAACATACATTCATATATTTGTAGTATAGTTATGATGATCTGAAATATTTCATCGCTTTTATTGATGATTACTTACGATACATGTATCTCTACTTGCTTCATAACAAAAATGAAGAACTATGTCTTTAAGATTTTTAATGCAGAAGTAGAGAAACAACGTGACAAGCAAACTAAGATCATGTGTAATGATAAAGACGGAGAGTATTGTAGTAGATACACTGATGATCAACAAACACTTTGTCTGTTTGTTAGATTTTTTTCAAGAGTATAAAATTGTTGCTCAGTACACCATGTCTGATTTTTTAGATTAGAATGCTACCACAAAAACAAGAAATCGAACATTATTGGACATGGTAAAGAATATGCGTAACAACTTCAAGCTTCCTGATTTATTGTGCTTTGATGCTCTTAAGATGGTTGCGTATATATTAAATCAAGTTCCAATCAAAGCGGTTGAAAATACTTCATTTGAGTTGTCGAAAGGTTGGAAACTGAGTTTGTAACATATGCACATTTGGGGATATCTATTTTAAGTAAGGATTTCCATTACAGTTTATTGCCCCTCTTAAAGTAGTAGGATGGTGGAATCAAAAAATGCAAAATTTCTTGCGTACAACTTGATTAATGAGATTAATTGATTTCAAGATATTGTTTCTAAAAGAGATTACATTGATATTCAACCTTCTAATTCAAGTGATAGATTGATTGTTATGTATACCACTCCTCGAACCCAAATGAGCGTTGAACAAATGATAAATAATATTTCATAAGTTGCTGATGATAATCTAGCAGAACAAAATCTTGAGGAAGTTCTAGAAATGGTTGATTAATGAGATTATCAATAAATTTCTCAAGAAAATATTATAACAACACTACATTGATCTATTAGAGAAAGAAAACCAGATATTCCTAGTGATTATGTGACGTATTTACAAATATCAAACTATAATGATGGAATCGAAAATGATCCTGAAACGTTTTCACAAACTATAAGATGTAGTGAATAAAGTTTATGGTATGATGCCATAAAAGATGAAATGAATTTTATGAATTCAAACAGAATCTGGGATCTTGTCGAGTTGCCTCATTTGTAAAAATTATTGGATATAAATGAGTTTTTAAAACTAAGAAATACTTATTGGACAACATTGAAATATATAAAGCAAGACGCGTTATTAAAGGATTCATTCAAAAAGAAGAATCAATTACAAATAATCTTTTTCTCTTGTATATTAGAAAAATTATCTTTGCATTATTATAGCATTAGTTGCATATTATGAATTTGAGTTGCAATAAATGGATGTAAAAATCATTTTTCTCGATAGAGAGCTAAAGGAAGAGGTTTACATGAAACAATCTGAAAGAGTATCCTCCAATGATGATGAGTATTTGGTGTACAAGCTTAGTAAATCTATATATGAATTGAAATAAGTCTCCTGTTAATGGTACTTAAAGTTTCTTGATGTTATCTCTTCATTTAAATTTGTAGAGAATATTATGAATCAATGTATATACTAGAAGATTAATGAGAGTAAAATTTGTTTCTTAGTTCTATATGTGAATGATATTTTATTTGCAACTAATGATAAAGGTTGGTCACATTAGCACTGAATTGACGATAGTTGATCATTTGACTAAAACATGCTAATTTTGAAATTTAATGATAATGTAGATAGAATCAGACTTTATGTAATTTTTTATAGCAAGAACGATTTTGATATATATTGTGTACCCACTTATTTTTTAGAAATATACTTTAAGTGTTAGACCTTGAATAGACATAGGGTTTATTCGTTAAGTTTACGCGCAATAAAAAAGAATAATTTTTAATTACATAAAGAGAATTTTTCACTATAATTCATTTATTGTGTTTTTTTACTATAAAAATACGAACTAAGTGGGAGAATGCTCAAAGTGGTTTGGTCTTCTCCATTACGCGGTTTGGTTTTCATTAGGGTCAGATTTTTTGACAATTTTTGTCAAAACAACCTCCCACTCACACCCATTCAGTTTGGTAAATGAAATTATTGTCTTCTCCGCCTATTATGTCTTCTTGGTGGAAGAAAATATAGACATAGAAAACAGAGAAGAAATTTACCGAGGAGGTCCCCAAAACCTGAATATTTCATGCAGAATAATACATCATCGAATTGGAGATTGTTAGAAGGTTTAGAAGAGCTAATTGAAGGGAAAGCATCACTCTCTATCATCGGACATCAATTGTGAGAGAGATTTTGATTTTATTCTGCAATGATCTACATGTTCGTTTAAGAATTCTAACAGTTTTTCGTGGACTTATGACCTTAGAACTTTCAAAAATGTATCTCGACTCCGTACTTTTTATAGGATAAAAAGATTTATCACCGTATATACTATTGTTCTTACTTATCCGTTAAATTAATAATGTGAAATGCACCCGTTAAACTTTTCTTTTAATTTTTAAATGTAACGAAACGATTCTTTTTATTGGACGGTTAGATTAAAAAGAATTGCAGTACAAGCATTAAGGAAAACGATAGACGAATCACCTCTTTTTGAATGTAGAACAGACGATATTCTTTCATCGGGAACAAATTCATCTACATCAACCCAACAATCTAGGTTCAATCTCAAGTTGGGTTTATGTTGCACCAGTTATAAAAATCCAATTGTTTGTTTTCATTCGCGTATAATTCGGTTCTGATTTGTTTACTTTTTGGGGATTTCATCATACTTGTATTTCTACAGAGATGTTAAAAGAAAAATAAGAGCAACATCACCCTTCCTTCCTTGAATTCCTCAAGATAGGAAAAGAGTAAATGTCGGGTCGCTTCAAACTTAAATGTAGGTAGAGTTTGGTGTCATATGTTGGGTCACTTTAAGGAAGGTTGGTATTGTGCCAAAAGGAGGGCTGGGTTTTACACTTTGCTTTACAAGCTTTTCCCCATGCTCATATTACCCTTGATTGTTGCAATACTCAAATACGAATCATAAAGCTGAAAATTAAAAATATACGTCACAAAATCGAGGGGAGATACGAAAAATTAATTGTTGAAATTAAAATATGTATAGAGTTTACGTGGAACAAATTGTGTGACCTTCAGATTGAATACTGTACATAATTGATGATGGCCTCATGCTTTTTATTATTGCATATAAAAGCATCAAAGTTAAAATTCGGCATGTGGATTTAGGCCGGGATATGCCGAACCCAAAATTAAGACTCGAGTTTGGTCATCAAACTTGTTTTCAAAGAAATTCCCATAAAAAATAATTTATTTACTATATGCGTGGTAGAATGAATTTCTGTGACATATCTTTCTGTCCTTTTGGGAATATACACCTTTTCAAGAACTATTTTTTCAACAAAATAAGTATTTGAATCCTGTTGGAAATACCATTTTATAGAATCGATTGAATCTCTGTTTACACTGCGGTCAGCTGGCTTTCATCTCCATCGGAATCCTGAGACAAGAGAACATATTTGTAGAGAGTTAGATCAGGTTGTAATACAACAAATATAAAACTTCAGAAATTTCATCGATTGTAACTTGAAGGCCTCACTTTTCATTTTTATGTTTCATGGTTATATGGTGCATGGACTTGAGAATTGACTCAATTATTTGTTGACCATCATCTTTTATGTAAATTTCTGTGTTTCTAGACAAAAATTGCTGAAAATTCACTCACTAGTATCGGGTCTTCGATATGAAAGAAAGAAACCAACCTGATAATATTGACGATGTCTATGAATGTTGTGATGAACAGATGCGATTAATCGAGTGAGAATGTACATGGGGAAAAGAATTCCACTAGCTCTTAAAAGAAGTACCTGATTAAACAAACAAGAGGAAGAAAATGCATTTCAAGGGCGATTCTTGGGAGATGCAGAACTTAAAAGAGTCGTCAATTTACTTACAGTCATCAGTGTAAATGGGTAATCTTCAGTGCCAAACACTAGCACGTCAACGAGATGTCTCAAAAGCAAAAGTATTGTAAACTGCACAAAGGAAACGAAGAAGAAACATTACTTTTACCGACCAAAGTTTGGCAAAGGAAGGTGATAGAAGAACAAATTGAGCTAGCCGTTAATGGTGGGTCATAGGTGGGTGATCCAACGTTCAGTTAGTTTAAATGGATAGTGGCCACCCAAAAGTAGCTTGAAAAAGGCTAAAAAATGAACAATTTTTTGGTAAAAGTCAAAGTAGGCAAAGCCTAGATGTTCAATCTGATGATGGCTCACCCATTATAGGTAGTGGTGTAAAAGTCATGGTTGTAGATCATGCACCATTAAGGAATCAATGACAAAGAAAAAGCAACAGGGAAATATGTAAAAAAAACTTAATGATAATTCAAAATGAAAAAGCAAAATGTGATGGGGAATCTTACAATTATAGCAAGAGATCGACAGAACGAGGCGCTTCGATTGGCTGCGTATGAGCATTGGGTGTACTCCAGGTCAATGGGTATGCCTTGAGCCAAGGCTAATGAGCTGCTTAGGATCTCTGGTTCTTGTTCTGTTCGTGGAAATTGGAGGCTATCTCTGTGGAAATATTGTTTGTATGTAATTAGTGAAGGAAGACAGCAAAAGACATGTTTGGAGGGAAAAAAAAATATACCGAAAAGGAATTTTTGCTTAAGGTCTAAACAAATTGGCTTGCAGCTTAAGTTAACATTTATGGAGAATACCTTTCCTTTCTTTTTACTAAAATCTAGAGAGAGAGATGGGGAGGAATGGGCGACGATCCCAATGGCGTTTTGACTGGGAAAAAATATGAAAAAATGGAAGGGCAAAAGTACCTGATGGTCAATCCCGTATCAGGAGGCTGAAGCTTTTTAGGAGGGGCTGTATATCCAGGTTCATAATTCTGCAAAATTCATATTTCTTGAGAGAGATAGAGAGAGCAATTTGATCAACAGAAAATAAAACTCCACGAGAAACCGACTCCACTTAATCATCAAGATTTTTCTTGTGCCTATCACGACTTTCTACCAAAAAGTCAGGTATTAAAGACAGGGAGAGAGAGAGAGAGAGAGAGAGAGAGAGAGAGAGAGAGGGAGAGGAGTAAATAATTTTCTGAAGAAGAAAGCCGGACGTATGAAATAGAAAACAAAAGTTTCAATTCAAAGTAACGCAGGAGATAAAGACGGCTGGTATAACAATAGGGAAGAAAAGGTCTCACAGTAGAACTTTCTGACGAAAAAAAATCAAAGGCGAAACAAAAAAAAAAAATTCCGATTCAAATTCTGGCAGTGAAATTTCAAACCTGAAGGCAAATCTCACAAACAGTGTCCCCCTTTTCGTCGCACCATCTCTGTATACAATCCCTATGAGCAAACTGAAAAATCGCACAGAAAATCAGACTAAGAAAATTCAAGAAGGAAACAAAGAAACACATGAAAAGAAAAAGCAAGAACGAAACTGAAATTCACCTTCAAAGTTCCTGAACAAGCGCATGGAGCTTCCAAGCTCCTCACGCTCTCGAATTCCGCCTCGTGACAAATCCTACAGTATGAAATCGCTGAACTCAAATCATAATCGTCCAAAAACAACACAAAATCTCCCATTTTTCTCTCAAGAAACTCTCTCTCGCTCTCTCTCTCTCTCTCTCTCTCTCTCTCTCTCAATTCCGTCTCTCCAATTAAGTAGTTGCTTCCGCTCTGTTCTTCTTCTTCTCCTCCTCCGCTGGGTGACTGGATTCTGAACTTTAAATAAAAGCAAGGGGAGATGAAATGTCTATTCTAACCTCCCGTTTTTCTTATCCATTTATCAATTAATCGTTAAGTTCAATTTAGACCCTTAAGCATTTGCCATTCAAAAGTTAACCTAATTTGTTTCAAAAAAACAAACCTCAAACCTATGAATCATTAGCATGTTTAACTCTTAACTTCAAGTGCAGCGTTGTTAATTATTCTATGAGCAGAGCACATGTCTCTCCTACAAATTTTTCATCCAATTTTTTAAGACGTAATCACTTCTCCGACGATTTACGATATATCTTTCTTCTTATTGTCATATTTTGAACATGTAAAACTCTTCTCTTCTATGTACGGAGAATTCAAGTGGTGGTTTAGTAAAGTTCACTGCATGGTTTTTTTTCAACAGAAAGTATGAAAACAAGAAGAAAGATATTCAGAAGGAAAAGAAATTATCGAGAGTGATAAAATTTTCAAAAATCAAAAGAAAATCAAAAGGAAGAAATACATATGTTTCTGCAAAATTAACGGTAAACTTAAAGAATAAAGGTTAAAATACTATTGGTTTATGTGTTGGGATTTGTTTTGTTGAAAAAATTAGGTTAATGTTTGCATTGTACATTACCCAATTTGTCACGCTCTAAATTAAAGTGTACCCCGAAATTAAATTTGTATTTAAATATATTTATAATTGAAAAATAAGGCACTGAATGAATCTACGCGTTTTGAGAGGAGAAAGAGAAAGTCTTTTAGAGAGAGCAATAAATAGGGTGGACAAAGAACCTTTCCTGTGGTCAAAGAAGGTCAATTTCAATAATTCGTGATTGCGTTAACGATTATATAATTTTCAGAATTTTTATTTTTAATTTAAATATTCTAATATTTTTTTTGAGTAAAATTCAATCAAACTCCAAAACTCAAGGGTGAGAAATAATTGAAATCATAAATTATATTTTCAAGAGAAATCCTTATATTTTTGAATGATCAGCAACACGACTCACAAACAGTAATAAATATCTTTATGTTTTTTATTTATAATAATCAATTATCCTACCACGATAAATTCACTTACACGATTTCATGAATACTTTTAACTTTACACTCATCTTTGAACACATATCAGTTATGTTATCTTTTAGTCTTCAAAATCAATTGTGATATTTAACGTTGCTCTGTGTATACCCAATCACATTCTGATTGTAGGGGCTCATGAAGTTCCCAAGGATTGGAACATGAGATGGGTTAAAAACGTAATTTCCTCTGTTCCTATCTATTATTGTGATTAAATGGAAAGGTGAGAGGCTGCGGAGTCAACTATGATTTTAATCTCAGAATAAATTTTTTGGTTGATAAGTGACAATAAATATGACCATCGAATCAATAGGTGTCTAAACGACATTGAACAAGTCATAGGTGTAAAATAGTCATTTCCTCTAAACGTGTTATCATACTATAATAAATAAAATAACATCTGGGTGAGAGAGAAACAGAGAGGCAGCCAAGTTTGAATGTCAACCCTCTGATCGAACTCGAACCTCAACGACCATGATGGATCCAAATGTTGGGAATTCAAATCTAAGCAGCTCTCTCTCCCATGATATTTCTTCCACAGTAATCTAATCTTATATTAGTCATTAAGCAGTAACAGCGCGTTATTTGTAATTAAGGATAGATCGATGAAAAAGAGTTATTAAATGCTGACACATATGCTTATCCACTCTTGTTCTTATCGTTTGAGGAACATGTTTTTATTATATTATGTAATAAAAATACAAATATTACGTGGATAAATATTTTTGGGACCCTCATTTCGCCGTCACCAAACAGGGAGGTGCAAGTGGCTGACGTGGCCAGTTGGATGACTCGGATGTAACCTGCTGCTTTTACATTGGCTTTGAAAGATGGTGACACTTTATTAATCGTAAAATAATGACTAATGATATTGTTTTAATTAATTTAACTTGGAAATTTAAACAAACGTATAATTGTGACTTTTTTTGTGGGGTATTTTTCAATGCTGTTATGTTGGGGGTCAATATTAAAAATTCATTAGTTAAAATCGTCACGTTTTAAATAATATAATGTTTGTTTCACAACTTATTTTGGTTGATGAGGTGGCAGAGAAAATGAAGGTATTGACTAGCCGTCCGGCCGACCCAGGATGTAGAAAAAGTCAAAGAAAGGATAACACGTGTCGCAGATCATGGACTACTTCACATATAGATTTATTAGTTGGAGCCCAAATGAATCCAGCAAAGCCAAGCATAAAATATTAGACATAAAAAAGGGGCCCAATAATGGGTGAGCATGTGTTGATAAAATCCGTTAAATATTTCATGTTCTAGACAACTGTAACTCTTTTTAGTTACGCTAATCTCAGTTAAATTATTTTCTAGTCTTTGAAAGTACTAAGTATGTGCAGAAATTCAAATGAGTCAAGGTAACACGGTAAACCCTAACACATTCATTTTGCTATGATTTGGTGTTGTAGTTGATATAGGGTATGATTTGGGGATTACTGCTTTGTATTCTTGTTACTTCATCTGTCACTCTCTCTCTCTCTCTCTCTCTCTCTCTCTCTCTCTCTCTCCTCTCCGTGGGTGATTTCACATGTACCTCTTTCTGTGGGTTTCATTAGTGTGTTTCCTTGTTGGGTACTCCACTAATTGCCACATTTTTTTTTTCTTTTGTCAGAGTGTGTGCCTATTTCATGTTCCATTGAACTTGCACATTTTTTTCAATATTAGGAGTGAAAAACTATGATTCAATTAAGAAGAAAGCTGACTTGAAGCAGCAGAAAATTATAGTTGTTTTTTAGGTGTGATATACAGTACAGTCAAATAATTTCTATGGGAATGATGATGTTATGCCCTAAAAAAGACTCGACACATAATAAAGAACGACCTAACAAAAAAACTAAACTAAGTCGTCTTACCTTTAAATTTAGTTTAGTATATTAGGCAGCACAAGGCTTACCTTACAAATATAAATGATGCGAACCTCAGATCGAAAGGACCCGAGATCCGATAACAACACGTAATAGTTTAAATGAACGTCTTTTCGATTCAAGAATAAAGAAAGAATTAAGACCCCGATCGAATAATTCGATGGAATCGTGGTTATCAAAACAAGAGATTGACCCGAGCTACAACACGTAATAGTTTAAATGAATGTCTTTTCGATTCAAGAATAAAGAAAGAATTAAGACCCCGATCGAATAATTCGATGGAATCGTGGTTATCAAAACAAGAGATTGACCCGAGCTACACCTGTTGGCTGAACCGAAGCTATCAAGAGGGGAACTTGACCCAGACCAAATCCGTTGGTAAGAACCAAAGCTATCAAGCGTGACTTGAAAAAGATATTTGTTCTTCGCAAAGAACGAAAGAGAAATTCTCTTTTAAAAAAATCAATTTTTAATTTCACCTCCCTCAAATTGAAATAGTTTTGCCATTGAACAAGCTACACATAAAATTAAATCAAATAAATAAAATAAAGATAAAATAACTA
Organism: Begonia peltatifolia; assembly: GCA_022433055.1. Lineage (NCBI taxonomy): Eukaryota > Viridiplantae > Streptophyta > Magnoliopsida > Cucurbitales > Begoniaceae > Begonia > Begonia peltatifolia. The sequence goes on along the minus strand of CM039519.1, from coordinate 24,528,175 downwards.
ATAAAATCTTGGAATTAAGGATCCTTCGCATGATCAGATATCATCTCATATTTAAACTCCGTTTGAACATGATTTGAGTATATTCGGTCGGATAAGATATCTTCTACGTGATTTGCTTGCTTTTGCATGTAACTTTTTTAATCCTTGTGTGAGCATGTGCCCGACACATGGCTTTTTAATTTTTACATGCGCATGTGCATCGCATGTGCCTTTTAATTCTTGCATATGCATGTGTCGCACCCTCTTCAAATCTTCACATATTTTTGGTCTCTTTTGATTTAACTTAATTATCTTCAATGTTCGATACATTCAATAATTTGACATCAAGTTGTCGCGGATCCTTTCTCCCTTAAACCTCTAAAATCAATCCTTGCAAGGCCTTACGCATCTTCTTAGTTCTAGACCGCATCATTGGGCCGCCAATGTTCTCAATTGGCTCGTTGCTCTTAGACTTGAGTTTGGTCGCTTCTTGGATCACATCATCCTCTCCCTCTTTGACCTCGAATCTCCTGCATCATATAAAGATAATCACTTACATTAAAAGATGCACTAACATTACCATATTTGCCCGATAAGTCAATCTTGTAAGCATTGTCGTTTATGCGCTCAAGGACTTGAAATGGTCCATCTCTCCGTGGATGCAACTTGCTTGGTCGTTGATTTGGAAACCTCTCTTTTCAAAGATGTAGCCAAACTTAATCTCCAGGTTCAAATATAATAAAGTAAAATTTTAAGTAAAATATACGGCGAGAGTCGACTTGCGTGGATAGAGAGGATCAAGGTGTCGACCTGTGGAAGCAGGTGTCGACCCCTCTCTGAGTTGAACGTAGAAATGTCGACCGTGTTCTCGGTGTCAACCGACGAAACGACTCGAGAGGAATGTGGTGTCGACCGATGAAAAACTCGAGACGACCCAAGTGTTGACCGACGCCTACAGGTGTCGACCAAGTGTCTCTAATTTATGTGAAATGAAATGAAGTGTTGTCCGAACTGATTTTTATTGATTTTTCCGATGCAATGCCGTTTAAAATTTTTTTTTAAAATGTTGTTTTTGGTAGAGTAATAAAAGTTTTAAAATTTTACGAAAATTTTTTGATGCGAGTGAAACAGAGAGTAAGTGTTAAATCGGTCCAAGGTGGACCAGGGGATGTGAAGAGTTGGTATCAGAGCAGTGAACGTACCGGAAACGGGTAGGTTTTCGGGGCATTACAACTGCACTCGTGTTTCACTCAAAATATGACTTTTATAAAATAATCTCTCACTATTGTCTTTTACCTCTCGATTTTTCTTTTAGTTCTTTACGTAAAAACTTGATCGGTGGTAAAAATTCAATAAGCCAAACTATAAAAAATTAAATTTTAAATCTTAAAGGTCAAACTCGTAAGTATGGCTAAATCAATAGTACAATTGAAATAAGATAAAATTTTGGATGAGGACAATATTTCAAATGAAGATTCAACAACAATTTGAACTTTCAAAGAATACATTTAGATAAAGACAATATTACGAATGAAGATTCAACAATTTGTATATTCAAAGAACAGTTATCTATGAATTTAAGAACCAAATTTGAATTTAAAAAGATAGAATTTTCGAAATCTCTATAACAATTTCGATTTTTTTTTTACTTCTCACAACTCTTTTTTTTTTTTTTTTACTTTTGACAACTTTTTTTTCTACCTTTGTCAGAATTTACAAAAAAATTGACAAAGAATAGATTTTTATTTTGTACTTTTCAAATTTGAAGAAAAGAAACTCGCAAAAAGAAACAGTTGAAGATAAAAATTGAGATTTGATAACAATGATGGAAAAAAAATGATTTTTTTTTGTGCCTTTTGAGTTATAGGACAAATAGAAAAAGATGAATAAAAGACTTAAAACAAAATTTAAATATAGCACACATTGAATTGGCGAAGTCAAATCTCTGATACCAACTGATGCGAACCTCAGATCGAAAGGATCCGAGACCTAACAACAACGTGAAATAGTTTAAAGAAACGTATTTCCGATTCAAGAATAAAGAAGGAACTAAGACCCAATCGAAGATTTCGATGAAATCGTGGTTATCAAAATAGAAACTTAATCCGAGCCACACCTGTTGGTTGAACCGAAGCTATCAAGACCGGAGCTTGACTCAGACCAAACCCGTTGGTAAGAACGAAACAAAAATCCTCTATAGAAAAATCAATTTTTAATTCCACCTCCCTCAAATTGAAATAGTTTTGCCATTAAAAAGGCTACATATAAAAGTAAATCAAATAAAAAACAAAAATAAAGATAAAATAACTAATAAAATCTTGGGATAAGAATACTTCGCATGATCAGATATCATCTCATATTTAAAGTCCGTTTGAACATGATTTCAGTAGATTCGGCCGGATAAGACATCTCATACGTGATTTGCTTGCTTTTACATGTGGTTTGCATGTGACTTTTTTTATTCTCGTGTGAGCATGTGTCCGACACATATCTTTTTAATTCTTACATGCGCATGTGCATCGCATGTGCCTTTTAATTATTGCATATGCATATGTGTCGCACTCTCTTCAAATCTTCACATATCTTTGGGCTCTTTTACTTCAACTTGATTATCTTCAATTCTCGATACATTTAATAATTTGACATCAAGTTGTCGCGGATACTCTTTCTCTTGGACCTCTAAAATCAATCATTGCAAGTGCTCACGCATCTTCTTAGCTTTAGACCACGTCATTGGGCCGCCAATGTTCTCAATTGGATCGTTACTCTTGAACTTGGTCTTGGTCGCTTCTTGGATCACATCAATAAATCAAGGTTTAAAATCAAAAAAGCTCAATTATAGTTCTATAAATGATATAGTTTATAGGTGACGTATAAGATAATGGAGTGACGCATGTCAAAAAATAATAGCAAGAGAAAAAATTAAATGATTTAAATGTTTATAATTTTCTAATAAAATCTAACATTTAAATAAACAAAAAGTTTCTAAGGGAAATTAAATAGATAGAGAAAATACTACATGACCGAACCTACTCTTGAGTCGGCAGCTACAAAATTCTCCCGATTAAATTCTGAAAGGAAGATGAATTGTACTTGGTGTGAGTCGACTTAGGGACATATATTTGATTTCCAGTATTTATATTCAAGTTAATAAATTATTAACATAAGATAATCATTCACTTACAATCTCTGAACGTACCTACGTCTTATGTATTTAAATTAAAAACAATAATACTTTATAATAGCAAAAGTTACAAAAATAAGTTGGTATTTATCCAAAAATAAAGTTGGGAAATTTTGGGATAAAAGTTTGTACTTTAATTTTCAAAATTTTCCCCTCTAATATTGTAAAAGTAATTGGGCAAATGATGTTCCAAACTGAGGTAGAAATATGCCCTGATCCAAGGTTCAACAAGGGCAAAAACTCGCGGTTCAACACAATGTCTGGAATGCGGCCCAGTGAGTCACGGCTTCCTCGCGCCCCATTACAGACTCGCCGGACTTCATCCACAAGTCCGGCGACTCCCAAGTTCAAACGTAAATTAAAACCAAACTAGAATCCAGACAATCAATTCACTCCCAAATATCTAACTTCTAACAGAAATTTCAGGAAAAAAACAGAGGTAAAAGTTGGGTTTTTGTATCTCAAATCCGAAGATTTTTGACGATTAAATCGACTCACAGGAACCACGTTCAACCTCTGTGAACTCAACGAACTCTTCTTTCGAATTCGCACCAAGAACAAGTTGATTTATCCCTACGGAGAAGAACAAGCGTAAAGTTTCCAAGTCATTCCGACGAACCAACATCACAGAGGAAGAAATTTGACTTACCAAAAATCGGCCTTTCTCTCGTTCCAAAGGCAGAAAACAATTGCTTCGATTGCCCCCACTGAAATATCCTTGACAAGGGTTTTGCATAAATCACAAGAACTATACCAAAATCAAAACCAAGGACCAAGGTTGACATCCTCTTCCAATCGAATGTTGAAACCAATACTCCATTCTGTTTATCCGAGACTTGCAGAGAGAGAGAGAGAGAGAGAGAGAGAGAGAGAGAGAGAAAATTCCAGAGAAAGTCGAGATGGGGCGAGGGAAGGAGAGCGACTGTTCAATGGCAGAAAAGAAAGACTTTCATTTTTGGGGCGCAATGCTCCCAGAAATTTTGGGAGAAAATAAATTCCAAGATTTTCTCCCCCACTTAACGACGGCTATCACAGATGATTCCCTTACCGTCAAGCCGGAACACGTTATCAAAAATATGCTCAAAATTTGAAACATTATAGGAAACCTCAAATAAATCTGCCCACAAAATCTCGTATAACACACCAGGGACAAAAAATGAGTCATATATTGAAACTAGAAACCCAACTTGCAATAAAATGATAAATGATAAATGATTCTGATTAAAATCCGGGCATAACTATACCCTTAGAATAAGCATACCAACAACCCAATTAGGCATTAGAAATGATACAGAAACAAGGCTCAAACAAAATGAACCAAAACAAGACCAGCGTCGCAGATCTAAACAAGAACACAGCCCCGGGATGCCAAACATGTAATCGCCGCACGATACACGTCCCCTCCGGATTCATCTGAGGGAAATGACCTGCGTCGTGTGTAATATGAGGTAGCTATGCGTAGTTATCATTTCGTCCATCTTTGTCGCTCATGATTTTAATCAATTGTGTATGAGTTTTTAATTAGTTGTGTATGAGTTTTTAATTAGTTGTGTATAAATTACCAGATTGGAACAAATATTAGTTGTGTATAAATTATCTGATGCCCAAGTTTTTAACCCTCCCGCTTTCCTTAAATTACGTGAAACATGATCGTTATACCATAAAATGTTCTATGTAGAGAGTAGTCAAGTCGAATGAGAGGTTGAGCTACCAAAAGTTCATAAAATGCCAAAGTGTTTGTCATATTGAATTTTACCATAGCTAAAGCTTCTAAGTCAGGGAAGAGTTTGAAGTAATTCTCCCTACTCTGTCCTCTATTACACAATGTTAAAACTAAATTAATTATAACTAGCACGTCCCTACCACTAGCTTTTGCAAAAGTGATAGGGTAGAAGTTTTAATGAAGTTGCTGACCTATCTAATAACTAATATCTAATCGAATACACTCCCACAGAACCACCATTTTTGATAGGATGGAGCTGTTTAACTAACTCTTCCTCTTTACATTTTCTTCATTTTTAAAGCTTGACCTTTGTTCATGGAAACTTGCAGCTGATTCGGGTTGATGGGGAATTACGGATCAACCTCGCTGAATCAGTCCGTTAAGAAAGGACGAGTCATTTTATGTGATGGCTCGATGCTTGAGTTTCACAAACCATTAATGGCGGCGGAGCTCATGTTAGACCACCCACAACAGGTGGTGGTGGAGTTCCGCCCGGCCGTATCAGGTAAACGGCCGACTCCGTTGCCAGCGGACGCTAAGCTGGAGACGAGAAGGATCTACTTGATGGTCCCGGTGAAGCGAGGGAAGCCGGCGTCGCTGTCTTCGGAGGAAATTCGCAGGGTTCTTCTTACTGCAAATTCTGCCATTCGGTCTCGTTCGTTTCTGGGTTTTCCGATGTTTGCGAGGATATTTCCTGGTGGTCTAGGCGGAAGCAGCGGAGAAAGGTTGAGGAAGGAGGAAAATAAGGAGAGGGAGGAGAAAGAGGAGACATGGCCGGAGTTAGAGCCGCCGGAGAGTTGGGAGTCGAGGCCTGAGTATCTGAGCAGGCAATTCTCCGGGAAGGGATGGAAACCTAGTTTGGATACAATCACGGAGAAAAAGGCAGAGAAAAAGGACCCTCATTGGTTTTTCTAGAAAATGTTGCCCTTTATTCTCTTATTATAATTGTTTTGCAAATATTCAAATTTTAAGGAAATTTCAATTTCAAACTTGTAGTATGGCGATAGTTTAAAAAACCATCAAAAAAAAATTTTGTCTAGTCAAAATCTGACGCTATAAAAAAAGGTTTGAAAAAAACTTGATGAAGGATCGATAGCATGTTGAATCCAACCTTTTACGTACTGCAAGGGAGCTGATCAAAAATTGTGGCCCCCGCAATGATCATTTTTGAAATATGGAGGTGCGGATCTCAAGTTATGGTCCCCGCCATTTTGTAAGCAGGGGCAAACTAATTTCACAATTCCTCGCAATGCACATGCAAAATACGCATGGCACCACGCCTCAGGTCAACTCGGGGCCTTTGCACGTGCTTTCCACGTGCTAAAAATGCGGGGGCTGCGTCATAGAAAAATTTTAATGTGAGGGGCAACGCCTTGTTATCTGCTCCCTGCGTTTTGAACGCGGCCTCCCGCATTTAGAACTTGCAGGGAGTTCAAAATGCAGGGGGGCTGAATTTCATTTAGTATAAAAAAAATCAGCCCCCCTTTCGCCCTCCGCATCTAGAAACCGAGAGAAAGGAGGTCGAAATTTTACTTTTGTCGTCAAAATTGTAGTATTTGTTGTCATAAAGCTCAAAATCAAAAGCTCATCCTCCAAAACCCCAAGTACAATCATGAAAATTTGAAAATCGAGGTTCAGTCGCAGAAAATTTGAAGCCATAGTTTCGTAATCGCCAAAAATCCAAAAATCGAGCATTTTAATCGCTGAAAATCCCAAATTCGACCTTCCTAATCGCCGAAAATCTCAAAACCCGAGCCTCTAATTGTTGAAAATCCAAAAACCCAAGCCTCTAATTGCCGAAAATCCAAAATTGAGGCCACTTTGCTGAGAATTCGAGGCCCATTTGTAAAATGACTTTGAAAATTTCATTCAAACGTCCTCATCCCGTGACACAAGCTGGCTCGTCAAATCGGTCAATAGCAAACTGGCCTCCAAATAAAGTGCCGCAACCACCACCTGGTTTTTTGTTGATGGATTTTCGAAGCAAGTAGTGTCAAAAGCGGTTCGATCGGGATATGTCAATTTGATCTATTATTTATGGAAAAACTGTCGACTTCACTGGTTGAGAATCTTTGTAGATCCAAGAGATGTTTGATAGGATTGGCTTGCATGGGCTGAACAATATGCGCGGAGAAGCTTGCGACCGAATTGTAGAGCTGAGATATTGAAGTTTATATCTATGCGGTAAAGATATTATGATTCATGCAAATCAAGTGAACGAGTTGCTGGGATTCACTTCAAATACCGCGGTGCAATACTATCACGCTTCCCGAGAGTGTGATTTTGCTAGAAGCTAGATGAACTGCAATTTTTTAGACAGATTCACCGCAATTTGGACGTTGCAAAATTCACCAAACCGAAATCCAAGAACTTGAATGTCAAAGCTCGGGTTGTTCAGAACCTGATCAGCCACACCGTGCTGCCAAGAGATGGCCATAGAGATCTGGCGAACTAGATGGATCTCTATATGATGGATAAGATGTACAGCTCCACGATGTTCGACCCTGTGTGCATGATTTTAGGTCACATGAACGAGATCGGGCGAACATGGAATAAAAATCTCCTATACAGTACTTTGATTTGGAGGATCATGCAACGATATGAAGTTCAGCTGCCCGTCGGAGAGCAGATTGGAGCTCTTTGATCATTAGATGTATTTGACATTATTTCATTTATCTCGGATGGGTCTAGTCGAATTCGCCGAGTGTTGGATGTTGAAGGGAGAGCCCGAGGACACTACAACATGGGATGCTCCGATGGAGAAGGACGCCCCCACCACTGCGATGGAATCACAAATTGCCCCTCAGGTTGCAGTAGCCAGGAGGAGCAGATGCATCTGGAGTGACAGCAAATGCATCGGGAGGAGCAACAGATGCATCTAGAGCAACAACAGATGCATTAGGAGCAGCAGTAGATGCATCATGAGCGGTCGCAGATGCATTAGGAGCAATAGTAGATGCATCATGAGCGGTCGCAAATGCATTAGGAGCAGCAGTAGAGGATTGCATTCTTTATAGGCAAGGTCGAAGAGTTGACCGTGAAACAGAAAAAGATGGTTGAGTCACAGGACTATATTAGTGAGTCCATTAGAGAGGTCACTGAGAGGATAACAGATTGGATGGCAGGCAGAGACGATGACAACGACGACGTACCACCGGAGTAGTTTAATTTAGTTTATATTTTGTACTTCATTTGATATACTTTAATTCCAGTAGTTTGGACATTATTTGTTGGTACTAAAATTTGTGTTGGGTATGTATTTGTGATTTGAATTTGCAGGAACTATTTAAATATAGCTATGGAGGAGTATCACACAAACGAAACTCTGCCCAATTTATTTAAAAATAAAATAATTAATTAATATAAATAATTCATTCAAAAAAATTTATGACTACCAATTAATTAATTAATAAAATATAAAATAAATCAATTAATTACCGTATTCAAATTATTTTATAGTAAATAAATATTATTTAATATAATTATTTCTAATTAATTATTATATAAAATATAAAATAAATTAATTATTATATTCAATTTATTTAAGGCATTTAAATTATTATTTAAGTAAATAAATAATACCTAAAAAACAATTATAAATTCAAAAAATCTTGGAATTACATGAAAATAAATGAATTTCAATACAAATTACAAAAGACAATTTCTTCTGCTCCTGCCTCGGCCACGAGTTGTAGATTTTTTCACATAATAAAAATTATATTAAAAAGGAATAACAATGTGTTTACGAGCGAAATATTTAGAACTGTACCTGCGTCCTTTCATTTGTGTTGAAACCTATAAATGTGTCTTGGGAAGCAACATTACCTAAAGTGGATTCTCGGCTCTGACAAGCGCGACTATTATACCCTTACTGACGAAATATACTACACGTCATCTTTGAATTCTGCCTACTAGCTCTCGAACTTGACGGCTCATCAACATTTTGCATTCTTGTATTCTTGGGCCTACCAGGTTGGCAATATCTTGTGAGTAGGGAGAGTTACCTCCTACCTGACACATCCAGCCACATTAATTAGTTGTTCATGAATTGAATAAAATGGAAGTACATCTGTAGGTAAGTCATCCGGCGATAATATGCATGAAATGACACGGGATTCCAGTAAGCGTCCACATAGTGCATTCACACACCCACGTATTTATGTCAACAACGAATTGTTCATTGCCGTTGCTCACCTGAAATCATGAACCTCCCCAAGTGTAGGGCTCAAATTTCCAGCTGCATTTACAAGCATGTCAAACTTTTTATATATTTGGGGAGATAGGAGGATCAGTAATTAGGCCATCTTCTCAAATTTTTTAACTATGCGAGTTATATGTACGTTTGGATCGTCTCGAACATAGTGAGGATCGGTTTATCCTTGACAGGCAATATAGCTTGATTAAATGACTCACACAAATTATTTAAGCTCATTTCGTGCTTGGGAATCAGAGAGAAGACATGATTAGTCTAATATCTATGTAGTTCTGTTCGCAGCCATTGGTGGGTAGTCGGGCTAAGCTTATATAGTTTCCTCCTTTGTAATTCGAAATGACTTCTTGTGGGTGCCCTGGCTGCATTCCACATCGTTTCTTGGTATGCTTTGCCCCGGAATAGTCCTTTGAAGTTTGTGTAGATGTGCTAGAGGCAGAAACGGTGTTTGGCTTTTTTAAATTGATCTTTCACAGCATTCCTCAACACTTGATATTAAAATAGAGTTACTTACATAGTATAATTATACCACAAATTTTTTAAAAAGAAAACTAAAGTCGACATAAAAAAATATACTTTTTGTCGATCAGAAACAATCGTCCATCTGGCTCCATCTCCAATGTGCAGGTTTGCCTTCAAAAGTTTCAAAAACCACGTCCATGTTTCCTTGGTCTCTTTTTTGACTTTGACAACAACAACATGATATAGTTTATCGTTCCCATCAATACAAATGGCTGTAAGTATTTGTCTGGAACACAAACCCTTAAGGTGACAGTGATCCAAACATATAATACAGTGACCAAACTGTAGCAAATCAGTCTTGCAAGCAGCCAAACACATATACACTCTTTGACATATTAACGCGTTCCTCGTATCGTAAGTAAGTACCTTGAATGTGCTACCTGGATTTGTTTTATATATTTCTTCTGCGTACGACCAGACTACCTTATACTGTTTGTTACTCTTGCCTTCGTTAAGTGTCCGAGCTAAACTTCTTGCTCTTTTGACAATAGTAGGCGTAATGTTAACATTGTGCTCAATTCTCACTGTCTTTACAATGTAATAAATGTCCCACCTAGGTTGACTTTTGAATGTACGCAGATATCAATGTGCCACTCATTTGCACTAACGTGTTTATTCTCAACTATTCTCGCACAGCTGCGATTATTGAACAAACTCTTTATTTGATAGTTGAACTCATGTTGTTTCTGTGAAGTATGCAATCGCCACTCACAACCTTCTGAATACCTAGCTGTTAATCGGCTTCTTTTACTTTTAGTGAATACTATACCAATACCATATTTCACAGAATAATCTTTTATTTCATCTTTAGGTTTTTTTAAAGATGAATATTCTTTAGTCGCAAAAAATACCATTAGTACATCTTCCTTGAAGTTGATCGTCTAGAGTTCTTGATGTTGAATGCACTAGTATTGCTTCATTTTCATCAGAGTCATCATCACCACAGGCAGAAGTCTTGCCCGAATACCAATTCATCTCGTCATCACCAGTTGTTTCCTCTTCTAATTCAAATCATATACCTGGATCAGAATCCATCGTACTTGATAATACGAAACAAGAAGATATTTGTGAAATTTTAGAGATTTCGAAAGGTATGGATTGAGAGTAGACAATTGAGCTTCTTAAATAAGGAAGGAGATCGGACCCTCGCAAATTAGGTTCGGCCCCCCACAAATCTAGATGCGAGGAGCTGCACGTGATTCATGGCCCCCCGCGTCCCATCGAGAGATCAATTATTGATCTCTGGATGGGATGCAGAGGGACGAGTGCGATTCGCGGCCCCCCGACTTCGCATCCAGAGATCAATTATTGATCTCTGCATGGGACGCAGGGGGCCAAGTGCAATTCGCGCCCCCCCGACTTCCCATTCAGAGATAAATAATTGATCGCTTGATGAAACACGAGGGGTCGATATCAAGGCGTGGCCCCCTGCGTTAAAATTCTTCCATGACGCGGGGTGCTGAGTAACATTCTCAGCCTCCCACATTTTTGGCATGTGCAAAGAACGTGCTGAGGGGGTGGTGCAAGGCCCTCAAGTTGACCCCCGCGTGATGTGGGGAGCTGAGGTCAAGGCGCAACGCCTAGCGTATTTTGCACGTGCATTGCGAGGGCCGTGAAATTAGTTCGGCCCTCCAGATTATTTCGAAAATGGTCATTGGGGGGAGTGGGGGCGCAATTTTGGATCGGGCTTTTGCAATACGTGAAAAGTTGGATTCGAGAGACTATTGGCCCTTCGCTGGAGGGTTTTTTTGAACTTTTTCTGATAGTTTGAGGTTTTGACTGAACAAACTTTTTGTTCGAGTATATTTTTAAACTAATCACATGCTACAAGGTCGAAATTGAAAATTTCATAAATTTTAAACATTTAAACTACAATCAATATATTTTATTGGATAATTCTAAATTTACCACTAATTTTACACGATATTATATCACTAATACCTCAAAAATGCGATGCCATAAAATGTAACATAAAAAATGCATAGTGTAGTTAGAGTACTTAAAAATCTATTTTTATCCTAAAATATATCTAATTAATATTTTAGTTATTATAGATGGGTGATTTTCATTCACAATTTTTAATGGTCTCCTTAACAACATGGAATTAGATGCCGATTGCCCTAAATTTAAAAAAAAAATTCAATAATTTACTTACTCTTAATTTCTAAATTTATAAGTTTATATGCATTTCACCCTAAATTAGTAAATTTAAAGTGAATGAAGAATATGCAAATCACATAGTTATACATTATTAAAGAAAATAAACGAATAAATAAGAGTAAAAATATAAATTATTTAAATAAAATTAAAAAAAATAAAAATATTAAAAGAAAATTAACATTTGTCATACTTTAGCATTTAAAAGAATTAATATATATAAATATAAAGAACTAGGTTTGTTAAGAGGGGAAAAAGAGAGGAGGGTTGGGCTCGAAAAATGATTCCAAAAATTATAGTGGTGTCAGTGTGAGCCAGCAGCCTCTAGTCTCCAATGTGTGAGAGACATAAATGGCTGCTCTGGGTTTCCCAAGAACTTGAGCAAAGCTCTTTAATTCCATCTTCGTTTTGAAAGTGATTCTTTGGATCCCCATCATTCTTTATCCTCTCGCTTCACTCATTCCCCTCTTCTTCTTCACATGTGGACCTACCCATTTAAAAAAAGCACATACCCTTGATCACATGAACATTCATTCTTCATTTAACCAATCTATTCCATTCCTACTGGTTAGAATTTCATCTATTATTGTTTCAATATTTAGAGATTATGAAACAAAATAAATAACAATTCATTATTATTTGTTGTTGATACACAATTTGTAGGGTTTGGCATGAACTGGTTTTGTCTGGTTCTGTCTACTTCCGTATATTGTTTGTTTTTAGTTTTTGAGTCGAGTCTAATCTTGATTCTAGTCTGATTTTTCTACCCATTGTTTGATTTGGCTTTTCATGATTTTAGACTTCTAAATTCGTGAACCAAACCATGACGTGCAATTCTACTTCATCTACAACAGGGTCCAGTTCCTATAAGGATAAGAACATGACCGAATCGAGATCAAACTACCGTTTGAGGTTCAAGCTACGGTTTGGTATGGTTTTACCCTATCCTTAGTAATACAATTTTTTCGGCTTAACTTCAGATTATGTTATTTTTCTTTTTCATCTCGATATGGTATAAAAGTAGACGATTTCTTCATTGCCCAGCAGCCGTCTTTCTCTTGATTGTGGAAATCATTAGAATATTGATGTTCAAACTAAGCACCAAGACAGCTGTGGAGTGGCGTTACAACTAGATGCCTAGCTGTATAGAAGCCGCATCCATGTCAATGAAAGAAACCTAAGCTTAAGCGTGTTGGTCCATTGGTGGCCCCCTAACCTTGTAAGCTTTCCATGGAGGTTTTGATTCCACGTATATAGGAAAATTCATCGTGATATAGTCAGGTTTCTATAACATCGAAGATAGTCTTGTAAAATCTATGTTCCATAAGGTTTCTAATATGTAATTTATTGTGCCGTGTTATAAAGAATAGATATGATCGAATCCATTAAAATAACTTTACGGAGCGATCGTGCACGTATGATCCTTCATTTTAATGAGTTTTTCTTTTAGATCAAAATCTTGTTTTCCTGCAATTATGGAAGACAAGAGAGTACAAAACTTGCTTATGAAATGAGGACCATAATTTTTACATAATAAATAATGTAATTGTCATTTTACCTACAACAAAACAAAGCAATTACATCTGAGGCTGACCTACTTCCTTTTGTACGTTCCAAGACAAATAATATGGATAGTAATTAACTAATTTTAATTGAGTTTGTACAATGATAATCATAATGTACATGTGGCAATATATTTTGTGAAAATAAAAATGATTCAATATTTTAATAATTTTTATTTAATACAACGCGTATTAAGATAATTCTGAAAATAAATTTGTCTAGATTTTGACCCAAATCATATTATATTAGAGTGAGAGTATCGAGAGACTCCACAATATAACACATAAACATATGAACCCATCGATAAGATGACATTATGTCGAGCTAACCCTTGGTGGGGAAGCCAAATAGGAAAATGGCAAGGCATAGTAGATGTAGTTGATTTAGTTGGTGGGGGGAAGAAGTAGATGTGGAATGGATAGGGCATTTAGAGAGCCTTTAAGCCAAATCTATGTTATGCTCATTTCACGTGCATTCAATTATAAAAGGTGGATGAACTCAAAAGCAAAGCAAAGCAAAGCAAAGCAAAGTTCCCTCCAACGCACAAAGAAACAAGCATTATTCATTTTCTCTCATCCAAGTAATAAAATAACCTTTCTTTATTTACTCCATACCCATTTAGATTTTAGATCCCACATTTATGGAAGATGAAAGGCTGTGGTTGGAGTAATCATGTATTATCAAAGGGTAAGATCATAATCAACTGATTACTTCTTTTTTTACATCTACATCTTGACGGTCAATCTCTAGAGCATGAAAACATTCTTTGTCAATGGAGTAAATGAACTCAATCAAGGAACACGTCAACGCTCAAAGATTATAGCTGTCTTTACTCTATCTATAACACCTTAATTCTCTGTCGGCCGGAAAGATTGAACCCTAGAAAATGGAGTGGTCGGAGAAGTAATTAATGTCCTAGAGAGAGAGAGAGAGAGAGAGAGTTTTGAATATTGATTTTATGGGCAAGAGCTAGCTACTGCCTACGAGACTGGTTGCTTTTTGTTAGGGTTATAGGCTAAGTTGCATCCCGACAGCGATGTCGAGAATCAGAATCGTGTGTTTTCTGTTCCTTCCAGCTCATGGATTCACCCTGTTTCTCCCCTCTTAGGCTCTAACCTCTGAAAACCATGAATTTTTTAACAATAATGATGCGATTAATTTAAATTACTCGCGTTAAATAATAATATTTGTAATTAATTTAATAAATTATGAATATTTAATTTATTACATAATTATTATTTGACAGAGTATTTTAAAATAATAAATGTATCCAAGTGTAATTGGTCACTATGATTAGTTAAAATCATTCAACGGTGTTTTAAGCGTCGGATTCAACGAATGCTTTTGTTGTTTTAAAAATAATTGTCAAAGTTGATGATGTTGACCAGACGACCTAACACAAATGTTAAAGCCAAGCCAACCTGTAATTAAAAATCTGATTTTTTTAAAAATTCTCTTATACATTCCAATTCGCTTTCTTTGATTTCCACTTTCCCTCTCTTTCCTTCTCTGTCTAGTTTCTCTCTCTCTCTCTTGGTAGTGAGAGAGGAAGAGGGTATCCTTAAAATGCTGGGTTCTTCCTCTTCGTCTTCTGCGAGTTCGGCCATGGCTGTTTCTTCTCCGTTTCTCCCCGTCCGCGACCAGAAATGTTGGTGGGTTAGCAAGAGAAAGGTAATTCCTTTGATTCTCTTATTGCTACTGTTTCATCCCCATTACTCTGCTTTAAGCGTCTTTGTCGATGGCCACTACAGATTGCGGAGAAGCATGTAAGAGACGCCATTAATCTACTTGAAACACAGGAAAAGAAAGATGTTGCTTTGGCTCTGAAGCTTCTCGATGCGGCTCTTCTTCTCTCACCCAGGCTCGATCATGCTCTCGAGCTTAAAGCTCAGTCTCTGCTCCTCCTCCGGCGGTTCGGAGACGTCGCTGATATGCTGCAAGATTATCTTCCCAGTCTGAAAATAGTTGACGATAACGCCACTTCCGATGAATCTTCGCAGCTGCTTCTGGCGGAGCATGTGAATCGCGATGATCCTTCTTTTTCTTCCAAGTGCTTCTCCGTGTCGGAGCTGAAGAAGACGGTATTGACGGGCCTTTGGAAAAACTGCGAGGAGGAGCAGCAATGGAGGTTAGCCCGAATTACCTTCTCTTTTCTTTTGCCTGGATTTGAAGACTCAATGTGATCTTTTGATCCTTTTCTTACACAGATTTGCAGTTCTCGGCCAAGCTTGCTGTCATTTAGGTTTAATGGAGGATGCGATGATTCTTCTCCAGACTGCCAAGCGGCTCGCTTCCGAGGCATTCCGTCGCGAAAGCAAACGACGGTCGGAAGATAGCTTCTCCGTCTCCGGTCGACAACAAACAGGTCTCATTTCGAGTGCTGGGGAAATCGAAAACCTGACAAACCTTCTCAGCCACATTAAGCTCCTGATTCGACGCAGAACCGCCGCGTTGGCCGCCCTAGACGCAGGACTGTACTCCGAGGCCATACGGCACTTGACAAAGATTATCGACAGCCGGCGTGGATCTCCTCAACGCTTTCTCGCGGAATGCTTCATGCATCGCGCCGCGGCGTACTCATCGGCAGGAAGAATTGCAGAGTCCATCACGGACTGCAATCGGACTCTAGCCCTCGATTCCAGCTCAACTCAAGCCCTAGAAACCAGAGCTTCGCTTTTTGAATCGATTCAATGTTTTCCTGATTGTTTACACGACCTCGAACATCTGAAGCTCCTCTACAATTCAATTTTAAGAGACAGAAAATTAGCAGGACCCGTCTGGAAACGTCAAAATCTCCCGTACGCCGAGATTCCGGGAAAACTCTGCGCATTAACTTCCAAGATCGAAGAACTGAAAGGAAGAATTTCTTCAGAAGGAACTCGGAATGTCGATTACTATGCTTTAATGGGGTTACGACGAGGCTGCACGCGATCGGAGCTAGAACGAGCACATTTGGTTTTATGTCTCCGGCACAAGCCGGAAAAATCAGCCGCTTTTATCGATCGGTGCGAGCTGGCTAGTGAAAAAGATTACGATTCAGTCAGAGACCGGGCCAAATTATCGGCTCTGTTTTTGTATAAATTGCTGCAGAGAGGTTATTCCAGTTTAATGGTTATGATTATGGAGGAGGAGAAGGCAAAGAAGAAGAGGAAAGAGGCAATGGCAGCAATTCGAGGGCAGCGGATGGAGATGAAATCGGAATCGCCATTGATTCCGAGACGTAATCGGAAAATATCGTCGGGAATTAAGTCTTCCGATCCGTCTGCTTTTCAAGGAGTATTTTGCCGAGATATTACGATCGTAGGAAATTTACTTTCGCAAGTTGGGTTTAACCGCCCGATTTCGGTAAAGTACGAGGCGCTGAGCTGCTGATCGGATTTCTTTCAACGGCGGGGAAGTCTTTTGCCCGGTGATCTGTCTGGACGGCGAGAAAATTACCGTCTGCGGAGAATTTTTGACACACCATCTGCTTATATTTATTTATATATAATCTAAAATTAGTGTTACAGTTTATTGAATTTACATAGATGGTACAATTATTAAATATTTTACTAGATTGGAATATTTAATGTACAAGAACTAAAATAATATCATCATTGGAGAAGTAATTTTTGGAATAATTGCTAGTTGTTTTATTATTTGTAGCAATTTGGAATTTGAATGGAAAACGAAAATCTAGTCCACTAAGATTTACGTAGAAATAATTGTGAAAAAAATTATAAATAGAGTAAAAATTTATTTATCAAAATTAAAATGCAATTTGAGTTTTGTAACTCAAACAACAATATATAAAGTAACATAAAATTTTTAATATTAAATATGAGTCAAACCAGAACCAAATAGAATCGAATTATACCCAATTCTAACAATTTTCACATTAATATGAATTCTACGTAAAATATCCAAAAACAAGCTGAACTAACTCAAAACAAATTCAAACATTGAATTCTTACAATTTTCCTATTTAAAGAATTCTCATACAAATAACAAATTCACAAAACTCTAACAAACTAATATACTAAAGAAGAAATCACAAAAGGCCTCGCAAAACTAACTTAGTATCTGAAACCAATACTCTAGAAGTTAAGAAATCACATCTGCTGCTAATGTTGATTATAATGAATACGTGACAGGTATAATATCTTATACTGAATTTGTTACTCACCTCAACGACTTTTCGTCTACAGGTATAAGAAAGAAAAACAGCAACCGAGGTTGATCGGCTTCCGATATTGTGAATTTTTCTAGATATTTATATTGATATTTGTTCTATGGAAGGATTTAATTTAATATTGTACTGGGCATTAGCATGTTTTACTTTCATTTTTTATATTTATATTATTGCTTGTATTCTCAGATTTGTTATTTCAAGGAGTTCTAGAATCACTTATAAAAATCTTCCTCAATTAGCCTTGTGTTGACGGTAGGCCTCCCCGAGGTTAATCGTTTAACCTGACATTTCTGTTAGATTTCTTTTCGGGTCGTGACAGAGAATGTGATGAGATGCTTTTGACCATGTAAGGAATCTACCAATCCATTAGAATAAGATGTTTCCTTCATATTTTGCAATGGTCATGTTGAGTAGAAAACAAAATAATATAGTGAGGTGGCATGTTTGTTGGGGTGATTTATGTGTGTCGTGGGGGCAAATGCATTATAAACAAGAAGGTTTGATAAAAGAGAGAGACATCATGTATTGTTTACAACAAATATTACAAATAACCTCTAGAGTTATTCTATTTTTCAAATCATTCGCACGTGGTGTTTTTTGAATCTAACATTGATGTTAAGACTTATGTTAGTTTAGGATGTTTATATTTCAATTTCTCTTTTACTCACATGCCCGTCCGGTTGGAATCTATTGCGCATCTTCGATATTCTACATATCTTCATCCTTAGAAATCTTCCTCCATGGTTGAGAAATATCAACTTCAATTTTTGGTGGGAGTCTTCTCATCCATGACTATTGATATACAATTATTAGAATTCGGTGTAACTCGAATTGCAGTTGACTCTCAGGAAATGCATGCATGAAATGAAATGGACACTCGAGATTCCAATAAACTCTTACTTGGTACAGTTACACACACATGTATTCATGTCGACCACATATTGTTTGTAGCCGTTGCTGACCTCAAATTGTGCAGCTCACGTAAGTTGAGGAATCCAATTTTGATCTGCAGTTTCTAGATTCTAAAGTTTTTTCTTTATATGGGGACACATGAGGCCTGTTGATTAGGATATCTTTTCAAATTTCTTTACAATGCGAGTTATCAAGCACTTTCGGATCATCTCGAGCATGGTCAAAATTGGTTTGTCCCTGATCGGCAATAGAACTGCATTTAATGACTCGCACAAATTATTCAATCTCATTTCGCACTTGGGATTCGAAGAAAATACATGACTAGCCTAATATTTAAGTTATTCTACTCGAAGTCATATGTGGGCATTCGAGCTAAGCTGATATAATTTTCTCATTTCTATTTCGAAATGTCATCTTGTATTTGCCCTTACCGCATTCTATATCGCATCTTTGTATGCTCTGCCCCAATTTGCCTTTGAAATTTGCGTACATATAGCGTAATCAGTAGTGACGTTCAACTTATTGAAATTCCTCTTTTACAGCCTTTAGCAAACCCTATTGTTTGAAAGAAAAACAGATACAACATAAAACAATATAAAGTGTAGAGTACTGATCAGGACAATTTTGAGGAACGACTGCTTTTGACAGTCTTTTTAGACATAATTATCTTTCCAAGTAAGTTCTCAGAAAAAGCTGAAGTGGTTACAAACGGTGCCACTTAAATTCTAGTCTACTAAACAGAACTTACTTATACAGTACAATTAAACCACTAATATTTGAAAAAACAAACAGAGACAACATCAAACAATATAATTACCACAATACCTTCATTTTGAAATAACAATTAAAAATGTATTATAATTTTTGTTTCAGAAATAATTGTCCATCCGACTCCCAATTCAGTGTTCAGATCTCACTTCAAATATTACAAGAACCACGTCCATGTGTCCGTACACTCTTTTTCTACGTTGGTAACAACAATTAGATATATTCCATCGTTGTCATCAATATTGATGACTGTGAGTAATTAGTCGGGACAGGAGCCTTTTAAATGGCAACTATCCAAACACATAACAAGGCAACTGTATTGTAGCAATCCTGCCTTGCAAGTAGCCATGCACATATAAATTATTTGGCATATCAATGAATCATCCCCCATATCGTAAGTATGTACTTTTAATGCTACTCGGATTTAACTTATATATTTCTGTTGCGTATGACCAGATTAACTTGTATTGTTCGTCGTACTGGCCTTCGTTAATTGTTCGAGCTATGTTTCTTGTTCTTTTGGCAATACTGGATGTAATGTTGACAATAAAATCCTTCTTCACAATCTCGATAATGGAATAGATTTCTTACATATGTTGACTTTTGAACCCATCAAGATAATGATTTACCACTCATTTTATTCTAGCGTGTCGATTCTCAATTTTCCTCGAACAACTGTGAGAATCGATCAACCTCTTTATTTGAAACGTCAACACGACTTGCTTCTAAGAAGCATGCAATTGCTACTCATACCTGTCTTCAAACTCAACCGTTAGTCTTCGTTTGTCACTTTTAATGAATTTTATCCAATAGCCATTTTTCAATGAATATTGGACTATTTCTGCTTTAATATCCTTCAAATAACTATATTCTTTCCAAAAAAAAAAAAAAACGCGATGAGATTTCTTCTCTTACTGGTTTGCTTTCTGATAAGTGTGTATTTTACACATTTATTTATGTTCTTTTATAACTTGATTCGATAATTTTTTCTCAAATTTGAAAGCAATTGATGATTTTGGTGTAATTGCGTAGATGAAATAAAATATAACAACT
>CM039519.1:24489112-24507923 GCA_022433055.1 Begonia peltatifolia | reverse complement strand
GGAAGCAAAACGAGACAATTTGAGAGGCGATCGATCGGCTGTTGCGGATTAAATGAAAATATATTTTTTTAAGTTTTTAATTAAAACGATTTCGACCGTTGATCAAAGGGAGACAATGGCCTAATTAAGAATTATGTTATAAAATCAAGGTTAGAGGCCGAATCATGGGTCGATAGTTAGAGAGTCGTCTAGAACTAAAAAGAAGATCGCTCGGGGCTAAAAGCTAGAGAAACAGAGACCGAAAGGGAGAGAGAGATTCGGGGAGACAATTCCAGATCGATAAACCTAGTTTTATTTTTCCTTCTCTTATAAACTATGAATTTCATTATTATCTCTATTGTTTGATGTGCCCGAGAGGGCCATCACTCGATCACAAACCAAGCTACGAGTTTTATCAAACCTGTTCACTAACAAGTTCAATTCTTCTACAGGAATTACTGGTTTCGAATGCCTTGTACTTCCTATCGTGGGAGCTAAACGTGAAAGCATATGAAGAAGGGATTTGTCTCCTTCGACATTAATTTGTAATTAAATTTTATTTGGCAAACATTCGCCCTTATGTTTTTGTTGGCAAACATTCGCATTTCTGTAATATTTTATAGTTGCATGCATCATTAAGCATTATGATTAGATGTATATTAAGTTAGATGGTGGTTAGAAGCAACAATTGGGCCGGAGTTTAGCAGCACATTGATGCAACAAATGGGCCAAACCTTGAAGAGTGCTCTGGTGTGCAAGTGAACCAAGAATGGCCAACCATGTGGCCCATTTCGAAGCCCAAGCCCATTCTAATTTTCAGTCACCCTAGGTCTATAAATATATGGCTATTGGTGTTTGTAAAGTTTCTTGAATTTATGAGAATAGCCCCTTTTGTGTTCAGCCGAAGTAGCTTGAAGCTTGGTGAACGGTAAGACTTAGTTCGGTCAAGAACCGAGAAGGAGTGCATCTCCTTCGAGCTTTCAAGCTCGAGTTTGCTTGAATAGCCGTTGTTCCACTTTTCTTCCCTCTCTTTCCAGAGGAGGATACACAAAGATAGTGGCCAGTAACCGGTTCCATTTGCTGCTGTCTTCCTTCGGAAGATCGTTATGCCGATAGCCTAAAAGGTTGCTCATCGGACAGCATTCGATTTTTCTGCTCCTTTTTATTTTCTGTTTCGTTTGTCGATAAAACACGACTCATTTGAGTGTGGAATCGTGTCATGTAGTATCAGAGCCATGGATAGCTTCCCCTGAATGTCAGCAAATGAGTGGATTGATCTTTGTTACACATTTTGTTTGCTGAAAAAAAATTTTCATTTCTTCTCTGGTTCGTAGGTTTTGGAAAAAGCAGAAATCGGTTCTGTTATTATTGTGTCTAACATATAAGAATCTGTTTAAGCTTGAACACTACCTTTGATATCTTATTACTTGACAAAATTTGAAAACCGGAACTTATATTTTAAGTGGTAACTCAGAAACTCGAAACCATTTATTCTTTAAAACTCGGAACTTATGTTTGATCTGTTACCTATTATTATTCGTATTTGTGTTTTCTGCACAACCTCTATTCAACTGATTGACTGCTGTTTGAGGGGAGGTGCAGGTGAAAACTGAGCACATCCTACAGCTTAGCTGTTGTTTGAGGGGAAGTGCAGGCGGTAGGTGCAGGTGGTAGGTGTTTGTTGCGGGACCACTGGTATTGTACGTTTGTGTTATTATGCATATGGTGTGATATGTAGCAGCTAATCTCATTACCTTATTCGAAAAAACCATTCTGTTGCTGCTCTGTACTTGGTGATTTAATTCTGTTTTGTGCTGATATTGTTGTTTGCTACATCATTCCATGCCTGCTAACATCTTGACATAAGTACTCTGGCAGAACACTATGTTAATCTCTATTTTATTTGCCTAATTAGATATCTTATATGATTTGCACACACCCTAGAATCACTGTGATTATGTTATTGTATCTTTACTACATGATTTTAATGATATGTGCACTAAAATGAAATATATGCTTATCGGAATGTGTTAATGCCCTGGTAAAACTTTATGCCAAGTTCATTAGTTATTCTGGTAGATTTGACCCCCTTAACTTAAAACGGTCATAACTTTTGCTACGAGTGTCAGATTTTCGCTTGTAAGATATCGAATCGAAGCTCTCTGAGAGCTCCGTGACAACCACGTTCCATTCCCGAAAAGGGTAGTTTAAGCCCTCAAATTCGCATTTGAAGTTTTAGACACCCGTGTTCAACTACTTTTTCCCTCATTAATAACATTTAAAGTTCAATTTAGCGTAAGTACACATGCTTCCTCTACATCCTTAGGAAGTTACATGAAGATTAAAAGTGAACTCAACCGAGATTTAAACCTCGATACTATGACTCAAGAACCGAATCGGGGTAAAGACGTTCCCCAACCTGAGACTCATACACATAAAGAGGGAGAGTCTAGTCTTCAAGGACAACTAAATGGCCTTAATGAAGAAGTTAGTAATCTAGGCCAACAACTCAAAAACTTAACCCTTGGTATGAAATTCATAATGGAGAATCTCAACAAGATTAACTCTAGAGAGCTCTCTCGAGATGACCTCCCTAGGATGAGACTTGAGAACCCTAGGAGAACTGAATACCCTCCCAGGAGATTCCCCGACCAGGATCCTTCCCCGAGGAGTGAGAGGCCAGCTAATCCAAGAAGGAGGTTCCAAGACTTTGACTATCATGATGAGGATGAGTAGACCCTAGACGAAGTAGAGAATTTTCGGTCCAGCCGTCGAAAGGACTTAGACGATCTTAGGAACATTAAGTTGCATATTCCGTCATTCAATGGCGCATGCGATGGTAACACCTTTCTAGATTGGATAAATAAGGTGGAGAAAGTTTTTGACTATTATGAATATTCGGATAAGGTTAAAATCCAACTAGTTTCGGTCGAGCTCACGGGATACGCGACCCTCTGGTGGACCAACATTAAATCCCAAAGACAGAAAATAGGAGATGACCCTGTCACCACTTGGAGAGTGATGAAGTCTTTCATGATCAAGAGATTCATAACTAGCTAATACCGACAAGAACTCTTCTTACAAATCCAAAACCTAAAACAATAAGGTCGATCTGTTGAAGAATACCTTACTGACTTTGGGACCCTTAGGATTCGTGGAGATATGGACAAACCTGAAGAGCAAGTGCTTGCACGATTTATTCGAGGATTGCACTAAGATATAGGAGACACTATTGAGCTGCATCCCCTAGAATCCCTTGCGCGGTAGTACAGATGGCTATGAAGGTAGAGCGCCAACTTAGTAGGAAGAGAAAAACTTGTTTTACCCAGAAATTTTCGCTTAAAACTACTCCTAAGATCACCCCTCCGCAACCAGAACCAAACAAAACTTTCACCAAAGCTGAGGGAAACAAACCGTTTCCACGTAGTTGGCCACCCAAAGAATTAAGTAATAAAACCCTAGTAGAAAGTGTCAATCCCCCTAGATCGCGAGATCTCAAATACTATAAGTGTCATGGCTTGGGTCATTTCATGACTCAATGTCTTAATAAACGAGTCATGATCCTTCAAGAGGACACTGGAGAGTTTACGAGCGAAGACGAGCGAGGTGTAAAAGAAGATGAGGAGGAGAGTGACTCCCAAAAGGAAGTTTTTCACGCCCCTGAAGGACCCATGCTTATGGTCAGAAGACGTGTTCTCATAACTAAGAATTTGGAGAAGACTGTCAGCGTGAGAACATCTTTCATAGTAGGTGTTTCATCAAGGAGAATTTATGTTTCCCGATTATAGACGGAAGTAGTTGTGCTAATGTAGCCTCCACGAAGTTAATGACCAAGTTAGGCCTAGAGACCAACGCTCGCCTCCACCCCTACAAGCTACGTTGACTAGATGACAGAGATGATGTCAAGTTTACCAAGCAAGTGAAAGTTGAATTCACCCTCGGGAAGTACAAGGACACGGTATTCTGCGATGTTGTGCCTATGAGTGCAAGTCATTTACTCCTAGGCGGACTCTGGCAGTTTGACCGAAGGGTAAACCACGATGACTACACTAACTACTATTCCCTTAAGTTTGAAGAAAAGATTTTTAAGTTTGCTCCCATGACCCCCGGACAATATCTAAAGATGACGTTGTAAGAAAGGAAGCCAAGAATAAGGCTACTTTACTCATGACTAAGAAGAAGATAGAAACATCCATGCGTAGAGGATATCCCCTAATTTTGGTACTTTTTCAAGACATAGTTATGGAACTAGGAGTTATTCCTCAAACCGTTAAATCCTTAATTAACCAATTCCAAGATGTGTTCCCAGAATACTTACCTCAAGGTCTACCACTCTTGTGTGACATTGAACACCAAATTGATCTCTTACCCAGAACCGTATTACCTAATAGACTAGCCTACCGAATAAACCCCAAAGAAACCAAGAAACTGTAGGACTAAGTACAAAAACTTTTGGATAAAGGTTACATAAGAGAGTATATGAGCCCCTGTGCAGTACCCTCCTTACTAGTTCCCAAGAAAGACGGCACCATGAGGATGTGTGTCGATAGCCAAGCCGCGAACCAAATTACTGTCAAGTATAGATTTCCCATCCCCAAGCTCGAAGACATGTTTGATGAGCTCAGTGGAGCCTTAATTTTCTTTAAAGTAGATCTTAAGAGCGGCGACCATTAGATCAGGATGAGGGAAGATGTCGAATGGAAGACAGCTTTTAAGACAAAATATGGATTATTCGAATGGATGATGATGCCTTTTGGTTTATCTAACGCCCCAAGTACGTTCATGAAACCCATGCACTATGTGCTTAAAGAGTACTTAGGAAAATTTATCGTGGTATATTTCGATGACATCTTAGCGTATAGCGTGGATCTCACTCAACACTTCTACCACCTTAACTCACTCTTCCAGACCCTTAGAAAGGCTAAACTATTTGGTAACTTAGGAAAGTGCTCTTTCGTACAGGACAAGGTCTACTTTCTGGAATTTGTCATCTCAAAAGACGGGATGGAAGTGGACGAAGAAAAGATAAACGCCATGAAAGATTGGTCTATACCGAATTCTATCACAGAAATATGCAGCTTTCACTGGCTAGCCTCATTTTATAGACATCAAAGACTTCAGTTCGTAGTTGCTCCACTTACCGATTGCACTAAGAAAGGGAAAGAGTTCTCTTGGACCCTGACGTGTGAAAAGAGCTTTGACCTCATCAAAGACAGATTATGTCATTCTCCTGTACTTGCCCAACCGGATTTCAACAAGGTCTTTGTAGTCAAAAGCGATGCATCTAGAGTCGGCATAGCAGCAGTGCTTATGCAAGATGGTAAACCTGTGACATATTTTAGTGAAAAGTTGAAAGGACTCATACTAAATTATTCCACCTACGACAAAGAATTCTACGCAGTTATACGTGCTTTAGAACATTGCCAGCATTACCTCTTACCACGAGAATTTGTTATCAACACTGACCACCAGGCCCTAAAACATATCAAGAGTCAGCACAAGCTGAACAAGAGACATGCCAAGTGGGTGGAGTTTTTAGAAAGGTTTCCTACACCTTTAAGTATTTGAAAGGGGAGAATAATATCGTGGCCGATGCACTCTCCAAAAAGCGCATTCTACTAACTTAATTAGGGATTAGGTTCTTTGGTTTTGAATGGATTAAGGAGATCTATGAAACTGACCCAGATTTTAGACCTTATTACATCAAGTGAATGGACAAGGCCGAAGGCGAATATCGCCTCATGGATGGCTATTTACTTAAAGCAGAAACGTTGTGCATTTCCCAAGGAAGCTTAAGACGATGCCTAGTAAAAGAAGCTCATTGCGGAGGCCTAGCAAGTCACTTCAGAGGGGAAAAGACCCTAGAATCGCTTAAGGAACACTTCTATTGGTCTCGCATGATGAAAGATGTGCATTGCATGGTGGAGACATGTGTGATTTGCAAGAAGGCTAAGAGTAAAGTTTTACCTCAAGGCTTATACATGCTTTTACCTGTCCCATCACACCCTTGGGAAGTTAGTATGGACTTCGTTTTAGGACTACCACGAACCGCCCAGAATAAAGACTCTATAATAGTGGTCGTGGATCGGTTCTCCAAGATGACACATTTACTTCCTTGTGCCGCGACCGATGACTCTGTCTTAATAGCTAACCTATATTTTAAAGAAATCGTTCGCCTGCATGGTATCTTGCGTTCTATAGTGTCGAACAGAGATACTAAATTTCTGAGCGCCTTTTGGACTACTTTGTGGAAAAAGTTGGGGACTAGGTTATGCTTTAGCACATCCTTTCATCCCCAAAACGATGATCAAATGGAAGTCGTCAACAAGACCTTAAGTACCCTCTTACGCACTATTGTAGGTTAGAAACTGTCTAACTGGGATGTAGTACTTCCAGGCTTGCAGTTTGCCTACAACCGCACCTTTCATTCCACTACTCAACAATCGCCCTTTGAGGTTGCCTATGGGTTGAATCCATATACACCGTTAGATCTTATTCCATTACATTTTACAGACTTAGCTAATCCATCAGGAGCGGACAAGGCTGACCGAATTAAGAAATTGCGCGAGACTGTACGCAAAGCCATCAAGAAGAGCAACGAAAAAGTAGCTAAACACGCTAATAAAGGACGACGAGAAGTTATCTTTAATGAAGGAAACTTAGTTTGGTTGCACCTAAGGAAAGAAAAGTTCCTTGCTAAAAGGAAATCCAAGTTAATGCTTAGAGCAGAAAGACCATTCAAGGTGTTAGAAAGAATAAACAATAACGCCTATAAGATAGAGCTACCAAGCGACTATGCAATTTTCTCCACCTTTAATTTCAAAGATCTCTCTCCATACAAAGAAGAGGATGATGACATCGAAGCGACCCCATTAACGGATTTGAGGTCAAATCCTCAATCACCTGGAGAGTATGATTTGCCCTAGAAGGCTATCACTCGATCACAAACCAATGCACGAGCTTTATCAAACTTGTTCACTAACAAGTTCAATTCTTTTGCAGGAATTATTGGTTTCGAATGCCTCTTCGCAGACTTGGAATGAGACCCGAGCATAAAGGACAAAGATCAACCTTTGCACTTGCTATCGTGGAAGCTAAAGGTGCAAGCACATGAAGAAGGGATTTGTCTCTCTCAGAATTAATTTGTAATTAAATTTTATTTGGCAAACATTCGCCCTTATGTTTTTGTTGGCAAACATTCACCTTCCTGTAATGTTTTATAATTGCATGCATCCTTAAGCATTAGAATTAGATGTATGTTAAGTTAGATGGTAGTTAGAAGCAACAATTGGGCCGGTGTTTAGCAGCACATTGATGCAACAAATGGGCCAAAGCTTGAAGAGTGCTCTGGTGTGCAAGTGGATCAAGAATGGACAACCATGTGGCCCATTTCGAAGCCCAAGCCCATTCTAACCTTTAGCCACCCTAGTTCTATAAATACTTGGCCCTTGGTGTTTGTAAAGGTTGTTGAATCTATGACAATAACCCCTTTTGTGTTCAGTTGAAGTATCTTGAATCTTGGTGAACGATAAGACTCGATTTGGTCAAGAACCGAGAAGGAGTACATCTACTTCGAGCTTTCAAGCCCGAGGTTGCTTGAATAGCCATTGTTTCACTCTTTTTCCCTCTCTTTCCAGAGGAGGATACACGAATATAGTGGCCAGTAACCGGTTCTGTTTATTGCCGTCTTCCTTCGGAAGATCGTTATGCCGATAGCCTAAAAGGTTGCTCATCGGACAACATTCGGTTTTTCTGCTCCTTTTTGTTTTCTGTTTCGTTTGTGGGTAAAACACGACTCATTCGAGGGTGGAATGGTGTCATTGCATCTCATTAATTTAGCATGAACTAATTTTCTTTTCTAGGGCTACGATGTAGCCGAATTATGACTATTTAGTATTTTCTTTAATTTAAGTTATTAATTTTATATTTCGTTGTTGTGTTGAGTAATTTATTCTGCTATTAATGCTTGCGATTGTATGATCAACAATAACATGTTCGTAGGATTATTTTGATACCGAGAGGAAATAAATAATCGTGCAATGAATAATTTACTATGAAAAAGATCTTAGACTAAAGATAACTAGGTCGTTTATGTGGTGTTTTGATTTCTCGTTCATAATGTATTCAATTAATTCTTACGGTCAGAAACCGAGAAGTAATAATCCGTTAATTGAATAAGTTTGTCATTAATCAAGAGAGATTGATAAATATATTACTGAAATTGCCATCAACACATATAAACAGATATTAATGAATTGAATTAAAAATACTAAATGTGATTAATTTAGGTGAATTCGTAAACCTTAGAGTTTTCTCATATTAATTTGTACAATTTTATTTAATATTTATGTTAGTTAATTTAATTAATTTGCTGTGTTACTTTATTTTAAATAAAAAATTATCAAAATATTTTTATTCAAATTAAATTGAAATTAATTTTTTTTAATAAATTGCAAAGGTAATATTCGTGGGATAGACTCGTATTTACGTACTTTATTATTTTTGTGACACTTTCACTTGCGTTAGCATCTTTCGCAACCTTTTCTACCTCATTATCCTGCGAACCGACCAATGTTCGAAACTTCTCGTTTATAGTAATGGAGGTCGAATGCACCTCGATTTTTTCATTTTCATATAAGTGATCGAATGTTCGAAGATCACCATATGCACGAGTGGCTTCTGAATACTAATCCATATTGACATCAAAAGTCGTTGCGTCATCTAAATTAACTGCTCTAGGTGAATTAAAATCCATCGTCGTCACTTATACAACAAAAATTCTCTGTAGCAAGATAATAATAGAGAGCTTTTAAAGAGTTAGAGAACTTCGAGGTGGTGAGAATGGAGCGTGAGAGGTTCTTTAAATAGGGTAAGAGAACGGGGGACCGCTATTCTACAACGGTTCACAGTTCTCTTATAGTGACACCTGCGATCAACCCATTATTGATCACTGTCAATTAACAATTGGCAAATCGCGGGTGTCACTGTGAGAGAATAGAGGGTGAGGTGGGGGTGTAGAGTTTGTGTTCTTTTATAACTCGATTCAAAAATATTTTCTCAAGTTTGAAAGCATTTGATGATTTTGGTGTACGTGTGTAAATAAAATAAAATATAACAGCTTGGAGTTTCAGTACAGGATCTGATTTCATTATGGAAGCAAAACGAGACAAATTGAGAGGCGATCGATCGATTATTGCGGATTAAATAAAAATCTATTTTTTAAAGTTTTTAATTAAAACAATTTCGACTGTTGATCAAAGGGGGACGATGACCTAATTCAGAATTATGTTATAAAATCAAGGTTAGAGGCCAAATCATGGGTCAATAGTTGGAGAGTCGTCTAGAGCTACAAAGAAGATCGCTCGGGGCTGAAAGTTAGAGAAACAGAGACCGAAAGCGAGAGAGAGCTTTGGGGAGACGATTCTGGATCGACAAACCTAGTTTTATTTTTCCTTCTCTTCTGAACTATGAATTTCATTATTATCTCTATTATTTCTCATTAATCTAGCATGAACTAATTTTCTTTTCTGGAGCTACGATGTAGCCGAATTATGATTGTTTAGTATTTTCTTTAATTTAAGTTATTAATTTTATATTTCGTTATTGTGTTGAGTAATTTATTCTGCTTTTAATGCTTGCGATTCTCTGATCAACAATAACATGTTCGTAGGATTATTTTGAGACCGACAGAAGATAAATAATCGTGTAATGAATAATTTACTATGAAAAAGATTTTAGACTAGAGATAACTAAAATGTTTATGTGGTGTTTTGATTTCTCAATCCTAATGTATTCGATTAATTGTTAGGGTTAGAAACTGAGAGGTAATAATTCGTTAATTGAATAAATTTGTCATTACTTGAGAAATATATAAATATATTAGTGAAATTGCTATCAACACATAGAAATAGACATTAATGAAATGAATTAAAAATACTAAATGTGATTAATTTAGGTGAATTCATAAACCCTAAAGTTTTCTCACATTAATTTGTATAATTTTATTTAATATTTCTGTTATTTAATTTAATTAATTTGCTGTGTTACTTTATTTTAAATAAAAAATTATCAAAATATTATTATTATTCAAATTAAATTGGAATTAATTTTGTTTAATAAATTGCAAAGGTAATTCTTGTGGGATAGACTCGTATTTACGTACTTTATTACTTTTGTCACACGTTCACTTGCGTTAGTATTTTTTACAACACTTTTTACCCCATAATCTTCCGAACCGACCGATGTTCGAAACTCTTCGTCTATAGTAATGGAGATCGAATGCACCTCGATTTTTTCAATTCCATATAAGTGATTGAATGTTTGAAGATCACTATATGCACGAGCGGCGTCCGAATACTAATCCATATCAACATCAAAAGTCGTTGCGTCATCTAAATCAACTACTCTAGGTGAATTAAAATCCATCGTTGTCGCTTGTACAACAAAAATTCTTTGGAGCAAAACAATAGTAGAGAAGTTTTGAAGAGTTAGAGAACTTCAAGATGGTGAGAATAAAGTGTGAGAGATTCTTTAAATAGGGTAAGAAAACAGAGAACCGCTCTTCTAGAACAGTTCTCAGTTCTCTTACAGTGACACTTGTGATCAACCCATTATTGATCATTGTCAATCAACAATTGGCAAATCGCGAGTGACATTGTAAGAGAACAGAGGGTGAGGTAAGGGTATAGAGCTCTCCCGCGTGCGCACGTGCTAGCACACGGGGGGTCTGCACTCTCAACCTCACGCCCCGCGCGCTTGTGCCCTGCACGTGGAAAACACCATGATAATATAGTCTACCGTTCTATGTGTAAAATTCAACATGAGAGGTTATCGGTCATCCAACTGAGATTTTTTTCACAGATTTTTGATAGGTTAAGATTTTTTTTTAGCATAAATATATTTTAAGGGTTAAAATGATTTTAACTTTAAAATATATTACTAATAAATCATTGGCTACAACCCTAAACAACACCTTTAGTTCAGTGGCTCGATGGCTATTTATATCAATTGAAGACAGTAGCACTTAGTCTAAACAATTGAATAAAGAATGATCTTCCAACTTCCCAGGCCATAATCAATCACTGCTCAACAATCCCATTTCATAAAAATGTAAGGGAAAGACGATCGAAGGTAACAGAGAAGAACGAGTTGAGCTTTAATCCAAACTGATGGAGCTTCAGTTAAATGCACCCAAAAGAAGCCACTTGGCTGGGAACAGAAGCACCACGAAGAGGTGCATCTGCTGTGATGCAACCAGCCTGGAGAACCTCTTTAAGGACTCTCTTCCACTTTGCACTGCGCCGGAGAAGTTGAACTTTGCTCCACTTCCGACTTCGATGGTTGACTTTGGATTACTCCGGCAGATGACGTGCCGCCACACTCTCAGGTGGTGCTCTTTTTTGGCCTTGCTTATTTGTTTCAACTCTAGTCGAATCACCTCTCGAATGGATTTTAAGTAAGATTCCATATCGTGATCTCTTTGAACTGTTCCTCCATGGCCATAGGCGGCTCGATCGCTTAGAATTTCGAGCGGATGAGGTGAGTTTAAGAAGGCCGTCTGTGCTGCATATAGAAGCTTCTCAGCAGGACAAACTAATCGATATAGACCACTGCCTGAAGGAAGAAGATGATGGTTGGGAGAGAAATTCTCGTCTGGCTGTAAGATCAAAAGCTCACCCATTGGAGCATACAATAGTTTCTGCCACATTGAACAAGAAAAACCAACTTTTATATTAGGTTTAAATCTCAAAGAGAATCTAATTTATAAGAGTTGGAGTGAAATTCACCTGATGATTATTCAAGCAAGGATGATTCCGAAAATTGCCACTCAGAGCCTTGAGAAGCTTGGCAACATGAGAAGGATACTTGCAAGAGAACACTCGGGGGACAATATCTCGATGCATAGTGATGGCTAGGACATGGCTCCGAGGCAATCCGAGCTTACGAAGCAAAAGATCACCTCCACACATGATTGAGGGCGAGCCAAATGTTATGACAGGAAGTAACGAAGAAATTGGAGCTTCGAGACGTATTAAGAGCATCAGATTTATGAGTAGAGCCAAGCTTCCGCCGAGCGAATGTCCGGTGAATCGAAGGGTTGCTCGACTTCCACGAGATTTCAAGTGGGCGTGAACCTCCGGTAGCATTTGGTCATATATGCCTTTTGCGGCCTCATAAATACCTCTATGCACAACTACATCTAGGCCCTGAAGAAAGAAATCACCAATGCAACATTAGACGCTAGTGTCATGACTCTCGTTCCATAAATCACTTGTCTGAATTCTCTCTTGGCTCTTCATCAGCAATTAGATAAGGAGATTTCGATCTACAAGAAATACTTATCGAACTGGAGGTCCTAAAGACTCAAACTCGAATCTTTACACTCAAGGGAAACGAATTCAGGTTGACTCTCTATATCTATCGATATCTTAACAATGTAGTAGATTTTGGCTAAGTTTTACAGATCATGTAACATTGGGAATTATAGAAGTAACATATACCTCAAATTGACATGGCTCGAAGAGTAGATTCGCTTGCCACGATGCCAGTGATTCGGATCCCTGCAGGAAAGTAGTCGATTAAGGGTCTCATAGATTGTTTTATTCTTTGCGGTTTTGAGGATATGAATGTTAAATTCTGAGCAATTGAGCATCTTAAAGAACAATCCGCTGTTACTGAGAAAATCATAGAAGAAGCAGAGAAATGGATGATTTGCAAAGATGAAATGGCTACCTGAATGACAAAGAATCTCGTCCCACTCTGATCATCGTCGCAGATAAACCATTCACAGGGTGATGAACAAGTAGACTTCAAATTATCTGCTACAGCCTGCTTCACCTCCTCCTTTGCAGCAACTACAGCAGTGACTGACTCTGTCGTCGCCATTAAAGAAGCCATTTCTGAATCTTCACTGGCATTACCTTTTGAAAGTTTGAATGGAAGTATGCTTTCAGTATGAGAATGCAAATACGAAGCAGCTGAGGCTGCAATATCATACGCAGTGGATGAAGATTTCTGGATCCCATTTTTCTCCTCATCTTTTGGTCTTTCGTTGCCGTTTGATTGGATTTCTTCTCCTCGAGGTTCGACCGAAACCAGATCTTTCTCGGCTTTTATGTCCATCTCCCTTTTTTCGTGTGACGAAGTTATAAATCGTAAACCCATGTTCTTCAATAGATTTCCTGGCTGAATTAGCAAAAAAAGAATTTACGTCAGCAAGTCTGAACCACTATACAAATCCAATCTTCTTCCTGGTTTCTGCCATTTTGCGCGACCATTTTGTTTGCTGATTAAAAGGGAATGAAACTTAAAGCAGAACGACCACATTCGATCGAATTTTCCAGGAAGAATGATAGAAGAAACAATCGTTCGTCTTTTAACGTCAAACAATATCATCAAATCTTAAATAATTCAATCTGTACCTCAATTTTAGGAATTGAATAAGCCAGATGCCCCAAATACGACATTCGAGCATACAACCTGGCATCAGCTAACGGTACCCTCCGAAGCAATCTTGAGAAAGAGCTTGAACAAAATGCAACGTCATTTTCTTCTTCTTCTTCTTCACAACGAGCTCTGCAATTTTCACACTCCTCTTCATCATCGCTATTCTGTTCAAGCTCACATTCATTTCCACCATTTTTTTCTGCAGCATCTACCTCCTCCGCTTCCTCCTCTTGCCCATCGCCACGTTTCTTTTCAACCGCGCTCCACAGAGACCTAACGTCCATGATCTTCAAAACCCAACTCCCGTTTCTCCCATCGGAATCCATCGCCTCTGCTTCCTCTTCTGGGGAGATAACTTCCATGTCCTCTTTATTCTCAATCAAAACAGCGTCATCTAAAGCCATGCCGTTGTACCGGCTATTTACAGCGTCGCCGTTCCAGAGAGATTTGAAAGGATGCTTAAGAGAGAAACTAAAGGCCAAAGATGTTTTCCGCGGAGGTTTATCGACATAAGAGGACTTTCCCACTTCATTAACTCGAGACAGATTTGATCGGAGCTCCAGCTTCCCATTTAACGATATCGACGGAGCTACACCATGAATCCCTGTTTTCAAACACAGGCCATCCATCTCCTTTACTCTTTTTCTTCTTCGTCTTCTTCAATGATTCTGTAAGTGGGTTTCTTATAATGTACAGAATTCAATAGAACAGAGGTGATGAGGGAGGGTGTGGAATTTGAGAGAGGGAAGAACTTAAATTGGTCACAGGAGGAAGAGAAGGTTGAACGCGCCTTCGTGGCCGAACAGGTCACCCACTTCCTCGCCTCCGTCAATTCTCTCCTCTCCTCTCTTTCATCTTTTACCACACTGAATAATTGATATTTAAAACAAAATATTTTTGAAATGCTTACTTTTATTTTTAAAAATAATCATTTAATTTATTTTTTAATTAAATTAATAAACTATTAAATATAAAGAAACAATTTTAGTCCGACCAATTATAGGTTGTCATATGATATTTAGTAACTAATAAATAAAGAAATACCTAAAAATAAAATTGAATTTTAATAAAAAAGTAAGATTATTAGAATAAAAGTGAATTTGAAAAGCAATATTATATTTATCCTTTCAGTCTTAACTCACTCAAATAATATTTATTATAAATATTTATATTATTACATCACTAAATGAAACAGGTCAGCATTAGGTGAATAAGTAAAATTAAATATTATTATTTGAGAAAAAACCCTAAACAATACTATTTTTATAATCTGATTTTTATATTTTTTTTATTGTACATTATTTTTTATAACATTGAATTAAATGAGGAACTTAGAATAAGAATTTATTTGTATTTATTTTGCAAGTCACGTGTAATGTTCAACTTTGAGGATGTGTTTGGATGGAACTAGCCACTAGGCACGTGGATGAATACTTTGTGTCGGTTACGTAATAGGTGGCGTGGACTACGTATCGAAAGCGCGGGCGTGGGGCCACTCAGCGCCACGTGGCTATCTTCCACGTCACTGATAAAGAGTGAAGATGACGAAACGTGTTGGCAAAGACTTTCTGATTCCTACTTCGAATGCGACTACTGTTTCATTGCCACTCGCTCTAATAGAAAACCATCTGGACGTCTTGAATCATTATTACAAAATTAAAATTTTAATCGTTAAATTGAAATATTAAGAGAGTAATGCACATCTTTCTTTGAAATATTGTTTATTTTTATCAGAGTACTTTTGATAAATAATTAAAATAATCGTGAACTAAAGAAATAGAGTATATTGCAATTTCAATTCTATGTCCTCGCGATATGAGGATATGGACAGCTGATAATTTAAATTAGTTTTTAGAAATTTGATTCTTACATTTTGATTCATTAACAAATCAGCTCATAATATTATAAAAAATTGTTAATTTTATAGAATTCATGTCATATAATATTATTGAAGGGTTGGGAGAAATTTTGTTCAATTTGATTCCTCCAATACTTAGAACATAATGGAACCAAAATCGAATTGAAATTTTTTGATCTTGTTCAGTTTGGGTTTAGTTGACCAATTCTTTGGTTCGTGTTGTTGTCTTAAAAAGAAATTAGATTATTAATTTTAATGATGAATATGTTAAATTGTATAATTAATTTTAAGTTGTTCATTGACTTATAATGTGAATAAAAAGTTGAGTATTTATTTCATTTTGAAGTACCATTGAAGAATGATATTTGGTTGTGCTAACTTGTACGTTTAAATCCTTTCAATTATTGTTAAAGTCATAGGACTTGTACGATGAAAATAAAAGGGGATATGCATGTCAATATGTGAGGAAACTGTTCAAAAATTTGAGAGCCCAAAGTGTAGACAGATCAAGAAGGGTCGATCAGTTTATTGTTGAAAAGAATTTCAAAGAGTTCAAAGTATCAACCCATCCAGGAAGGCTTGATTAATTTGATGTTGAGAAGAATTCTTGAGATCTTAAAGTGTCAACTGTTAAAAGAGTATGAGAAAAGAAGGTGAGAAGGAGAAGATGATCGAAACCGTATTATATTTTCTATAATCTGTATACATTGTTCAATGACCTTTATAAGCCTGAGACAAATTGTTGAAGACGACGAAATTAGGAATATCATAGAGATTACAAGAGAGATTATAGGGAGAGAGACCATTGAGGGCTATCGATCTGAGAGATTATAGGGAGAGAGATCTGATTGAGGGCTATCAAATTTTATTAACAGCACGATTCAATGGTTCGGTTCGACATGGTTCAACATCCCCACGTAAACGCAGGGTCTAAGAAGAACCACGAGTATGAGTTTGGTGCGAAGCTCTTGAAAGCGTGCAGCCACTAGTGGTTTTGTTAAGCAGTCGACAAGTTGATCTGTCGATGGTGTGTAGGCAATGCTCAAAGATTCATTTTTTTACCTTTTCTTGGACAAAATGTTTATCAATTTCCACATGTTTTGATCGAGCGTGAAATATAGGATTTGACGCAAGGCTAAGAGTGCTGATATTATCACAGTATATAGTAGGAGATGACGGTGGAGAGGCACAGTTCTGTGAGTAATGATTGAATCTAGAGTATTTCAACAATTCCATTTGCTAAAGCACGATATTATGACTCGGTACTTGATCGGGAGACAACTCGTTATTTGGGGGATGACCAGGAAATTAGATTGTTATCGAGAAATATACAATAATCACTTGTGCTACGACGATCATCAAGGCACGATGCCCAATTAGCATCTGTGTAGCCAATATAGCATGATCTCAGTGGTGTTAAAGATACAGTCCCAAGTGAGCAATGCCCTTTAAGTATCTGAGAACTTGCTTGACAGCTTGCATATGAAGATCTGTTGGTGCATACATGAATTGCCAGAGTTTGTTGACATCAAAGTATATATCCGACTTTGTGATTGTGTAGTACTAAAAAGCACCAAGAATACTTCAGTATTTGGTTAAATTAGATAGCGATTTATCTGTATAAATAGAAAGTGGAGGAAGGGCAAGGGGAGTGAGATGAGGTTTTGAGTCCAGCATTCCTGTTTTTACCAGTAAGTCCCAAATATATTTTGTTTGATTCAGATGTAGATCATTGGAGTGATGGTGAACCTCAACGCCCAAAAAGAATGTAATGTGCCAAGATCCTTGATAGAAAATAGTTGAGAAATATGTATGATCAATTCTGAAATCAGAGCTGAAAACGACTTTGTCTATAATAACTCAAAATTTTTCTGAAACTATTTTAAAGTCTCGCGAGAATTTCATGAAAGATTTTAACGGACTTATTAATTTTAAGAAATTTAGGATTTTATTTAGAAGAGGATTTTTGAATTTTTAGGTCGAAAGGATGCCAACTTAATGGAAATACGGAAGTTCAAAGACGTGATGACGATTTAGTAATTTAGTTAACTAAATAAATAATAAAAAAAGATGTTAAAAATTGAACGGCTTCATGAAGAAGCCATTTGGTTTCAAACAGCTCGAGCTCCCGAAGAGAGAGCCCGAGCACATTATGCCGACGACCAACGAGAGGGAGATGGAGGAAGACGCCGACGTGTTCCACTGCTCCGACGAGATGAAGCCAACTTGTGGTTTGGATTTTTCGCGCCAAACC
This sequence comes from Begonia peltatifolia, assembly GCA_022433055.1. Classification (NCBI taxonomy): domain Eukaryota; kingdom Viridiplantae; phylum Streptophyta; class Magnoliopsida; order Cucurbitales; family Begoniaceae; genus Begonia; species Begonia peltatifolia. Next base: position 24,490,386 of record CM039519.1, on the reverse strand, counting down.
CGACCGAGAACATGTGAGTTTTCTCCTGTTTCCTCTCTGTTTTGATGCCGAGTGTGAGATTCATTTGGGTATGGTTTTCGTTTGGATATTATTATTTTAATTTTCGAAATTTTAATTTAATATCGGCTAGAGTTTTAGAAATGTTTCAATGGAAAAATTTAAATTTTTAAGACTCGGAGCCTACTGTTGCGATGTTTTCAGAGTTTAAAGTCGGGAGGTCGGGAAATTAACGAAATTACGGACGATTGAAACACGTGAGGACATTTTGGTAATTTGTAAGTAAATTAAAATTTAAAAAAATAAGATAACAAGGTGGAATGGCTTCGGGTGGAAGCCATTCCACCCTGTGCTGTACGCGGCCGAGAGAGCGAAACCGAGAGGGAGACGCGGGAGAGGGGAGGAAATCCTTGAGCTCCGATTCTTCGGCCGAAGCGAGTGAGCGTGGGGGAGACCGCCGGTGACTGAGTGCTCGGCTGTGCATTGCTCTCCCTTCGACCGAGCGCACAGCAACGCCGCAGTAAGTATTTCCCCTCTTGTTGCTCGTCTCGTTATTTTTGGTTTGGCCGGACACTCATTGATGGAATTGGCCGCAAGGTTGTAGTGTATCACGAGGAAGATGCCGCGAGTCTAAGAAAACCAAAGGTGAGCCTTGTCGGTTTCCTGTAAGCTTGGCCTCCTTGCATTTGCGGTGAGCTTGGCCGAGACATATGAACGAAATAAGGCTAGTTGTGTGTAGAAGTTCTTAAATTGAAGTTTGAAATCAAAAATCAACCATTGTTCGTGCAGGGGCAGTTCGGTTTTTAGCCATTTTGGCCTTGTTTTGGTTGATCGTTTCAAATTCTGTTTTTGTGGGATAAAATAGGTTACTAGAGGAACGTATGGCCGCTGGAATCGTTTGATTCCGATATCCGATGCAAAAGTTATGCGCGTCGGAAGTTTATGTCGGATTTTGGTCCAAGTCGAATTAGTGAGCGTTTTTCGTGAAATTTCGACGTGTGATAGTGACATGTCTATTTTTGGTGCGTAAAGCTGAATTGAGTGAGTTTTGGTTGAGAAAAACAAAGGTTGAAATTTTATAAATAATGGCAGATTCGGTTTTTGGCATTTTTTGCCTGTCTGCGGCTTACCGTTTTAAAAATCCGGCTTAGTATGTTAAACTAGGTTCCTAAGGGGACGTTTAGCCACTTGAATTGTTCGATTCCGTTGACGGACGCAAAAGTTATGCTTGTCCGAACTTTGAGTTGGTTTTCGCCCAAACCAAACTAATGAGTCGT
>CM039519.1:24397783-24484112 GCA_022433055.1 Begonia peltatifolia | reverse complement strand
TTTTGAATTTTCAATTTCTATTTAGATTATCTTTGAATGAATAAAATATGGTTGATTGGTGAAGGAATTGGTGAAATTGGGTTGAAGTTGAAATTTTGGATGTTTTAGTGCGAAACTCCAGTTTTGTTTTTGAGTTTTGACTTAGCTACGGTTAATTGTTTTAAATTCACTTTTGATATGTTAAACTAGGTTATTAGTGGAGCGTTTAGCCACTGGAATCGTTTGATTCCGTTAACTGATGCAAAAGTTATGCACATTCGAAGTTTATGTCTATTTTGGGTCGAGTCGAGTTGGTGAGCTATTTTGGTTAGTTTGTGGTGCATTGTGTTAGTGACTCTAGTTTTAATGCGTAATATAAGTTTTGGGATGAATTTTAATGAAGGGTAGTTTTGTTTTGGGTTGAGCCCGTTTTTTGGGTAAAATTAAGCACCCTAGAAAGATAAGGACGCTAGGTAAGTAGTGTCTGCATATGCCTTGCCTTTGTGGGCCTATAGTACAGGACTTTAAGAGTGGTTGTATGTTTGTGATGGGCGTGTTTACTGTTTTGGTCATGCATTATGTTTTGAAAATAGTACGAAAATGAATTTGAGCATGTTTTAAGATATAGAGGAGTGTGACATGTGGTGGTGAAGAAGATGTGTGTGTAGGCAGCTTTGGCCCCGTTGCTGGAGGAAACGGGAAGGTGGCGATGCGTCAGGGGGTGGTGAGGTGAGTAAGTCTATGTTTCACCCTGGGATGGCTGCTGAGGCGTGTGGGGGTTAGCAGATGTGGCCCCGTTGCTGGAGGAACCGGGACGGTGGCGACGTGTCAGGGGGTGCTGTGGCGAGTGAGTCCAACCTCACCCTGGGATGGTTGCTGTGTGGTGACGCGGGTGTGCAGCTCGTGGGCCTCGTTACTGGAGGAGTCGGGACGGTGGCGACGTGTCTGGGGGTGGTGTGGCGAGAGAGTCCAGCCTCACCCTGGTGCGGATGTATAACGCGGCACAAGTTATGACAACATGAGTGAGAATGTAGAGACTGCATGTGATAGGATTGCATTGTCGGTTTTACTTTCCCTATCACACTGTTTGCTAACTGTTAGGCTTACGTTTTGTGTTATGTGGTGTAGGTGCAAAGTTCACTAATGGTGAGTTCTGAGAGCCTAATACGGATGAGTGAGGTAGTTGGCGGCGTGCGACCGAGGCACATGATGACTGCTTGTTAGGGCGACCCGACCCGTGGAGTTAGGATGGTATGGATGGGATTTGGGGTTTTGAGGGGCGTTTTCGCAATTATGGTGATGTGTGTGTATATACTATATATATTAGCATTTATTGCTCTATACTGTGAATTTTCTTTGTTGTTAGTTGCTGGATTCACTCTCTTTAAATTCTGGTTTTCCCTTGTGATTTCTGGATGATTTTGATTGATGGATTATGGAAATGGTTTGGAGAACTGTATACAGGTTTAGTTTGTTTTTGGGATATCCATTTTTAGGCGTTACTCAGCCAAAATTTTGGGAGGGAGTGTTATAACGTCGGAGGTGGCGTGCATGAGGATTGTGTAGTGCCTAGTGGTTCGGCGTGCGCGTGGGGAGCGCAGCGCTGGGTCAAGGGGTGTGTCGGAGGGCGTGGCGCCGAGTCAGGACGTGTGCCGGAGGGCGGAGCGGTGAGGGCGCGCGCGGGACGCTTAATGCTAGGTGAGGGCATGAGCGCAACGCGCAGCGCTGGTACAGAATTGGCACACGGACGCGCAGCGCCTAGTGAGGGTGTGCGCGCGTGGGTGTGCGGCACCCGGGACGCGTGGTGTCGAGTGAGGGGGTGCGTTGCGCTACGAGCGAATGGCGCACAGGGCGCGCGTCGGCCATTCCCGTTCCCTTTTTGAGTTTTACCGTTTTAAACTCTTTTATGTCGTTTTTTGAAAAAACTCCAATGGTAAGTAAATGTTTTCCGCTGCTTGTTTATATTGAGATTTCGTACGTTTCCTTTTGAAACATTTTCTTTTCCGGCGTGAGTTATTTTCGAAGCGAGTTAAAATTTTTATAATTACAAATATTCTTTTGAATATGATTAAATGATAAGAGTGTCGTTAGGTTGAGTAGAGAGAGAGAGTGAGAGGATCATGTCATTGCAGGTCCGGGGCAGTCGTGGAGCGCTACAGTTACAATGTTAGAGCAAACTGAAAACCAGTAGATTTTCGGAACACCACAGTTATTGTACCAGAGCGAACCGGAAACCAGAGGGGGTTTTCGAGGTGTTGTTGTCGTCGGGGTGCCACACTGTCACAATAATATCATCCATATATACTAAAACCACAAGAACATAAGAGGTACTATGATAAAATAGAGGTATCAACTTTAGAATCTATGAAACCCCAATTAATAAGAGCCATACTTAGCTTGAGGAACCATGTACAGGGTGACTACTTTAGACCGTAGTGAAAGCGGTGAAGTTTGCAGACATAATCGGGATGGTTAGTGTAACACCCTGAAATTTTTCGTTAAAATGATTTTCGGATTTACGTATCGATAGACGGCGGAGTTTTACTCGGAATCAAGAGACGAAAATTTATACTGTTAAGTAAAAGATTATTTTGAAGCTAATGGAGAAGAGAAAATTCTAAAATTCTAAACGGAAGCGAGCTGATTGATCGTTTAACAAAAAAATTACAGGTTGAGGGCGATTTAGTAATTAGGTTTATTATTATTATTATTTATATTATAAAAAAAAAAAAAAAAAAACTCCTTCTGCTTAGTATCTCACCCCCTCCCCGCAGCCTCCCTCCTTTTTCTTCTCTCCCCCTCCCTGTTTTTTTTTCTCTCTCGCGTGAATGCTCTCTGTTCTCTTTTTTTTTTCTTTTCATTCCTTTCTCCATTCTCTTCTTTCTTCCTCCCCCCTTAGGCCACACTTCTCATCTCCCTCTCCATTCTTCATTTTTTTTTTCTCTCCTCCCTCTCCATCACGGGCAGCAATCCTTTCTTTCCCCCTCCGATTATTCGCTCTCTTTTGGACATCCAAGGTTAGATTTATGTTGCCATTCTTGATGGGTTTCTTTTGCTGGATTTTTCTCTCTTGTTGGATGTTTAATCATGCTATATTATCATAATGATGAATATTGTGGAAAGAAATTGATGATTTGTTTAGATTGGGAGAATCTGAAATTTAGGGCTAAATCCTATGCTGTTTCGGTTTTGGAAATTTCGGCTGGGCTATTGATGTTGTTTTAATAAATGAATACAACCATTAGAAACTAGACATCCTAAGGTTTATATTGGCTGTTGAATCGTTGAAATCGGTTAAGAATTGAATGAGTTATGAATTTTAGAAGTTATTATGCAAAAACTGGAAAATTTCAACGGGCAGTTCGGTTTTGATGTTTCTGCCATCGATTATGCTTTGCTTTTGGAAAATGGATTTCACCAGCATAAACTAGACCTTATAAGGTTTCCAAAACATGTTGAATCATCGAATTCGGCCAAATATACGATTTGATATGAATTTTCAAAGTTGAATAAAAAAAACTGTAAAACGATTTCCAGGCAGATTCGTTTTTTTTGATTTTCTGCTATTAATTGAGTTTGATTTTTGACAAATGGATTTCACCATGTTGAAATAGACTCGTTTAGAAGCTCTTACCATTTTAAATCATTGAATTTGGACTTATATTCAATTTGTTGTGAATTTTTGAAGTTGGACAAGATTTATGACAAATTTCGAAAGTTGAGTTGTGATGGTTTAAATTTGAATTCCTTGATATTGAGTTATTTGGTTGAAATTGATTGAAGTGTTAAATTGTTAGGGTGGTTGATTGAGGTTGTGTGGATGATAACCTACCCTTGGGATAATTATTTGAATTGGACTTCAATTTTTAGATTGTGCATTATAGAATGATGGGTGTTTGGAGATAGGGGTTATATGCACATGTTTTGAGTTCTATTATGTTTGGATATTGGATATTAGAGGGTGTTCATGCTGGTTGATGGATGTTAAGAGAATAGGTTAGCTTAGTTGTTGATTTGGAAGTTAATTGCATAGAGTTACACTTGATGATTTTGTGGTTGTTTATTTAGTGTTTAAAAATAGAAATTTGTAGATTTGGTTATATGTGGTGGTTGTGAATTAGAATTGTAAATCGTGAATTATAACTATAACTTTATGTTTTAGAATTTCAGGAAAAACAGAATCGATCGGGTTGGATCGAATAGCTAAGGACGCCAGGTAAGTAGTGCATGCATGTGTTTTGCCCAAGTGGGCCTACACTGTAGAACTTTAGGGTTTATATGATTGATTGTGGTGTGCGTGCGTATTGTTTGACATGCATCATATTTTTTAAAAAAAAAAAAACGGGAACGAAAAGGATTTTTAGCATGTTTTGATGTATGAGGTGAGACGTGTGGCGGTGGTACCGCGGATCCCGCTAGTGTGCAGGCCGGTGCTTCACCAGTCGCGGATTCTACTCGAAGGGTGGGCCGGCTGGGCCGTCATGAGGCGTAAATGTGTTGACGGTGAGGATATGGGCAGTGGTACCGCGGATCCTACTAGTGTGTGGGCCGGTGCAACACCAGTCGTGGATCCTACTCGAGGGGTGGGCCGGCTGGGCTGTCGCGAAACGTGTGTGTGTGGCAACTGTGGCCCCGTGCTGGGGAGGCTGGGACGGGGGCGACGTGTCAGGGTGTAGAGTGGCGCGAGGTACACCCTTACCCTGATGTGGTTGTTGTGTGGTGATGCGTGGGTGTAGCTTGTGGGCCTCGTTGCTGGGGAGTTCGGGACGTTGGCGACGTGTCAGAGTGTAGGGTGGCGTGAGGTTCCTCCTTACCCTGGTGCGGCTGCACTACGCGTCACAGATGTGACAACATGAGTGTGAGTGTAGAGACTGCATGTGATAGGATTGCATTGTCGGCTTTTACTTTCATATCGCATTACTTACTGAGCGTTAGGCTTATGTTGTGTGTTCTGTGGTGTAGGTGCTGACGATACTGCTGGTGAGCCTCGAGAGCCTAGTCTAGAGGCGTAGGATGGTTGGCGGCGTGCACCCGAGGCACCGGATGGTGGATTTTTGTTAGGGCGACTCGACCCGTGGTGGTGTAGATAGCGGGGTTGTATAGACATTGATCTTTTGAGATTGTATAGAGGAGTTGTAGTGTTTTGGAGGACTTTCTTCATTTGTATTTGATGGGTTCTTATTGTCTTCTTACTCTGATTTGGTTATGGTGATTTCTCTGGATGATGGATAGATAAACATTGTTGGATTATGGTGAATTGTGTGCAGGGTTTAAATTTTGGGATAGTCAGTTTTTAGCCGTTACTCTGCCGAAATTTCGGGAGAGAGGTTGAGAGTCGAGGAGATACGAAATAGGTTGAGGTGTGAACAGTAAATGCTAGAAAAAGGTAGATGAGCGTGGAAGTGCGGCGTTATCGCAGGTGCGCGGGGCACGCGGCCCTGTGGGTGCACACGGGTCATGCGGCCCCGGGTGAGGGCGTGCGCGCAGACGTGCTGTACAGAGGCAGGGTGCGTGGGGCACGCGGCGCTGTGAGCGTGCGCGAGATACAGTGACGTTGGGTTGGCACCTGTGGCACCGCGGTGGTGTACGCGGGGTGTCGGAGTGGGGACGTGAGTGCTTGAGACCGGACTGGGTAGTTCGTGGGGTGCGTGGGGTTCTTTCCTAGGATTTCAAGTCTTACCGTTTTATCTCAAATTGTTTTAAATGGTTTTCTTTTCCGCTGCGTAGTTTTATGTTGAGGACTTCGTGTTTCCTCTTCGGGACACGAGTTGTTTTTCGAATCGAGTCGAAAAATTTTCATACTCACAAATGTGCTTTTGAAAATGATTTGAAAACGAAAGGGATATTGAATTGAGTTAGTTGTGTCAAGTGTTAGTGTGTGTGTGTAGTGTGTAGATGCACTGTAGCGCACCGAGAACGCGGGGTTTCTCGGGGTGTTACAGTTAGTATCAATGAAGCCCTAAAGTTGTTGCATATAAACGTTCTGAAGTAGATCACCATGAAGAAAGACATTCTGAACATTTAACTATTTGATGGTCCATTTCCGAGAGGTTGCAAGAATGAGAATGAGTCGGATTGTTTGTTTAATGACGGGGCTGAATGTCTGATGAAAGTCAAGGTCCTGTGTCTGTTGAAACCTTTTTGCGATGAGGCGAGCTTTGAATCTATCAATCGACCCATCTGAGTAGAGTTTTATCCTATATACCCACTTGGAACCAATGATATGATAGTTATTAGGTTTCAAAACCAAAGACCAATTGCCTTAAGATTGAAGAGCATCAAACTCCTTTTGCATAGCGATACGCCACTCAACAAGGCTAGAAGCTTCCTTATAAGTGGAAGGTTCACACAGTGTGGTACCTGCAACACTAAAAAAGATTCGTGGTTTGAAAATGCCTGACTTGGAATGCGTAACCATTGGATGCTCATTTACAGTCGCAGGTGCCGTCGAACTCTGTACTTGGTCATGCTGAGAAGAAGAGAGTATGAATGGAGAAGAAGAAAATAGTTGACAGATTGACTAAAAGGGGAGAGAGCTTTGATTGTGGGAGAACGATAAGGATGAAAAGTAGGTGATAGGTAGAGAGGTAATGATTAGAACATCAACAGATTAAACAGTGGACTTTAGATGATTTTGAAAAGGAAAAATCAATTCATTGAAGACGACATGTCGTGAGATATAAATTCGACCACTTGTTGTGTGAAGACATAAATATCCTTTGTAGTGACTGCTATACCTTAGAAAAACACTGGGGCTTGATCAAAATTCGAGTTTATAGGTGTTATAGGGACGTAAAAATAAAAAGCACAAACATCCAAAAATTCGAAGGTGATTGAAAGAAGAAATTTTGTGTACAGTGCTTGGAATGGTGATTTATTGAGTAAAACTTTTGATAGGAGCCGATTAACTAAGTATACGATTGTTCCAAATGCGAAGGGCCAGTATTTTAAATGCATGGATGCGTGAGCAAGAAGAGTTAAACCAGTTTCAACAATGTGTTGGTTTTTTCGTTCAACTCGTCTATTTTGTTGTGGTGTGTATATGGACAAAAAATTTCATGGATAACACCTTGTGATGTGAAAAATTAGATAGAGATCTGAATTCACCTCTCCAATAAGATCTTATGCGTTTAATATTACTATTAAACTAAGTTTGAACCATTGTTTTGAACGTGATGAACTTATTATAAGTTTCATTCTTAGAACAGAGAGGATAAAAGTAAGTGACCCTAGAAAAATCGTCAATAAAGATTAAAAAATATTTAGCGCTAGTGATTGAAGAAATTGGAGAAGGACCCCATAGATATGTGTGAATTAAATTAAAAGCACAAGTGGCATGAGAAACAGATAGTGGAAAAGATAACCAATGAGATTTAGCCAATTAACATGAAGAACAAAAATTCATACAACGAGATGAAACAAAAATATTAGAACTAGATAAAATAGACTGAATTATTTGAAGAAGGATGTCCCAATCTGAAATGCCACAGATTAGAGGTATTGCAGGACATGGAATAGAGCTGAGCAGATGAAGGTTGATATTTTGAGGGAGAGCAGACTCTATAGAGGCTGTTGTCAAGGATTTCCCGGAGAATGATTGTGGGAGGCCTGGTCTTTAACAACAAAAAAGAAGAATAAAATTCAACGTATGCTTTGTTATCAAAACACAACTGAGAGACACTAAGAAGATTCTTCAGAAGGTAAGACGAATGATAAACAGTCTGTAAATGTAAGGGAGAAGAATGAGTAAGAATAGTAGCATGAACAGTGTGAGAGATAGGAGAACGCTTACCATTTCCAACTGTGATCTGAGCATTACCTGAGTACGGGGTAGCTGAATCCAACATATTCAAATCTAGAGTAAAATGGTGAGAGGTGTAGCGCCCCGGTGTACCTTGGACTGCTACTTACTCACTATTTCACTCGTATCGTAAGAATTTGTATAAAATTTAAAACTTTTATCTCTCAACTTAAAACAACATTTTTGAAAATATTTTAAATAGCATTGTAGCGGAAAACTTGATTAAAATCAGTTTGAATAAAACTTTATTTTATAAAACATAAAACAGAGACACCAGTCGACACCTGTAAGCATCGTTCGACACTTGGGTTGTCTCTTGTTTTTTTTTCACTGGTCAACACTGGCAAATGTCGGACGACACTGCGTTTCTCTCGAGTCTTCTCGTCGGTCGACATTGAGAGCACCAGTCGACACTTCTACGCTCATCTCAGAGAGCGGTTGACACCTGCTTTCACAGGTCGACACCTTGATTCTCTCTGCCCGTGCAGGTCGACCCTCGTGGTCGACACTGGTGCAATTTTTACACTACCGGTCGACACCTACAACTATAGGTCGACACTTATTTTAGCTCTGCCACGCAGGTCGAACCCCGCGGTCGACACTTGCATTCCATTTTACAGTACCGGTCGACACCTATGGATTTCGATCGACACTTTGCACCAGCAGTATAAAAATAACCCCAGTTTGAAAGAAAACGGACGATGAAAACTTCCACGATTTAAACCATGAAGTAAAGACCTGTATTTTTAAGACAAAATTTCCTTTAGTATTTTCAAAACGCGACTATACACCAATCTCGACTATTATCGTACCAAACAAACCTATATCCTCAAAATCTATACACTTGAGTTATACCTCTCAAAATACAACCCAAAAGAACCACCATCCAGCACACAGTAACACACCGCCAACCGCCAACCGCCTACGCATCCTACCTGGGCTCTCGTAACTCACCCGCAGAAACCTCTTTACCTACACCATGGAACACAAAACATAAGTCTAATGCTTAGTAAATATAGAATATGAACTGACAATCAATACACAACTCAACCCCTAACACATGCAGTTTCTACGCTTTGTTTCGTTTTCGTTTCGTTTATTATCATCTTCTGCTTTCACGTGTGAGTCAAGTAGGCACCCATGCTATCACACTCAAGATGGCCAAACCATGATCCACGGAGCGAGATTAGAGGCACACAACGTGTTCACGCACGGGACGGCCATACAAAATCTCCTCCCAACATCGATCATAGAACCCTCTAGTGCTTTCTCACTAGCACGTTAACGACGAGGCATTCACAAACCATTTCATCTTACGTACTTTCATCAATGTGAACCCTCTAGTGCTTTCTTACTAGCACGTTAACAACGAGACGTTCCTATACGTGGTATCTTTTCATATCTGATTACATTTCATACGCACAATTCAAAACATGCTTAAAACTTCTTCTTTCGTAATTCAAAACCATGATGCATGTCAACATGCGCAATCAACTGACCAATCAACAAAACAAACAGTCAAAACAAATAAGCAACCCTACCGTTCCATGGCTAGGCCCGAGGAAAAATCACAAACAATCCATTACTTACTTGGCATCCTAGCTTTCCGTGGTGCTTGTTTTACCAAAAACCTGCTCAACCTACAACAAAACCGTTTTCCTGTCAAAGCTCATCCCATTACTTTACTCACGCACTAAAATTATGTCTATTGACTCACTCCACCAAAGCCCAACTAAGACGGCTCGCTAACCCTAATTTCAGTCAAAATCAACCTAACTTCCAACACGTATAACTTTTGCGTCGGTTATCAGAATGGAACAATTCCAGCGGCCAAACTCTCCTCCAACAACCTAATTTAACATACTAAAATAGAACTTAAAACGAATAACCGGAGCTAGGTCGAAACCCCCTAAAACAGAATCTGTTTTTACACAAAAAATTCAAATTTCAACATCAACCCGATTTCCACCAATTTCTCCACGAATCTATCACATTCTAGTCTATTAAGTATAAACTAACCAAAATTGAAGATTTCTAATTCAGAAAATTTGAATTGGAAAATTTCAACCCCCCTCCCCTCTCGGATATTCACCGAGCTTCGACACTCATAGTGCCTGGCTTAAGCGCGCGCACACACACACACCAAAAAACCCAAAACGCTCACAACTCACGCAGAAGGATCGAAGGGAGACGAGTCTCAGCCCAGTCGAACAAAATCAAAAACAGGGGAAGAGATTTCACCTTCAGCTTTCCGAATAGAAAGCCCAGTCCATGCGTGCTCAACTAGCCGGAACTCTCTGTTCTGCACCGTCGGTTCCCTTCGCACGTTCGTCGACCGTTGGTTGATCCCTCGGGTCCTCGATTCTTCGTAGTGGGTAAACAGCCGAAGGGGATGAAAAATTAGAATGGCTTCCTCGTGAAGCCATTCTAGCTTTCATTTATTTTATTTTTATTTTTATTTTTATTAAAATAATAATAAACTAATTACTTTTTCACCCTCACACTTTAAACCTTTTACATAAACGGCTATTTAGTCCGTTTCCGGTCGGATTCCTAAAATTTTCTCTTCTCTATTAGTCTCGAAATAATCTTTTATCTAATAGTACAAATTCTCCGCTCTCGATTCCGACGACGTTTATAAATATGAATTTTCAAAAATAATTTACGAAAAATCCCGGGTGTTACAAGAGACACTAGAATCCATATACCACGAAGGGTCTAGAGGTGTAGTAGTTATGGTTGATTGATCATTAGAAGATGGTAGAACTGCAGAGAAATTTTGAGGTTGGTTTACAACAGGTTGATATTGAAGGTTAGTTATGTGGTAACAAATGTTAGCACTGTGTCCTATCTTGAGGCATATTTGACAGCGAGGTCGATTTTGGGGTCAATTTTGAGAAAATGAAGGAGAAGAAGGACGATAGATATGAGTTAGAAGTAGAGTTGAAGAATAGAATGATGGTCGATGACCCCGTGGTCTATTTGGGGTAAATAAGGAGTGAGGTCCAGGAGGTGAAGGGAATTTGGGTCTAGGTTTATTACTAGAGATATTGGTGTGGTTGCCTTGAAGGGAGCTCAGAGAGGTAGAGACATTCTGGCGTTCTATCCGGGTATCGTAGCTTAGTAGCAAGTTATTTAGTTCTTTAATAGAAGGACGATCAGTGTGAATGGACATAGCAGTTACAAAGGAGTTGTATTATGCTCCTAAACCATTTAGAAAGTAGAGGAGTTGATCTTTCTGGCTCACATATTCATCGATTACTTCTATTTTGTTGTAGTGACTTCGGAATTTCTGAATATAGAACATGGCACTGAGACCGTCTTTACGAAATGACTGTAAACTTGTTTAAAGCTCTGAGATTCGGGGAACTAATGAACCAGAGTAAACTTTTCCAAGATCTTCCCAAATCTCGGATGCTAATGAATATCCGAATAGCTGTCCCGCATTTGTTTGTGAATAGATGCATATATCCAACTCATTATAAGACGATTATATCTCTGCCAGGATAGAAAATCTGGGTTAACAATCTGTGAACTATACTCATTGTCTCTTGGAGGACATGAACGAGATCCGATAAGAATATCCTCGAGTCCGTTAGTAATAACTATATTCAGTAGTTGGTTTCTAGATCAGAAAATTTGAATCATCAAACTTGATGATAAGGGGCTGGTTTACTGAGGGAAGATGGGCAAGGGAGGATAATGAGTCAGTTGTACTCTATGAAGAGTTCATTGTTTCAGAGAGGTACAGAGATGAGGAGTAGCTATTTGTGACTTTGATACCATGTTAGAAGAGTATGAGAAAAGAAAGAGAGAAGGAGAAGATAATTGAAATCGTATTATATTTTCTGTAATTTGTGTACATTGTTCAGTGACCTTTATAAGGCTGAGACTAATTATTGAAGATGTCGAAATTAGAAATATCAGAGAAATTATAGGAGAGATTACAGGGAGAAAGATCATTGAAGGCTATCAAATCTGAGAGATTAGAGGGAGAGAGATCTGATTGAGGGTTATCAGATTTTATTAATAGCACGGTTCAATGGTTCGCTTCGACATGGTTCAACATCCACCTATATGAGAAGTGTCGATTGCCGCTATCTACCAAACAATTAAAGGTTGACACATGTCATCTTTAAAGCAAATTGGAGATTAGTTTAAAAAATACTAGAGAGCTAAAAGTTTTGACCAGTACGGTCTACCGAGGGGTCTATCACGTTGTTTAGAATGTTCAAAAAAATTGCACAACGATCATGAAAGGGTTGACCCAAAGAGTTGAGTGGTTGACCAGTACCCAATTTTCTAAAGACATCTATATATAAGGCAAACTACACTGCAAATTACCGAACTTCAATTCCATAACAAAGTGCACCTACTTTCACCCGAGATTATAAGAATTTAGCTTAAATCACACACCAAAAAATATAGTTGGGAAGAAATTTTGAAGCAGAAGGCTTGAAACGTGGACTTAGGTAAGATTGACCAAATAGCATTAACAAAGTAGTTTACATTCTCTCTCTCCTCATTATTATTCTCTTCTTTTTTCTTTCTTCTTTCTTCTTCTTCTTCTAATAATAATAATAATTAATATGAATGGACGAAACTCTTCATGACATCTGGCAATGGAGAATAAATTGCATCACGAACATTACACGAGACCCTTGCGCGACAAAGATGACAATTGAGCTGATATTGTCTTGTCTATTTGAAATAACACTTATTTTTAACCTCACTAACGAGAAGATTTACAACAAAAGCAACCACAAATAGTAGATAACTCGTCTAACAAAGGAAACAATTTTTTCGTGTTGATTATCAAAATTGAAAACCAAATACTGAAGAATTTAAAATGAAGGTGGATTTACTGAGTTTTGATTGTCGTTTAAATATCAAAGATTTTCTTGATTTGGTCTATTTTGTTAAATCTTTTTTGACTATTTAAATATCGCAGAGAAAATTCAAGTAAAGCTTGTAGCATATAAATTGAAAGATCGAACTTCAACTTTGTGAGAAAAAACTTCAACTTAATTGTTAAAGGCAAGAAAAGTCACAAGACTAAACTTGACCCAATTTGAAAAGTATATTACAAAGTAGATTTCTTCCTCTTGACTACAAGCAGTTTTATATCAACAATAAAAAAATGGTCGTCAAATCAATCGTACGGTAAATAAATATTTGAGAAATTTTATCGATTAAATGTCAGAGTCAATTTATTTGACACAGAGTACCAACTAATAGGTCAATACATTGAAGGTATCAAACTCATTATTTAAGACTAGATGACTCTTCAATAACTGTGGATGATGACTGATGCATTTCATATAACAATGAAAATAGAAGTTTAGATCAACAAGACTATCACAAGTGCATGAAACAATTTAAACAACCAACTCCAGAGAGTTTGTATACTCTAAAAGGATCGACGACTAGTGACGACAACAACAATAATCATAAAGATATTCTTTCAAATTTGAATTTAGAAGAAACTCACAACATAAATATTCAATCATTGTTTAGACTAATACTCAAAGATAAACGCACCAGCAACAACCCACTAATAACCTTTATGCATGTTCTAATTTCAAAAAGTATTTTTGGTACAATCAACTAGGTCATCTTTCAAATAACTGTCGGAACAAACGTTCAGTTAACTTTCTATAAGAAGGTGACGGTCATGACAAACATAGTCTTAAAAGAGATATTTATACTGTTGGTAAAGGTAAAGTGAGAGAAGTAGTGTGCATTTTCCAATCACTTTTTCTAACTTCAAAAGAATTAGACAACTTTCAATGTTACAAAATTTTTTGAACACGATGCTCAATTGATGACAAAGTTTGTAATGTAATTATTGACAGTTGCAGTATTGAAAATATTATTTCTAAGGCTTTTATAAAGATATTGAATTGGAAGACTGAAAAACGTCCTTTCTCGTACAAAAATTAAATGGATTGAAAGAGAATATGAAGTTCAAGTATTGAAAATTTGCAAGATTCTAATGTCAATTGAGAAGTATCACAAAGACAAAGTCATGTATGATGTGGTGAATATTGATGCTTGGAATATTTTAGTCGAATGACCATAGCTATATGATGTTTATGCAACTTATAAAAGTCGATATAATACTTTCATGTTTAAGTAGTTTGATAAAAAGATTGTTTTAGTTCCATATTTTCAAATGTCGACAAACAAAGTATTTTCATTGTACAAGTTCTTTGCAGTTTTAAAATTTGAAGACAAGTTTTTTTTCAAGAAGAGAATATTGATGCAATACAAGATTTACTAATTAATTTATTTTATATTACATTATATTTATTTACTATTAATTAAGATTTTTATTTCTTAATATTACATTATTATTAAGATTTGGATTTCATAATTATTCATATGGTAAAAATAAATTAAAACACAAAACTATGAAATACTTTTCAATTCAAACACTGAACAATTTTTTCGTCAATTCAAATATCAAATTATGCACCATTAGCAAATTAAACTAGTCTCTTAAATAAATATTAAAAATCTATTTTATTTTTTGCTGTGTACCTGTTTTATGCCAAGTTATCCGCAAATGAAACTTCAATCTCCTTGGCTTTGTAAAGACCAATTTTGGCATCTGTACATGAGCTGAGTTCCAAAAAAATTGTTGCTGAATCTTCGCATTGTGCCACTTCAAAATTTCTATCTTTTGTGAAAAAAGAAGTGAATTTGTCGCTAGAACCAAATATTCTTATGGAACTTGCAAGAATATGAAAAACAAATTTGAAAACCAACACAATATTAATCTTTACGGGTTTGGACTGTAACGACCCCTCCGATGCAATTGTGCTACAAAAAGCATCTTACTTTCAAGGGGAGACATTCTTTACATATGTTTCATTTTCATCTTTCCCCCAATCGATGTGGGATTGCGCTCGACCCCCTTTTCGGGTTGTCACAATCACTCTTCCTTTTGGGGTCTAACGTTCTCGGTGGTTGCATCTCAGGTTGGATAGAGGCTCTGACACCATTTGTGTGACGACTTAAAAGATCATGAGTGCGATTGAGGGGCAAACCACAGATTGCGAGGTAAACCTCAGAGAAACCCGAGTATAGGCAAATCTCAAATTCAAGTATATGCAAATCCCAGATTCGAGTATAGAAAAATCCCAGATCATTACGAAAAGAAGATCGGCCGCAATCTCACATCGTTTGGGGTGGGGGGAGGAAAGGAAGATGGAAATGAAACATATGTAAATGATGTCTCTCCTAGAAAGTAAGACGCGTTTTGGGAGCACGATAACATCGGATCTCATAAGATTTTTTAAGTTGAGAGTGTTTTGGCGAGAGCAATACCAAGTTAGGTGACCATTTGGGAAGTTCTCGTTGAAAACAGATCTGTGAGGGCGGGAGGTTGCTCAAAGCAGACAATATCTTACTAAGAGGAATGTGTTTGTTACAAATAGTATCAGAGCATCTATCCAACTTGAGATGTGGCCAACGAGAACGTTGGGCCCCATGAGAGGGGATGATTGTGACGACCCGAAAGATCATGAGTGCGATTGCGGAGCAAACCTCAGAGAAATCCGAGTATAGACAAATCCTGAATTCGAGTATAGGTAAATTTTGGATCATTACGAAAAGGGGGTAGGACGCAATCTCACATCGTTTGAGGGAAATATGAAAATAAAACATATGTAAAAGATATCTCCTCTAGAAAGTAAGATGCGTTTTGGGAGCATGATGATATCGGATCTCATAAGAACTCTAAAGTTAAGAGTGCTCCGACGAAAGTAGTACCAAGTTAGGTACCCACTTGGGAAGTGCTCGTTGAAAATAAATCCGTGAAAGTAGGAGGTTGGCCAAAGCGGACAATATCTTACTGGGAGGAAGGGGTTCGTTACAATTTGTAACGACCCATTTTTCCCAGTAAGATATTGTCCGCTTTCGGGGATTGGGTGAACTTCGACCCATTCCATACTGGGTGAACATTTGACCCAATCTCGTACGGATTTATTTTTGAACGAGAACTTTTCAAGTGATCACCCAACTTGGTACTACTCTCGCCTGAACACTCTTAATTTCAGAAGTCTGATGGGATCCGGTGCAATTGTACTACAAAACGCGTCTTACTTTCTAGGGGAGACATCTTTTATATATGTTTCATTTCCATCTTCCCCCAAGCGATGTGGGATTGCACCCAACCATCCTTTCGGGTCGTCACATGGACAGTTAAAATGTCTGAGTGAAGTGAAGGCGCTTATCAAAGAGTACACACCTCAGAATGAGGTTTTTTCTTCCTCAAATTTCTCATATTGAAGTTGAATCTCCCTTTGTGCTTAAATATGAGCTAGCATGATTCTATAGGGTTCTATAGCTTGCTCGGAATGTTTTCATACAATTTGAAGAGCGCCCTTTAATTGAAGAAGTTCTAAATGGGATCCTTCGTCTTAGCCTCATCCAGAGTAGAGTCGCTAATGGTTTCGACATTCTCGAGCTGCTATTGAGCATATTATAAGTGCTAACAGCTTGAATCCTTTTCCATCCCCACCAACCATTTCTACAACATCAAAATGTTACACTAAGATCTTCATCGATGAGGTCAACATTCACCACCTGTAGGCAAAAAGTATGATTTCCTTCTAGAGCTGTACAACCTTACACTTTTTAATGCATAGATAAAAGTTATTCTTGTAAAAGACTGTATCTTAATTAATTATTATAATGTGATCCCCTCTTTATATATGTGAGAGGGAAACATTCTAGAGATGATTTACACATGGTTGTTATAACAGACAATACATGTGAGAGAGGTTGAGGTAGAGAGTGGTCTAACATCCCCCACAACCTTAAATCTGAAAGATACAGAGGTTATCTTGACAATGTACAAACTTAGAGTCAGACAAAGGTTTTGTGAGACCATCAGCCATCTGAGTCAGAGTTCATTCTTGCTAACTTTATCATGAACAAAGTGGAAGTCAATTTCCATATGCTTAGATGTTGAGTGGAAACCAGGATATGAGACCATGTTCGTAGCACTAATGTTATCATAGTATATGACTGGAATTGACTTAGAAGGGAAGCCAACATCTTGTAAAAGAGATTGTAACCAAATTACCTCAAAAGCCTCAATCGCAACACTATGGTTCGCTGGTTTGCTTGATCGAGAGACAAATTTTTTGCTTAGCTAAGAACTAAAAGATAATATTTAAGCCTATGAAGACACAGACAGAGCCAATGTTGTGGCGATAATTGAGGCAAGCAACTTAGTCTGCATTTAATCTTTAAAGATGAAGAAGTCTAAAATGATAGAGAGTGTGATTAGGTTCCTCTAAGATATTGGAGAATTTGGTTCAATGTTTGCCAGTGAAGATCTTTTAGAGAGTGCATGAATTGGCAAATTCTGTTAACAACAAAAACAATATCCGGTCGGGTTAAGGTGCAATATTACAGGACACCCACAAGGTTGCGAAAGATTCTCTCATCGGGAAGAAAGGTGCCAGACGTTTTCGAGAGAAGTCTTTGAATGAGTTCAGCAAGCCATCCACGTTAGATTTGCATTTAAAATTCATTTTCATCCTATAATCTTTTGATAGGCCATAGGAAGTACAAGGTGTGGCGTCCCTCCTTAATAATGAGGGACCCACATCATTTAATAAAGAATAAAATTTCAATTTTATTTCTGCATGTCATAAATGAAATGTAGAAGAAAAATTGAAATTTTCTTCTGAGTGATGTGTGATGTTTTGTCCTCTTATGAAGAATTTTCTCTATAAATAGAGAGTTACTAAGGAAAGGAAAATCATCCGAATAGAAGTGAATTCTTCTATTCAAGAGAGAACAAGAAAATCACTTCTGAGAATAATAAGAGCAATAGTGATGATTATTTTGGAAGGAGTGAAAAGAAAGAGTGAGAGAAAAATAGGTGTTGTGCTTTTGTGCACATTGAGAGTTTTAATAGTGATGATTTCTCTTAGTGATTATTTTCTAAATTATTCAATATCTAGAAAAATATTGTAAATCCTATTTTTCATAGTGAGATCTTTTTGGACTCGGTCCCCGTGATTTTTCTCGATTTGAGTTTCCATGAAAAATTCTCGGTGTTGATATGAGCTATTGTTTCTCTTATTTCTTGGCCGTTATAATCTTACGGTGTGGGAAAATATTCCTGGTATTATTTTGGATCGCATCTGCTATCGTTTCTTGTTCCCCCAGGATTTCGTCGTCGTTATTTTTCTCAACAAGTGGTATCAGAGCACAGGTTAATCTCTTTAAATCTAGTATGCTCTGTGGTTGTGGTTTTAACTGATCTTCCACATCAAAAAAATTTTTAGAGGTTATTATGGAGAGAAAGATTGAAATCGAAAAATTCAACGAAAATAATTTCTCTCCATGGAAATTAAAAATGAAGGCGCTATTGCGGAAAAATAGTTGTGTTATGGCCATCGGCGACAGACCTACGAACGTTAAAGACGAAAAATGGAACAAAGCTGATGAAGATGCAATTGCTATTTTGCATCTTACTTTAGCAGATGGAATTTTGTCAAATATTTCAGAAATGACAATGACAAAACAAATTTGAGATATTCTGACAAAATTGTACGAGAAAAAGTCGTGGTATAATAAAATTTTCTTGAAAAGAAAATTATATACCTTTCGGATGTCAGAATCTACAACAGTGACAGACCACGTGGAGGATCTGGAGCTAGCACGCCAGGAAGATTCAAATCGAGAAGTAAAAAGAGCGTTAAGTGCTATCATTGTGGCAAGATGAGCCACATGAAAAAAGATTGTTGGAAGCTGAAGAAAGAACAAGGCACAGAAGGTGCTAAAGGAGAAATGAAGAGTACGACTGCAACTGTCTGTGAGGGTGAAAATGTGATTGTATGTGAAGATGCTGTAAATCTCACGATGAATGAATCATGCTGGGTGTGTGATTCTTGAGCATCTTACCATGTTACTTCAAAAGTAGAGTATTTTTCATCTTACACGAGTAGTGATTTTGACATTGTTAAAATGAGGAACAGTCATATTTCCAAAATAATTAGAAAAGGAGACATCTGTATCCAGACCATCACAAGATGTGAGTTGGTGCTTAAAGATGTCAGACATGTTTAAGATATTAGACTATATCTAATATCAGTTGACGCTCTTAATGATGCCGGGTGCAAGAGCAGATTTGTTGGTGGAAAATGAGAGCTCAGAAAAGGCTCGCTAATTGTGGCGAGAGGAATCAAAAAGTCTAGTTTATATGTGACTCAAGTGACCATGAAGGAAGCATCAGTAAATGCTGCACAAGATGACTCTTCTATTGAGTTATGACACAAAAGGCTTGGTCACATGAACGAAAAAGGATTTCAATTGCTTGGAAAGAAAGAATGTCTGCCAAATCTCAAACATGAATCTTTGCCAAGTTGTGTTTACTGTTTGGCTAGAAACCAACACAGAGTTTTCTTTCATAAGAATTTTGCATCAAGGAAGCCTGGCGTGTTGGAAGTTGTTTATTCGGATGTTTGTGGTCCCATGTCAACGAAAACGTTAGGCAGTGCCCAATATATAGTGACATTCATTGATGATCATTCAAGGAAAGTTTGAGCTTATGCACTCAAGACCAAAGATGAAGTGTTCAACGTTTTCAAACAGTTCCATGCTTCAACAGAGCGAGAAACTGGAAAGAAGTTAAAATGTATTCGCACAGATAATGGTGGCAAATATATGAGATCATTCAATGAATACTGCAAGAATCACAAGATCAAACATGAAAGATCTGTTCCAAAGACTCCGCAACAAAATGGCGTTGCAGAAAGAATGAACAGAATGATCGTAGAGAAGATAAGGTGCATGCTATCACATTCAAAACTCCACAAAACATTTTGGGGAGAAGCAATGAATACTGCTATCATCAACTTGTCTCCATCAACACCTTTGAGTGGAGGCCAAAAAGATTATGGACTGGAAAAGATATCTCCTATAAGCATTTAAAAGTCTTTGGATGTAGAGCGTTCGTCCATATTCCCAAAGATGAGAGGTCCAAGCTAGACAACAAAGCTAAGGAATGCATATTCGTCGGATATGGAAGTGATGCATTTGGATATAGGTTTTGGGATCTGGTGGACAAGAAGATTGTCAGAAGCCGAGATGTTGTCTTCTTTGAAAATCAGACCATTGAAGACAAGAAAAAAGATGTGGAGATCATTGATGAACATCTAGTAAGAGTTGGTCTGGAAAAATTAACTTTTGATGGGGAGATGATGGAGAATCCAGTGATCAAGCAGCTGATGATGTTGACCAAAGAGAAGTACAGGTTTCTCCTCAATTAGTTGCAGAACCAAGGAGGTCAACAAGAGATCAACCATCGAGAAGATACTCTGTGCAGGAATATGTGATGATCACTGATGGCGATGAACCTGAGTGCTATGAGGAAGCTATAGAGCATCAACAAAAGAAGAACTGGTTAGGTGCGATGCAAGATGAGATGCATCATTGTATGAAAACTATACTTATGAGTTGGTTAAGCTTCCAAAGGGGCGAAAGACACTTAAGAACAAATGGTTAAACAGACTCAAAGAAGAAAATTCACAACCAAAATATAAGGCATGACTGGTCATGAAAGGCTTTGGTTAGAAGAAGGACATTGAGTTTGACGAAATTTTTTCATCTGTCGTGAAAATGTCATCTATACGAGTGGTACTTGGATTTGCCTTAAGTCTTAATTTGGAGATCGAACAACTTGATGTAAAGACAACCTTTTTGCATTGTGAATTAGAAGAAGAAATCTACATGAAACAACCAGATGTGTTCGTTGTTAAGGGAAAGGAACACCTGGTATGTAGATTGAAGAAGAGTCTATATGGATTAAAGCAAGCCCCACGACAATGGTACAAGAAGTTTGATTCATTTATGCTAAATCAAGGATACATGAAAACTTCTTCAGACCATTGTGTGTTCGTGAAAAGGTTCACGGACGGTACATTCATAATCCTCCTACTTTACGTCGATGACATGCTAATTGTGGGCCCAGATAGAGAAAAGATTGTTAAGTTAAAGAATGAGCTTAACATGTCTTTTGCCATGAAAGATTTAGGACCGGCAAAACAGATACTTGGGATGAGTATCACTCGTGATAGAAAGAGCAGAAAGCTATGGCTATCACAGGAGAAATATATCAAAAACGTTCTCAGCCGATTCAATATGGATAAGGCGAAGCCGGTCAGTACTCCACTTGCTAAACATTTCAAACTTACTTCCGAACAAAGTCCTTCCTCTGAAGAAGGAAAAACAGAAATGCAGAGAATTCCATATGCCTCAGCAGTTGGCAGTTTGATGTATGTCATGGTTTGTACGAGACCTGATATTTCACATCTGTTGGAGTAGTCAGCCAGTTTCTAACAAATCCGGGCGGAGAGCATTGAAATGCAGTGAAGTGGATTCTTAGGTATCTTAAAGGTACTTCTGAATTCAATTTGTGTTTCGGAAGTGAGAAGCCTTCGTTGGTAGGCTATACTGATGCAGACATGGCTGCAAACATTGACTCCAGAAAATCAACATCAGGGTATTTGGTTATATTTGGAGGGGGAGCAGTTTCATGGCAATCTAAGCGGCAAAAATCAGTGGCTTTGTCTACAACAGAAGCTGAGTTTATGGCGGCTACAGAAGCGTGTAAAGAAATTTTGTGCATGCAAAAATTTCTGACAGAATTGAGTCATAAACAAGATAAGTATATCTTGTATTGCGACAGTCAAAGCGTTATTAATTTAAGTAAGAATCGGAGCTTTCATTTGAAGTTAAAACACGTAGATATCAAGTATCATTAGATACAAAATGTATTGCACAACAAACAAGTGTATGTTGAGAAGATCCACACGGACGATAATAGCTCTGACATGATGACAAAGATCTTGCAGAACAATAAACACGAATTCTGTATAAGCTCAGCAGGATTGGAGATACCTTATTATAAGTTGGGAGGGGGAGTTTGTGGGGTCCCTCCTTAATGATGAGGGACCCACATTATTTAATAAAGAATAAAATTTCAATTTTACTTGTGCACGTCATAAATGAAATGCAGAAGAAAAATTGAAACTTTCTTCTGAGTGATGTGTGATGTTTTATACTCTTATGAAGAATTTTCTCTATAAATAAAGAGTTCCTGAAGAAAGGAAAATCATCTGAAGAGAAGTGAATTCTTCTATCCAAGAGATAACAAGAAAATCATTTATGAGAAGAAGAAAAGAAATAGTGAGGATTATTTTGGAGGGAGAGAAAAGAAAGAGTGAGAGAAAAATAGGTGTGGTGTTTTTGTGCACATTGAGAGTTCTAAGAGTGGTGATTTCTCTTAGTGATATTTTCTAAATTATTCAATATCTAGAAAAATATTGTAAATCTTATTTTTCATAGTGAGATCTTTCTGGACTCGGTCCCCGTGGTTTTTCTCAATTTGAGTTTCCACGTAAAATTCTCGGTATTGATTTTGGCTATTATTTCTATTATTTCTTATCCGTTATAATCTTATGGTGTGGGAAAATAATGCTGGTATTTTTTTGGATCGCATCTGCTATCGTTTTTTGTTGCTGCCAGATTTCGTCGTCGTTATTTTTCTCAACACAAGGAACCATGTCCAATTAGTGTTTAGGGCATCAAATTTCTTATTGCATGACCAGTGCTTCAGTTTTTGAAGCCTCTGAGAAGGTAAGAGGCTCAAACAAATCACTATTAGTTTGAGTAGTAAAAACTCGAAGTTTAAAAATACCAGATTTGGATCTCGTTGTCATCGGATTAGCATTTGGTACAGGCTTAATAGCTCCACCGGAGGAAATAACATTCTTCTACAGGTGGAAGACTGGAAAGAGGAGAAGACGTTAAAGAGAAAGGAATAGGAGGGGAGATGGGGTGGGAAAATGCAATGTTAGAATGAGACGTGGTTGAAACATAAGCGTGAGACAGAGTGGGTGATGAAGCGAAAAATAAGCGATGGAGTATCCCATTCGATTGAAGGAATGCCATTAGATGAGGGAGCAATAGGTGTTGTAATAGTGCCAGGAAACGAGAAGTGTGGATGAGGATTAAAGTGAGGAGCTTGCGGCGAGTAAAAGATTGTGAACATCCTCAATGATGGTAGAGTCAGAGCGGCTGGTAATAGCAGTAACAAAAGAGTTGTATTCACTCCTCAATCTGGAAAGAAGATACAATAACTGATCTTTGGAAAAGACTGGTATTGAGTTTCTGAACATATTCTGAAACTATGAGTCCATTTTTAAAAATGGAGTGGAGCTGTCGATGTAATTCAATGAGACGAGCAAGGGAAGTGGACGAGTAGAGTTGAGCAAGAGCTTTCTAAACCGTAGAGGCAGATGTTAGCAGACAATTTGAGACAGAAGATAATCTGTAAGGGACGCACAGCTCGTCATAGTGATGCCAAATGGTGTAATCAGGATTATGAAGATGCGTATCATCAAGAAAGGGTGAAGGAGGAACAGAGGATCCCAGTTTAATTGTTAGAGTTTGATTAACAGAGGAAAAGGGTGGAAGAGGAGAAGATGCATTGCTAGAAATAGAGAGAAGTAATGCACAAATAAAAAATACATTTTTGTAAAAGACCGAATCTTAATTAATTACTACAATGTAATCCCCTCTATATATGCGAGAGGAAATCATTTACACAGTTGCTTTAACAGAAAATACAAGTGAGATAGACTGAGGTGGAGAGTGGTTTTAGAAGGGGAAGGGAGTGACACAACTGATCCCAACAATATCATATGTCGGATCCAAATCGAGATGATAGCATATGTCGTATAAAACGCGAGTGAAATTATTACTATACATAGTTACAAAATTATATTATTAACAAAAAATAGTTTAAGGGTTAGCTTTCAAAACGTACTTGTTTGAACTTTACTTTTATTTTTAAATAGTTTCAGCTGCAACGATACCAAGAAAAGAAAAACCTAAAATAGGGATGACAATGTTAGACGGAGATAATCCCTTTTAAATGGAACATTTACATATAACATCTTATGACAAAACCATATTTCAAAATCAAAATCCAATTGGGGATATGAAAAAAGAAGACAAATGCTGATGAGTTGATTTGTAGATGTTAGAATAACAACAGTAATTCTAATGAGTTGATTTGTAGATGTTAGAATAACAACAATAATTCTATCTGCAATGAACTCACATTTCAAAACAGCAAGTATTTGTTGACCCCAGAGCTTGTGCAACTAAGCTATGCAAAAACAGCCTTTATCTTTGTTTTTTGATCCTCTGTTAGTGTGGTAGGGAATAGAACCTCAAACTTCACATACAGATCTCCTTTCTTGGTGCTAAAATGCAAGGGCATCCCTTCCCCTTTGAATTTCCTCACTTCCTTGGGTTTAGTCACTCCCTAATCACTCAACCAACCCATAAACATGGTAAGCAACATAATATTTTCCAATTTATTCAAGAATTATAAAAAATCAGACCAAACCAGGTGAGCTCTAGATCAGATCAGATCAGTGCTTACCCTTGTGCCTATGTCCACTAGTCGTTCGTCGAGATGTTTGATAGTCTTTTCAAAGCCTACCAGTGCTTGAACCTGAAATTGGAAGATCGGAAATGGAGACCATTGTGTAAGATATCAATTCCAAAAAAAAAAAAAATGCAGACACTTTATACTTTCAGAAGATGTAACCAAAAGAGATTCAACATTAACCATCAAATCAATTAAATCAACATAAAACTCGTTAATTTGCTCATCTAATAAGATTAGCATGGCTATTTAAACAGTTCCCAACTACAGAAAATCAAGAATCTAAAGAACCATTATAAAGCTTTTAGAAAAAGAGCTCTAACACTCCCATTTCACGTTAAATAGAACTTGGAACAATAGTGTCAACTCTACAATTAGATGACTGGAAAAACCCCTCACCAGTGTTATAGTGACGGTGGTATGCAAGTCATTGCCTTCTCTTGTAAAACGGTCATGTGGTGCAGTGCGAATTCGGAACTGCATAATTGAATTAATTTTGGCATTTTCAAGCAAGCAGAAAATAGACTGTAGATTTTGGTTGACAAATGCAAAACAAAAAAAGAAAAAAAGAACCTCACTTTCAAATCTCCAGCTTCTCCATCAATTATAGGCTCGCCATCTTCATAAAAGACCACTTCCTAAAAAGGAAACCAATTTGTTGATTTAAAGATATTATAATCAATGTCTGCTATATAAAGAACAAGTAAGAATTCAAGAAGACGGGAGTAAAACATTGCCTAATAGCTTCACAAGAGCAGCGATAACAAATTGATATATGTTTTCACTACCATGACAAGACCTATGAAATGCATTGACATCCATTAGAATGAAATTCATAAAGATTCACAGTTGCTGATTCATATGATCCTTACATGTCCATCTTGCATTCCTTTCTCGATATCAACAGTAATAAAGTATCCTTCCCTTTCGTATTTGACATTTGGGCATTGCTCGCAGACCTAAAAGAGTAAGCGATAAAGGAATAAATATATGACTAGCAACATGATAGATGAGTCAAATAAAAAATAAGATAAGAATGCTATCCGATAATTTGATAAAGTGAACTATAGAGTGTAAGAAGATCAGAGATATTATGAACCTGTTCTGTCATCTGCTGAAACATTCCTGGACCAATCTGTCTATGATAGACTTCATTTCTACAGTTGCAACGCCTTTTCCCAGGTGCTGGCTTTAAAATGTTTTTCTCCCTCCAGACCTAACAAATCCATATTCAAAGCAAATGTGTAATCCTTTCAGACATTCAGAGTCAAAGAACTACT
Source organism: Begonia peltatifolia (assembly GCA_022433055.1). Taxonomy (NCBI): domain Eukaryota; kingdom Viridiplantae; phylum Streptophyta; class Magnoliopsida; order Cucurbitales; family Begoniaceae; genus Begonia; species Begonia peltatifolia. The sequence goes on along the minus strand of CM039519.1, from coordinate 24,458,566 downwards.
TTAGGAGTGAAATGGAAAAGGAGAAACAGCAGGGAGATAATCGTTTTAAATGCGCTGAAATTCGCAGTTAAGAGTATTAATAAATAGGCAGAGTTAATCAGTAAAGATGATTCTTCCGCATTATGAAATGTCAAACATTAACAAGTGAAGACACCTTGCACAAAGATAAGATTCCAAAGAAAAACAAAAGTCACAAAACCATTCATAAAAACACTACATATTTCACATGCTGGGCAATATCTACATAATGTTATTCATAATTCCAAAGGTTGAAGGTGGGTAAGGCTACTATTTTCAGTTAATCTATATGTTGAAAAGAAAGACAGTAGCCAGGAAAAGGAAAAAGAAAAAAGAAATCTGGCCAAGTCTGAACAACATCCAAAAATCTTAATTAGATAGATGCATTTAGTGAAACTATATATTTATGTCCTTTGGTTTCCATTTTCTAGTTAGACAGGGATGCAAGAAAGACAAATAAACATTCTTGTGCCTTGAGCAGAAATCTATCAGGTGAATAAACAAGCCAACTCATGAATTCAGTTCGATGAATTCTATTGAATGCTGTAAGGGAGGTAACCAACTTAGAATATTCACTCTTCTTATGAAATGAGAAAGCAAACAATGTCCACTTTCAATATCAACAACCATCAGCTGATTAAAAAAAACCTACTTATTCCAGGAGGCAAATATTGTTGAATCATTTAAGAACAATAGTTACCTTCAAGGAACCCCCCATATACAAATCTTCCAGTGTGGCATCCAAGTCTATAATCACATCATCACCTTTGACAATTTTCTCTTCCTCTTCCATTGAACCTCCTCCACCAAAAAACCTACACATAATCAGAGTAGTACATACATATACTTTAGAGCCAGAATACATAAATATCTCCCGTTGCATATTGATGATGAGGAATGAATTATAATATCAAACCAAGTACATATATCTTGGTCCTTTTTTATTTGCAAAGATATGCATATTGGAACTTAAAGATGACACAGGAGTAATCCACTAAAAATGTGACACCCCAAAAACTCCCTCAACCATAAAATCCTACAAAAGTCTAAACCATAAAAAGTATTAGCAAAAAGAAAACTTGAATGCCTCTATAGAAGTAAAGTAGATTTCTGTTCAATATACAATATGCTTGCCAAATTATGAAATGTGTATGAAGCTAAGGCATTACCATATTACATAATTCGAACCGCAAAACAATCAAAATTTTTAATAAAGGAAGCTCCTAACGATGGGAACTGAAGAGTGTATCAATGAACTATATGTCCATTTCCAATTTTTGTTCATAACCTCTGACACCATTTGTCATTTTACTGTTGACAAATTAGTTTTCATCATTGAACGACAAAAAAAAGGAAGAGCAATAACAGCTGAACTTACTGGCTAAATATGTCCTGCACATTCATTCCCATTCCACCACCTCTGCCTCCACTAGCTGCATGCTGTTTTAGACCCTCTTCCCCATATTTATCATAAATGTTCCTCTTTTCAGAATCCGATAGAACCTCGTAAGCTAATCAAGCCAAAGACGTAACATGAAAAACGATTTTAGAGAGAAAAAAAAATCTAAAACATAATAAGTGCGTTCGCAGCAGAAATACAAATGAAAGAAGCAATACCATTGCTGATCTCCGTAAATAGCTTTTGAGCCTCTTCATTGCCCCGATTCTTATCTGGGTGGTACTTCAAAGCAAGCTTCCTGTACGCCCTTTTAATCTGTTCATCCGAAGCCCCTCGCGATACTTGCAATATATCATAGTAGCTCTTCCTGTTAACAATTTTCATCTTTTTAAAATAAGCAAACGGAAACATAATAAAGAGGGAAAAAGATCGAGACGCTTACGCAGCAATAGCAGTGAGAACGCAGCAGAGAGCACACGAAATGAAAAGCAGCAATGCTCTCCTCCGCGCCATAAAATGGACTAGGAATCGCACGAGTCAGTGAAAATTCAGATCGTTCCGACGTAAATCAAATGCCAACAATTCACGTTCAGATGGAAAATATATGAATTTTGGCTTCAGAACAGCAGCAAAATCTCTCTCTCTCTCTCTCTCTCTCGTGTTCCCCCTCTCCTGACGTTGAAGCGAGGGAATACTTCTGTTGAACCAGACTTTTCGGTCCCAAGGCAACGTGTTCTGGAGAAAACTGGCCAATGAGAAGAGGCCTTGTGTATTTTTAAACCAATAAGAAATAGCCACGTGATCATCTTCCATAGTTCCGGGTCTTGAAATTACAAGCAGGCCCAATAAGCCCAGTTTGACAAATTTTAGTAGTTAGCAGTAAGCGGCCCATCTTAGCTGTAAGCGGCCTACATATTTCGGACAATTAAAAAAACTTTAAATATATTCATCAATTTGTCTATTAAATCAACCACGTGTATATCATGTTTTCAACTAGATAAGGTACTTTAAGTCGATTCTAACTAGATTTCAAACTCTATCGATATTCTATCTAATAATTTATAATTCTATTAATCATAAAGTAGAGTTTAAAATTGAGTCAAAAATCACCAGAGAAATAAAAATCAAATGGAAATATTTTATTAAATATATTGATAGTAAGATTCAAATTGTTAATAGCAGAAATGTAGAAATTTGATTAAACGAAAAATAGTTAAAATATAATCTATAAATAATTCAAAATATTAATATTCAAATTGCACTTATTTGCTTTTAGTGATCTTATGGATTGTAGAATCCCTCGGCATTCCTAACAGCGGTGATATGCTCCACCATTGTTTACCCGATTTTGAAAAATACTAAACCTTAAAAGCTAGACAACTAGTTTTCTATGTACAAAATATGTGAACAGCAAAAATTATATTTTAGATTCAAAAATCTAAATTTAAATTTGAAGACAAATCTTTTTTAATCTTGAATCTCGAAGGATGATGTGCCGCACAAATCTGTCGTTGACTCGTAGGCAAGCAGGTTAACCAAATATTACACCTCTTTTTATTTCGCCAGAAATGAGTTGCAAATGAGCTTAGACGGAATTCCAACACTAAAAGATTAGGACAATGGGGAGTACTACTTGCTAAAATGCTCACCAAATGCGTGCATGGAACAAGGAAGATGTCCTGATCTATAATTGACACATAGAAAAGGAAAAACAAATAAAGCGTAGGCCACGTGTAGTTTAATTGATTATATAGGGCCTGACAATGTAGTTATGACCGTACAAAATTCTTTAATTGTCATTTGAATTTATAACTTTTTGCAAGAGTTTTTATACCCCTAGCTAAGGATTACTTCCTAATGCAAGAATTTAAGAAATTAACCTGTTTGCCATTTGGAAATTTCCACCATTTCCTTCGGTTGTTAGAAAAATGTTTGATATTTTATCACTTTTGATAAGATTATCTTTATTCAACTTTATTTTCTACTTTTGTTGAAGTTGAAATATTTAAGTAAAATTGCGAAATCTCACGCATTATCAAATTGGAGTGATATCTATTCATTGAAGGGTGCGTTGTGTACCAATTCTAGCAAACTTGTGTTCATCCACACTTAACTTTCTTTCTGTTTGGACTTTGAATTTGAAATTTGAGGAGTTATTCTACAATTATAAAAAGTTGAGCTATCCAAATTTCGCGTACATTGAGCTGTTTTTAACACGGAACATTTGCTCACCATAGTTGTGAAGACTTTCTTTTGTTGGTTCCAATTGTCTACAAGGAAAAGTAACTCGTTTTCCGTCATTGGTGGGCCATGAAAAGTTCTATTTTCTCACCAAGTATATCTTCATCATTTGATAAAAGGGAATAAATTATTAGTGCAACAGAACAAACATAATTATATATAATTGAGAAACAACAATAATTAAATTCAACCATACAAATCTTATGACTTATATTTAAATTACATACATGAGTCATGCTATCATCAATTTTACATAAATAATAACTAGGGTAAAAACTAATTTGAACTATAAACTATGGATTTAAAAAAAAAAAAAATTCTTAAACTAAACTCTAACAATTTAAATTTTAAATTATAAAAAATCTAACAAATCAAATCCGGGCCGGGGTGGGGGGTGTATTGACCCCTTGATCACTCATTGTTTTAAAAATACGTCTAAAATGGAAGACTGATCTCAAATGGATGGCTCTCCGTTATGAATTTTTGCTTAAAATGAGGGTCGATCTTAAGTAAACAGCCCCCCATTTTTTCCATGTAGGAACGGGGGGTCGATGTGGGGGATGGAGACCTCTCGTTCACGTGCGCAACACGTGTCTTAAAAACAAAGGGCTGTTGTCCAGAGTCGACCCTCCATTTTTAAAATTGCTCTTCAGAACTGAGAGACCCTGTCGGGGCTCCATTTTTGAAAATAAGGGACCGTGTTTTGGACATCGGCCACTGATTTCAAAATGTTTCTTGAACACGAAGGGCCATTTTCGAAGACGGGCTCACGTTTTACAAATTTATCTTTGCAACGGGGGGCCGTTGTACGGACGTAGCTCCCCGTTTTTAAAATTAGGGATGAAAATGGGGGGATGATGTCCAAATTGAGGGGTTGATCCCCAACACCATATAAAAAATTGGCCCCCCTTCCACCCCCCACTTTCAGAAACTCTTTTGACAATGTGATTCCGACTCCAAAATCCGATCACTTGACTCTAAAATTCAAAAATCTCCTGTTGATTTCTCTGATACTAATTGTTTCATGCAATTAGTATCTAAAAATCTTACAAAACTGAACCTAAATCGCCCACCTTCAGAAAATTCGATCCCTAATTCTCGACCACCTGCAAATTCGATCATTTTACGTGTAATAACCCAGAAAATTTTGGATTTTTGAATCTAATTTCTGATATTTTAATTTAATCTCGGTTGGTGTTTCGGAAAATATTTTAACGGGTAAATTAAGTTATAAAACCTGGAATCTAGTTTTAGTAATAGTTTCTGAAATTTAAAGTTGGGAGGATGAGAATTTAACAAAGTGACGGACAATAAAAACACGTTAAAGCAATTTGGAAATTTTAATTAAATAAATAAAAAAGAAAATAATATTACAACAACCGAATGGCTTCGGGAGCTGTTGTAAACCTCGTGCCCGAGAAGAGAGACCGAGAGGAAGAGCAGGAACCGGGGAGGAAGTGCCGACGATCGACTGCCGTGAGTGGGAAGCTGGTGTACGGGGTGCTCCGGCGAGCTGAAGCCAGCTGGTGGCTCGCTTCTCTGCGCTGGAAATTCGATCGAAAAACAGGTAACCTTCCCCTGTTTATCTTTCGGTCTTGGCAACCGATTGTGGTCGGTATGCCTTGGGCTGGACTTCCGAAGTTCGGGCTTGTAACCATGACGTTTAGAAGGGTGCCTCAACCGTGTTTAACCGTTGATTGGCAGAGTGCTCGGGTTGGGAGGGAAAAACCCAAGATTTGCTGGCTGTGGGGTTCGGGTTTTTGAGTTTAAAATTCATGGTTTTGTTCAGATTATGCTTAATTGGTTGGAATGTGGATGTTTGGTGAAGAAGTTTGTGGGAAACGGGTTGATGTCAAAATTTAGTTTGGTTTTGTATGAAAATAGATTTTTTTTTTAGTCGTTTTGGCCTAGCTTCGGTTGATCATTTTAAATTATGTTTTTGTGGGTTAAATTAGGTTGTTAGAGGGATGTATGGCCGCTGGAATCGTCCGATTCTGATATCCCACGCAAAAGTAATGCACGTCGGAAGTTTATGTTGGATTTGGTCCAAGCCAAATTTGTGAGCGTTTTTCGTATAATTGTGACGTGTGATAGTGGCATGGCTGTTTTTGATGCGTAAAGCTAATTTTGAGTGAGTTTTGATTGAAGAAAAACAAAAATGTGAAATTGAATAAAAATGGGTAGATTCGGTTTCGGAGTTTTTCCACCTAGCTGCAGCTTACCGTTTTAAAATCTGTCTTAGTATGTTAAACTAGGTTCCTAAAGGGACGTTTAACCACTTGAATCGTTCGATTTCGTTGATGAACGCAAAAGTTATGCTCGTCCGAACTTTATGCTGGTTTTCGGCCGAACCACATTGTGACCCGTTTTAACTGGAATTTCATGGATTTGATTAAGGAATGTCATTTTAAATTATTTGGTGAGTTTTGAAGTAAAGATTGATGAGTGAATTGTTTGTGTTTTAGGTTGAGGCATTTTTGGCGAAGCTGTGCGTCGAGTGAGCTTAGGACACCAAGTAAGTAGTGCATGCATGCGTTTTGCCCAAGTGGGCCTACACCATAGAACTTTAGGATTTATGTGATTGATTGTGGTGTGCGTGCATATTGTTTGACATGCATCACTTTTTTTAAAAACAAGAACGAAAATGGTTTTGAGCATGTTTTGAGTATGTGGTGAGACGCGTGGCGGTGGTACCTGCGGATCCTGCTAGTGTGTGAGCCGGTGCTTAATCAACCGTGGATTCCGCTCGAGGAGTGGGCCGGCTGGGCCGTCACGCGGCGTGAATATGTTGACGGTGAGGGTGGTGGGCAGTGGTACCGCGGATCCTACTAGTGTGTGGGCCGGTGCAACACCAGTTTCGGATTCTGCTCGAGTAGTGGGCCGGCTGGGCTGTCGCAAAATGTGTGTGTGTGGCAACTGTGGCCCCGTGCTGGGGAGGCTGGAATGGGGGCGACGTGTCAGGGTGTAGTGTGGCGCGATGTACACCCTCACCCTAATGTGGTTGCCTTGTGGTGATGCGTGTGTGTAGCTTGTGGGCCTCGTTCCTGGGGAGTCTGGGACGATGGTGACGTATCAGGGTGTACGGTGGCGTTGGGTACCCCTTACCCTGGTGCGGTTACACTATGCGTCACAGATGTGACAACATGAGTATGAGTGTAGAGATTGCATGTGATAGGATTGCATTGTCAGCTTTTACTTTCATATCGCATTACTCATTGAGCGTTAGACTTACGATATGTCTATGGTGTATATACTGACGATATTGCTGGTGAGGCTCAAGTGCCTAGTCCTGAGGCATAGGACGGTTGGCGGCATGCGACCGGGGCACCGGATGACGGATTTTGTTAGGGCGACCCGACCCGTGGAGACGGTAGGTGGTGGCTTGGCTATTACGGGTATTTTATTTTGCTGTGTCGATGTACAGTTGATTAGACGAGTTGTATAGGCGTCGGTTGTATAGAGGTTTATGGAGTGCATGTGATTTCGGTGACGTACGCGTATGTTTTACATGTAGGAGCATGGTAATGCTTTATACTGTGGACTTTCCTCATTTGTAGTTGATTGATTTTCATTGTCTTTAAACTTTGATTATTTTATTATAAAGATTCTCTGGCTGGTTGATAGATAAATATTGTTAGTTTCTGGTGAACTGTGTGCAGTGTTTAAATTTTGGGATGGCCAGTTTTTAGGCGTTACTCTGCCGAAATTTCGGGAGAGAGGTTGAGAGTCGAAAGGATATGGAATAGGTCGGGATGCGTACAATGAGTGTTAGAGAAGTGTGGAGGGGAGCGGAAGTGCGGCGTGGTCACAGATGCGCAGGGCACGCGGCTCTGCGGGTGCTCACGGGTTGTGCGGCGTCGGGTAAGGGCATGCGTGCGGACGTGTGGTACGGAGGCAGGGTGCGTGGGGCACGCGGCGCTGTGAGCGTGCGCGTGACGTAGTGATGTTGAGTTGGCACGCGCAGCACCGTGAGGGTGCGCGCAGGGTGTCGAAGTGTGGGTGAGAGTGTGCGACATCGAATTTGTGCAGTTCGAGGTATGTGTTGGACTCCTTCCTAGGATTTCGAGTCTTGTCGTTTTATTTTAAAACTATTTTAAATTGTTGTCTTTTCCGCTGCGTATTTTAATATTGAGGATTTCGTGTTCTCTCTTCGGGGCGCTAGTTGTTTTCGAATCGAGTCGAAATTTTTATATACTCACAAATGTTCTTTTGAATATGATTTGAAAACGAAAGTGGTATTAAATTGAGTGAGTTGTATTAAGTCTCTGTATGTCATAGTGTGTAGATGTACTGTAGCGCACCGGGAACGTGTGAGTTTCTCGGGGTGTTACAGTTATGGTATCAGAGCCACGGGGTTGACGTCGTTTAGAGGATTACCTAACACCGCCAGTCGCTGCGCGGGAGCACTCCACCAACTGTAAGTGTTTAGAATTGAATTTATTTTAAGACTAATTTGAGCTTTGTATATGTTAAGGTAGGAAATGTTAGGAGAGGCGAGAGGCAGAGGTAGAGGCCGACCACGGCGAGAGGCGCCTACAGTTGTGGGCGATATAGATGATACTGTCTGGCAGCTTACCGAGTTAGTCCACCGTCAGTCTCAGCAGTTGGAGAGATTTATGAGCAGGGACGACCAGGGTCAGTCTAGCGCCCAGGGTTCCTCTGACAGAGGGGGTGATAGGCTGCATAGACTTAGTCCTCTGACTTTTGACGGGTCATCTCTGGATCCTCTCAGTGCTGAGGAGTTGATACAGAGCATGGAGAGGATGATGAGTTTTGCAAAGGTGGAGGAATAGGACAAAGTTTCTAGTGCGGCATTCTATCTTGGAAAGGATGCGAGCCATTGGTGGGATACTGTAGTGGCCACGAGAGATGTAGAGACCATGACCTGGGAGGAGTTCAGGTCGGTGTTTTTCGGCAAGTATTTCAGCCATTCTGTCAGGACACAGAAGATGGTGGAGTTTGCACAGTTGAGGCAGACAAGCACTGTTGCTGAGTATGTACGACAGTTTAAGGCCTTGTCGCGGTTTGCAGGGCATTTGATGAGCTTCGATGAGAATAAGGTATATCAGTTTGTGCAGGGCCTGAAGCCGGATATCTCTATGGGCATGCAGATTGCGGGGACTCGAGGTATGCCATACGAGGAGGTGGTAGCGAAGGCCCTGGACATTGAGGAGGCTCGGACGAAGCTTCCTAGTTATAGGGAGGTACCTAAGGAGCAGCCTCGGAGGTCATTCAGAGAGTCGCTGCCACAGTCGAGCGGAGAGGGGGCGTCCATGCAGAAAGGCCTGTAGAGGCCTAGTGACAGTTCCAGCAGCTAGAGGAGCACCGAGAGACCGCAGGGGTCGGGACGGTTTCTAGTGTGCCCGAAGTGTCAGAGGAGCCACTCGGACGAGTGCAGAGTGGGCCCAGCACGGTGTTATAACTGTGGCAAGGTGGGCCACATGTCTAGGGAGTGCCAGAAGCCGCGTCAGAACCGTTGCTTCAACTGCAATGAGGTGGGACACTTTGCCAATAGATGCCTAGCTACGAGCAAGACGTCAGCTAGAGATACATTGAGGGTCTTTGCCCTTTTTGAGCCAGATGATGCTGCCCAGCCATTAGTGATTGCAGGTAACATTTTTGTTTCTGGTGTGACAGCTTATACTTTGATTAATACGGGCGCTACGCACTCGTTTGTGTCGACAGGTTTTGTTGTTAAGGCAAACTTCGAATTCAGTCCCGCCGAGCGACATTATGATGTGACCTTGCCATCAGGGGCACATCTGTATTCAGAACAGGTAGTGCGGGGCAATGTGGTGACGGTGGGGAGAAAGTAGTTGTATGCGGAGTTAGTCGTACTGCATATGAGCGGCTATGAGGTGATCTTGAGAATGGACTGGCTATTCAGACATCATGCCAAGATTGACTGCAGGACCAGAGAGGTTCATTTTCAGCCCCCGGACGGGAAAAGCTATACATTTAAAGTAGGTAAAGGTTTTGACAGGATTTCTGCTATCTTTTCTCGTTAGACTCCACGGTCCTTGGATAATTGTTGTCAGGGGTTTTTGGCAAGTGTCGAGGATGCACAGTCACAGGGTGATACTCGGTTGCAGGATATCCTTATTGTGCAGGAGTTCCCGGAGGTGTTTCATGATGATTTGCCAGGGTTGCCCCCTGACAGGGAGATTGAATCTGACATAGATATTTTTCCAGGTGCCGAGCCGGTGTGCAAGAACCCGTACAGGTTAGAACCTACCAAACTTAAGGAGCTGAAGGCTCAGTTAGAGGAGCTGACGGATAAGAGCTTTATACGCCCTAGTTTTTCACCTTGGGGTGCGCTAGTTCTATTCATCAAGAAGAAGGACGGATCCCTACGTATGTGTATTGACTATTGGGAGCTGAATAAGTTGACGGTGAAGAACAGGTATCCATTGCCGAAGATTGACGATTTGTTTGATCAGCTGCAGGGTGCCCGAGTGTTTTCTAAGATTGACCTGAGGTCCGACTATCATCAGTTGAAGGTAAAGGGCGAGGATGTACCGAAGACGGCCTTCAGGACGAGGTACGGACATTTTGAGTTCCTGGTTATGTCATTCGGGCTGACCAATGCCTTGCAGCGTTTATCGATTTGATGCACCGAGTGTTCAGGGAGTACTGGACAAGTGTGTGATCTTGTTTATCGACGACATCCTGATTTACTCACAGAGTGAAGAGGAGCAAAGGGAGCACTTGAGAACTGTATTGACTATTTTGAGTCAGCATCAGCTGTATGCTAAGTTCTCGAAGTGCGAGTTTTGGTTAGACAAGATTCACTTTTTGGGGCACGTTATTTCCTCTGAGGGTATTTCAGTCGATCCGGTGAAAGTTCAGGCTGTAAAGGAGTGACCGCGGCTAATCAGTGCTAGCGAGATACGTAGTTTTCTAGGGTTAGCTGGATATTATAAGAGATTCATTGATGGGTTCTCTAAGATCTTGGCTCCCTTGACCCGGCTGACTAGAAAGAATACGAAGTATAAATTGACCGACAGGTGTGAGGACAGCTTCAAGACATCGAAGCAGATATTGACTATGGCTTTTGTATTGAAGGAGAGAAGTTCTGCATTTATTGTGATGTCTCTAGGATTGGTTTGGGATGTGTTTTGATGCAGGGTGGGAGAATCATTGCCTATGCCTCTAGGCAGTTGAAGGCTTACGCGCAGAATTATCCACTTACGATTTGGAGTTGGCGGCTGTTGTATTTGCACTTAAGATTTGAAGGTATTACCTTTATGGGCAGTAGTGCGAGATTTACTCAGACCATCAGAGCTTGAGGTATATTTTCATGCAGAAGGAGCTGAATTTGCGACATAGGAGATGGCTCGAGCTGGTCAAGGATTACGATGTGGAGATCAAGTACCACCCGGTAAAGGCGAACGTGGTGGCAGATGCCTTGCGTTGGGTGACAGCTTCAACTTCTGCCATGACTTCGATAGGGCCTGTCGAGTTGATGACAGAGATGCAGAGTTTTGGCCTGGAGGTGGTTTCTGATCTGGCCACCACTCTTTCAGCCTTGTCGTTGAGGCTGACTATTCTGGACAGGATCAGGTAGGCCTAGGAGACTGACTCGAAGTGTAGCGAGCTGAAGGTGAGTATGGAGGCCAGGCCTAATTCTGAGTTCAGCTATTCAGAGGACGAGATTTTGAAATTTTGGGATAGGTGGTACGTCCCGAGGATGAGGAGCTGAGGAAGGATATATTATTAGAGGCCCATTCATCTTCTTTCTCTGTGCACCCCGGAAGCACTAAGATGTACAAAGATTTGAAGCAGCACTATTGGTAGCCTAATATGAAGCGAGCGGTGGCTGAGTATGTTGAGACCTGCGTAGTCTGTCAGCAGGTGAAGGCAGAACATCAGCGACCGTCTGGGATGCTCCAACCATTGCCAATACTGGAATGGAAGTGGGAGCGGATCACTATGAATTTTGTAGTGGGACTACTGAGGACTGCCAAGGGACATGATGCTATCTGGGTGGTTGTGGATAGGTTAACAAAGTCGTCTCACTTTTTGCCGGTGATGATGACTTATACCATGAATCAGTTTGCCCAATTATATATACAGGAGATAGTCAGGCTTCATGGGATCCCTGTGTCGATTGTTTCAGACCGAGACCCCAGATTCACGTCCAAGTTTTGGAGGCGTTTGCATAAAGCCATGGACACCAGGTTAGATTTCAGTACGGGCTTTCATCCTCAGACCAACGGGCAGTCAGAGCGGACTATACAGATTTTGGAGGATATGCTCAGGGCTTGTGTGTTGGAGTTTCAGTCGCCTTGGAGTAAGTTCTTACCGTTAGTGGAGTTCTCATATAATAACAGCTACCAGTCTACTATTGGTATGGCGCCATACGAGACCCTCTACGGAAGGAAGTGCAGGTCGCTATTGTATTGGGATGAGGTTGGGGAGGCCCGATTGATAGGTCCTAAGATTTTACAGCAGACTGTCGACAAAATTTCCGTTATACGGAAGATGATTGAAGCAGGTCAGAGTCGACAGAAGAGTTATGCAGACCAGAGGCGTCAGGAGTTGGAGTTTAGTGAGGGCGACGACGTATTTTTGAAGATCTCGCTGTTCAAGGGAATGGTGAGGTTTGGAAAGCAAGGGAAGCTCAACTCTCGATTTGTGGGACCTTTCCCGATTGTTAAGAGGATTGGGAGGACTACGTACCAGCTTTAGTTGCCTTCGTCGATGGATGCTATCCATGATGTTTTCCATGTCTCGATGATGAGAAAGTGTATGTGCGATCCCTCTCAGGTAGTGCCACAACAGGATATAGAGATCCAGCCGGCGCTGTCCTACGAGGATAAGCCAGTGAGGATCTTAGGATCTGCTGTAAAGGTGCTGCGCAACAAGGAGATCTCTTTGGTCAAGGTGTTGTGGTGTAATCATGGTGTGGAAGAGACTACTTGGAAGTGGCGTGAAGACATGGAGCGTCAGTAGCCCAACTTATTCGGTACGTAAATTTTGGGACAAAATTCTTATAAGGTGGAGGGGATGTAATAAGCCAGAAAATTTCAGATTTTTAAATCTAATTTATGAAATTTTTAATTTAATATCGGTTGGTGTTTCGGGAAATATTTTAACGGGTAAATTAAGTTATAAAACCCAGAATCTAGTTTTAGTAATAGTTTCCGAAATTTAAAGTCGGGAAGACGAGAATTTAACGAAGTTACGGACGATAAAAACACGTGAGGATAATTTGGTAATTTTAATTAAATAAAAATAAAAATAAAAATAAAAATGTTATAACAACCGAATGGCTTCGGGAGGAAGCCATTCGGCTGTTGTAAACCGAGCGCTCGAGAAGAGAGACAGAAAGGGAGAGCGGGAACCGGGGAGGAAGTGCCGACGATCGACTGCCGTGAGTGGGAAGCCGGCGTGCAGGGTGCTCTGGCGAGCTGAAGCTGCTGGTGGCTCGCTTCTCCGTGCTGGAAATTCGACCGAAAAACAAGTAACCTTCCCTTGTTTATCTTTCGATTTTGGTGACCGATTGTGGTCGGTATGCCTTGGGCTGGACTTCCGAAGTTCGAGCTTGTAACCAAGACGTTTAGAAGGGGGCCTCAACCGTGTTTAACCGTTGATTGGCCGCGTGCTTGGGTTGGGAGGGAAAAATGTGATATTTGCTGGCTGTGGGGTTCGGGTTTTGGGTTTTTGAGTTTAAAATCCCTAGATTATGCTTAATTGGTTGGAATATGGATGTTTGGTGAAGACGTTTGTGGGAAACGGGTTAATGTCAAAATTTGAATTAGTTTTGTGTGAAAATAGATTCTGTTTTTAGCCATTTTGGCCTAGCTTCGGTTAATCGTTTTAAATTCTGTTCTTGTGGGTTAAATTAGGTTGTTAGAGGGACGTATGGTCGCTGGAATCATTTGATTCCGATATCCGACGCAAAAGTTATGCGCGTCGGAAGTTTATGTCAGATTTTGGTCCAAGTCAAATTTGTGAGCGTTTTTTGTAGAATTGTGACGTGTGATAATGACATGGCTGTTTTTGATGCGTAAAGCCAATTTTGAGTGAGTTTTGATTGAACAAAAACAAAAATGTGAAATTGAATAAAAAGGGGTAGATTCGGTTTCGGAGTTTTTCCACCTAGCTTCGGCTTACCGTTTTAAAATCTGTCTTAGTATGTTAAACTAGGTTCCTAAGGGGATGTTTAGCCACTTGAATCGTTCGATTCCGTTAACAGATGCAAGAGTTATGCGCATCCGAACTTTAGGTTGGTTTTTAGCGGGACCAAATTGATGACCCGTTTTAGTTGGATATCATGGGTTTAGTTAAGGAATGTTATTTTTAGCTTATTTGGTGAATTTTGAAGCGAAGATTGATGTGTGATTGTTTGTGTTTTAGGTTGAGTCACTTTTTGGCAAAGCTGTGCGTCGCGTGAGCTTAGGACGCCAGGTAAGTAGTGCATGCATGCGTTTTGCCCAAGTGGGCCGACACCGTAGAACTTTAGGATTTATGTGATTGATTGTGGTGTGCGTGCGTATTGTTTGACATGCATCATTTTTTTTAAAACGGTAACGAAAATGGTTTTGAGCATGTTTTGAGTAAGTGGTGAGACGCGTGGCTGTAGTACCGCGGATCCTGCTAGTGTGTGGGGCGGTACGTAACCAACCGTGGATTCTGCTCGAGGAGTGGGCCAGCTGAGCCGTCACGTGGCGTGTATGTGTTGACGGTGAGGATGACGGGCAGTGGTACCGCGGATCCTACTAGTGTGTGGGCCGGTACAACACCAGTCGCGGATTCCGCTCGAGTAGTGGGCCAGCTGGGCTGTTGCGAAATGTGTGTGTCAGGTTGCTGGGGAGTCCGAGACGGTGGCGACGTGTCAGGTTGTAGAGTGGCGCTAGGTTCCTTCTTACCCTGGTGCGGCTATACTATGCGTCACAGATGTGATAACATGAGTGTGAGTGTAGAGACTGCATGTGATAGAATTGCATTGTCGGCTTTTACTTTCATATCGCATTACTTACTGAGCGTTAGGCTTATGATGTGTGTTCTATGGTGTAGGTGCTGACGATATTGCTAGTTTTCAAAATTTTAAAGTCGGCAGGACGAGAATTTAACGAAGTTACGGACAATAAAAACACGTGAAGGTATTTTTGTATTTTTGATTATTTTAAAAAAATAAAAAAATGGATATGACAACCGAATTGCTTCGGGAGGAAGCCATTCGGCTGTTACACCTTGGCGCCGAGAGAACCGAGAGGGAAACGCGAGGGAAAGAGAAATTCTGAACTCCGATCTTCGGCCGACGAACGTAAGCGTGGGAGAAACCGCGGGCGACTAGGTGCTCGGCTGTGTCCTGTTGTCCCTTCGACCGAGTGCACAATGACGCCGCGATAAGCTCCTACCCTTTTCTGCCTTTTTCCGTTTTTTTTTTCTGTCTCTATTTTGGCCGAGCTTAGTGCTCGACCTGCTTTCATTTTTGATGGAATTGGCCGCAAAATTGCAGTGGAGTAGGAGGGAGATGCCATGAATTTAAGGAAATCGAAAGTGAGTCCTGTCAGTTTCTTGTTTTGGCCGAGCTTGGTGCTCGGCCTCCTTTCAATTCCGGTGAGCTTGGCCGAAGTGTATGAGTGAAATGTGCCTAGTTGTGTATAGAAATTATGAAATTTGAATTGAAATCAAAATCGGGTCTCTATTTTGTGTAGGGGCAGTTTCTGTTTTTGGCCATTTCGGCCTAATTTCGGTTGATCGTTTTAAATTCTATTTGTGTGGGTTAAATTAGGTTGTTAATGGGATGTATGGCCGCTGGAATCGTTCGATTCCTAAATTCGACGAAAAAGTTATGCGCGTCGGAAGTTTATGTCGGATTTTGGTCCAAGTCAAATTAGTGAGCGTTTTTCGTAGAATTGTGACGTGTGATAGTAGCGTAGCTGTTTTTGATGTGTAAAACTAGTTTTAAGTGAGTTTTGGTTGAATAAAAACAAAATTGTGAAATTAAATAAAAAGAGGCAGATTCAGTTTCGGGGTTTTTCCACCTAGCTGCGGCTTACCGTTTTAAAATCCATCTTAATATGTTAAACTATGTTCTTAAGGGACATTTAGCCACTTGAATCGTTCGATTCCGTTAACGGACGCAAAAGTTATGCGCGTCCGAACATTAGGCTGGTTTTTAGCCGAACCAAATTGGTGACCCGTTTTAGTTGGAATTTCATGGGTTTAATTAAGAGATATTATTTTTAACTATTTGATGAATTTCGAAGCGAGATTGATGAGTGATCGTTTATGTTTTGGATGGAGACATTTTTGGCGAAGCTGTGCGTCGAGTGAGCTTAGGACGCTAGGTAAATGGTGCATGCATGTACTTTGCCCAGGTGGGCCTACACCGTAGAACTTTAGGATTTTATGTTGTTGATTGTGGTGTGCGTGCGTATTGTTTGACATGCATCATTTTTTTTCTAAAACGGGAATGAAAATGGTTTTGAGCATATTTTGAGTAAGTGATGATACACGTGGCAGTGGCACCGCGGATACTATTATTATGTGGGCCGGTACGTAACCAACTGCAGATTTCGCTCAAGAAGTGGGCCGGCTGGGCCGTCACGTGGCGTGTATGTGTCGATGGTGAGGATGATGGAAAGTGGTACCGCGGATCCTGCTAGTGTCCGAGCCGGTGCTTCACCAGTTGCAAATTTCGCTCGAGCAGTGGGCCGGCTGGGCTGTCGCGAAGTGTGTGTGTGGTAACTGTGGCCCCGTTGTTGGGGAGGCTGGCACGGGGGCGAGGTGTCAGAGTGTAGTGTGGCGCGAGGTAAACCTTCACCCTGATGTGGTTGCTTCGTGGTGATGCATGTGTGTAGCTGGTGGACCTCATTGCTAGGGAGTCCGGGATGGTGGCGATGTGTCAAGGTGTAGGGTGGCGATGAGTTCCTCCTCACCCTGGTGCGGCTGCACTACGCGTCACAGATGTGACAACATGAGTATGAGTGTAGAAACTGCATATGATAGTATTGCATTGTCGGCTTTTACTTTCATATCGCATTACTTACTGAGCGTTAGACTTATGATGTGTGTTCTTTGGTGTAGGTGCTAACGATATTGCTGGTGAGCCTCGAGAGCTAGGCACCAGACGACGGATTTTGTTAGGGCGACCCGATCCGTGGAGATGGTAGGTGGTGGCTTGACTATTGTGGGTATTTTCTTTTGTTGTGTCGATATCTAGTTAATTAGACGAGTTGTATAGGTGTCAGTTGTATAGGGGTTTATGGAGTGCTGTGGTTTTGGTGACGTGCGTATACTGTTTACATGTAAGAGCTTGGTAATTCTCTATATTGTGGACTTTCTTCATTTGTAGTTGATGGATTTGTTGTCTTTAAACTTCGATTTGGTTATGGAGTTTTCTTTGGATGGTGGATGGATAGATATTTCTAGTTTTCTGGTGAATTGTATGCAGGGTTTTATTTTTGGGATAGCCAGTTTTTAGGCGTTACTCTGCTGAAATTTCGGGAGAAAGGTTGTGAGACGAGAGAATAAGGAATAGGTCGGGATGTGTACAGTGAGTACTAGGGAAGTGTGGATGGGCGTGGGAGTGCAGCGTGGTCGCAGGTGCGCGGGACACGCGGCCCTGCGGGTTCTCACGGGTCGTGCGGCGTCGGGTGAGGGCGTGCGTGCGGACGTGCTGTACGGAGGCAGGGTGCGTGGGGCACACGGTGCTGTGAGCGTGCGCGTGACATGGTGATATTGAGTTGGCGCGCGCGACACCGTGAGGGTGCGCGCGGGGTTTCGAAGTGGGGACGTGAGTTTGCAGCACCGAATTTGTGTAGTTCGAGGTGTGTGTTGGACTCCCTCCTAGGGTTTCAAGTTTTGTTAACTTATTATTAAAACTACTTTAAATTATCTTTTCCGCTGCGTATTTTGTATTGAGGATTTCGTGTTCCCTCTTCGGGGAGCGAGTTGTTTTTGAATTGAGTCAAAAATTTTTATACTCACAAATGTTCTTTTGAATATGATTTGAAAACGAGAGTGATATTAAATTAAGTGAGTTTGTGTCAAGTTTCTGTTGTCATAGTGTGTAGACGTAGTTAGTAACGCACCGGGGACGTGTGGGTCTTCGAGGCGTTACAAACTCCTCTGGTCTCTACAGTAGCATCAGAGTCTGCTTTTAGTGCAGGTGGACGAGTGTATGATGAACATCGATGACAACTTGCACCTGATCTTGTGGAGACACTTATTTGCATGAAAGATTGGAATGATGCCGTTACGAGAAACCAACACGAAGATGAAATACTTGAAGATTTTAAAAATTTAGAGGTGGAAGAGGAAGATTAGGATTGTAAATTAAATTTTGAAATATTTTTTCAATTATTAATTTTACGTTTTTTAAATAATTGAAATTTGTAAATGTAAAATTTATAATAAATGATATATTATATTTTTTATATATTTATTCGTTAAAGTAAAAAATTACAGAGTGACAGCCGATACATCGTCCAATTGCACGATCCGTCGGCCCACTCTCACTTACTCTCGTTCTATAATTTTACTTTTTATACAGAATGATACCCGATCAATCGCTCTAAGTGGGTGAGTGATTGGCTATCTAAAATTTTAGATAAATCCATCCCCCTCAGGCCTTAGCTGATCCCCAAAACTGAAAACCCCAAAACGCCTCCCGAGTATCGAGTACATCCTCAGACGATCCTTTCGACCTCAAAGCAGAGCCACCAAGATCAAGTTATATATTTCTATTTTCTTCCACAATTTGAAATTTTTTTTTGTTCGGTTGTCGGGCTAGTGAATTCCCGCTAGGTCGCGCGCAGTATGGTTCACGCCACTCGCTCGGTAGGGCGCGGCGACGGGCACACTGACCTGCTGTGTACGCGGGAGGCAGGAGCCGATCGATCGTACGCCAAGGCACGATAGATCGGCTGATCGATGACAGTTGAGTCAACTGGCACCCTAGAGGATGCGATCGTTCGGCTCTATGCATGTTGATGAATTTATTTTGTGCTGAATGCATTATTTGATTTTTATTGCTAAATTTTGGTTTGAATTGTGTGAGTTTCATTGCATAATTGGTTTGATTGAATTGACTTGTATCTTAAGGTTGGTTTGAATTGTGGGTGTTACAGCTACTTGAATGATTTTTTTTTTGCTTTCTGTTGTGGAATTATCGCATTGGTTAAATTCTAATTTTTATGGCTGAATTCTAAAAGCATTGTTTGATTTTTATGGCTGAATTCTAAACTGTCGGTTGTACATTATGGCTTACAGACTAAAAATGCCGCCAAAACGTTTAAAAGCTTCTTCAAGCTCAGCTTCAGTAAGACAAATCGATCACTGCTTCGTAAACTCTGAAGAAGGAAATACTTTATGGATTTCATGGCTAAGAATAAATCTATTATATGTGGAATTCAATTTCAACCTTCTGAATCAGATAGAGATATTTTAGATATACTAAGGGAAAGACAGGAAAAATCTTGTTGTATTAGGTGGTGATGCAAATGTGAGTATTGTTCGGGAATTCTATGCAAATTTGAGGGCATCAAATTCAGATGATATCGTTCAAGTTCGCAACAAGATCGTCCAGTTTTCGGCGGAGATCATTAATACTAAGTTTGGTTTGGAAAACTTAAATGAAGACGATTATCATACAATGATGGAAGATGGGCCAGATTATGAAATGATCATACAAGAAATGAGACACCGAGGTATACAATGGGTTTACTCGGTAGTCAACGCAGCTCAACTTTTATATTTGATTATAAGTTGTCTCAACTGCTATGATCAAGCTTGGTGTAAGTTTATCAGAGGAAACTTAATGCCGACGTCTCAAAATTTTGAGCTAACCAAAGAGCGGGCAGTGCTCTTATATTGCATTCTCACTGGTCGATCCATAAACGTCGGCCGAATTATCTACAATAATATCAGTGCATATAGTAATGGTTCCACCACTGCTGACTATATCCACCCTGTCCTCATCACACATCTATGCGCTGCACAGAATGTACCTATGAGCTCAACTGATGAGCCTTGGATACAGCAAAAGATTTATAGCTCCTCAAATATTTCAAAAATTGCTAAGTGGCCGTATGACATCGCTAGAAACAATGGACTGGGATTTATTGAGCATGATGCTAATGTTGAGATTCCTCCTCAACTAATGTCGTTGCCTTGTATCCGACGCAGCACAGATGGTACTATGACGGGTGCGCAAAGTAGCCTAGTGCAGACAAAAAGAGAATGTGCCGAGGCTCGTCGAAAACAGCGATATGAAAGTCAATCAACTATGCCAGCTGATTAAGGCGATTCTTCATCTGTCGTGCCACCTCGCTCTTACTCAACTAACGATGTAGGACAGATGCTGAAAAATCTCACCATCGAACAAAATCGAATGTTTACCAATCTGTCTGCTCAACAAACCAGTTTCGAACACGATGTAAGACAAAGGTTGGAAAATATTTCCAAACAGCAATGACAGTTATCACGAGAACATAATTGCATCGAACATTGGTTGAAGAATATGCAAAATCATTCACTTGAGCAGACAGCCTTCTTTGCACGATATATGAGAGCAGTAAATAAACATTATGACAATTTGGGTCCAGCATTACCCATCTTTTCAGACTATCTATTGAGGTCATGTGAACCTCAACAAAAGACTTATCCACAAGAGGGTGATCCACGAGAGGGTGATGACAACGATCAGCCTGCCACATGAGGTATGTTATTTTTCACCTATTTTCGCTATATTTTGTTTTATTTGTTATGACTAAATTCTTAAGTGCTTCTATTATTTAAATTTTGAATTAATTTATGTTTTATTTCTGGTAGAGATTAATAAAATATATAATATATTTATATAAAATAATTATATATATATATATATATATATAAATTCGGCTCGTTGGGCTCGGCTCGTTAGGCTCGTGGCTCGTGAGTCGGTTCAGATTGAAAATTTTTTGAGGTCAGCTCGTTAGACTCGACTCGTTAGGCTCGACAGGCTCGGCTCGGCTGGCTCGTTTAACATCTTTAGAGGTAACCGAGTTTAAACGAGAAACATAGAATGTAGGATTTTAAGCACTAAAACGAAACTGATTTTGAATTTTTGGCCGGGCTACGAACGTCGGGTTCAAAAACCCTTTTGATATTTAAACTAGGTTATGAGTGGGGCGTTTAGCCTCTGGAATCAAGTGATTCAGACAACCAACGGAAAAGTTATGCGCGTTGGAAGTTAAGTTGATTTTTGGGCCGAGTTGGGTTAGTGAGCGATTTTGACAAATTCGTGGTACGTGGTGCTAGTAAGGGGGTTTTAGTGTGGGAGCAGAGTATTAGGATGAGTTTGACGGGAGCTAGAACACCAGGTAAGTAATGTATTAGATGTTTTGTCTTTGAGCCTACATTACAGTTCGGTAGGATGCATTTCACGTTTATTTTATGTTATGCTTTCATAGTTGTGCATCATTATTTTAAAGTAGGAGAACGAAACGAAAAATGAATTTTCATGTTTTTACAAAGTGAAATAGTAGGGTGTGATGAGACTAACGAAATGAGGAGATACGTAAGAAGATAAAAAAAGTGGGGTTGAGTGGTCTTATCCCTACAGGTGGACCACGAGGTATATCACTCTTGCTCCGCTTTACGTGGTGACCTTGTCCCTAGAGATGGATTGCGAGGTGTGTCACTTTACTAGATTGAGCTTGGCCTTGTCCCTAGAGGTGGACCGCAAGGTGTGTCACCTTGATCTAACACCTAAAGATGAACCTAGTAGTAAGAAGATAGAGAAGATGTAAGAAAGAGACGAAAACGAAAGTAGAGACGAAACTATAGAAACTACACATGTTAAGATGTGGTTGTTTTTCAGTGTTTAAATTTTATACATTACTTACTTAACATTAGACTAATAGTTGAGTTCTATGATGTAGGTGACGACGCCATAGCCGGTGAGTACTCAGAGTATGTGTAGGATTAAAAGGCGGTTGGAGGAGTACGCACGTAGACGATCTGGGTAGTTGTCAGGGCATTTTGATACGGTGTTCATTTGTACAGGTTAGGAGTCGAGTTAGAGTCATTTTGAGTCATCTAGAACAACAAATGTATTTCAAATGTTTGGTAGTAGTTTTGATGTATATAGCGATTATGAGTTGATGGGAAAAGTGCATGTTGGGTTATTATTAGCGTTGAGTCGGTGTCAGATCGATTTTGTGAAGTTCGTAAGGTTTTTAAACAGAGTTCTGGGGAAAAAGTGTCGACCGATAGGTTTAGTGGTCGACCAGACCCTGCAAGTATCGACTGCGAGAGTCGACCTGAGCGTGCAGAGCCGAAGTAAATGTCGACCTATGGTTATAGGTGTCGACCGGTAGTTTAAAAATGACAGTGGTGTCGACCGCTGCGCGGACAGAGAGGATCAAGGTGTCGACCTACGGCTGTAAGTGTCGACCAGAAATGAAGGAGATGGTGGAGGTGTCGATCGCGAGGGTCGACCGATGAAAACAGAGGAAGTGTCGACCACCAAAGATAAATGTCGACCTGTTTGAGGGTGAGTAGAAGGACGTCGACCTGTGCCGGCAGAGACGAACGAAGTGTCGACCGGGGATGGCAGGGGTCGACCGAAAGTGTCTTTTAATGCTTTAAAAACTTGATATTCTATTTAAAATGATTTTTAACCAAAAGTCTTCTACTGCAAGGTTTTCAGTCGATTTTAAAAGTGTTGCTTTCAAGTCAAAAAATAAGTTTCAAATTTTTAAACGAATTTTATCAGTGGACCATAAGTAAAAGCAGTGAGTAGTAGTGGTTAGCGAACCGGGAATCGTGGTGAATTCTCGGGTCGTGACACATACTTCATTAGCGGTAGAGCCCACCAAGCAAGTATGTAAGCGCACTGTGGTATCAGAGTATTAGAGCCAGGTTCCCATCTTGAAATGTGACACTTGTAAGATAGACGATGTGATGATATACGAAAATTATTATTGTGCAAAAAGACGCATTTTAACAAAAAAACATAAATTATTTCTTTCATATTTTTTTGAAAATGCCTCTATGAAGAGCCTTTAGGAACCGTACCTCAACGGCACCTTCTGCCCAATCAGCTAAATCGTAGTCTATTGATCCAATCATAGTTCTGAGAGACGCGCTACAAAATATATCACAAAGAAGCGGCAATAAGGACGTAGAGGAACGCCGCATGAATTATTTTATATAGTGGGTGCAAGTGAACTTACCAGTGTTTGTGGGCGATGCGGATCCTCAAGTTGTAGAGAACTGGTTAAGGGTAATCTTCAACAAGTTGACAAAGCTACAACAGAATATTGGGTTGGATTTGCCACCTACCAATTTGAAAAAATTATTGAAGTTTGGTGGAGGTCTCTGAAGTTGGACTACCCTTTAGAGGATGTGATCTGCACCTATTTCGAAAATATTTTTGCAAACAATTATTGAAATGCGAGCATCGCTAGAAGATGATCACAGCGTATCACAATTTGGAGTAGGGAAATCTTACCATACTAAAATACTATGCCAAGTTTATGAAGTTCTCTCAATATACTAGTATCATGGACCCGATGGATATGGTGATGAAGTTTCAATTGAATTTAAGGTCCAAAATCATACACCATTTGTCAAGATTTGCGTTCAATTGTCTTCCTGAGGTAGTTGCTGCTGCTCAGCATGTTGAGGCAGATTTGGAAGAACAGTTTTGTGTATATAAAGGGAAAGTGAAGGATGATTTGTAACACCTGAAAATTTTAGTTAATTTGATTTTTTTTGGAATTTCGTATTGGTCAAAGGCGAGGTTTGAGTCGGAATCGAGGCCGGGAAGTTTGTAACGTTAGGTAAAGGATTATTTCAGGAATAATGGCGAAAGTGAAATTTTAAGATTTTATCCGAACACTGATCGTATAGTAGATTTATCGAAAGAGTTACGTTTGAGGGCGAAATGGTAATTGTGATTAATTATGTTAAATAATATATTAAAAAAAACATAGAAGAAGAACACTCGGTGTTCTTCTTCCCCAACAATCTCTTTCCCCTCTGTTTCTTCTTCTTCCGCACGAACAGCTCGACGTCTCCTTTCCGTTCTCATCTGCTTCTTCAAATATACGGTACGTTTTGGTTAGTTTTCAGTAGAGAGCTAGTCCTTTAGTCGTTTTGAGCGGTAAAAGTTGAATTAGGGAGAGAGTTGGGTGAGCTCTAGGAGTAAGATACAAAAGTTAGAGATTTTAGTCGATTTTTGTACGTATGCTAATGTTTAAGCTAGGAATAGGAATAGATTACGAAGTTTTATGGGAAAGATCAAGCGTTTGGATAGCTGAATGCTCGGATTGTAGAACAGTTTCCATTTGGCCATATTCAGCCAAGTTGGGGAGGTCCAATTGGGAAATGGATGAAACCATTAAAAAATAGATGTTAAGACGGAGCGTTAGTTAGAAATTCGGTTTAGGATGAGTGGGGATTTAGTGGTTGATTCCTTTAAAGTTTTACGGAGTTAATGGAAGGTAGAGCTAATAGATTTTTGGTTTTATAGGTTTTCCAGTTAACATACGAGATTTGGACTACGAGTGCTAAGGACGTCAGGTAAGTAACGTAGTAGGAGTTTTACCTTCGGGCCTACATCACAGTTCAGCAGGATGCATTACACGTTTACTTTATGTTATGCTTTCATGGTTGTGCATCATTGTTTTAAAGTAGGACACAAGACGAAAATAAATTTTCATGTTTTTACGAAGCAAAACAGTAGGATGTATTGAGATGAACAAAATGAGAAGTTATGTAAGAAGATAATGAAGGTGGGGTTGAGTTATCTCGTCCAGTGAGGTGGACCGGTTCAGTGAGGTGGACTGTAAAATGGGTATTACTCTTCCTCCGCTTTATGTGGTGGCCTTGTCCAGTGAGGTGGACCAGTCTAGTGAGGTGGACTGTGATGTGTGTCACGTTACTAGACTGGCGTTGGCCTTGTCCTTGTCCAGTGAGGTGGATTATGAGGTTACCTCGGTGTAGTGCGTAAAGAAGAACCTAGTAGTAAGAAGATAAAGAAAATGTAAAAAGCAGACGAAAATGAAAGTAAAGACCAAACTGTAGAAATTGCATGTGTTAGGAGATGTTTGATTTTTAGTGTGTTTTATGCGTTACTTACTTAGCATTAGGCTAATAGTTGAGTTATGTGATGTAGGTGACGACGCAGCAGCTAGTGAGTATCCCGAGCATGCTTAGGACTAGGAGGTAGTTGGAAGAAAACGCTCATGGGACGACTGGGCCAGCTGTTGAGGCGTTTTGACCATGGCGGGTGTAGGTAGGGGTAGTGAGGTATTTTGAGTCGTACTTAATCATTTTGATGTAAATGGGTTGAGTATTTTGACTTGCGTAACAGGTTTGCAAATTGAGCCGAGAAGTGGATTTATGGGTTTTAAATGTTTAGTTAAAATTCGTGTTGTTTTGTTGAATTTTGTTAAAGTTTCTGGGTGTAAAGTGTCGACTGAAGTCCAGAGGTGTCGACCAGTCAATGTAAAATAGAGGGTGAGTGTCGACCGCGAGGCTCGACCTGTGCAAGGCAGAGCCGAGATAGGTGTCGACCCCTGGTTACGAATGTCGACTGGTCCGTGTAAAATGGGCAGTGGTGTCGACCCCGAGGATCGACCTGCGCGGACAGAGATGATCAAGATGTCGACCTACGACAGCGGGTGTCGACCCCTCTCTAAAATAGAGGTAGAAGTGTCGACCGGTGTCCCCGGTGTCAACTGATGAAAGGACCCGAGAGATATGTAGTGTCGACCAGTGTTTGCCAATGTCGATCGATGGAAACCCGAGACAATTTAAGTGTCGACCGGCTCTTGCAGGTGTCGACCGGTCTCTTGATTTTTATGTTTAAAAAAAACGGAGTTTCTTTAAACCGATTTTAAACGCGTTTCCGCTGCGGTATTTACATGTAATTCCTTGGGAAGACGTTTTGAGAAAAAAAAAAAGGAGTCGTTTTGAGTCGAAAAATAAAGCTTCCCAATTTCTAGGAAATATTTAGTAGAGAGTATGACGGATATTGACGAGTAGTAGTGGGTAGCGAACTGGAAATCACGGAGGATTCTTGGGGCGTTACAGTGTTGGTATCAGAGCCATTTGGTCCAAACGTTCAAACGATTACTCAACAGCGCCTATCGCCGCACGATGTGTTTCAACAACTGTAAGTGTTTAAGTTTAGTGTTGTTTAGTAAATACTTATGAGCATAGTTGACCATTGTCCAGAAAAGAGAGTCAGAATGTCTAGACGACCAGGACGTCCCGGAGTGCCAAGAGAGACAACCGAACCGAGAAGTGAGGACGATTCTGTGACGATCCGACAGTTGACAGAATTAGTAAATCGGCAGTCTTAACAGCTAGGAATGTTGCTGAACCGAGAAGTGCCGGGAGGAGTGAGCCCTAGCTCTAGTCAGGACCAGTCGGGTGACCGATTTTGGAGATTGCGGCCACCTACTTTCGAAGGACAAGTATCGGACCCGATGGCTGCCGAGGAGTGGATTCGAGCAATAAAGAGCATGTTTGAGTATGCGAAAATGGAAGAGGAGGATAAGGTTATACTGACTACCTTTCATTTAGCAAAGGATGCCCGGTTTTGGTGGGAGTCTGTGGAGGCCACCGTAGATGCGCAACATATGACTTAGGAGAAGTTCAAAAAGGCATTCTACGACAAGTATTTTAATAGTACGGTCCAGGCAACTAAGAGGATGAAATTCTTACAGTTGAAGCAGACTACGTCAGTGACCAAGTACAACCGGCGATTCGAGTCCTTGTCCAGGTTTGCCAGCAATTTGGTAAGCCGTAATGAGGATAAAGTGTTTCAGTTTGTGCAAGGTTTGAGATCAGAAATATACAAGGGGGTGAAAATAGCAGGCATAAGGGATGTGCCTTACTCTGAGGTGGTGGCCAAGGCATTAGAGGTAGAGGAAGCCGAGATGAAATGTATCAGTCAGAGGGAGGCTTCCAAGAGATCCTTCAGAGAAGCGGCCCCGCAAGCAAAGCAAGAGTGTATCCCAGCCGCTACAACAGAGAGGCACAAAGAGATTCAGCGAGGGTTCTAGCAGCCAGGGAAGTAGCAAGAGGCCGCAAGGACCGGTACAGTACCCCCAGTGCCCTAATTGTAAGAAGTATCATCCGGGAGAATGCAGATGGAACTCTGGAAAGTGCTACAACTGCAATGAAGCCGGACATGTGGCCAGAGACTGCCCAGGGTTCTACGATGTTTTAATTGTAACAAGGTGGGCCACATTAGCAGAGATTGTCCAGCTTTGAAGAAGGGTCCGACGCGCACAGCACCGAGAGTATTCGCTATGATCGAGTCGGGCGAGGATGAACAGCCAGCTGTGGTATCAGGTACCATACTAGTAAATTCTATACCTGCTTATACATTGATTGACTCTGGTGCTACGCATTCCTTTATTGCGACCACGTTTGCGGTCAAGTTGGACGTATGGCCGGTGTCGACGAATTGTAGCGCTACGAAGTGATGCTACCTTCTGGTGGGAGAATGCATTCAAATCAAGTTATACGAGATAGAGTGGTGTTCGTGAGAAGCAAAATTTTATTAGCCGATCTCATCATTATGGGAATAACGGGATATGACATGATACTGGGAATGAATTGGCTGTTCAAGCACTACGCCACAATTTACTGTAGGGCGGGCACGGTGAACTTCCAACCGCCAGATGGTGAGAAGCATACTTTCTAAGCCGCAAGAAATGTTCAGAAGGTATCTGTGATGGCGCCTGTCAGTGCTCGTCAAGTTTTAACTGGTGAGTACTTTGGCTTTCTTGCTAGTATTATAGATGTGCAGATTCCTAAGGATTTGAGACCGCAGGATGTTTTAACTGTTCAAGACTTTCATGAAGTTTTCTTAGATGATTTACCGAGTTTGCTTCCGGATCGAGAAATAGAGTTTGCAATAGACGTGTATCCGGGAGCTGACCAGTATCAAAGAATCCCTACAAATTGGCGCCAGCAGAATTAAAGGAGTTGAAGAAGCAATTAGAAGAATTGGTAGCAAAAGGGTTTATACGCCCTAGCTTTTCACCGTGGGCGCGCCGATCTTCTTTGTCAAGAAGAAGGACGGGTCGTTGTGAATGTGCATCGACTACAGAGAGTTAAACAAGCTAACGATTAAGAATAAGTACCCTCTGCCAAGGATAGACGATTTGTTTGGTCAACTCTAGGGTGCACGTGTGTTTTCAAATATTGACCTGAGACCGGGTTATTATCAGTTGAAGGTCAAACCAGAAGATGTTCCAAAGACGGCGTTTTGGACGCGGTATGGACATTATGAGTTCCTGGTGATGTCTTTTGGATTGACTAATGCTCTAGCAGCTTTTATGGATCTGATGAGCAGAGTTTTCCATGAATATCTCGATAAATTTGTCATAGTATTTATCGACGCTATTTTGGTGTACTCTCGGAGCAAGGAGGAGCATAAGGAGCACTTTAGATTGGTGTTGGAAACTCTGAAGCGACACAAACTTTATGCAAAGTTTTCAAAGTGCAAATTCTGGCTAGATAGAATCCATTTTCTTGGTCATGTCATCTCAAGTGATGGAATAACGGTTGATCCAGCAAAGATCCAGACAGTTAAAGAGTGGCCAAGCCGAAGAATGTTACGGAGATACGGAGTTTTCTCGGGTTGGCGGGTTATTAAAGGAGATTCATTGAGGGATTTTTGAAGATTGCAGCACCCCTGACCCGATTAACGAGGAAAAGTGTAAAATATTTGTGGTCTGAGGATTGTGAGCATAGTTTCCAGACGTTGAAGCAGAAGTTAACTACTGCTCCAATCCTGATGCTTCTTACCGAGGATGGAAAGTTTAGTATTTACTGCGATGCTTCAAAGATAGGGCTGGGATGTGTATTAATGCAGGAAGGAAAGGTGATAGCGTATGCCTCTAGACAATTGAAGACTTATGAGCAGAACTACCCGACGCACGACCTGGAACTAGCTGCGGTAGTTTTCGCACTAAAAATTTGGAGTCATTATTTATATGGACAGCAGTGCGAGGTATATTTCGATCACAAAAGCTTGAAGTATATTTTTACTCAGAAGGAGCTGAACATGAGGCAACAGTGGTGGTTAGAATTTGTGAAGGATTATGATCTCGAGATTAAGTACCACCCCGGCAAGGCGAATGTAGTGGCCGGTGCTTTGAGCAGAGTGACGGCCTCCATTTCAGCGGTGACTTCAGGCATGCCAATGGCTTTGGATGCGGAGTTCCAGAAGTTTGATTTGGAGGTAGTGTCGAATGTATCGGCCATGTTGTCAGCTATGTCCTTGCAGCCCACTATTTTGGAGAAGATAAAGCAAGCCCAGAAGAACGACACTGGATGTGAAGAGATAAAGTCTATTATGGCTTCCAACGACAGATCAGAATTCAATTATTCGAACGACGGAATTTTTAAGTTTCGAAATAGGTGGTTCGTTCCGAATAATAAGGAACTACAGAGAGAAATATGGGTTGAAACCCATTCTTTGAGATTTTCGGTGCATCCAGGGAGTACCAAAATGTATAGAGATGTTAAGCAGCATTTCTGGTGGCCTGATATGAAGAGAATTGTGGCAAAGTATGTAGAGACGTGTTTGATCTGCCAGCAAGTTAAGGCTGAGCATCAGAGGCCGGCAAGAAAATTACAGCCATTGCCGATACCTGAATAGAAATGGGAGCAGATAGCAATAGATTTTATTGTAGGGCTGCCTCGGATGACAAAAGGCTATGACGGAATATGGGTGATAGTGGACAGGTTAACCAAATCGTCCCATTTTCTGCCAGTGAAGATGACGTATTCTATGGATCATTTTGCCGAACTATATGTTCAAGAGATCGTGCGATTGCACGGAGTTCCAACTTCAATTGTATCGGTCAGGGACCCCAGATTTACATCGAAGTTCTGGAAGAGTTTGCACAAGGCTATGAGTACGCAACTCAGTTTTAGCACAGCGTTTCATCCTTAGACGGATGGACAATCTGAGAGGACTATACAAACACTGGAGGATATGCTAAGAGCTTGTGTACTGGAATTCCAAGCATCATGGAGCAAATATCTACCGTTGGTAGAATTTTCTTATAATAACAGTTTCCAGGCCACAATAGGTATGGCTCCATACGAGACTCTTTACGGGAGAAAGTGCAGGTCGCCACTTTATTGGGATGAGGTTGGCGAAACAAGATTAGTAGGTCCGGATATTTTGCAGCAGACAGTAGAGAAAGTTGCATTTATTCGACAGCGTATCTTAACAGTTCAGAGCCGACAAAAGAGTTATGCAGATCAACGAAGAAGGAGGCTAGAATTTGAAGTGAATGATGAAGTTTTCTTGAAGATCTCTCCGTTCAAGGGAGTTGTTAAATTCGGAAAGAGGGGCAAGTTAAATCCAAGATTTATTAGACCATTTCCTATTACGAAGAGAGTAGGAAAGACAGCTTACCAGCTTCAACTACCAGCCTCTATGGATGAGATTCACAACGTGTTCCACATGTCCATGCTGAGGAAGTGTAAATGAGATCCTTCTCATGTGGTGGAACAGCGAGATGTGGAGATTCAACCCACTTTAGTGTATGAAGAGAAACCAATGGAGATTCTGGATTATGCAGTGAAGACTCTGCGTAACAAGGAAATTCCACAGGTGAAAGTTTTATAGCGCAACCACAACGACATCAAGACATGATGAGCCGATACCCGGAACTATTCAGGTAACAAATTTTGAGGACAAAATTTCTTTTAAGGAGGGTGAAATATAACACCCGAATATTTTAGTTAATTCGATTTTTTTTTTGAATTTCGTATTGGTCAACGGCGAGGTTTGAGTCGGAATCGAAGCCGGGAAGTTTGTAACGTTAGGTAAAGGATTATTTCAAGAATAATGGCGAAAGTGAAATTTTAAGATTTTATCTGAACACTGATCGTATAGTAGATTTATCGAAAGGATTATGTTTGAGGCGAAATAATAATTGTGATTAATTATATTAAATAATACATAAAAAAAAAAAGAGAAGAAGAACACTCTTTCCCCCCTGTTTCTTCTTCTTCCACACGAACAGCTCGACGTCTCCTTTCAGCGGCGATTTCTTCCGTTCTCATCTGCTTCTTCAAATCTACGGAAAATTTTGGTTAGTTTTCAGTAGATAACTAGTCCTTTAGTCGTTTTGAGTGGTAAAAGGGGAATTAGGGAGAGAGTTGGGTGAGCTCTAGGAGTAACATACGAAAGTTAGAGGTTTTAGTCGATTTTTGTACGTATGTTGATGTTTAAGCTATGAATAGGAGTAGATTACAAAGTTTTATGGGAAAGATCGAGCGTTTGGATAGCCGAATACTCGGATTGTAGAACGATTTTCATTCGGCCACATTCGACCAAGTTGGGGAGGTCCAATTGTGAAATGGATGAAACCATTACCCATAGCATTTCGAATCGTCCAAATCGGACAAGTATTGGCGGAGTTATGAAATTTTGAAGGTTAATTTGAGCGTTAGTTAGAAATTCAGTTTAGGATGAGTGGGGATTTAGTGGTTGATTCCTTTAAAGTTTTACGAAGTTAATGGAAGGTAAAACTAATAGATGTGTGGTTTTATAGATTTTCTTGTTAACATACGAGATTTGGACTACGAGTGCCAAGGACGCCAGGTAAGTAACGTAGTACGAGTTTTACCTTCGGGCCTACATCACAATTTAGTAGGATGCATTGCACGTTTATTTTATGTTATGCTTTCATGGTTGTGCATCATTGTTTTAAAGTAGGACACAAGATGAAAATGAACTTCCATGTTTTTACGAAGCAAAACAATAGGATGTATTGAGATGAACAAAATGAGAAGTTACGTAAGAAGATAATGAAGGTGGGGTTGAGTTATCTCGTCCAGTGAGGTGGACCGGTTCAGTGAGGTGGACTGTAAAAGGGGTATTACTCTTCCTCCGCTTTACGTGGTGGCCTTGTCCAGTGAGGTGGACCAGTTCAGTGAGATGGACTGTGATGTGTGTCACTTTACTAGACTGGGGTTGGCCTTGTCCAGTGAGATGGACTATGGGGTTACCTCGTTAAGCGTGTAAAGAAGAACCCAGTAGTAAGAAGATAAATAAAATGTAAGAAGGAGACGAAAACGAAAGTAGTGACGAAACTGTAGAAATTGCATGTGTTAGAAGATGTTTGATTTTTAGTGTGTTTTATGCGTTACTTACTTAACATTAGGCTAATAGTTGAGTTATGTGATGTAGGTGACGACACAGCAGCTAGTGAGTATCCCGAGCATGCTTAGGACTAGGAGGCAGTTGGAGAAGAATACTCGTGGGACGACTGGGCCAGCTATTGAGGTGTTTTGACCATGGCGGGTGTAGGTACGGGTAGTAAGGTATTTTGAGTCGTACTTAGTCATTTTGATGTAAATGTGATATTTGAATTTGAGTTGAGTATTTTGGCTTGCGTAATAGGTTTGCAAATTGAGCCAAGAAGTGGATTTATGGGTTTTAAATGTTTAGTCAAAATTCGTGTTGTTTTGTTGAATTTTGTTAAAGTTTCTGGGTGCAAAATGTCGACCGAAGTCCAAAGGTGTCGACCAGTCAGTATAAAATAGAGGGTGAGTGTCGACCGCGAGGCTCGACCTGTGCAAGGCAGAGCCGAGGTAGGTGTCGACCCCTGGTTACGAGTGTCGACTGGTCCGTGTAAAATGGGCAGTGGTGTCGACCGCGAGGATCGACCTGCGCGGACAGAGAGGATCAAGGTGTCGACCTACGACAGCGGGTGTCGACCCCTCTCTAACATGGGGGTAGAAGTGTCGACCGCTGTCCCCGGTGTCGACCGATGAAAGGACCCGAGAGATATGTAGTGTCGACCAGTGTTTGCCAGCGCCGACTGATGGAAACCCGAGACAATTTAAGTGTCGACCGGCTCTTGCAGATGTCGACCGGTCTCTTGATTTTTATGTTTAAAAAAAAATGGGGTTTTTTTAAACCGATTTTAAACAAGTTTCCGCTGTGGTATTTACATGTAATTCTTTGGAAGACGTTTTAAAAAAAAAAATAGTTGTTTTGAGTCGAAAAATAAAGCTTCCCAATTTCTAGGAAATATTTAGTAGAGAATATGAGAGATATTGACGAGTAGTAGTGGGTAGCGAATCAGGAATCACGGAGGATTCTCGGGGCGTTACATGATTAGCCTGTGGGAGACAAAATAACAAAGAAGGAGTTTAAAAGGGGAAAAAATTGTAAAGGTCATAACCAAGGATAATTTTAGCAGATCTTCTGGTACTGCACATTATTCTAATAAACGTTCAAGACCATATATTTGTCACTCTTGTGGACAACCTAGTCACTTGAGGAAGAATTGCCCTACTCATAAAAAACCTCAAACTAACTCAGCACATTCTCAGACAACCCCCAACAGGCCTGGTTTTAGAGGTAACAAAGGATGTTTTTGTCAGGACCAATATTCTCAGCATCAATATCAGCCCTCTGGTATCAACTTTTATAAGTTTATTAAATGCCAACAGAGCTTTGCTTCAAACACCACTCCTACTCTGAATTCAAACCATATGGCTAGTACTAACCCTAATTCATCGAAGGGTGGATTTAGAGGTGGCAAAAGAGAAAAGTAAAAAATGACTAGCCAAGCTTATGTAGTTGCATGGTCTGTGCCTCTTGATCTATCTAGTCAAGGTGTCATTGATGATATGATTTCCTTATTTAATACTATGATGCATGTCTTATTTGATACTAAAGCAACACATTCATTTATTTCCACATCTACAATTCATGCTTTAGGTGTAACTATAGAAAAAACTTGATAATGCCTTTATTTTGAGTATCTCTATGAACAAGAAATATGAAATGAATCTCATTGTTCGTTGTGTGGCTATTATGATTAATGAACACGAGTTACCTGCTGACTTGATAGTTATGCCTATGGATCAATTAGATATGATTCAGGTTATTGATTAGTTAAACCTTTATAAAGTAATAAATGATTGTCATCGTAGGAGTATAATCATTACTTTGGGAGATGGAAAAGTTTTGATACATCCAAATAATACCCTTAGGTTCCCTGCTAACTCTTTTTTACGAACTTGTTTGGGGGGTCAGAGGAGATTGAAGCTATATAAGGATATTTTTGCTATTAGGGACAACATATTACGACCAGATATGATTCTGATTTATTAATAGTTTGTGACTACCCTGATGTTTTTCCTGATGATTTACCTGTGTTACCACCCAACTGTGAAATTGAGTTCGGTATCGACTTAGTGCTCAACACAACCCAAATTTTAACTTCTCTGTACCTTATGGCTCCTGTTGAGTTGAATGAGTTAAGAACGCAGTTAAATGATTTGATATAAAATGATTTTATTCGGAATAGTATTTTTCCGTGGGGATCACCAGTTTTATTCGCAAAGAAGTAGGATGATTCACTTCTATTATGCATAGATGATCAAAAATTAAATCACGTGACAGTCAAGAACAAATATCCTCTACTAAGAAATGATGATTTGTTTGATCAGCTCGGAGGATCAAAGTACTTTTCAAAAATCAATTTGAGATCTGTCTATCACCAATTAAAAATTCGTGAACAAGATATTCCTAAAATAACTTTTCGTACTCGCTATGGATTTTATGAATTTCTGATGCTTCATTTGGACTAACTAATGTACCAGCAACTTTTGGATTTGATTAATTGAGTTCTTTGGCCTTACCTTGATCAGCTTGTAGTAGTGTTCATTGATAATATTTTAATATATTCTATGTCTTGTGAGGAGTATATGGAACATCTAAAAAGTGTCCTGCAGACGTTGCGTGAACGCCAGTTATTTGCAAAGTGAGAGAAATGTGACTTTTGGATGACAGAAGTGAAGTTCTTAGGTCATGTTGTTTTTCAGAATGGTATCTTAGTAGACCTCGTTAAGGTCAAAGCAGTATTAGAGTGGAAACCACTCAAGAATGTTACGAAAGTAGGAAGCTTCTTGGGTTTGGCTGGTTATTATTAACGATTTTTTCAAAATTTTTCTTCTGTTGCTATGCTCTTGACTTAATTAATCAAAAAGGACATAAAATTTATTTGGGACGATAAATATCAGATGACTTTTGAGGAGCTTAAACATAGGTTGATTACTAAGCCAATTTTAGCAGTATCCGATGAAAGTTTACCATACGCAATATATACGGATGTGTCAGGAGTTGAATTGAGATGTGTTTAAAAGTAGCAATATAGAGTAATAGCATATGCATCTCAACAGTTAAAGAGGTATGAATAAAATTACTACAAGATTTGGAGTTATCTGCTATTATTTTTACTCTAAAAATTTGGAGAAGTTATTTGTGTGGAGTTACATTTGAAATATTTTCTAACTATGAGAGCTTGAAGTATCTATTTATGTAGTGTGATCTAAATCTCCGATTGTGTCGATGGATGGAGCATATAGAAGATTATGATTATACCTTAGAATACCATCTTGAAAAGACCAATGTTTTAGTTGATGCCTTGAGTCGTTACCCTCAGGGATCTCTTTCTACTTTTCTGTTAAAAAATTGGAAGAGATGTATGACTGTAGAAAATTATAAACTGCATTACAAAGAATATAGTCACATAGTTCGAGTATTTAATTTGGTTGTTACCCACATTCTTTCATCGTGTTAAGCGTATGCAGAGATTTGATGATGAATTAAAATAAAGACTTGAGAAAATTCAGTCCTGTGAACAATTTGATGGTCGAGAAGTTAGTCCCGAAGGATTTTTGTCATTCAAAAGGCTAGTTGTAGTGTCTGAAAATTCATAATTGAGTAAGCCATTTTAGCAGAAGCTCATAAGTCTAAATTTGCTATATACCCATATACCACTAATATGTACTATGACCTGAAATGTCAATATTGGTGGGTTTGAATGAAACGAGATGTAGTAGAATACGTTTCCCAATGTCTGACTTGTCAGCAGGTTAAGGCTGAGCATCAATGACCAGCTGGGTTATTGCAGCCCTTACCTATTCCCTAATGCAAGTGGAATAGGATCACCATGAATTTTGTAACAGGCTTGTCAAGGACAATACAGAAATTTGATATTGTGTGGGTGGTTATTAATAGATTGACAAAGTCTGCTCATTTTGTTCCAGTCAAATGGACTTTTTCTTGGTGAAGTTAAGTAAGTTGTATTTTGAAGACATCATTCGTCTTCACGGTTCTTCACGAGTATAGTGTCTGATAGAGACATGAGGTTCACATCAAAGTTTTGGAAAACTCTTCAGAGAGCTTTGGACACTGAACTAAATTTGAGTACAACACATCACCCTCAGACAGATGGTCAGTCTGAGCGTACTATTCAAATTCTTGAAAACATCCAGAGATCATCTGTCTTAGATTTTGGAGATAGTTGGATAAACCATTTGCCTTCAGTAGAGTTGGCTACAACAATAGTTACCAGAACAGTATTGGAATATCGCCATATAAAACTTTATATGAAAGACCTTGTAGATCACCTTTGTGTTGGGTTGAGACCGTGGAACATGTTAATCTTGGATTTGTTATGATTCAAGAGACGATTGAGAATGTTCAAATAATTAAAGAAATATTGAGAACAGTTCAAAGCCGTTAAAAAAGTTATGCTGATTTTTTGAGAAAGAGGTCAAGTTTGAAGTAGAGAACTTCATGTTTTTGAAAGTAAGACCTAGTTATGGTGTACGTTGTTTTGGTGTAAAAAGGAAATTGGCTCCAAGATATATTAGCCTGTTTCAAATCATAGAACAAGTTGGTTCCGTGGCTTACCATTTAGACTTACCACCACAATTAAATTATTTTCATAATGTCTTCCATATTTCTATGCTGAGGAAACATATTTCTAACTCATCACATGTCATATTCTGGATCATGGTGTCTATCCAGGAAAATGTTTCATATGAAAAGGAGCCTGAGAAAATTTTAAGCATAGATATCAAGGTCTACGTCGCCGTGAGGTACCGTTGGTTATGGTGCAGTGGAGGAATCACATTGAAAGAGAAGCCATTTGAGAAATTGAATCGGAGATGAGAATAAAGTATCCATAACTGTTTAATAATGTGTCTATAGTTGATTTAAATTTTGGGGACGAAATTTCATTAAGTGGGTGAGAATGTGAAATCCATCATTTGCATTGGAGAGCAAACTGTTAGAGGAGTGGTGGGAGAAAAAGGAAATTCTAAAAGTGTGAAAGATATATTTTTTTCTTTTCCTTATTAAACTTCCTACAATCTCTCTCTCTCTCCCTCCCTCCCTCTCTGACATGGTTATGGCCTGCAAAAAAGCCATATTCTAAGCCAGAAACAGATTAGTATTCTCAGTGCTTGGCCAAGCCGAGGTAATCGTAAAAGAGGCCAAAAGTTTTAAAGACAAATGAACTTCAAATCAAACAAAATTTTAGGTGTAGTTTGTCTTATGAGTGAAATAAATGTCCTTAGAATTTTAAAGCAAAATAAGTAGTGAAATTGAAGTTATGCATGAAAACCCGAGGCTGGCCGATGAGTAATGTTTTGAAGCTCTCGGCTTGCACCTCTTTCCATGGAAAGAAATGGCAACTTTTGAGAAAGGGTTAGCCATCTTCTTCTAGTTTTCAACTCTTAAGAGAGTGAAGAGAAGGATGGAAAAGTAAGAACCAACCAAGGAATTTTGGGCTTGGAGGTAATGGAGGCACACTCCTCTCGGATGTGATACACCAAGGCTTACCTTGATGGTAACCAAAACCTTTCGGTTTTCTTTAAGCAAACAACAGCTATTTCATTCAACAACAACCAATTACAAACACCAATAACCATACTTAAATAAACCTAAGGGTGGTTAGAGGGTTTGGTTCAAATTGAAGCTCCAAAAAAGTCGTTGAGCTCGGCCATTTGCTCAGTCAAAGATGGCAGCACACTTATTGTTTGAATGACTGAGATGTTTGCCAAACAATTTGATCCAAAGTTCAGCCGAAGCCATGTCATCCATCCAGGTAATTCTTCAGCTTGGGAAACTCTAACTAGACGCCTTCAAAATGCAGCTATGGTTCGGCCAAAAGGGGTTGTGGTCCCTTGCCTCCTCGGCTAGCTTTCTTGGCGCGCGCGGGTTGCTTTCAAGCATGCATGCATACTTTTGCATGCTTTTTTAAATTGAGTTCAACCGAACCAAACCACCATCTAATCTAACATATATCTAATCCTAATGTTTAATGCATGTATGCAGTAATAAAAATTACATTGAGATCAATGTTTGTCCAAAACATAAAATCTAAAGTACTTAGTTACAAGTTGATTTTAGAGAAGACAAATTCTCTCTTCTTGAACTTGTAAAACTTCCTCCCTTCGAGGCCAAACTCAATCATTTCGACCCTTATATATGAAGTCAAAGAGATATATTTTATTTTATAAATTATTGTATGCATTTATTAATTTTATTCTATTCCTTAAAAATGTTTATGCTATTTATTTCCATTGTATTCATATTTTTAGATTATTGAATTATTCACTTAATTTTCTAAATTAGAGTTTATCTTGACATCATGTTTTCTTTATCTTTTATTCATTGCATCATAATTAGTGTGGAATTATGACTTATAAATTCTGGAAGATAATTCCCTGCCAACAAAG
This sequence comes from Begonia peltatifolia, assembly GCA_022433055.1. Taxonomy (NCBI): domain Eukaryota; kingdom Viridiplantae; phylum Streptophyta; class Magnoliopsida; order Cucurbitales; family Begoniaceae; genus Begonia; species Begonia peltatifolia. Next base: position 24,420,369 of record CM039519.1, on the reverse strand, counting down.
ACATTTACTTTAAGCAGTCCTCTATAAGAGTTGGCAGGACCAGATCGGACTGGATCGTGGACCGAGAACCAGATCGGACCACCAGTTTTGGTCTACTTTTGGTCCCACATCGTAGGACCATGGTCCGGTCCTCGATCCAAAACATAATTTTCCATTGGTTTTTGGTCCAGTTCTTAGTCCATAGCCCAAATTCTCAAAAAATGGGATTGGACCGAAGGTTAAAAAAAACTCTTCTTCCATTTTTCACTTCATACTTCAGTTCACTTCCAGAATCCCAAACAACCGACCTCTAACTACCTCGACTTGCGAGCTGCGACTCCCGACTCCCGACTCCCGTTCCCCTAATTCCCGTGCTTCATTCTCCCGTCTCTATACTCCTTGCTCGGTTGCTCAGATTCCCGTTCTCCGTACTCCCTGCTCTAATTGGCGCTTAGCTCGATCTTTGGAATCGGCTTGCCTGGTCGCCTCGCATCGACTCTCCTGTCTTCGGCTGTCTTCGACTCGCCTCTGTCTTCACTGTATGTGTTAATTGTGTAATTTTTAGTGCTAATAAAAAGTAGGGCTAATTTTGCTTTCCTCTGGTTTTAGTTTCTATTTAGACCGGTAGTGAAGCATATGAACTTGTTTTATTTTTCTGTTTAGTTGATATTTAGAATGTTCAATTACTTGATCTATGTCTGTTTTTCTTTCCAAAAATTTTTAAGTTTTGTTCACCGTGTTAAAACCCTAATTGTTTAATTTTCAGAACGATTTAGTATATTTTTGCTATAATATTTGGACTTAATATGTGTTAGGTTTGAATCACTTGTGCGTAAATTGAAAGTCCAATATAAAAGTATCAACTATCAACTGCATAATTTTTAGTTTTGAAAATTATCATGCTTAGTTTAGGAATTTGGTTCTGTTCTGTGGTCTTTGTTGATTTTTTTTTTTTTTTTTTTTGTTTCTGGTTTCTATTAAGTTTTGTTTTTGTTTACTGTCATACTTTGTCTTTAATTTAGTTTTATTTTAGGATCTTAATTGATGTCTTTATTTAGAATTGCTAGGATGATAAACTTGAAGCAAATTGTATGCTAAAATTAGATTAGAAGGTTCTGTTTTGCTATGTTTTATGTTTAAGTTTAACGTTTTTAAATAAAATAAATTTTTGAGATTTGATTTTAAAATTTTTTAGGTTTAAACAAAAAAAAAAGGTTGGGATGAACTGGAATCGAGACCGGATTGGAAATTCGATCTGGTCCAGTCCGATCCAAGTCCTTCCCAAGAATAGTTCTGGTCATCAGGAAAAAAATTTCAAAGGCACAGTCTGATTTTAGTCCGAGCTCAGGACCAAACGAATCGACCAATGCCCACCCGTGGTCCTCCATGTATGATATATCTAATCTTGAACAGAGACAAAACAAAAAGTTTTTTTTTGTTAACCTAAGACATCTTACCAAACATGTGTTATATCTCAAACTACTTTGTCAACCCCCGTACTATTCCATTGTGAGTAGTAAGTTGTCGTCTTTATTACACGAAAATGATTAGGCATATCATCTATCTATTTCATTGTACACGCGACCAAATTGCGTAAATGTTTCTTCCTCGGACAGTCTAAAGTTTAAACGATTAAACAATTAAAACAATAGATTACTTCTACGACTCAATGAAATATATGTACATGTCGATAGTACGTAAAATTAGATTGTGAAAGCAGGAGCGATGTCAATAGAACAAGAAGTGGGGAGTTAAATTTTTTAGGCTACTTTGTCACAGTCTTCATCTATGCTGTCTGTATGATTCTTCACTGTCTCTTGACCTTCGAAATTTCCTTTGATTTCAAAATTTCCTTTGATTTCGCCATTCTCATCCACATGAAGGCAAATGTTACAGAAAGATGTTCGTTATTACCATTTTGTGACCGAAGAAGTACAATCAGAGGTGCTCTGCAAATGTAGAGCCATCGTTTCAACACAGTAGATATCAATCGCGGAAAGGGCAAGTGGGATGTATTGGTAGCTGTGATTATTAAAAAGGGTGCGTTTAAAATTGCGTTTTGAGCTTAAGCAGAAGTCGATAAAGGAAAGTAGAAACAGAGAGAGATGCAAAAAAAGGGCTTAGAGACAAAGGTGGTTTAGTACAAGGGCATCAACGTGGGAAAGGCATGCCCCATCAAGACTCGAACGACTGAAGATAGGCCACGAGTATGACCTCAATGACCGACCCTCGTGGCTCAATCTCACACCACACCCACTTCTTTAGCCGCACCTACGTCTACATCATCCACTTTTCCATCTATTTATTACAGTTCTTCACTTTTCTAGACCCATCGCTGCCGAGGTTAGGGTCATGAAGTTGAGCTCAAAATCGGAGCATTATCAGTGCTCATAGGTCAACTAACTGAGTAGATTTCCGACTGGTTTCAGCAGAAATGGGGAGAAGGCCTTGCTGTGAAAAAGTAGGGTTGAAGAAGGGGCGGTGGACGGCGGAGGAAGACGAGATTCTGGCCAAGTACATTAAAGATAACGGCGAAGGATCGTGGAGGTCGTTGCCTAAGAATGCAGGTATGGTAAATAATGGTAATAGATTCTCTTATTTTCATATTTTTTCTGCGAAAATATGTCGTAAATTATACTTCCATAACCAGAAATCGTTGGAGTTTCTAATGTCCATAGATTGATCTGCTCCTAATCTGTGAAGGGCTTTTAAGGTGTGGGAAGAGTTGCAGATTGAGGTGGATAAACTACCTGCGATCTGATCTGAAGAGGGGTAACATTTCTGCTGATGAAGAAGACATCATTGTGAAGCTCCATGCTTCTCTTGGGAACAGGTTTGAGACAGACTTTTTCTAAGGATGTTCTTTTAGTGAACTTGATCTTAGCGTAGTCGAGGAGAAGAGTGTCAAATTCACATGATGATTACGTGAGAAAAGACAGAGATAGACTGTATCACAGGGAAGTGGAAAAGAATAGTCACATCATTTATTTATTTTTTTATTTAACCCAGTCTTCTATAATTTCCCTTATTATTTTTCTTAAATTAGAAGATGTGATAGAAGATTAATTATCAATACTTTATATATGATAAATCGTAGTTTTTAACAATGACATTAATAAATATTTTTATTTTTGTTTTAATTAATGTTGTTGAAGTGACTGGGCAACATATATTATCTTAATAGTACGATTCTTAACGAGATTATTTTGCATTTTACTGTGAATTTAGTTTACCAAAGGATTAAATATAGAAATAGATTGCGACATACACGAATATGATCTTACTCACTGTACTATTTTTTATTGCGGAATTTTTATTGATTACAGGTGGTCGTTGATCGCCAGTCACTTACCGGGAAGAACAGACAACGAGATTAAAAATTACTGGAACTCTCACCTATGTCGGAATATCCATGTTTTCCGGCGAGCTGCAAGCTCCGAGGCCATCCCCGCTGCAGTCGACGCCGCCAATATTTCCAAGCGGAGAGGCGGTAGACCCAAAAGACGAGGAACGACGAAGAACAATAGGTCAAATTTAGAAGAATCGTCGTTGTTATCGACCAGTAAAACAGTAAATGATGACGATCCATTACCTTCTACTCCAGAGCTGGAGAAGGAGACCTTCGTGGGCATTGATGATGGAGAGAATAATAGTGAGAAAGATAGCTACGGAGAACCTTTTTTTTGGAGCTGTAGTGGTGGTGAAAGAGAATCTGAGAATTCAATGCAGAAAGAGTCTGAAACGGTCGAAGGACCATGTGGGAGCAGCATCAATGGCAGTTTGCTGAGTCTTAATGATTTGTTGGAAAGTGGGTCGATGGACATACCAGAAGTGTTTTTGGCTGTGGTTGAGGAGAGAGACAACGGCAACTATTGTCATAACAAAATAGCAGTAATTGAAGAAGAAGAAGAAGCAAATAGATCAGAAAATAATGGCGTCTGGCAATCTCTTTTTTCTTTAGCTTCCAGCTACGATGATTCAGAAATATGGGGATGGGAAAATCTAGTGCAAGTGGAAGACCTGAGGATGGAAGATGAAACGAAGATACTGCCATCTTTGTGGGAAGAAGACGACTGGACATTATACAGCGGTGAAAACGTTGAACAGAGAAATCTAGTTTCATGGCTTCTCCATTGAGAAATCATGGATTCTGTAGAAAATCAAAGTACGAAGAAATGTAATTAATCTGCCTTTCTCTTCCCCAGTTGCTCAAGGTGGGTACTTTTTTTGTCTGATTATGTTCATAAAATATCTGGACAATCAAGCTTGTTTTATGGAGCACACTGTTTTAACCATTTTTGTTTTTGGCTATGGTCAATGCGCCATCTTTTAGTCATAAATTCTTAAAATAAATGGTGATCCTGTTGCCAGCAGGTTGTCTTCTCCTTCCCATAGAAGTATAGTTTTGAAGCTTCTACATTTCTCCAGTAGGCCATGGAAGACCTTCTCTTTCTTTATTAATATAATATAAACTGTCTTTTTTAATATCAAAATATTATTTTCTTTTATTTCGCCCCACCAAAAAAACTGTTAAATGAGAGTAGAGACATATACGATAATGGTCAAATCTAGTTTCATCCTCTTTACTTCTATCTTCCCTTGTCATTTCATTAATTCCTTTGATAAACACTTGCTCGTATACTCAGATATTTGATAAGGATAACTTCAGCTAATCAAGGGCGATAACTGTTGAACGAAATTCAGCAAATATTAAAGAAAGATGTGTTAAAAAATATCGTAGTTTTTTTCTTAGAATTGTGCTCTTTTTTTTGGAAAATTATTTTTTTTTTATTTACACTTATTTATATTTTTTTAATCTAAGTCGATGATTCATGTAAAATGTATTTTTAATTTTTTTTTTCTATTAAATTGGAACAAAAGAAATAGTTGATAAATTAGATTATTATTATTATTTCTTCAGAAAACTTATCATTCAATCATTTTGTTAGGAGGTAGAGATGACAAAATACTTTTACAGAACTAATAATTGCAGATGCAATTGAAGACAAGAAATTGGATGATACGTTGTATTCAAAGGTTGACATCATCTGTATATCACTCTCCCAAACTTTAACAGCTGAATGCTCTCAGTAACTTTGGCTTGGCTAGGACCGAGTCGGACATCCAATTGCTTCGATTTGCATTATCCTGAGGATGTCTTGGTTCCACTTTGGATTCTGGTTGAACTTCGGATTTTTAAGATTAATGCAGTGGGAAACAAAAAGGTTTTGGTTTGGATGTTTCGATGAGGTCGAAAGATTCGGACCCCTTTGGTGCGTGGGTGTAAGCTTTTTTTGTTGTTTCAGCAACGAAAATGGAATATCCCTGGCCATCCAAAACTCAGATGAAGCCAAACAATATACTCAAGGAGATATGATTTTACACTTCCAAGAAAATGTCAATGTTTTGTTTTTTAATTTGGAAGGCCGGTAGATTTTAAATCTAAAATTTTTCTCGATTTGAGTTTTTAAGTGAATTTTTTAATATTTATTATGTTTGTTATTTTTCATACTCCTATCCATTATAGTTTTAAAAAGTGAAAAAAATATTATTGATAATTTTCGGTTGGCATTTACTATATGTTTCTTATAGCCCATTATTATCTCAACAAGTGTTATTGCAAATTCATACTAGAACCATGATGAGTCAATAAAACATTCAAAAATTAAAAAAAAAGTTCAAAATTTCTCTAAGTAAAAACTTTTGGATCATCATTTATTCAATGACTTTTTGTAATTATAATATAAATGTTTTGAAACAAATCAATTCATTTTGATAAAAATCAGTTTTATTTGTTTTACTGAGAAAGTCCACGGTTCGAGTCCATATAGCCCTATAATTTATATACTGCTTCATTATTGTGGTAGGTAGAGTTGAAATTAAAAAATTCAACGAAAATAATTTTTTACCGTAAAAATTAAAAATGAAGGCATTATTATGGAAAGATAGTTGCGTTATTGGTGTCAGTGATAGACCAACAACTATTGAAAACAAAAAAAATTGAATAATGCATGAAGAAATGTTATCGCCAATTTACATCTTGAATTAGTAGATGAAATTTTGTTAAGAGTCTAGAAAATGACAACTAGCAAGCAAATCTTGGTTACAATGAAAAAATAGGGGCATAGTTGTTGCCTAATAGAATTGTCTTGAAAAGAAAATTATACAATTTTAGGATGTAGGAGTCAAAAATAGTAACTAACCATAACAACACTCTAAATACCTTAACGAGAAGGAAGTATAAATTTTACATCAAAGCTTGTCTAACTCGTATGATTATCTAATTTAGTAAACAGTGGTACAAAAAGTTGAGGTCAATGACGTTACAGTTGCAATTTTTAAAGAAAAAAAGTAAGCACAATGATTACTCTTTCAAAGAAACTTTATCTGTAACAAGAGAAAAATCAAAAGAACACATGTACTCAAGAGCCAACAAGTCAAAATCAAAAAGTAAAAAGAACATTAAACGATATCACTATGGCAAGATGAGACACGTGGAAAAATAATATTGAAATTTGAAGAAATAACAAACCACAAAGTATTCCTAAAAAGAGTCGAAGAGTATGATTACAACAACCTTTAATAGTGAAGATGTTATCATATGAAAAGATATTGTCAACAATATTACTAATGAATCATATTGGGTATATGGCTTGGTGTAACTTATCATGTTCATATAAAAATAGAGTACTTTACATGTTACACTAGTGATGAATTTGACATCGTTAAAATGAGATATTTATGTTTTCAAAATAGTTGGAAAATGTGATAATTGTACTCATACCAACACAAGTTGTTAGTTGGTACTTAAATATGCGAGGTGTTAGATACAAAACAAGCTCTAACGGTGTTGTTGGTGTACATTGTAGGCTAATTCATTGTATTCGTGAGGCAACGAGTGCTGCACAGTCTCTTTCTAGTCCCTCAAAAATAGGATCGTCACAGTTGGTATCAGAGTTAGTTCTGCTCAAACTACAAGAAATCATGCTGAGAAAGAATTTGTTAGAGAAGTGGATTCTTCGCAAGACCAACTCGAGTGCCTAGTCGAGTTGGAAGAAGAAATGAGATGATTGTAAGAAATTCCAGATAACATTCGGTTCTTGGAGGAATTAATGAAGTAAATCTTCAAATTTCCTGTTGAGATCGTTGTTGTGCAGAACATAATAGACATCATTCTGGTCTGAGAGATGATTGATTAGGTCGGGAACCTCAAATCACAATAAAAAAGAGAAATGGGTAGATTGTGGAGAGAGCTCCACAAGTGCTATATTTGGGGACCTAGAGCACGTCAAAGAAATTGACCAACTCATACCCAACTATCACAAGTTGTGACCAACTGATTCTCTAAAGTCAAAATTGCTTAAGCAAACATTAAATTGAAACTTACTATGAGAGCTATGGGAAGTCAAGCCCAACAAAATTCAGTCAGGTGAAAATCCTAGAGCAAAAATCCTTTGGGGGAGCATGCGATTCCAAAGAGATAGTGAACTTCATTTTTTATGAGGAGCAATATTTCAATGCGACCAGAACTGATGAAGAATCAAAAGGTAATTTTGGCCACAATGCATCTTTGGAGGTGCAAAACTTTGGTGGAGATGCAAAACTTTGATGGACATGAAAATATAATGACATTTGCAATGATGATTGTGTGATCTAAATTTGGGAAGATCTTAAAAGGAAGCTAAATGATAAGTTTGTTTTTCCTGAAAATGTCTAAAACTGTCAGTTGTTATGAGAACTGAAACATAGTAGTAGCATCTCTGATTATGTTAGACAGTTGTCCACCTCATGTTTAATATTCGAGACATGTCCGAAAAAGATAAGACCTTCACCTTTATTGAAGATTTAAAAAGCCTTGAGCTAGGACAAAGTTATATGAATAGAGAGTACAAAGTCTCCCGAGTCCCTTTGCTATTGTAGAACGATTATTTAATAATGCTAGAAAGAACTCTAGCCAGAAGAAGAACCACCAATCAATTCAAAGTCCCATAGACCAAACACAAACACAACGAAAAGGAAGCCAGTAGTTCCAATGGAGGGCCAAGGGATATCAAGAGTAGCCAATACTTGGTGACCAACGAATAAGTCTACATCATGTTTCTTATGCAAAGGACCTCATCAAGTGGCTGAATGTCCACATTGGTCAGCACTGATAGCTCTACAAACTTCAATTCATTATGACAACCTAACTGAAGGAGTTGTCGAAGAGGAACCCACAAAAGTTGCTGAAGTAGAGACTATGAATTTCTTATTAGCAATACAACAATAGATGTAAAAGTTTAAAAATACCCCTGACAAAGATCTCATGTATGTAGAATCCATGGTTAATAATAAAGTTGTTTGAAGTGCTATGATACACTCAGGGGCCTTACACAATTTCATTACAGAAAAAGATGCTTGCTGTCTAGGTTCAAAGCTTAATAGGAATGCAGACAAGATGGAAAACCGTTAATGCAAAAACAATGCCCATAATTGGGGTGGTGCAAAGTGCTCAACTAAAACTCAACTCATGGATAGGGTCAATCGATTTTGTTTTAGCACATATGGATTACTCCAATACTATCTTGGAGATGAAATTCTTGATGGAAGACAAAGTCATTCATATTCTCTCAACCAAATAATGATTACAAGAAACAATCCGACAGTCGTCCCTGTGATCTTGAGACAACCAAACACTAGCAACATAAATATGATATATGTGATGCAATTTAAAAAAAGGTTGAAACACTAAGACTCGACCTACATCATTGTTCAATCACTCGTGACTACAGAAAAAAGAGAAAGAGTGCCACTAGAAATCATAGAAGCATTGGAGAAGTACCAAGACCATGCCTGAATGTTTACCTAAGACACTGCCTTTACACGGAGATATTGATCACTATATTGAACTTACTCCGAGTTCTAAACCCCCAACAAATGCCCCTTGTAGTGTTGAGTAAACAACTTGATGAGTTACTTGAAACATGATTCATTAGACTAAAAAAAGTACCATTTGGAGCACCTGTGTTGTTTTAGAAGAAAAAGGATAGTGGCTTATGGTTGTGTTATTGATTTTTGTGCGTTCAAGAAGGTTATTGTATGTAACAATTATCCCATTCCACGATCACAGACCTCTTCGATCAGCTATACAAGGCTAAGTACTTCACCAAACTCGACTTGTAGTCAGGCTATTACCAAGTTAGAATTGCAGAGGTTGACGAACAAATGACAACATGCGTGACTTGATATGGAGCCCTTGAGTTCTTAGTGACGCCTTTTGAACTAACGAAAGCTCTAGTAACATTTTGCACAATCATAAATCAAGTATTTCATGAGTTTCTAAGGAAGTTTGTTGTAGTCTATTTAGATGACATTGTAGTGTATAGCAAAACCTTAGAAGAACATAAGTTCATCTTTGACTTGTTTTTGAGAAATTAAAGAAGAACCAACTATATGTGAAGAAAGAGAAGTGTTATTTTGCTCATAAAACCATTGTATTCCTCGGTTCTATTTTCGAGCAAGACCATCTTCGTATGGACATCAACAAAGTCAAGGCAATTCAGGATTTGAAAGTCTCCACTTTCGTTATTGAACTGCATTTCTTTTTGGGACTTGTTAATTACTACAGACATTTTGTTGAGGGATTCACGAAAAAGGCTGCACCTCTCATTGAGTTGTTAAAGAAAGTAACTCCATGGGAGTCGATTCAAGGATGGAAAAATGCTTTCAGCAATTTTAAAAACGCAATGATACAAAGTCAAGTTTTAGCTTTGGCTGATATTACTATGCCATTTGAAGTAGAGACAGATGGATCTGTAGGATGGTAGCGAACTTTTGCTCTGTTAAAGATGAAATACTACTGGCATCAAATGAAGAACGAAGTGATGCAATATACCAAAGCTTGTTTTGTATGTCAACAAGACAAGATTGAAAGAAGTATCAAGTTTGCTAGAAACTCCGCCGATGCCAACAAGACCTTGGGAGAGCATATCCTTGGATTTTATCTCGAACTTGTCATCTGCAAATGAATTTGAAGCTATCTAAGTGATCGTTGTCTGCTTCTCTAAGTATGGTATTTTCTGCTCCAAAGTATTGTTTGCAAAGATAATGACATAACTCATTTTCAAGAATGTGGTCAAGGTATAGAGGACACCTCAGAGAATTATCAGCGCGAGAGATACCAGATTCATCATATCCTTTTGGATGAAATTATTGAAGTTGCTTGGATTAATGTAACACCCAGATTTTTTTCGTTAAAATTAATTTCAGATTTACGTAATTATAATTGGTGGAGTTTTAGTCAGAATTTAGAGCGGAGAATTTCTACTCTTAAGTATAAGATTATTTTGGGGCTAATAGTGAAGAAGAAATTTTAAGATGTTATTCGAATACAGACTGAATAACAGATTTATTAAACAATTAGAGGTTGAGAGTAGTTTAGTAATTAGGTATTATTGTTATTTAAAAAAAATAAAAAAAGAACACCATCAATGTTCTCCCTCCCCAGCGCAAAACCTCTCACCCTTTCCCTTTCAGTTTTTCCCTTTCCCTGCGTGAAGCCTCGACGATTCTCCTCCGTTCTTCTTCGTTTCTTCAATTTTTGGTAAGTTCTTCTTATTTCTTAGTAGATAGTTAGTCCTCTAGTGATTTTGAGCTGTAAAAAGTGAAGTAGAGTGAGTAGTGAATAGTTTTAGTAAACCCTAGGAGAGACATACGAAATTTGGAAGTTTAAGTCGATTTGTATTCGTGTGTTGGTGTGTAAACTAGAAGTAGGAGTAGGTCACGGAATTTTATGGAGAAAATTGAGCGTTTGGATAGCCAAAAGCTCGGATTGTAGAACAATTTCCATTCGGCCACATCTGGCCAAGTTGTAGAGATCCAATTAGGAAATGGATGAAACCGTTAGAAATTAGACGTCCTAAGGAACCCATAGCATTTTGAATAGTCCAAATCGGACGAGTATTGAAGAAGTTATACGATTCCAAATTTGGTAAAAAAATTTATAGGATTTTGGGTTAGTTAGATTTGTCATGAGAGTGTTGCTTCCTTTAGAGTTATATGAATTGGAAGGAAAAGTAGAGCTGATAAATGTGTGGTTTTATAGGTTCTCCAGTTAGCGAGCAGTGTACGAGTTGCTAAAGATGCCAGGTAAGTAATGTAGTAGGAGTTTTGTTTTCGGGCCTACATCACAGTTCAGTAGGATGCATTGCATGTTTGTTTTATGTTATGCTTTGTGACATGCATCATGGTTTTAAATTACGAGACGAAATGAAAATAAATTTTCATGTTTTACGAAGTGAAACAGTAGGATATGAGGAAACTGACGAAATGAGAAGATACGTAAGAAGATAATAAAAGTGAGGTTGAGTGGTCTTGTCCAGCGAGGTGGACCGCGAGGTGTATCACTCTTCCTCTGCTTTACGTGGTGACCTTGTCCAGTGAGATGGACCGTGAGGTGTGTCACTTTACTAGATCAAGTTTGACCTTGTCCAGTGAGGTGGACCGCGACGTGTGTCATCTTGACCTAACACGTAAAGAAGAACTCAGTAGTAAGAAGATAAAACTGATGTAAGAAAGAGACGAAAACGAAAGTAGAGACGAAACTGTAGAAATTGCATATGTAGGATGTGTTTGTTTACAGTGTTTTGTTTTTATGTATTACTTACTTAGTATTAGACTAATAGTTGAGTTCTGTGATGTAGATGACGACGTAGCAGCGAGTCAGTATCCGGAGCATGCCTAGGTGTAGGAGGCAGTTGGAGAAAGACGCTCGTGGGATGATTTGGCCAGCTTTTGGGGCGTTTTGATCAGGGCGAGCGTAGGTATGGGTGGTGAGATATTTTGAGTCAAATAGAGTCGTTTTGATATAAAACCAGAATTTTAAACTTTTAGTTGATGATTCGATGTATATAACAGGAATTATAGTTGTTTTGAGGAGTAGGGATGAAGTTTTAAACGTTTAGTTCGATTTCTGTCCACTTTCTGCGAAGCAAGTGTCAACCGGTAGGCCTAGTGGTCGACCAAACTCAGGAAGTGTCGACCGTGGGGGGTCGACCTGCACGGACAGAGCCGACGTAAGTGTCGACTGAAGTCTATAGGTGTCGACCGATTAGTGTAAAATTAGTGAGGGTGTCGACCGTGAACCTGCATGGGCAGAGAGAATCAAGGTGTCGACCTGTAAAAGCAAGTGTCGACTGTTCTCTGAGATGAGCGTAAAAGTGTCGACTGGTGATTCCTAGTGTCGACCGACGAGAAGACCTAAGAGAAACGTGGTGTCATCTGGCGTTAGCCAGTGTCGACTGATGAAAAACCCGAGACAACCCGGGTATCGACCGATGTTCACAGGTGTCGACCGATGTCTCTGTTTTATGTTTCATAAAAATAGAGTTTTATTCAAACTGATTTTAATTAATTTTTCCACTGCGATGCCGTTTAAAATACTTTAAAAAACGTCACTTTAAACCAAGGAACAAAAATTTTAAATTTTATTCGAATTCTTTTGAGCATCCGGGGCGTTACAATTAAGATGAAATATTTCTTTCAGTTATTACCCCTAAACAGATGGTAAGACGGAGTGCTTCAATATCAACTAGAAGAATTGGCCAAATCTACTTGATGAGACATAATTTTGCTTTAACTGTCAGAAGAGTTTTTCAACTGGAATGAACCCATCTTAAATAGTTTGTAGCAAACAATTAACTATGCTTTATATTTGAATCAACTATATTTGGGGAAGTACCCAAATGCATATAACTTCTCTAAAGAGTGAGAGTAGAATATTGAAGTAGCTCTTGCCTACTTAGAACGAGCCTACAAACTCATGAAGAAGTGGGCCGACCGAAAGCAACAATCATTGAAGTTCAAAGCCAGAGACCTCGTGCTAGTTAAGTTGTTACTTGAACAACTTTGTTTTAGAGGAAAAAGAGATAAAAAACTTGTCTGAAATTATAAAGGTCAAATTCGAGTCATCAAAAAAAATCGAGAGAGCCTTTTATAGAGTAAATCTACCTTTGTAGATAAAAATCCACTTGCACATTAGCAACTTGAAGCCATAATAATAAGACGATGAAGATGAGATGAGAACAACATCCCTAAACCAAACATCTTCATCAACAACTAGAAGAAGAAAGAATTTGAAGAAATCCTAGCAGATCGAAGCATTAGAATAGGCCATGTCGCCGCCTACACACGAAGTACCTTATTAGATGGAATGGGCTAGGAGATGATGAAGTAATATAGGAGAAAGCTGAAAACTTGACAAACTTTGTGCAAAAGATTGAAGAATTCAAAGAGAAGAAGAGTTGATGAGAACGCCAACAACTCAAGGTGGAAGGATGTTAGAGTCTGGGCTTGTCGAGTACATGTTGTCAATGGCTGCTTGTGTTATTAGAGTAGAGTTATTTCCATCTATGTAATTCAATTGTATTTCTTTTTCTTTCTTTGTGTGACTAATCACCATCATAACATGTATTCTTTTTCTTTCTATTTTAGGAAAGAGTGGTTCCTCACCAGCATAACATGTATACTACTGCCATAGTGGAAATGGTCCGGATTAGTATTTAGGGGGAGAAACATGATAGTATGTGGTGTTAGGAGGTTGAATGTGAAATCTAGGGGGAAAAGTCTGGTAAACTCTGTCCTTTGGACAGAGAGAAAACTATATCCTGCTAAGGGCATTGTGAACTCGAAGAACCCAGAGTGCGTTATGTCATGACCTAAAGGTGGGCGGTAAAGACCCCAATCTCAATGCCCTCAACAACTAAGATAACGACATGGATTTTCTACACAAAGAATGCTAAATAAACCATCAACACAACAATGATAACAAATTACATGCAACTGGGCCACAATAAATAGTAAAACAAATCTATAATTTATATACAATTCTTATTATTTACAAGACTTCATTCAAATTTATTTATATCAATATGAGCCAACTAAAATAAAATACAAGAAGAGATAAAACAAAAACCAGCCTCTAATAGACCAATTATATACTAAACTAGTTAACACATCTTATCTTTACTTTTATCTTGTGAGCTGCCACCATCTGTTTTTGAAAAGTTAAGGATAACAATAGAATGAACTTTATAAAGCTCACTAAGAATCATAATATAAGGATTCATTAAACTAGACTGAAATCACATATAATCATGTACTAATTTCCCTACATCATTAATCCTCACAACCATTACTTTTATTTATTAACTTTGATTAACTCTTGTCATCACACATCCTGTGTTTTATATTTTATAATAAAAGATCTAAATATTTATTATTATTGTTCAACTATGTGGCACACCTCTTTGTGCAAGTAGTGTATTACGCATTTATGTGAATGCTTAGGCATATGATTTAGATAATTATAGCATAACTCCACTCTTTTCTTATTCTTTTTAGCAATTACTCTTTGTGCATAACTTAACTTCCTGTGCAACATATATCTTTGCACCTAAACTCCAATTCACAATAGCTCATGTATGATTGATTCTCAATACCCATTTCGTCATGTGCAACTTCCTTTTATGCACTTTATTCTCGACACATTCACAATCATAAGTACGAATGTCAAATAGGCGGGCTGGTCGCTTTGCCCGTTACTGTTGCAAGTTCAGCTCAACTCGGCTTGCTACACTAATCCATCCAAGCTGGCTAGGTTTGGGATGACGGGCCGAGCTGAGCCTCGTGTTAGCCCATCCAGGACCAGGTCAAACGTGCTGGCTTGCGAGCTAGACGACTTAGACTCATTGGGCCCACTTGCCACCACCCCAATATAATTCTGATAGGCTAGCCTAATGATGAGCTCGCACCTTAATATTATAAGAATTTTATTTTTAAAAAATCTTTTTTGAAGGGTTGTGGCCCCTACGCTGGCTCTAACAGCAAGACTAAATGGGCCAGCTTGGCTTGGCTTCTTATGCTCGTGGCTTGGGAGCTGGCTTAGGTTGGAATTTTTTTGAATGAGCTTATTAGATTTGGCTTGTTAAGCTAACCAGACTTGGTGAGCTGGACTTTTTTAGGCTCGGTTCAGCCGACTCTTTTGTCACCTCTAATCATAAGTAATAAGAATTTCATTTACAATTTACCCTATGACTTCCATGATTTATATTTAACCAAGATTTATATCGGATTAAAACTATTTAGACATATTCTATCAATGTCTAATTCCATTGTTCATCCTTAACCCATGACTACATTTGAAAGCTATCTAGACATGTTTTATTAGTGTCTAAATGCATTTTGATGTTCTTTATAAGGTTCATTAGAGACTTCTAAGTAATGTTTGACCTTATACTCTTTCTATAGAATTCTTTGAACATTATAATTATATGTAAATCTCATTAGTCTGTACATAACTTACCAAGTATATATTCTTAATGTCTAACTCTATTTTTATTTATCACATTCATTTATGTGTGGGGGTTAATGCATATGTGAATATGCTTAGACATATGACAATTTAAATGATTGCCAAGATCCCATGACTCACTCATTTCTCATTCTTTCACTCCTCTATACGCAATGAGTATGAAATGCAACTCTCGCACACCACTTGTGCTGTAATAAATGAATCAATGCAAGTGAGTACATCATACATTTACTCGATTTCATATTTATCGAGTATCATATTAACATGTTATTAGAGAGTGATCTATATCGACATATAATGTGAATGTCTAAATGCATGATCCACCATCCCAATGTGTAAAGCTTCACACATGCATACATTCTATTAACTATTTCACAATAGCGCCTCTATGTCACAATATACCTTCAGAGGGCTAGGGAACTACAAACCAAGGGGGACTCATATATCCTTAAATATACCCGGACATGATAGAATATAACACCTACAATAGTTTTCCAATTTCAAATAAGAAACATTCTAAATGCTTCTGAAATTTCTTTCTAACAAACTTGATGATAAAGTATTGATCTACCCCAATCAAGATTTTAGAATTTCAATACGTCGGACACAAAAACTGATAGTTTGACCAAGAATTTACATGTGGCCAAATGCTAACAAGTCAAGATAATTCGAGTCAACATGAAATAAAGGCAAAACATTTACAAGTTGTATTCATTGTTTGACAGGAAAAAACATATAGTGTTTTTTCCTTGAAAAATTCTGCATTAAGAAAACTAGAGATGTTGGAAGTGTTATATTTAGATGTGAGTAGTCCCGTGCACACAAAAAGAAAATTGAGTAGTGTCCGCTTTGTGGTCTCATTCTTTGATGATCATTTAAAGAAAGTTTGGACTTATGAACTTAACATAATAGATGAAGTTTTTGATATTGTAAAACAATTTCAAGCACTTAGAACATGAAATTGTGAGAAAGTTAAAATGTATTCTCATGGATATTGGTGGTAAATATAAAAAATCCTTTGATAGATACTACAAGATTTATGAGATCAAATACAAAGATTTATAAAAAAAAAAACATCATTGTCCAATAATGAACAGAAAAATTATAGAGAAGATAAAGTGCATAATGTCGCACTCAAAACTCTTCAAAATATTTTGTTGAGCAGCAATAAAGAGTGCAGTAAATATAAGACTATTGAGTGGAGAACTACCAAATTATAACGACCTTAAAGTTATTATCTCTAAATTTCAAACAATAAAAACTTGCCCCCAATTCAATGCTCAAATTTGAATTAAGCATGTCGTTTGTTAACCCTAATTACTAAATTTCAAAATCTCAACCAAATTTATTCAAAATGTCATTGATATCCTCACAACATTTAAAATTATTGAATTATAATATTAAGATCAATAAATCATAATCCTTCATTTAAATTTGCAATAATTATTTAAGTATATTTATTATAGTTCAACATATTTAATTCAATCTTGGAAATCAATATAGTTAGTGGTGCAAAATATTAAACAATCTAATATCAAAATCATCAAATGCTATGAGCTAAATCTTGCATAAAAAAAAAACATTAAATTTAATATTTATTAATTCACAAGTTTTTAATCATCCTAATTAATTCAATATCATATTGTACCAAAGATCATAAACTATATTCAAGGAACAAATAGTTATTTCAATTCTTTATTTTTTGTTATTTGATTACTTAGTTATCTCAACTATAAGCTAAGGCACAGCTGCAAGATTTTCAATCATTACCATTTCAGTATTAGGTAAAAAAATTTACATATATCATAAAAGTGGGAGAAAAAAATTTTGCGAAACAAAATACGTGTATATAAATTAACAGCATTCATTGATTGAGTTCATGCTTTAATAGTTAAATACGGTTAGAATAACTATTCCAAATTTACAATGCTTTCATTAGTAGACTTTTAAAAATCTAGCAATTACCTTGCAGCGCCCCGAAGACCTACACGTTCTGGGTGCTCACTACGTCCACACACTATGACATACAGAGACTCGACGCGAACTCTCTCAATTTAATACTACTTTTATCTTCAAATCATATTTAAAAGAACATTTGTAAGTATAAAAATTTTTGACTCGATTCGACGACGACTCATGCCCCGAAAAGGAAACACGTAAATCGTCAATATAAAATACGCAGCGAAAAAAGTACGAATTAATTTTTAAAACAAAACAACAAGACTTAAAAATTTCCACAAAAGAGCCCGACACGCACCCCGCGCGCCTCTCCACAGCAGCAGCGCCGCGTGCCCCCACTCGACTCCGTGCGCCCCGCGTGCACACATCTTTACTTCGGTGCTGCGTGCACGCTCTTCCGGCACAGTGCACACCGACTCAACACCGCCGCGTCAGGCGCACGCCCACAGTGCCGCGTGCCCCACGCACTTTGCCATTTCCATTCGCGCCTTACCATGCGTACCCTGACCTACCAACTCTTCTTCTAAAATTTCGGCAGAGTAACGCCTAAAAATCGGCTATCCCAAAAATCTAAATCTACACACAGTTCACCAAAACTTATAATAATATCTATCCAGAGATCCCCACAAAAATCAGAGTTTAAAAAAAAAAAAAAAAAAGAAACGACAACCATCCATCAACTACCAAATGAAGAAAATCCACAGTATAGAGCATTACAAGCTCTTACATATAAAGAGTCTACTTTCATTATCAAAATGTCACAAACACTCCATGAACTCCTATACAATCAACACCTATACAAACTCGTCCGATCACCTAGATATCCTGACGCAACAAAAGAAACAGCCCAAACAGTTTAGCCACCACTTACCATCTCCACGGGTCGGGTCGCCCTAACAAATCTGTCATCCGGTGCCTCAGTAGGATGTCGTCAATCGTCCTACGCCTCAGGACTAGGCTCTCGGGGCTCACCAACGACAATATCTGCACCTACACCATAGAACACACATCATAAGTCTAACGCTCAGTAAGTAATGCGATATGAGAAATAAAAATCGACGATGCAATCATATCACATGCAGTCTCTAATCTCAAGCTCATTTTGTCGATATCTGTGACGCGTAGTGCAACCGCACCTGGATGAGAATGAACTTAGCGCCACCCTATACCCTGACACGTTGCCACCTTCCCGGACTCCCTAGCAATGAGGCCCACAAGCTACATACACCCATCACCACACAGCAATCACATCAAGGTAAGGGTGAACCTTGCCCCACACTACACCTTGATACGTCGCCCTCGTTCCCACCTCCCCAGCAACGAGCCCACAGTTGCCATACACTAGCAAGATTCGCGGCACCACTGTCCATCATCCTCACCGCCGACACATACATGCCGCGTGACGGCCCAACAAGCCCACTTCTCGAGCGAAATCCGCGGTTGGTTATGTATCGGCCCACACACTAGCAGGATCCGCGGTACCACCGCCATACGTCTCACCACCTACTAAAAATATGTTCAAAACCATTTTCTTTTCCTTTTTAAAATATGATGCATGTCAAACAATATACACACACTACAATCAACAACATAAATCCTAAAGTTCCACGGTGTAGACCTACCTGGGAAAAACACATGCATGCACTACTTACCTGGCGTCCTAAACTCACTCAACGCACAATTTTGCCAAAAACGCCTTAACCTAAAACATAAACAATTGTCCATCAATCTTCCCATCAAAATTCACTAAATATGCTAAAAATGACATTCATTAATTAAACCCATGAAATCCCAACTAAAAAGGGTCACTTATTCAGTTCGGCTGAAAACCGGCCCAAACTTTAGACGCGCATAATTTTTGTGTTCATTATTGAAATCGAACAATTCAATAGATTAAACGCTCATCTAGGAACTTAGTTTAACATACTAAAACAGATTTTAAAACGATAAGCCACAGCTAGGTGAAAAACACCAAAAACCAAATCTGGCCTTCACCCAAATTTCACATCTCCGTTTCCCTCAATCAAAATTCGCTTACGCACTAAGATTAGCAACGCTAACATCACGCATCACAATTCCACTAAAAACACTCAATAATTCGACTCGGTCTAAAATTCGACATAAACTTCTGACGTGCATAATTTTTGCGTCGGACATTAGAATCGAATGTTTTCAGCAGCCAAACGCTCCTGCAACAACCTAATTTAACATACCGAAACATAATTTAAAACGAATAACCAAAGCTAGGCCGAAACCCCCAAAAACAGAACTTGTTTCTACACAAAGCAAATTTGGATTTTGACTTCAATTCAATTCTACAAATTTCTATACGCAATCAGCCACATTTCACTCATTCAAGCATAATCAAATCAGAAATTTGAGCACCAACTGAAATTTTGGCTCAACCTTCCCCCTCGGTATTCTCCTCCCTCTCGGACATTTTCAGCCCACAACACTCTCACACATGCAAACCCTCCACAACCGACATAACACTCCGCAATTTCCATCAAAATCAGAGAGAAAAATCGAGCATCAAGCTCGGTCGAACTGCACTGGAACATAGGGCTTACCTTCGATTTTTAGGTTGGGAAAAGCTGCACCCACACCTCCACTTCAGTCCACCCGAGTTCTCTGCTCACTGGCACTTGGCTCTCTTCTGCCGTCGGTGTTGGCAGGCCGTCATGCTCCCTCTCCTGGTTTTCTCTCGTTTCCTCGTCGCTCTATTGGGTGTCGACGTCCAACAGCCGAATGGCTTCCTCCCGAAGCCATTTGCTTATTTTTTTTTAATTATAAATTAATTTACTAAAACGTCCTCATGTGTTTTGACCGTCCGTAACTTCGTTAAATTCGCGTCCTCCTGACTTTAAAATTTCATAAATATTTCTATGAATCAATTCCCAAGCTTCGATAATAAATTTCCCATCAAAAGCTTCCCGAAAACTCCAACCGAGACTTAATTTAAATTTTAGAAATTAAATCTAAGATTCAAAATTTCTCTGGTTATTACATACCTACTTTCATTAGGGACATTGGCCTCGAATAACTAGACCCTGTCCTTGAGCTCTTGATCAAACTACAAGGTGCATCATTCTTTCCTATAAAGCAAGACATCATAAATTTCCTTTAGAGTAATGTGTTATGACTATATAATATTATGTCTCGAAAGATATTGTACGATTTCGACAACGAGCACAACAAAATCAACCTTGGATTTTCTTCATCTTATTTGCATTCAATTTCCAAATATGAAATTATCTTCTTAAATGCATCCAAGTGTTCTTCAATAGAAGTACATTTTGTCCAAAAATGAGAATATAATTTTTGTTTCAAATGTAGCTTACTCATTGAAGGTTTTGTTTATGCACAATTCCTCCAGCTTTAACCAAATTTCTACAAAACACTATTTGATAGATGCAAATGAATTAAAAACAAAGTTTTTCCGTCTCTTAGGAGTTTCTCCTCCTCGTTCCAAAACACGAACATTATTGAAGCCAAGTAGTGTGAGAATGATATAACCTAAGAGACGGGAACGGTGAATTAGATTATTAAACGTTTTGAATGAATTTAACATTGGTTTGGACGTGAAAAATAGATTATACTTTTCAATTAATTAAGTGATTCTAAACGTAACAAATATCACAAGTAACTAATTAAAGAAGAGGGATGAGGGAATGCAAACTAATTTGTAAACACAGTTTGGTCAACCTTGCCTTCCTTTGTGCTTCAAGGCTTTTCCATGTAGATTCTATCTCAACTCAATTCCTGGAGTTTACTAGTTTTAACTTCTGGGTGTCAATCCAAAGTCTTACACGGCTCTTTCTTAAAGCATCACCCTTCATTAGTTCACCAAAATACAAGCGTAGAAGTTTGAACACAAATGAGTAAAGTCTAACATATTCTCAATGAGCAAAATATCAAGTTGATGTAGTTAGGAGAGGTGTAAACTAAGCTAAAAACATGAATTTTCAAGCGAATTTGATAGTACTTCATTACGATTTTCAACTTTGCTAAATTTGCACAAAGTTGTCCTTTTCTATTTATAGAGTCTTCAGAAAATAGTGTGTCATGCGACACCTTCATCTACTTGGTCAAGTCTTATGTAATCATTGCGTGATTTTTCAAACATTTTTAATAACTTGGTCAACATTGTGATAGACAGTACTGGTCGACACTTTGTCTGAGTGGTCGACACTCTAATCTCTCTGGAATTTTTCAATATGCTAGTCGTCGGTACTATTGTCTGGGTGGTCGAAACCTTGAGTTCTTTGTAATTTTTGGTAATTGTTCGTGCGGTCGACACTTCACTATACTAGTCGACATTTTGAACTCTTTGTAATTTTCGTAAATAGTCACGCTGTTGATACCTTGCTGTTCAAGTCGACACTATAAGCTCTCTGGGTGAAAATTGTTTCTTCACATAAATGTTATGTATAACCCCTTTACTTGTATCATCCAAGTTCTATAAATCATAATCATCACTTAAAGAACTTGTGTAAATAAATTAGCACAATCAAATACACCCCATTAAAAGTATTTTTAAATAAGATAAAAATTTAATCTTCATGAAATAGTAAATCAATCTTAGAATTCATTAACCAATTTAGCATTCTCATCATTAAAACAAGTAAACTTAATTCTTTTAAGCTAACATTTTTTTCCCCTTTTTTATGATGACAAATGTAGATTGTTCTAAGTTGATTTTACTAGAGTTCTCCCTTAATATATGCACAATATCCACCTTAACATATGAGAAGCTCCACCTTGATATATGCTTCTATTTAATATATGCAACTTGACATAATCAAATTATTTCTCCCCTTTTGTCATTGCCAAAAAAAATTTAGATTTCAAAGAAAAAATTAGCAATGTAACACTTGTTTTTAGACTTCTTTTTTGCCAAAGAAAACAAGACATCAACAAAATAGTTCAAAAATAAATAAAACCATACCTATGATATGTCATAAAGAGAGTTACGGATATCCAAAGAATAAAAAAACAAAAGAAACATATCGAGCATATAAACAATATCAAAAGTGTAACAACTAGATTTTTTTTCTTTCGTTTAAGTTAATTTCATATTTACGTAATTGTAATCAGCGGAGTTTTGATCGGAATTGTGATACGAGAATTTCTACTCTTAGGTAAAAGATTATTTTGAGGCTAATAGAGAAGAGAGAAATTTAAGAATCCAATTGGAATTGGACCGTATATCAAATTTATTAAACGGTTAAGGATTAAAGGCGAAAAAATAATTAAGATTATTATTATTAATAATAATATTATTATAATTATAAAAAAA